>CM038674.1:38276809-38929309 GCA_021605145.1 Aegilops bicornis | reverse complement strand
GAATATGTAGGAACCAATATGGGCATCCAGGTTCCGCTATTGGTTATTGACCGAGAATGGTTCTAGGTCATGTCTACATAGTTCTCGAACCCGTAGGGTCCGCACGCTTAACGCTTCGATGACAGTTCATTATGAGTTATAAGTATTGATGCACGAAGTTTGTTCGAGTCCCGGATGTGATCACGGACATGACGAGGAGTCTCGAAATGGTCGAGACATAAAGATTGATATATTGGAAGCCTACATTTGGACATCGGAAGGGTTCCGAGTGAAATCGAATTTACCGAGTACCGGAGGTTACCGGAACCCCCGGAACTACATGGGCCATAGTGGGCCTTAGTGGAAAGGAGAGAGGGCCAGCCCTAGGTGGCCGCGCGCCCCCCCCCTTCCCCTAGTCCTATTAGGACTAGGAAAGGTGGGCCGGCCCCCCTCTCTCTCTTCCCCCTCCGGGAATCCTAATCCAACTAGGATTGGAGGAGGAGTCCTACTCCCGGAGGGAGTAGGACTCCCTTGGTGCGCCTCCCCCTTGGGCCGGCCACCTCCCCCTTGGCTCCTTTATATACGGGGGCAGGGGGCACCCCATAACACAGAAGTTGATCTACGGATCTTTCCTTAGCCGTGTGCGGTGCCCCCTTCCACCATATTCCACTTCGGTCATATCGTCGCGGAGCTTAGGCGAAGCCTGCTACCGGAGAAGTCATATCGTCAGCGGTGCTTAGGCGAAGCCCTGCGTCGGTGGAGCATCAACATCGTCACCACGCCGTCGTCTTGACGGAACTCATCCCCGACACTTTGCTGGATCGGAGTCCGGGATCGTCATCGAGCTGAACGATGTGCGTAACTCGGAGGTGCCGTGACGTTCGGTACTTGTATCGGTTGGATCGTGAAGACGTACGACTACATCAACTGCGTTGTTATAACGCTTCCGCTTTCGGTCTACGAGGGTACGTGGACGGACACTCTCCCCTCTCGTTGCTATGCCATCACCATGGTCTTGCGTGATCGTAGGAAAATTTTGAAATTACTACGTTCCCCAACAGTGGCATCCGAGCCTGGTTTTATGCGTAGATGTCATATGCACGAGTAGAACACAAGTGAGTTGTGGACGATACAAGTCATACTGCCTACCAGCATGTCATACTTTGGTTCAGCGGTATTGTTGGACGAGACGATCCGGACCAACCTTACGCCAGACGCTTACGCGAGACCGGTTCCTCGACGTGCTTTGCACATAGATGGCTTGCGGAAGACTGTCTCTCCAACTTTAGTTGAACCGAGTGTGGCTACGCCCGGTCCTTGAGAAGGTTAAAACGGAGTCTATTTGACAAACTATCGTTGTGGTTTTGATGCGGAGGTAAGAACGGTTCTTGCTCAGCCCGTAGCAGCCACGTAAAACTTGCAACAACAAAGTAGAGGACGTCTAACTTGTTTTTGCAGGGCATGTTGTGATGTGATATGGTCAAGACGTGATGCTATATTTTATTGTATGAGATGATCATGTTTTGTAACCGAGTTATCGGCATCTGGCAGGAGCCATATGGTTGTCGCTTTATTGTATGCAATGCAATCGCGATGTAATGCTTTACTTTATTACTAAGCGGTAGTGATAGTCGTGGAAGCATAAGATTGGCGAGACGACAACGATGCTACGATGGAGATCAAGGTGTCGCGCCGGTGGCGATGGTGATCATGACGGTGCTTGGCGATGGAGATCACAAGCACAAGATGATGATGACCATATCATATCACTTATATTGATTGCATGTGATGTTTATCCTTTATGCATCTTATCTTGCTTTGATTGACGGTAGCATTATAAGATGATCTCTCACTAAAAATTATCAAGAAGTGTTCTCCCTGAGTATGCACCGTTGCCAAAGTTCGTAGTACCCGCACCACGTGATGATCGGGTGTGATAAGTTCTACGTCCATCTACAACGGGTGCAAAACAGTTGCACACGCGAATACTCGAGTTAAACTTGACGAGCCTAGCATATAACAGATATGGCCTCGGAACACGGAGACCGAAGGTCGAACGTGAATCATATAGTAGATATGATCAACATAGTGATGTTCACCGTTGAAACTACTCCGTCTCACGTGATGATCGGACACGGTTTAGTTGATATGGATCACGTGATCACTTAGATGACTAGAGAGATGTCTGTCTAAGTGGGAGTTTTTTAATATGATTAATTGAAACTTAAATTTATCATGAACTTAGTACCTGATAGTATTTTGCTTGTCTATGTTTACTGTAGATAGATGGCTCGTGCTGTTGTTCCGTTGAATTTTAATGCGTTCCTTGAGAAAGCAAAGTTGAAAGATGATGGTAGCAATTACACGGACTGGGTCCGTAATTTGAGGATTATCCTCATTGCTGCACGTAAAAATTACGCCTGGAAGCACCGCTGGGTGACAGGCCTGCTGCAGATCTTTGAGCCGAAGTTATGAACGTCTGCAAAGCGTAGCTGATGACTACTCTATAGTTCGATGTGCCATGCTTTACGGCTTAGAACTGGTCTTCAACGACGTTTTGAACGTCATGGAGCATATGAGATGTTTCAGGAGTTGAAGTTAATATTTCAAGCAAATGCCCGGATTGAGAGATATGAAGTCTCCAATAAGTTCTATAGCTGCAAGATGGAGGAGAATAGTTACAAGGTGAGCACATACTCAAAATGTCCGGGTATAACAATCACTTAATTCAGCTGGGAGTTAATCTTCCGGATGATAGTGTCATTGACAGAATTCTCCAATCACGCCACCAAGCTACAAGAGCTTCGTGATGAACTATAATATGCAAGGGATGACTAAGACAATTCCTGAGCTCTTCGCGATGCTAAAAGCTGCGGAGGTAGAAATCAAGAAAGAGCATCAAGTGTTGATGGTCAACAAGACCACCAGTTTCAAGAAAAGGGGCAAAGGAAAGAAGAAGGGGAACTTCAAAAAGAACAGCAAGAAAGTTGCTGATCATGAGAAGAAACCCAAGTCTGGACCTAAGCCTGAAACTGAGTGTTTTTTACTGCAAGCAGACCGGACACTGGAAGCGGAACTGCCCCAAGTATTTGGCGGATAAAAAGGATGGCAAGGTGAACAAAGGTATATATGATATACATGTTATTGATGTGTACCTTACTAGAGCTCGTAGTAGCACTGGTATTTGATACTGGTTCTACATTGCTAATATTTGCAACTCAAAGCAGGGACTACGGAATAGACGAGCACCGCAAAGGACGAGGTGACGATGCGCGTGGGAAATGGTTCCAAAGTCAATGTGATCGCGGTCGGCACGCTACCTCTACATCTACCCTCGGGATTAGTTTTAGACCTAAATAATTGTTATTTGGTGCCAGCGTTGAGCATGAACATTATATCTGGATCTTGTTTAATGCGAGGACTGTTATTCATTTAAATCAGAGAATAATGGTTGTTCTATTTATATGAATAATATCTTTTATGGTCATGCACCCTTGAAGAATGGTCTATTCTTGTTGAATCTCGACAGTAGTGATACACATATTCATAATGTTGAAGCCAAAAGATGCAGAGTTGATAATGATAGTGCAACTTATTTGTGGCAATCGCCGTTTAGGTCATATCGGTGTAAAACGCATGAAGAAACTCCATCTTGATGGGCTTCGGAATCACTTGATTATGAATCACTTGGTACTTAGAACCGTGCCTCATGGGCAAGATGACCAAAACGCCGTTCTCCGGAACTATGGAGCGTGCAACTGATTTGTTGGAAATCATACATACCGATGTTTGTGGTCCAATGAATGTTGAAGCACTTGGCGGGTATCGTTATTTTCTCACCTTCACAGATGATTTGAGCAGATATGGGTATATCTACTTAATGAAACACAAGTCTGAAACATTTGAAAAGTTCAAAGAATTTCAGAGTGAAGTGGAAAATCATCGTAACAAGAAAATAAAGTTTCTACGATCTGATCGTGGAGGAGAATATTTGAGTTACGAGTTTGGTTTACATTTGAAACAATGTGGAATAGTTTATAACTCACGCCACCCGGAACACCACAAAGAAATGGTGTGTCCGAACGTCGTGTCGTACTTTACTAGATATGGTGCGATCTATGATGTCGATTTCGATTTACCGCTATCGTTTTGGGGTTATGCTTTAGAGACGGCCGCATTCACGTTAAATAGGACACCGTCAAAATCCGTTGAGACGACGCCTTATGAACTGTGGTTTGGCAAGAAACCAAAGTTGTCGTTTCTTAAAGTTTGGGGCTGCGATGCTTATGTAAAGAAACTTCAACCAGATAAGCTCGAACCCAAATCGGAAAAATGTGTCTTCATAGGATACCCAAAGGAGATCATTGGGTACACCTTCTATCACAGATCTGAAGGCAAGATTTTTGTTGCTAAATTCGGATCCTTTCTAGAGAAGGAGTTTCTCTCGAAAGAAGTGAGTGGGAGGAAAGTGGAACTTGATGAGATAATCTGTATCTACTCCCTTATTGGAAAGTAGTTCATCACAAGAAATGGTTCTGTGACAACTACACCAATTAGTGAGGAAACTAATGATGATGATCATGAAGTTTCAGATCAAGTTACTACTGAACCCCGTGGGTCAACCAGAGTAAAATACGCACTGTGAGTGGTACGGTAATCCTATTCGGAAGTCATGTTACTTGACCATGACGAACCTACAAACTATGAAGAAGCGATGGTGAGCCCAGGTTCCATAAAATGGCTGGAAGCCATGAAATCTGAGATGGGATCCATGTATGAGAACAAAGTATGGACTTTGGTTGACTTGCCCGATGATCGGCAAGCCATTGAAAATAAATGGATCTTTAAGAAGAAGACTGACGCCGATGGTAATGTAACTGTCTACAAAGCTCGACTTGTTGCAAAAGGTTTTCGACAAGTTCAAGGGTTGACTACGATGAGACTTTCTCACCAGAAGCGATGCTTAAGTCTGTCCGAATCATGTTAGCAATTGCCGCATTTTATGATTATGAAATTTGGCAAATGGATGTAAAACCGCATTCTTGAATGGATTTCTAGAAGAAGAGTTGTATATGATGCAACCAGAAGGTTTTGTCGATCCAAAAGGTGCTAACAAAGTGTGCAAGCTCCAACGATCAATTTATGGTCTGGTGCAAGCCTCTCGGAGTTGGAATAAACGTTTGATAGTGTGATCAAAGCATATGGGTTTGTACTGAGACTTTTGGAGAAGCCTGTATTTACAAGAAAGTGAGTGGGAGCTCAGTAGCATTTCTGATATTATATGTGGACGACATATTATTAATTGGAAATGATATAGAATTTCTGGATGGCATAAAAGGATACTTGAATAAAAGTTTTTCAATGAAAGACCTCGGTGAAGCTGCTTACATATTGGGCATCAAGATCTATAGAGATAGATCAAGGCGCTTAATTGGACTTTCACAAAGCACATACCTTGATAAAATTTTGAAAAAGTTCAAAATGGATCAGGCAAAGAAAGGTTTTTTGCCTGTATTGCAAGGTGTAAGATTGAGTAAGACTCAATGCCCGACCACAGCAGAAGATAGAGAGAAAATGAAAGATGTTCCCTATGCTTCAGCCATAGGCTCTATCATGTATGCAATGCTGTGTACCAGACCGACGTATGCTTAGCTATAAGCTTGGCAGGAAGGTACCAAAGTAATCCAGGAATGGATCATCGGACAGCGGTCAAGAACATCCTGAAATACACGAAAAGGACTAAGGATATGTTTCTCGTATATGGAGGTGACAAAGAGCTAGTCGTAAATAGTTACGTCGACGCAAGCTTTGACACTGATCCGGACGATTCTAAATCGCAAACCGGATACGTGTTTTTATTAAACGGTGGAGCTGTCAGTTGGTGCAGTTCTAAACAAAGCGTCGTGGCGGGATCTACATGTGAAGCGGAGTACATAGCTGCTTCGAAGCAGCAAATGAAGGAGTCTGGATGAAAGAGTTCATTTCCGATCTAGGTGTTATACCTAGTGCATCGGGACCGATGAAGATCTTCTGTGACAATCTTGGTGCAATTGCCTTGGCAAAGGAATCCAGATTTCACAAGAGGACCAAGCACATCAAGAGACGCCTTCAATTCCATTCGGGACCAAGTCCAAGTGGGAGACATAGAGATTTGCAAAATACATACGGATCTGAATGTTGCGGACCCGTTGACTAAGCCTCTTCCACGAGCAAAACATGATCAGCACCAAGACTCCATGGGTGTTAGGATCATTACTTTGTAATCTAGATTATTGACTCTAGTGCAAGTGGGAGACTGAAGGAAATATGCCCTAGAGGCAATAATAAAGTTATTATTTATTTCCTTATATCATGATAAATGTTTATTATTCATGCTAGAATTGTATTAACCGGAAACATAATACATGTGTGAATATATAGACAAACAGTATGTCACCAGTATGCCTCTACTTGACTAGCTTGTTAATCAAAGATGGTTATGTTTCCTAACCATGAACAAGGAGTTGTTATTTGATTAACAAGGTCACATCATTAGTAGAATGATCTGATTGACATGACCCATTCCGTTAGCTTAACACTTGATCGTTTAGTATGTTAATGCTTTCTTCATGACCCATACATGTTCCTGTAACTATGAGATTATGCAACTCCGTTTACGGAGGAACACTTTGGGTGCTACCAAACGTCACAACGTAATCGGGTGATTATAAAGGAGTACTACAGGTGTCTCCAAAGGTACTTGTTGGGTTGGCGTATTTTCGAGATTAGGTTTTGTCACTCCGATTGTCTGGAGAGGTATCTCGAGCCTTCTCGGTAATGCACATCACTTAAGCCTTGCAAGCATTACAACTAATGAGTTAGTTGTGAGATGATGTATTACGGAACGAGTAAAGAGACTTACCGCAACGAGATTGAACTAGGTATTGGATACCGACGATCGAATCTCGGGTAAGTAACACACCGATGACAAAGGGAACAACGTATGTCGTTATGCGGTTTGACCGATAAAGATCTTCGTAGAATATGTAGGAACCAATATGGGCATCCAGGTTCCGCTATTGGTTATTGACCGAGAATGGTTCTAGGTCATGTCTACATAGTTCTCGAACCCGTAGGGTCCGCACGCTTAACGTTTTGATGACAGTTCATTATGAGTTATAAGTATTGATGCACCGAAGTTTGTTCGGAGTCCCGGATGTGATCACGGACATGACGAGGAGTCTCTAAATGGTCGAGACATAAAGATTGATATATTGAAAGCCTACATTTGGACATCGGAAGGGTTCCGAGTGAAATCGGGAATTTATCGAGTACCGGAGGTTACCGGAACCCCCGGGAACTACATGGGCCATAGTGGGCCTTAGTGGAAAGGAGAGAGGGCCAGCCCTAGGTGGTCACGCCCCCCCTTCCCCTAGTCCTATTAGGACTAGGAAAGGTGGGCCGCCCCTCTCTCTCTTCCTCCGGAATCCTAATCCAACTAGGATTGGAGGAGGAGTCCTACTCCCGGAGGAGTAGGACTCCCTTGCGCGCCCCCTTGGGCCGGCCACCTCCCCTTGGCTCCTTTATATACGGGGCAGGGGCACCCCATAACACACAAGTTGATCTACGGATCTTTCCTTAGCCGCAGGCGGTGCCCCTTCCACCATATTCCACTTCGGTCATATCGTAGAGCTTAGGCGAAGCCCTGCGCCGGAGAAGTCATATCGTCGCGGTGCTTAGGCGAAGCCCTGCGTCGGTGGAGCATCAACATCGTCACCACGCCGTCGTGCTGACGGAACTCATCCCCGACACTTTGCTGGATCGGAGTCCGGGGATCGTCATCGAGCTGAACGTGTGCAGAACTCGGAGGTGCCGTCCGTTCGGTGCTTGGATCGGTCGGATCGTGAAGACGTACGACTACATCAATCAACGCGTTGTTATAACGCCTTCGCTTCGGTCTACGAGGGTACGTGGACGGACACTCTCCCCTCTCGTTGCTATGCCATCACCATGGTCTTGCGTGATCGTAGGAAAATTTTGAAATTACTACGTTCCCCAACAAGTTAGAGTTACTGCCGCCGTTTACCGGGGCTTCCATTCAAAGCTTATCACACTTCTCCTTCCGACCTTCCAGCATCGGTTAGGTGTCAGACTCTATACATCGTGTTACCACTTAGCAGAGTCCTGTGTTTTTAATAAACAGTCGCCACCCCCTGGTATGTGCCGCTTTCCTAATCAAAAGATAGGAGAGCACCCCTTCTCCGGGTTACGGGTCATTTTGCCGAGTTCCTTCAACATGGTTCTCTCGACGCCCTAGTATACTCTACTTGTTCGCCTGTGTCGGTTTGGGGTACGGTCAGTTCACCGGAGGATCGCCCTCCCAATTCAAGTTTTTCTGGAAGTTTCAACCGTCGTTGACTATGACAACAGTCGCGACCGACTATTAAGATCCTCGCGACTATGGCAGGGCGGTACGCTCTTCTCTCTCGCGACCTCCACTCTAATCAAAAGACTAAAGGCCCCTACGGAAGATGAAAAAGGTGAGGACTGAAATGAGAAAGGAAGGAGTTTGGCAAGACGACTTCGGTTCACACGTGAAAGTGCTTCGAAAGGTGTCAACAGGTGCGCGGAGCCGGAGCCGACATGTTCGCCCACTGGGCCGAGTGTTCGCCCACTTCTTCTTCTTCGCCTTTTGAGAGAAATCCGTGTCCGCCCCAGTAAGAAAAGCGTGTGCTGCAGTGGAAGCGCAACGGCTTTCGCGCTCATCCCTTGCTTCAAAACTACAGGTTTTAGCCCTCCGTTTGCTGGTCGCCAAAGACGAGAGCTTACGCCTTTGAAGCGCCCGATGGCGTGAAACCCGACCAGCCGAGCCCCTCTAAATTAGTTGACGGCTTTGATGACTCGACGGTGAATATTAAGGAAAGGAGAGCGAGGGAAGAGGGGCAGCCCTCGCCCGATCATCCAATTCGCTCCGACGATCCAGGAATGGTTCAAGAGTCAAAGAAACTTCGTCACTTTCGTGTACCCATCGGACGGCAGCCCTTCGGGGTTCCTTAGGGACCGATTCACTCTGCGTAGATTGAATGAACGCAGAAATCCTTCCACCGGCAAGCGATCGTGTTTTTCACAGGATTTCGTTACTCATGTCAGCATTCCCACTTGATATCTCCGTGTCTTGTCACCAAAAACCTTCCCGATTGATGAGCGTCCCGCCATCGACACTTGAAAAGCTGCTTTCAAGGTCTCGCCGCTTGTGAATTACTTGAGCCCCGAGACATTTTCGGTGCCATGGAGCTAGACCAGTGAGCTATTACGCTTTCTTCAAAGGATGGCTGCTTCCAAGCCCACCTCCTGGTTGTCATCGCCGATCACTTCCTTTTCCACTAAGTGATTGCTTAGGGACCTTAGCGTACGATCTGGGCTGTTTCCCTCTCGACTTTGGATCTTAGCACCCAATCATTCTGTCTGTACTAAGGATGACGGCCTGTATTCGGAGTTTCCCTGGGTTGGTAAAGCGAAATGGGGGCCATCCTAGCCCATTGAGTGCTCTACCTCGGGCCATCGACATCATATGCTCTACTGAAATAGATTTCGCGGAAAACCAGCTATATCCGATCTTGGTTGGCCTTTCACCCCTAGCCACAAGTCATCCCCGTATTTTGCCACATACGTGTGTTCGGTCCTCCAAGGCCTGTTAGAGCTCTCTTCAACCTGCTCATGGCTAGATCGATCGGTTTTGGGTCAAATAGGAAGAACGTAAATCTTCCACCTCTGGAAAGCGCCTACACCTAATGGCTTAAGCCGTTGTTCCCATTTCCTCGCTGACCCATCATGCGAAAGGTACGCCGTTAGAATGAGTGCGCCCGCGCTCCGCTCCTTCGACTGATTGTTCGCATCGGATGTCAGGTTCTCTATTGCACTCCCCGATTGGGGTTCTTTTCACCTTTCCCTCACGGTACTTGTACGCTATCGGTCATTGAGGAATACTTAGGCTTAGAGGGTGGTCCCCTTTCTCGCGTAAAAGCGATCATCATTCAAACACGCCGCTTTTCTTTGGGAAGGATCGAACCATGGGAACGAATGAACAGGGCTATCACCTTCTTTGGCCGGATCTTCCAATCTTTTTAGAAAACCAGTTCACTGCGCGCCCCACCCGTCATCAGTCCAGTTGCCTATGCTTGCGCCCCAAACGGTTGCTGACTTTGTACAACTCCGTAGGGCGCGCTACGGCAACTTTTCTAACTACGCTTGCTGCTTGCTGGTTTTTCCATTATCCAATCCACAACAAATAGAATGAAACCGCTTTGGATTTCTTTTGATGAAAACCCTTGTTCCGCTCTCGCTCGCCGCTACTAACGGGGTCTCGGTTGATTTTCCTTCCTTTAGCTACTCAGATGTTTCAGTTTGCTAAGTTTGAAAAGTCCAAAGAGCGCAGACTAGCCACGGAGCTTGGATACGGTTTCCCGATCGGAGATCCATGGATCACAGAAAAATCTCTCCCCATGGCCTTTCGCCTCTGAAAGCGTCCTTCCTTGTCAATGCCCGGCATCCATCCAATGCATGATTTTCGATAGCGTCGAACATGAGCGGACACCCACACAATCTCGATTTGACACAGCAACACTTTCCACCTCTCTTCCTTCCCTTGGATCAGATAGGAACTCCTCACTTTTCCAAGATGTAAGAGAAGCAAGCAACGGATTGAGCAACTAGCACGAAAGCCGCTATGCATTAGCGCATCCGCTTTTCTTGCTTGATTTTTATACGATTTTTTTGAGCAACTAAGCGCGAAAGCCGCGTTATGCGTTAAGCGCATCCATTTTCTTGCTTGATTTTTATACGATTTTCTGAAGTGATCTGTCCAACTAAGTAGAAAAGGACACTAGAGTGTGGCTACACGTGGTATAGGGCTGCTCGTCCTACCGGTGTTGAGGGAGCTAAAGTGGAACTCCCACATACATGTTCCTTAAGTTTTTAGCTCGCTAAATGATACAGTCCTCGCTGATGGATCGGCAAGTACTCCACGGTCAGCGGCTATCAGCTAACGTTATGGGCTGTTAGTGGTGGTTCATTGCCTATAGTGTTGTAATCCGGAATCCAAGTTTTGTAATAACCGTGTTGTTTACTTTCAGTGTTGTTTATTGTTCACAGCTGGATTGAGCTCAGTTGAGAGTGTCATGCTCTGTCAATATCTGTTGCAGGAGTTGTCATTCTCTGTTACTAGAGTTGTCAATCTCACATGCAGGAGTTGTCGATTGCAGCCATTCTCGCTGTGTCAAGCTTGTGACTTATGCGTTGTATCAGGTTGGTAACAGCTTGTATCTCGATAGGACTGAATGTAGCCAGGAGTTGTCTTAGGTTAGTCTAATGTGCCAAAATGTTAGTCAAACCACCTAGGTTGTGTTTGTTCGGAGAGTTCAGCTAGTCCGAGTGATCCGGGTTATCCTCGTTTTCTCCTGCTTCGATCTTTTTTCGACTATAGGGGTTTTGTAGCAGCCCAAAGACATCCGTGTGATGAGAGTCATATTAAGGATATAATAATGCTTTCCCCTTGAACCCCTTGCAGAAAAAGTAGGAAAATGGACTAAAATTGTTGGATAAGTGGATTTGCGATATCTCAACAATCGTAACAGCGAATATTCCATCATCCAAACTAAGCTTCCTCGGATCCTAACCCATTGGTCATTATCGAGCCTCGTGACTCGGCTGTGTTGATATCTTCGTATTACACTGTTATCATTCTATCTCTCTGGTTTTTGCTTTCTGTGTTGGTTGGTATTTCTCTCAAATAAGTTTAAGTAGAAGTGATTTCTTCCTCTGTAGCTCCATTTTGATTATCATTTGCATCTTGTGATGCATGAAGTGAACTTGAGCTCTCTCGTGCTTCTATTTTCTCTTCGAAAGCATTTACTAGTATTCGATGAGATTCTGAAAGACCAGAAAGACAAGTGATATGAACTGGTTTTGTATCCACCCACTTTCCTTCATTATTTTCAACTCTTTCTCTTTTGGTAGAGGAAGGCATTCCCAGTATAAATGATGATTCTTGCTTTCGTATTGTTAATGTTTTCAATTGCACACGGAAGGGGTTTGTGACCACTACCATTTTAGTAAGGGATTTATCCTCATATTGTTGGAGAAACCATTCTTTGCTAACATGGCTCAGCCTAGCAATGGCTGGGAATTTCTTGTCCCAGAATGCAAAAAAAAATGTCCGCCACTTTGTTGCTTTCAGCACGTTTTCTAATGAAGTCAAGCCCCTTCTGGATGTCCGCTGCTGCACTATGCTGTGTCTTACCGTAGACAACAGGCATATACACCTTCTTCACCAACTTTTAGTTAAGGTGACGGCTAACGGCTTCCTTGACACTAGCTTCCAGAGGTTATGATGGAATCTCCTCTTTGAAGTCCTCTAATAGTGAGGAATATAGGTCATATACTTGATCCTCACCATCAACCCGTCAAAAGTTAGTACGCACTGCTAGATCCTAGAAATAGCTCATTATCTGGTAAGCCCTTCTCAGGCGTCGGAGGCGGTTACTCCCACTCCCTGGGGTAGATCCGCCTTCCGGTGACCTTCGGCACCCATGACAACTTCCGCATGGAGCTGGTCAACTTCGACATCGCCCACATTGGCCTCCCGTACAACACCATCCTTGGATACCCTGCCTTGGCCCAATTCATGGCAGCGACTCATCCGGCCTACAACCTCATGAAGATGCCCGGGAGCAGCGGCGTCCTCATCATAGCTGGAGATACAAAAGATGCTCTGCAGGTGCTCAAGCTCGCTCTCAAGACAGCCGCCGCAGCGCAGACCACTAGCGCCGACACCTCCAAGGCCAAGGGGGCTGCGCCAATCAAGAAGAAGCAGCTGTTCACCCAAGACAAGGCAGAAACCAAGCAGGTACCAGTTGATGAGGATGGATCCTCCGACGCCACCTTCACCATAGGTGCCAATCTCGACCCCGACAAGGAGGAGGCTCTGGTGAAATTCCCGTGCGCGAACAAGGAGGTGTTCGCGTGGGAACCCAAGCAGCTAGCGGAGGTCAGGTGATCGAGCACCACCTGCATGTGTGCCCCAATGTGCGCCCCGTGAAGCAGAAAGCAAGGCGGCAGTCCACCGAGAAGCAGGCCTTCATCGTCCAAGAAACCCGCAAGCTGGAAACTGCAGGTGTCATTCGCGAGGTTCGCTACCCCGAATGGCTGGCAAACCCTGTGGTTGTGCCAAAGAAGGGAGGAAAGGAGCGCATGTGCGTCGACTTCACCAACCTCAATAAGGCCTGCACTCAAGATCCATTCCCACTCCCCCGCATCGACCAAATTGTCGACTCCACCGCTGAGTGTGATCTGTTGTGCTTCCTGGATGCGTTTTCGGGCTATCAGCAAATCAAGATGGCGGTAGAATACGTGGAGAAGATGACCTTCCTAACCCCGTGCGGGGTGTACTGTTACACCTGCATGCCGTTCGGGTTGCGCAACGCAGGCGCAACTTTCCAGCGACTGATGCATATCGCCTTGGGCCGGCAGCTCGGGAGAAACGCCGAGGCCTACGTCGACGACATTGTGGTGAAGTCTCGGAAGGCGAAGACCCTGATATAGGACCTGGAAGAAACCTTCGCGAGCCTTCGTGAAGTGGACTTGCGGCTCAACCCGGAGAAGTGTGTGTTTGGTGTTCCCTCTGGCAAGCTTCTGGGCTTCCTTGTATCCCATAGGGGGATCGAGGCCAACCCATAGAAGGTCAAGGCAATCGAGGAGATGAGTCCACCGCAAACCCTTAGGGAAATGCAGAAGCTCGCCGGACGCGTAACTGCGTTAGGGCGCTTCATCTCCAAGCTGGGGGAATGTGCCCTGCCCTTCTTCAAGCTGATGAAGAGGAAGGGCCCGTTCAAATGGACACAAGAGGCCGATGAAGCGTTCCAAGATCTCAAGAAGTACCTAACAAGCCCTCCAGTGATGGTGGCGCCACGCCCTCAGGAGCCCCTGGTGCTCTACCTCGCCGCCACGCCCTACTCCGCCAGCTCAGCTCTGGTGGCGGTTCGGGAAGAGCGCCAAGCCAAGGCCGCATCGCGACCGACCACGGCCCCAGCCGCAGCAGCACCAGACCGAGAAAGCCTCGCGAAGACCACAGACTTGGCAGATGGGGACCCGCCTCAGTAGGAAGACACCCCCGGGGCTGAAGGGGCCTCACCAAGCAGCCAGGAGCTGGGGGCTTCGACGTCTCAGGAGGCGCTCAACTCTCCGGAGGGCACGGGCTCCTTTGGCGCACCCACCCTCGTCGAGCATCCTGTGTATTTCGTCAGCACTGTGTTGTGGGATGCAAGGGCACGATACCCCATGCCTCAGAAGGTCTTGCTTGCACTATTGGTGGCCTCGCGTAAGTTGCGGCATTACTTCCAAGGTCACCCCATCAAGGTCGTCTCAGCCTAACCATTGGAGAGGTTACTCAGGAGTCCCAACTCCGCTGGAAGGGTCGCTGAATGGAACATCGAGCTGCATGCATTTCAGTTGGAATTCAGCACGACCAGGGTCGTCAAAGGATCCGCACTTGCGGATTTTGTGGCAGAATGGATAGAGGCTCCAGGGCTCGAGGCAGGCGAAGATCGGTCACTTTACCCCGGAAGCGAGGCACCAGACGGCTGGGTTATGTACTTCGATGGAGCATTCTCACGACATGGCGCGAGGGCTGGCGCAGTGCTTATATTCCCCATTCAAGACAAGCTCTATTACGCCGTGCAGCTCTGTTTCCAGCAAGGCGAGAAGGTTTCCAACAACAAAGCAGAATACGAGGGCCTCATAGTAGGCTTAAAGGCCGCAGCAGCTCTGGGGGTGAAGTGCCTCATCGTCAAGGGGGACCCACAGCTCCTCGTCAACTTCTCCCACAAAGTGTACGAGCCAAAGGAGGAGCACATGGAAGCGTATCTTGCGGAGGTGCACGGAATGGAAAAGCAATTTTGGGGGCTGGAGTTGCAGCATGTGCCCCGCGGCACCAACCAAGAGGCTGATGACATCGCCAGGAGGGCATCAAGGCGGCTGCCTCAGGAGCCTGGCGTTTTCGAGGAACGGCTCTTCAAGCCCTCGGCAGCACACTACTAGGAAAAAGCCTAGCAGCAGCGCGGGGTTTAGGCCTATCAGTAGCGCGGGCTGGAGGGCTACTGGTACGGCACTACAGCTTAAGGTTAGCAGTAGCGTGCCTCAACCCACGCTACTGCTAAATCGACTTAGTAGTACCGCTTTCCCAGAGGAGCGCTACTGGTAGTTAGTAGTAGCGTTCTCCCTGCTCGCGCTACTACTATTATTTCGTATTTTATTTCTTTTTTATTTCATGTTGTATTCATACACCTTTACACAAGTTTTCATACAACAGGAATTTAAAGATTGTTTTTACATCATAATGAGTTATTGCATCACAGGGTGAAAGAACCGTGGACTAGTTTCAAGTGGATGTCCATCCACTTGAAACTAATCCGGGGTTCTTTCACCCAATGATATAATAAATATCATCATCATCATCATATCATTAACAACTTATCATCATAATACATCATTATCATATAACACCTCCTCAAGATCATCGTTTTCATCAATGAGACATCACATAGAAAATTGATCACTAGTCGTAATCACAAGTACTCCTCATCATCAACTCTAACACATTGTACCACATAATAAACATATTGTACCTCATAGGACCTACTACATTCTTTTAGGACCTACTATATTCTCTAAGGTAAAATAGCAAAAAACAAGATAGCCCCTGACTCTCCATTATGGAGAATGGAGATTATCCTGTCTCCAATTCTTGCCTTTCGCTTAATGTTACTTCCAAGAACCTCCTTACGAATGTCCAAACATTTTTTCCATTCTTTGATTAGCATGTGTTCACCGGTTTTAGAAATCCGATATGCACAGGTGAGATCCGTAGGTTGACCTGGCTGTATGTTCAGAACTGCAAGGCGACCATTCTGATACATCAGATGAGGCACACAATCCATCGGGATTTTCTGTTGAAAAACATAGTAATAACTTCGTAGTTAGCAATGATGTACTAGTTTTAGAAGTATGCAAAAGATGCACGGATGTCGTAGTAGTAAAAAATCTTATCAGGGTATCTCCATAGAAGTTACCGTGGTTCAACACGTGCACTAGTGGCACGTATTCACCATAATTTGGAGGAGTTCGATAATAGGTATTGTAATTCTCAAGATAAGTACAAAATGCGATCAGATGACTTTTCTCCTTATAAGTTAATTCGATGCCATCAGTGTAGTGGGTTTTGTCTACCATCTTCCGCACATTTTTTGAAGAATCAAAATAAGTTGTCAATGGAAATAAGCTGTCAACTATTTTGAAATAAACAATATAAATTAGGTAATAACTATGTTTGAGAAACTCACATTGCGGTAGAATCGGAAGCGTATCAACAAGGACCCAAATGTTCATATTGTCTTGCTCGATGTCAGGATCACCAAGATCCATGGTGACAATCATACCCTCATAAAAACCATACATTTTGCAAAGTGCTTCCCAATTTTGGCAACCAAAATGGGTTACGCTCTGAGAATTGTACAGATTTACTTCAAAATCCATATCATGTTGGGTCCTTAGGTGTATTTTCTTTGTTTCAAAATTTTCATGGTCTTCAAAACCCATCCTCTCCAAGACATAGCGTCTTGCATGGCATGTGATAAGCTAGTCGAATTGTAAAAGATGAAAATTAGACATTGAAATAGTTGAAGTCATGCTTAATTACGAAAAAAACACTTGTCGTCGTTGCGTACCGTTTCAACATCGAAGGTCTCCTCGAGCTTAATGCTGAAGCGCCGATCTTTGTCCAGCTGAACGAACCTGTCGCATAGACCTCGATCGTCGTGGCACCAGCTGCACTCCCCCGGGAGACCGTCGTCGTCCGAGTACGACATTTCGTACGTTCATAATTCAAAGATTAAACTTGTACAATTAAATATATGTACTTAAAAACCTAAATTAGATCATTATTTTTCGAGAAAATACAGGCCACTTGATATTTCCTATATATTCTAGCACAAGTCATGCGAGAATTCACGGAAAAAATCGGCATGACCTTTGCTAAAAAATGACATATCGAGCGCCTGAAATTTACCGGAATGGAAATTAATCAACACTCCAGCAAAACATAGGCCACTCGGAGGTGTAACCTAAACATGACCGGCCACTTGGGCAACCACATATCCTATATGAGCAACACAAGATACACATGGAGATTTGGCTGGTCTCACCTCGAGGTCGGAGGGGGTCGGTGACGGGGACGACGGCGGGGATGATGGAGGGGCTCCTTGATTTCTGCAAAGGCAAAAACCCTATAAGTTATCACTAATACATCCCGAATAATTGCTTAAACTAAAAAAACAACAAATATGACATGTTCAACTAGTTCTATTAATTCAACTAGTTCTTACTAAATATAAACTTACTATAAATAGAAAAAAAACTAATTCTTTTTAAAAATAAAGTAGTTCAACTAGTTATATTAATTATCTTACTAAAAATACATTAGTTCTATTAATTCAACTAGTTCATCTAGTTTATTAATTTACTTACTAAACTAGTTCAACTAAAACTAAACTAGTTCAACAATTTATTAATTTACTTACTAATTATTTTAAACACTTACTAAAAACAGTAAAAATAAACTACATTATAAAATAGTAAAAAACATCTACTATTAACCATACTGCCCTAGTTAACTAGTACCATCACTACTCCTAGTTAACATCTACTACTACTAAAATCATTATCTATGAACCCTAAATTAACATCTACTACTACTAAAAACATCTAGTACTAACTAAGCAGAGAGAAAGGGGTGGGGAGGGTGGGGGCTTATCGAGCGGGGAGAGCCGGGGGGGGGGAGGTGCTCGGCGACGAAGAGGTTGGGGCGGCAAGGGCGGGCTCGGGATCGGGAGGCGGCGGTGCTGGGCGGGCTCGGGCGGCGGCGGTGAGGTCGAGGGCGGCAACGGTGAGGTCGAGAGCGGCGGCGGGCGGCAGCGGTGAGGTTGAGGGCGGCCTCGGGCGGCGGCGTGAGGGCAGGCTCGGGCGGTGGCGACAGAGGAGTAGGGGAACAGGGGGGAATGGAGGACTTAGCAAAATTTTGAGCCCGCGGGTGGTTAAGTCGAACTAGCAATAGCGCACTTTAGTAAACGCGCTATAGCTAACGTAGCAATAGCGTGTTTTACGTAAAAACGCTACTGATAAGTCTAAACTTAATTAGGTGCAATACTTAGCAGCAGCGAGTTTTGAAGAAAAACACTGCTACTAAGTACTTTAGCAGCAGCGCGTCTAGAGAAGGGCGCTACTACTATATCTAGCCTGGAGGCAACGCCGTGGCAATTATAGTAGTAGCGCTTGTTTCATCTAGGGCGCTACTGCTACCGCGTTATTAGTAGCGAGCTTTATAATAGTAGCGCTTGTTTCATCTACTAATTAGCAGTAGCGTTTGTTTTTAAACCGCACTGCTGCTAAGATTCTGTGTATAAGGTTTTCTCTAGTAATGACACCGACGCTGTCTAGCACAGCACAACCTCGGGAAGAGCTCCCTCAACCACCTGCCACTGGAGCCCCGGCAATGTTTGGTGATGTTGTGATGCAACTGGGCAATCAACAGCAAAGTTGTTCCTTACTAGGGTGCTTTTGGCTGTGTTTGGTTGTAATGTGGTCATCTAGAAAGAACGAACCTGGAGTTTATCTTATGAGACTTGATCTGGCAGTGATTGGTGTGTTTAGCGAGAGCATTAACGATGTTTATTTTCTCGGTGGGCTATCTAAGAGTAGATGTAACCAGTCAATGCGATTGCCATCGTGTTGTATGGCTGCCAATCTCTGTACCTGCTGTTTGCTACAATCGCAAGTGTGTGGCATGGAACTTGTCAGGCATGTCGAAAATCCAAGGAGAAAGGCCCTTCCAAATGTCCAAATTCCCCCAAATCCGTCACTCTCCTCACTCCCGTGAAGTGAAATAGAGTGCCTTGTGAGACTGCAATGGCGGTGGCGCTCTCATCACCGGCCGGATGATCGGTGGTGCATCCTGAGGATGTTCACCTGACAACGCTCTCTTGTATCTTCTGAATTAGTTTGTGTGATTTGGTTTCTTGTTGAAGAGAAGAAGCAAATCTTGTTGCTGAAATATTTTTTTTTCACTTCGGTTTTGCGGCGGTGGTTCATGGCTGGTAATTTTGATGCAAGTACTCATCTACTGTATTTTTGTAGAGCAAGAGCCAACAGACAAGCTGTCACAACAGTTTACAGAATTAGCAGTTCAGACATTAGAGGTCGTATACTTGCATGTTCTTGTCAATCATTTATTTGATGAGAGGTGGCGACGGTGTCCCCCTCCGCCGACACCGGATTGTCGCTCTCTGTTTCTTCTGAATTAGGCCAGATAAAACCAGTCGAGCTAAGGCCCCAACAATAACAGTGAATTTTGTATGGAGTAAAAAGAGCCAATTGTTAATCTCACCAGAGAGTTACCTTTTGTGCAGTTTGTGCTGTGGCAATCTGTTTTTAGTGTATTTATTTGAGTCGAGCTCGTTGATAAATGAAGGTTGCATCTTGTTGGTTGCCCGTTGGTTGGATCATTAGGCTATTGCAGATGAAATCGTGTTGTATTTACACTCTGCCTCTAGCAGAGTACAGTCCAAACCGAATATATGAAATTTATTATTCTTTGGTATTTACATTTGGAGATATGATTTTCACAAGACAAAAACGGTCAGTTCACCGGTAATACTTTCAAGTCTAAGACCATGGAGTGGTTGAGCCACGTTCTATATATTCCATGGTTCGTCTAAGACTAGTAGCTTTCCCAGTGTTAACAAAGGCACGGCGAAATCATGGGATATGACTAAAGATATGGAGAAGGACCGTAGGCTTGTTCGGCAGGGCAGGAATGCCAAACATTTAGTGGCGCTGGATTTGACCCATTGGAATATGATGCACCGGGAATTGACGCAAAAGCAAAGCTTATGCGGTGTCGGAACTAGCAATTGTGATCTTGTTGTGTACCTACTTCTTGATTACTGTATTTCTGTAGAGCAACTGGCAACCGTCACAACAGTGTAATAAGCTCCACATTGCTGACATTAATTCAGCTCGTCTCGCCGGCTAGCAAAAGACCAGCTGCTGCGGACAAACATCAGCCGAACTTAAATACTAGTGCAGTGAGTAGCGGATGCCAAACTGCAAACCACTTCGCTCTCTCTTTCACTTCTCTGTGATGTGTTCGTCAGGCACTTGGCTTGGAGGTTTGCGACAGAGTTTCCCACCAAAATTCTTCCTGATCGCGTTGTCTGAACATAGGGAAGGAGACGTAGATTCTCAAGGTTCAGCTGCTTTGCTACAAACAACAAACATCTGTAGCATGGCAGCATGCAACAGAGTTAAACACGCCCTCTCTTTCTGAATGGAGCTCCACATTACAGTTCAGACAAAACCACTTGAGCCAATGGTAATAGTTAATCTCAATGGATTAGTAAATGAAATTGTGATCCATTACAGATTAGGGCGTCAGGTGGCGCCAGGCGGTCAGGTGGCATGCACCTGCCACGCCCTATGTTTCTTCTGAATCTAAATTAAGATCATTGTTACCATTCGGGTAAAAGTTATGAAGTTAATTTAATCCGAGAGAGTAAAATTTCAAATTAGCCCTTCAGATTCTAGTCATGAGTTCTGCCTTTTTGTTCCATTCAAATCACTCACACTCTTATATCTTTAAAAAGAATTTTGAACTTGTGTCCTATTTATACTCTGCCTCCAATAGAGTAAAGAAGTCCAACCAGAATACTTTGACTGTCTTTTGGTACTTAAAGTTGGAAATATACCTTTCCCACGATAAATAACACATCCACCGCAAAAAAATAGATAAATAACAAAAATAGATAAATAACACATCAGATGATAGGTGAAGCACCCGGTCTGACATCACCCCAGTATATGAGTGATTCCACGTTGGCTAATTAATGCAAATGCCAACTTGTTCTTGTGATAGTAGTTATGTTCTTTGTTCATTGAATTAATGAAAACGGATTGTTCTTGATCTCTCGACTAATGGCCTTCTAATTTCTCATCTAAACTCAAAATCATACAGACATGATTCTCCACTCTAAATCCCCTCCCCTCCCTCCCCAGACCCGCGCCCGCGCCGCCTCCCCGGTGGGCGGCCGGGGCGGTTCCCCCCGCTCTCCTTCCCTCCTCCCCCGTGCCCCTCCCCCCCCCCCTCCCGCCACCGCCGGCGGAGCCCCCGGATCTGGTCGGGCGGGCTGGCGGCGGCGGGTCCTTCCTTACCCCGCGCGCGCACCTCCTGACCCGGGGTCAGGGCTGGCGGTGGGTGCCCTTTGGCTGACGGCGGCCCGGCGGCCTGGCGACGGCTCGTCGCAGTGATGGCGCCGTCCTTTGGCGGCAGGGCGGCCTGGTGGCGCAGGTTGGCCGGCGGCGCGTCCTCGGCCCAGATCTGGGCCCTTAGGGCCCCATCTGGGTCCTAGCGGGCTGGTCCCCGGGAGTGGCCTCCTTGTCTGCGGCGCGGTGAGGAGGAGGAGTGGCTCAAATTTGGGGCGGCGGCACCGACGGCGCGCTGGCAGCAGCGCGAAGGTGGGAGCTTTACGGGCCCACGAGGGCTCGGCCGGACCTGTTGGCCCACGGGCCTGGTGTGCTCCTGCTATTGCGTCCGGACGGCTACTGTCGCGGACGATGGAGGTGGGGCCCTCCCGCATGCCGACGGTGCTGATGCCCTAGTCCCGGCTCTGATTCTTCGCTGTGCTGTCCTCACTTCGCGGTGCCGTGGTGAGACGGCGTGGGGGCCTCTTGACCGCGTTGGCGCACGATGGTGGTTGGTTTGGTGGTAGGCTCCGGGGAGCCCGAGGTGCGGGTTGGGATCGGGGGAAACCCCTGTTGGCATGGCCAACACTAGCGCGGTGGCGCCTGTGGGTGCCACCTGACCTTTCGGGAGGGCTTCCGGGCTACCCTTCCTCTCGCCTCGTCGTGTACCGGGGGAAACCCTTGGCAGCAGCGTCATCATCGTCGCGATCCTTCTTGGAGGTGTTGATAGGTGTCGGCGCTTCGGAGTCTCACTAGTAGAAAATAGGCCTAATGTTCAGCCCTTTAGTCCCGGTTTGTAAATTAACCGGCACTAATGTGAGGCTATGCATTAGTCCCGGTTCGTGTTGAACCGTTAGTACCGGTTCGTGGCACGAACCGGTACTAAAGGGGTGGTGGCAGGCTGGCGTCAGGCCGGGGCCCCATGAGCTCCTTTTGTCCCGGTTTGTGACACGAACCGGGACTAAAGGTCTAACCTATAGTGCCGGTTTGTGTCACAAACCGGGACAAAAGGGGTCTAACTTTTAGTCCCGGTTGGAGACACAAACCGGGACTAAAGGGCAATTTTCAAACTCTCCCCCCCCCCCCTGCCCGTATCGCCATTTCAGTTTTGTAAACAACAAAAGAAAATGATAAAAACTTCAAAAATGAAAAATCCTTCGAGATGTATTTATGTTACTACATCTACTAGTTAGGAACATTAAAAAACTTAAATTTAGACATGTTTTGCAAAAAAATGTTATGAAAAAGTAAAACGGCCATATCTTTTGCATATGATGTCAGAAAAAAATGTATAATATATCAAAAAAAATCAGCACAAAAATACGCATCCGATTTTGACTACGGCCTTTTTGGAAATTTTTAGAATCCTCAAATTCTAAAAGGAAAAAGATATGCTCAAATTTCAGTTTTTTTATATTCGTTAAATATGGTCAAACTACTTATTCAAGAAATATTAGTGTTAATAAATAATTATTTTAGTGTTTTTGACTTTTGGTCAAACTGTGGTCAAATTATGGTCAAATCTGATCAAACTATGGTCAAACTATGTTCAAACTACTTATTCAAGAAATATTACTGTTACTAAATGATAATTATTTTTTTATAATAATAGTTTCAAAATCAAACGGTGAAACATGTGACTTCATGCTCAAGCTAAACTCGTGAGGGTTACTAGGATTGACAGCTTACTATTGTCAGGTAAACGACAAGTGCATACTTGAAAACTAGGGGGAATAGAACTCGGAAGTTAAGTGTGCTCAGGTTGGAGTAGTGAGAGGATGGGTGACCGGCCAGAAAGTTAGACGATTTGAAATGATGAGGGGTGATTAGACCCAAGCATCAAAATATCGGATATCGGGTTCGTATTGGTTTGGCTTCGACATATGGATGTCAGATATCGGGTGATATATCGAACGATATGTAGATATATCAGAGAAAACATGTCCAGTTTTTTTATCAATATTCTTGTTCAAAATATTTAGTTTTAGTAAAAGAAAATGTATGATGTCAATGCTTCAACATAAGACTTTTAGATTTCTAGTTTTTAAGTTGTTGATTAAGAAACTATTAAGGAAATATTCAAAAAATCCTAACTCTATCAAGAAAAATAATACGATATATCTGCGTTTGTATGAAACATTGCGCATGACTTTGGTAATATATAATGAAGTTGTAGATGCATAATCTTTTTTCACTTCTTTCTAATAAAGGATTGTTGTCATCTACATATCGTTCTATATCGGTAGACATATGGGGCTAGATATCGGCCATATCGATCGATATTTCGGTTCATATCGGATGATATGTTGGAAAATGATATTGACCAAATGATATGTTATGTTTATATCAGTAGTGCCCTAAAAGTGATATATCGGCCTATATATCGGTCGTATCAGCCTAGATTTAAAATCTTGATTAGAGCAATGATGAGGAGTGGTTAGAGACTAAATCTTCAAATAATTCAGAAATTTGAAAATCAGAAAAAAAAAATCAATTTTATTAAAAAAAATAAAAAAAAGTCCTTTAGTACCAGTTGGTTTTACCGGACCGGTACTAAAGGTCTCCCAGACCACCGTGTGGGCTCGTGCCATGTGGTGGGCCTTTAGCCCCGGTTCGTGCAGAACCGGGACTAAAGGGGGGTACCTTTAGTCCCCACCCTTTAGTGCCGGGTTACAAAACCGGGACTAAAGGTCCTTATGAACCGGGGCAATAGGTCGTTTTTCTACTAGTGTCTTTGAGTCTAGTGGAAGATCCTGGTGGGCGCTGCGAGCGCGAGGCTTCTTCGTTTTTGTTGATCCGCCGTTGTCGGCATTTGTTTCTTTTTCTTTTCTCTGTCGTTTCTTTTGGGCATGACTGTGCAGCTTCCGCCCCAGCACCTATCCATGTATGGTTCGGTTGGTTGCTTTGTATACAAAGCGGGGGAAACCCTTTTTCGGTAATCCAGATAACTTTGGCCTCTTAGCAACTCTAGGAAGTTTGATGGATGATGAACTAGCGAGATGACTTACATCACAGCTCAATTATAAGTTTTTTGAAAAATTAGGAAGATATGTCAATTCTCAAAAATAATATAGGTTCAACAAATTGAGATATTTATAAATCAAGAATATATGTTAAACAAATCAAAGAAATTGAAACAATTTCATTGAGTATCCTATAAATCAAGAATGTAGCACACACAGATGAAACATCATGGGGTTTTAATTATTACCCCCTATGTAAACTTTTATAAGATGTTTTAGATCACTCCTTTACTGATCTAAAACATTTTATAAAAGTTTACGGAGGGAGTATTTTGCTTCCTCGCTTCCCTTTTTTTCTAGGATACATCTGAATATGTTTTAAGGATGTCATATTTCCCCATTTCTAACAATCCCATGCTTCGTAGTACATCTTTTTTGCAAATATATATCTTTTTGTTGCCACGTTGTTTCTCAAAGACTTAAACTAATTATATGTATTAAAGATCATTTTCGGGCGGGATGCTATAAATCTGCATCTTCTCAAAAAAGATTTTTCTACATCTCCTATCGAATGGTTGTGCTTTGCATCGTGTTAGAAACCTCTGCTACCATGGCATTGGTCTAAATGCTACCAGTTGAAGAGCTGGTAAATAACCCTCACGATGAGAGAACCTATAGTGACACAAATGTTGGAGGTCGCGCCAGTGTATTGATGGCTGAAGATGGTGCTGATTGAGGTTGTGCTGCGAGTGGACAGTTGACCACAGGTTGATCAGCAATAGGGTAGTTGTGGCTCTGTTTGTCTGTAATACGGTCACCTAGCCTTAAGACGGAGCTTATCTGGTGTGGCTTGATCTGACAATGATCGGTGCGTCTGTCAGATAAGGTAGCAAGAGCAGTAACGATCCTTTAGGTTCTGTACAGTCATTAGATTAATTTTAACCGCCAGAGTGATTTTGTGGTCTTGCTATATCAAACTAGTCGGGTACTAAAAAAAATTAGGTGAGGTACTGATCTATTCCGTGAGCTACAACAGAATTTAGGAGATGGCAGTGGCAAAGGTATGTGATCTTCTGATGTGGTAGAGGATGATGTAGAGTATGGCCTAGTGGTTGCCTGTTCGTTGGATCATTGGGCTTCTGAGGATGAAATAGTGTGGTATTTATACACTAGCGTTGGCATAGTACAGTCCAAGCCCAATAAATGGAATTATATTCTTTGGTATTTACAGCTAGGAGATATGATTTGCACAAGATCAAAAAAAGTGCCATATGGTCGGTACGTAATACATTGAAGTCTAAGAGTATCAAGTGGTTGAGTCATGTTCCTATATATGCCAGTGTAGTCTATCGGCAGACGGTTCGCCTAAGACTAGTAGCTTTCCTAGAGTCAACAAAGTTGAATGTGACTCAAGATATGGAGAAGGGCCGTAGGCTTGATCATGACAAAAATTTACTGGCACTCGATTGTTACATATATGGTGATCCATGGGAATATGATGCACTGGGAATTAAGGCAAAGCGAGTGTAGGGCACCGATGAGGCATCTGCCCCCGGTGGATGCGACTTGTGTTCGTCGTGTAGGCAAGACGATGGCGACGTGCAGGCGACAACGACGCGGCAAGCGTGTCCACACAGTTATGCTTGTGCAGACAGTTATGCTTATCCACTCGTGCCGTCGTGCGTGACACTTTGCATAGCACACACAGTTTGTCATAACAAACAGTGTGCCGAACTTCACGGTAGAGCACACATTTCTCACCACACAATCCATGTGCGTTGCGACAAGTTAATTCCCTCACACCTACCTCCGCTGCAATTACATGCCTCCTTTCTCCTTCCTTGCTGCCTCCAAATCCTCCTTCTCGCCCACCTCCGCTGCTCTCCGAAGAACTAATGACCTCCGAAAATCAAATTGTGACTGCACAGGTGGATGTGGCCACTACCATGGCCGAATGCGATGCAGATGCCCCTATAGCACGCATGGATGGAGCAGCGGTTATGCTGGCGCGTGCAAAAGAGGTCGTAGTCATCGCACACACGGTTGTGGTCGTTTCCGGTGCCCCACACATGGAAGAGGCTGCGGCCACTGCCGCACGCGCCGATGATGCCACGGACGACACCTTGCCACGGTCGCCACCACTACGCGGAAGGAGAAGATCAAATAGCTTAAGAAAAATCAAGGACATGATCTGTACACAAAATGTCGTCGTTCCCTCCTTCCAAGAAAGGATCTTGAAACGGGCTAGGGATTATTTTAACGCAAAGGGCACCGAGCTCGAGGAAGTAACGACAATGGAGAGCTCCAACTAGGAGCATTATAACAAGTGCTCCTCCGACAACAAGGATGAGTAGCTCAGCATCCACGGTTTAAGGTCCCTAGTTTAGGTAATTATGAAATGAGACGTGCAATAGGATGTTTAAAGGTAATGGATGTTTAGTTCGATTATGCAACACGATGTGAAATGATGTCACCACGGTCAGAGTTTTTCTTTTTTTGCGAGGAAAACTTCCGATCTATTCATCAACTGACAAGGAAGTACAAAGAACGTAAGAATTAATAAAATACTCTAGATCCGTAAACTATCTATCGACGAATACAAACACTGGAGCGAGCTATAGGCGTGCCACCATCATCACCCCTTCCTCATCGGAGTCGGAAAAACCTTGTTTTAGTAGATAGTCGATAAGTTGTGGTGCCAACCACTCCTTCCTCCGGCAGTACCGCAAGCCCGATGCCCCGCCCCTCCTCGGATTCCTCAATTTTCACCGAGTCTTCCACCCCGCCGAGCCGCCTCACTCCTCCGCCTCTGCAGGCAAAGCCGTCACCCTCGCTGCTGACTTCACCTTATCCTTCCTCCCCGCCCCATCCAGTGACTGGGCCATTTCAGACATTTGTGGCGGTGGCGTCCTCCTTGGCAGGCGAGACTACGCGAAGATGGTGGTGTTCAATCGCTTGCACCGGCGGCACCTCCTGCTTCCTCTAATCCCTGAATTCGACGAGTGGGTTCGTTCGGTGAACAAGCCACGCACTGGACTGCAATTTTTCCTCATGGGCGGCGATGAGGAGGCTTCCGAAGAGACATTTTTCAGAGTAATATATGCGCTAGCCAGCCAACATAAGGAGGTTATCTTCATCTTCTCTTCCAGCACCGCACAATGGCGAGCTACTACATCGACAGTTCGATTGGATTTCTCGGGCTGGCTCGAGTATGCGTATGGCTGCTTGTATAAGGTGACAAAGTGCAGTCAAGTTGCAAGTGCTTGACACTCGCAGTATGGAATTCTCACACATGGACCTCCCACCGGAAGCCAGAGCCGGAGGGTCTTCTCATGTGCACATAGCTTTTGTGGAGGCAGGGGAGGGCATCATTGGGATGTTTGTGTTACTAGATCACACATCTGATCTCATTTATTTTATTAGGCCAAACGATGGTGGATGTTCCGGCCAGTGACAATTGGAGAAGACAATCTCACTCGATTCTTCTCAGTACTCTTTCCCAGAGAGTTCCTCACAGAGGAAACTGTACGTACGCCATAGTGGAAGCCCATCGACTGATGCTGGCCTGTTCTCAATGAACGTCAAGACATTTCAGCTTGAGACGGTGTTTGGTTCCAACTATAACAGGCTTTGCCCGTGGGCATATAACAACTTTTCACCATTCTTGTCGACAGACTGTAGGTAATCTTTCCATTGCATCCTAGTTAGTTTCTTTCCTTCATAGTTTTTACACAGGCTGTATGTTGCTTGATAGTTTGTTACTCTTATCGCAATTTTTGTTTTACATGGTTTTGTATTTGTCGCATTTTCTTTGTTGTCACTGTTGGCACAGGCCTGGCTCGTACGTCGGCTCGACAAGTACTTTCCGTCAAGACTATCATGTACTCCCTCCGTTCAGAAATACTTGTCGGAGGAATGGATGTATCTAGATGTATTTTAGTTCTAGATACATTCATTTTTATGCATTTTTCCAACAAGTATTTCCGGACGGAGGGAGTACCTAATAGCCGCTTGCTGACACAAGCTAGTCAATTGATTCAGCAAGACACAAGTGCCCAAAGCTAGCTAGCAAGCTGCTTGATCGATCGGCTGGATACGCAAACGCACGTACACACAAAAACACAACGCATGACTTGATTGCAAAACCAGGAACATGTCGTCCCCGTTATTTATTGCTTTTTCAATCTGATGATTACAAGGAGAACCACCGTACATGTATATATAGCACTACCAATCTACCTATACACAGCCGACTCGGCCTGGGCTACGAGTCCGTGTCGGACTCAGGTGCCTAATCATGATTATCTCTAACAATCACCCTTCTTAAACATGATGTCCTCACTTCACAACTTGGATGCCGATCCTTCCCTGCATCTCCGTGAACTTCTGTCGTCCAAAAGACTTGGTCAGGATATTTGCAAGCTGGTCGTCGGTGCAAACGTAGTTGACTTCAATCTTGCTTTCTTCCACGCGCTCTCTTATGTAGTGTGCTGGAATTTAGTCTATTTTAGGACAGGCCAATAACTATTTCAGAAATTTCTAATAAATCCTAGAGGTCCACTTAGCCCATTCATGCAAGGCAAGAGATACTACTAAGGTTTAGTCCCACATTGCTAGTTTAGTGGGAGTTGGACCTCCTTATAAGGGAGGTTCTTTCTCCACTTGTATGAGCATGAGAACAAGAGGGACATCCACGCGCGCTCCTCCTCCGCCGCCCGCCTCGTCACGACGCGACGCGACGCGGGTTGCGGGAACGAGCTGATGTCTAATTTTTTGCCACGCACGACAGGTATACAAAAGGTCACACGGAAGCTGACAAGATTTTGGCGATAGTGGAGTTTGAATGATGAATGCGTCATCGTTCGGACTGTCTTCTTGTCCTGGGTCGGTTTGATGAACTCGTCCCTCTGGATCATTGTCTTCGGGCGTCTGCTCCGAACTATGCTCGGCGTGACCTGGTTCGTCCTGCTCCATCGCTGGTTCCGTTTGGTCGTTGTTGCCTTCGGGGTTGACCGGAGTATCCATTCTTCTGGCGCTCTTGCTGATATTTTTACTGTTGCTGGATTTGGAACGACTTCTGCGCCGTCGCTTTGGTTTTTGCCAAGGGGTTTTATCTTCTGGATTGTCACCGTCGTCTTTCTTGGGCGTATCCACCATGTATATGTCATGTGACGAGGTGGGAATCCGGTACCCCATAGATTTTGAGTCTTCTCCTGCATCATCGTCCATACCGTCGATGCCTTCGGAGTCGAAGTCAAGCACGTCGGTTAAATCATCAACCGTGGCTATCAAGTGGGTGGTGGGTGGGTAACGAATTTCTTCATCGCCTGTTCCCCACTCGAGCAGGACATAGTTCGGCCCGGAATTCTCTGTCAAAGAGAGAATTTTAAATGAGTTTAGTATGTCGCCAAAGGGTGAGTGCTGGAAGATGTCCGCAGCGGTGAACTCCATCACCGGGGCCCAGCCAAGCTTGGCGGGCTCGGGAGTGCGCGGACTGGGTCCTATAACCGGATATGAATCCGGCGGTCCGGGGTTACAGGCTCCCTCAGAAGTGAGGCCTGTGTTCGGCTCTATCGCCGGTGAGGGTACGGCCTGCGGGGCGGGGTCCAGCCCTCCGTCCGTAGGCAACGCAACCTGCCCCGGATTTAGATCCGGGGCTTCTGCCGGGGTAATATCCCGAGCATCGTCTGACAGCAGGTCTAAGTCATGCTCGTCGTGATTGTTCGCCGATCCTGGTGTTGGCCTGAATCCGTCGAAGATCAAGTCTACGCGAATATCCGCTATGTACTTCAAGTTTCCAGACCTGACCTGGTGGCCAGTGGCATAGCTATCGATCTGCTCCAGGTGGCCAAGCGAATTGGCCCGCAGCGCGAAGCCGCCGAACACGAAGATCTGTCCGGGGAGGATAGTCTCACCCTGGACAGCGTCGTTGATGATGATTGAAGGAGCCATCGAGCCTGACAGCGACAACACAGAGGAACTCTCAATGAAAGCACCAATGTCGGTGTCAAAACCGGTGGATCTCGGGTAGGGGGTCCCGATCTGTGCGTCAAGGCTGATGGTAACAGGAAGCAAGGGACACAGATGTTTACCCAGGTTCGGGCCCTCTCGATGGAGGTAAAACCCTACTTCCTGCTTGATTAATATTGATGATATGGGTAGTACAAGAGTAGATCTGCCACGAGATCGTAGAGGCTAACCCTAAGAGCTAGCCTATGATGGTATGATTGTAATTATGATCGTCCTTCTAAGGACCAACCTCTCCGGTTTATATAGACACCGGAGAGGACTAAGGTTTACATGGAGTCGGTTACAAGAAAGGAAACACAATATCCGGATCGCCAAGCTTGCCTTCCACGCAAAGGAGAGTCCCATCCGGACACGGGCCGAAGTCTTGAGTCTTGTATCTTCACGCTTCAATAGTCCGGACGTGGTACACAGTCCGGCTGTCCGGATACCGCCCAATCCAGGACTCCCTCACTCAGCGTGACCGCTTGAGACTTATCTAAAAACACGGAGTCATACCAACAGTCGTCGTGGGGTTGCGCACACCCGTTGTCGGTGTCAAAACCGGCGGATCTCGGGTAGGGGGTCCCGAACTGTGCGTCTAGGCGGATGGTAACAGGAGACAAGGGACACGATGTTTTTACCCAGATTCGGGCCCTCTCGATGGAGGTAAAACCTTACTCTTGCTTGATTAATATTGATGATATGGGTAGTACAAGAGTAGATCTACCACGAGATCAAGGAGGCTAAACCCTAGAAGCTAGCCTATGGTATGATTGTTGTTCGTCCTACGGACTAAAACCCTCCGGTTTATATAGACACTGGATAGGGTTAGGGTTACAGAGTCGGTTACAATGGTAGGAAATCTACATATCCGTATCGCCAAGCTTGCCATCCACGCCAAGGAAAGTCCCATCCGGACACGGGACGAAGTCTTCAATCTTGTATCTTCATAGTCCAGAGTCCGCCAACGGTGATAGTTCGGCTATCCGGACACCTCCTAGTCCAGACTCCTCGGTAGCCTGAACCAGGCTTCAATGACGACGAGTCCGGCGTGCATATTGTCTTCGGCATTGCAAGGCGGGTTCCTCCTCCGAATACTTCATAGAACATTTTGAACACAAGGAGAGTGTCCGGCTCTGCAAAATAATTTCCACATAACGCCGTAGAGAGAATAATATTTACACAAAATCAATCTGCTGACGTATTCCGCAGCGTGCCATCACGCCACGGCCAAGTCTTCGTTCGAATCGTTTTTACTGTACCACCTCAGCGCGTTTAGCGAGGCAGTTTCCTTGGCACGTCTTGTCAAAGCAGAGATCGTGTCCCCCTTATTCCGGGATTCTCATCAATACGGATGTGGGTAACCCAACCGCGCCATTGATTACGGCGCTTGGGAGATAAGCGAGTTTTACCAGGCTGGTGGGGGCGCTTAGTTGCGTCCTCCTTTGCTCATCCATTCTCGTGCACTCGAGCTCCAGCGCCCAAGTCCGCACATTCTTCCTCAACCTTCTCCAGCCATGTTCGGAGCGGGAGGCAAGTGGATGGCCTCCTCCGTCACGGAGGGGCACATCGAAAAGCTGCGGGAGGCCAGATACTTGTCCGGCGACATCGCGTGTCGGCTCCCCAACAAGGGGCAGCTCATCCCCACCCCCAGGCCCCATGAGAGGGTGGTGTTCCTCACCCACTTCCTCCGCAGACTAGGTTTTCCACTTCACCCATTTGTCCGGGGGCTCATATTCTACTACGGCCTGGATTTCCACGATCTGGCCCCAAACTTCATCCTCAATATCTCGACGTTTATAAATGGTAATGCGAGGCTTTCCTCTGCATCCAGCCCCACTTCGGTTTATTGTTGAAGACCTTTAGCGCCAAGCTGAAGATAGTGGGCGGCCGACAGGCGGAGTGCGGAGGCGCCATGGCGGGCAGCATGCCCAACGTCACATGGCTTGAGAGCTCCTTCGTGGAGACCATAAAGGGGTGGCAATCGGGGTGGTTTTACATCACCGAGCCACGCGACTCCAAATGGGCGGCGGCCCTCAAATTCCGATCTGGCTTCCCCACACGGCTCACATCATGGAAAGAGACGGGCCTGACATGGGGAGATTCGGAAGAGCTGACCAGACTTCAAACCTGCGTCCAAAATCTGGTGAACAAGAAGCTCAAGCTTGTCAACGTAGTCCAGGTCATGCTCATCCGCCGGATTCTCCCATGCCAGCAACGGGCCTTCAATTTGTGGGAGTTTAATCCGGCGCAGCACCGAACCTTGAGCCGGCTCTTCGACACTACGTACGAAGATGCCTGGAAGGTGCTGTTCAAGGGCGCCGAAGCCCCCGCATCTGCTACCGAAGATCGCGGATTCAGCTCGCGGCGTCAGGCCAGCGAGGTAAGTTATTTTACCCCATACGGGACTCTTTTTTCATAGTTTGACTCTATGCGGGATCTAAAACTCCCTAACCTTTGACAGGACTGGCTGAAGACGTCCGGACAGGTTAACTGTCCGGCTCCTTTGCCAGAAGACCCAGCGGATGCCCGCTTGACGGGGCTGCTGGTTCCGGCACCTCACGTGGTGCCGGAGAAGAAGGCCAAGAAGCATGCCACGGAAACTCGAAAGAGTTCCAGACGCCAGGCGGTGCCAGACTCACCATCCGATGACCCCGAGGCGGAATCCTCTCCTGAGGACGAGGAGGAGGAAAAAGAAGCCTCTCCCCGGCCGAAGAAGAGAAGAAAGGAAGGCCGCCCGATCGGGGGCCGGAGGATCCAAGAAAGGAAGGACCCTTCCTCCGGACTTCTCCACCAACGCCGACAACGACGAGGAGGAGTGGCCGCCAAGGGCCAAGCCCCTGGCGAGATCGTAAGTGTCCGGATTCCAGAATAACTCATGATTTTTTACTTGTCGCATAGTGTCTTCTAACGCCGAATATAACCATGTAGCCCGCTCTAGATTCGTCGGATATGAATAGCACTTCACTTCCGACCGCCTCCTCTCCTCGTGACGCGGACGACACCACGGTGGAGTCCCAAAAGGGGCCCAACCAGGAGGAGGTGGTCCTGGAGGCGCCGCAAGGCAACCTCCCAGACTCCGGGCGCAAAGGGGGCGAAACACCAGAGGGCTCTAAGTCCGGCCCTGTGCCGGACTCCGTACCGGAACCTACAGTGGTTCCGAAGTCCGGCAGCCCCCTTCGTAAGAAGGGAATTACTGCGACCCCGGTGACCTCCTTCCAACGGGTGGCACCGTATAACTGGCTGGAGGCGTTTACCGGCGCCACAATCGACGAGGAGCATCGCACTATCATGACTGCGGTGATCCAGAAAGTTCAGTCCGCCATGAGCGGGCTGACTGAAGCCTGTACCAGCCTTCTAACAGGCTTTGAGGTAAGTTTAGAATATGTAAAAATATTACCGCATAGACAGTAGCCCCTGATGCTTAGTTCGGTGTTCGGAAAGAAAAGCCGGACTGAGGATCTAAAAGATATACGCAGGAGTCTAACATAAATATGTCAATATGGGAATGCAGGCTGCGCTGCTGACCTCTGCCGCACTGACTACGGAGGTCCATGCATTGAAGCAGAGCCTCGAGCGGTCCGAGAACGAGCTCGGCCTTGCCAAGAAGCAGCTCGAGGACAAGGAAGGTGAGTAATCCCTTATTAAAGTAATACCTTATAGAAAGGATTTGGTTGCAAAAATGACAGGAATAACTTGGGTATTGTAAGGGCCACGAACGAGGTGGCAACCCTGAAGGAAGCGGTGTTCGCGGCCGAAAGCAAAGCGGTGCGGAGCGCACCAAGCGAGAGGAGCAGGAGGCGCGGGTGGCGGAGGTGCGGCAAGAGCTCCAGGCTCTCGTGAAAAAACACGAGAGTTTGGAGCGTGACTCGAAGACTCGAGAGTCCGAGCTCGCCTTGGCTCTTGAGAGTGCCAAAGCCGCTAAGGCGAAGCCCAAAAGCCCTCCAGAAATTGAGGCGATGAAGAAGATAGCGGCGGTAAGGCATTCTTTATGCAAAGCAAGCATGTGAAGGTGAATTATCATTACTTACCCGAATCCGGAGCTCTCCAGGAGCATTCGCATATCTGCCCCGCAGTGTGTCCGATGCTGCCGCTTTCTACCGAGCCGAGGAGGGAAGCTCGACGGAGAAGGTGTTCTGGTCTCAGTATGCTGAGGCCGGACATCCGGTGCCCCTGAGCGACCAGCTGAAGCAGCTGGTCGAGCTCCATAAGGTCGCCGAACAGGCCATGAAGGGCCTCATAGTTCGGCTGTGGCCTACGGAAGCCATGCCTGGGAGCTACTTCGGGCTGGTAAGGCGGCTGGTGGATGCCTGTCCAAGGCTTGAAGTCATCAAGCGCTCCGTCTGCATCGAAGGTGCCCGTAGGGCCCTTGCCCGTGCTAAGGTGCACTGGGGCAAGATGGACGCTGAGAAGCTTGTGAAGGACGGGCCACCGCCGAACAAGGAGCATCGCAAGCCCGAAATGTATTATGAGGGCGTCCTGAAGGGTGCCCGCCTTATAGCGGGTGAATGCTCCAAAGATGTAATTTTTTAGTAGACTCGCATTTGTTATCCTGTACGCTGAAAACTTGTTCATATGCGCTAAGCAACGCTTGTGAATTTAAAATATTACCTTCAGGCGGCTGTTTATCAAATTTGAGAGATGGCAAGTCGTTGGCTTCAGCCCCCATGCCACGAAGTGCTGGGGTGTTCGGGATAAACTTGAGCGCTCTTGTTCCCATTCTTGGGTCCTTGAGGAGGCGCTCAGCATAACGAACAAGGCAACGGACTTATAGTGCTTGAACACTCTCACTTAGCCATAGAATTCTATAATTTTAAATTTCGGCGAAGCCCCTGGTATTCGGAAGACCGAGTTCGGGGCGCTATGCACGCCTTGGCTGGACAATGCCGACTCCTCGCTCTAAGCGGCATGAGTCTTTAGGGACCCGAAAAAACCTCTCGAACAGCGACCGGCTCTCGCCCTATCATGACGGTCAGTTTTAGCTTTCTCCAGTGAGGTGCTCAACCCAGCTCAACCGGGGCACAATCGAAGTGGTTCTCCCAGCGCTACCTTAGCCGATATAACGGAACGTAAGGTACCAAAATATGGGAGCCGGGCAAACCCAACTATTGACCCAAGACATGATTCCGAGCCGATGCATATAATGCTATAAGTTCGGGGTGCCGCACTTGTGAAAGTGTTCGGACTTATCACACCATATTTTGGGGTACTTAAGCCCCTGGCGTATTGACTGTACCAAGTTGTACGGGTGCAACATGTCATAGATGAACATATATGGAAAAAAAGGAATGCAATAATAAGCAGAAGCTATGTATTGTTTATTCAAAAGATACTGCAATGAAAGCAGAACGATACAAATAGTGCGATAAGCAAGGGATGGGACTATTTAACATGTCCCCCTCCAGGGGTAAGCTGCGGGATTGTATGTAAAACAGGTATAATGCTCGTAGTAGAGACCACCTGGACACTTGACGTAGCTTTCTGCTTCCCTGGCTGTTGCATCGTGAGTTCGGCAATTCTAGTGCCGGACAGGCTTCTGGAAAACGGAGTCCTGAAAGTTAAGAGAAAATAAGAAAGAAAAAGAATGACACAATCGGGAGCCCCTGGTGCGGTTGAGCCGCGTTCTGGGCGTGCCGTGGTCGTGCCCCTCCCCTTATGCCCATGGTATCTCCAGAGCGTGAATTATATGCAGCGTGGTACTGGCTTCGCAATTTTGCGAGGGCTGGGGTTGGGGCCGCATTGCTACGCGTGCTCGGAACGTGCCAGGCGGTCTTGTTGTAGGTTACTCTTGGCGCGCTTGACGGTGTCCGGACGTTTAGTGGCCGGACTCGAGAATTGCCTTAAGAGGCTACTTTGTACTTCCGCCGCTAGGGCCGCCGTGTGCTCCTCCGTTCGGATAGAGCGTTCGGTGTTTCCATTGACCGTGATTACTCCTCGAGGGCCTGGCATCTTGAGCTTGAGGTATGCGTAGTGCGGCACCGCATTGAACTTGGCAAATGCGGTTCGTCCGAGCAGTGCGTGATAGCCGCTGCGGAATGGGACTATGTCGATGATTAACTCTTTGCTTCGGAAGTTATCCGGGGATCAGAAGACCACTTGAGTGTAATCGAGCCTGCATAGTTGGCCTCTACACCTGGTATGACGCCTTTAAAGGTCGTCTTTGTGGGTTTAATCCTTGAGGGGTCTATGCCCATTTTGCGCACTGTATCCTGGTAAAGCAGGTTCAGGCTGCTGCCGTCGTCCATCAGGACTCTAGTAAGGTGAAATCCGTCAATGATTGGGTCAAGAACCAATGCGGCGAATCCGCCGTGGCAGATGCTAGTGGGGTGGTCCCTTCGATCAAAAGTGATTGGGCAGGAGGCCCACGGGTTGAACTTTGGGGCGACTGGCTCCACCGCATATACGTCCCTTAGTGCACGTTTCCGCTCCCTTTTGGGTATGTGGGTTGCGTATATCATGTTCACCGTCCGCACTTGTGGGGGAAAGCCCTTCTGTCCTCTATTGTTCGGCGGCTTGTCATTGAGTTCGGCATTTAACTTGCCTGCCTGCTTAAACACCCAACAATCCCTGTTGGTGTGGTTGGCAGGCTTTTCGGGGGTGCCATGTATTTGGCAGGAGCGATCGAGTATTCGGTCCAAATTGGACGGGCCCTGAGTATTTCTTTTGAACGGCTTTTTCCGCTGACCGGGTTTAGAGCCTCTGGATCCGGCATTGACTACCGTATCTTCAGCATTATCGCCGTTAATGTGGCGCTTGTGCTTGTTGCGACGCGACCTGCCACTGCTGTCCTTGGTATCCGAACTACCAGGGTTTTTGGTCAGGTTGTTACTGCGAGCTAGCCAGCTGTCCTCTCCCGCGCAGAAGCGGGTCATGAGTGATGTGAGGGCTGCCATGGATTTCGGCTTTTCCTGTCCTAGGTGCCGGGCAAGCCACTCGTCACGGATGTTATGTTTGAAGGCTGCAAGGGCCTCTGCATCCGGACAGTCGACGCTTTGATTTTTCTTGGTTAAGAACCGTGTCCAGAATTGTCTGGCCGATTCATCTGGCTACTGAATTATGTGGCTTAGGTCATCGGCGTCTGGTGGTCGCACATATGTGCCCTGGAAGTTATCAAGGAATGCGGCTTCCAGGTCTTCCCAACAACCAATTGATTCTGCTAGCAAGTTGTTGAGCCAATGCCGAGCTGGTCCTTTAAGCGAGTGGGAGGTATTTGATGGCGTGTAGATCATCACCGCGGGCCATGTGGATGTGAAGGAGATAGTCCTCGATCCAAACCGCAGGATCTGTTGTGCCGTCATATGACTCAATGTTTACAGGTTTGAAACCCTCGGGGATTTGATGATCCATTACTTCGTCTGTGAAGCATAGTGGGAGTGCGGCGCCTCTGTATTGGGCTATATCACGACACAGCTCAAATGATCTTTGTCTACTGTGTTCGGCCCGGCCGGAATTGCTGTATCCAGCGTGACGGTTGTCATCACGTGTCGTGGGGCGCCCACGCGATCGTTAGATCGATCTTATTTGCCTTGCCTTGTCCTCCAATATGTCTCGCAAGTCTGGCGCATTTCCCCGCGGCTTTGTACTTTTCGAGCGACGCCGGAGTGCGGCTTTAGTGGAGGGCCTAGAGGCCTCTCTGTCACGGCCACGAGGTGGCCGGTCGGCCGCATGATGCGCTTGTGATGTAGGGTTGGGGTGCTTCCTCCTCTAATTGGGGTAGCAGCTTGCGTTTTGGGTAGCTTTTGGAGGGGCGTTCGAGTTCGTACTCTTCGGCTGCAAGGACTTCAGTCCATCTGTCAGCTAGCAAGTCTTGGTCAGCTCTAAGCTGCTGCTGCTTTTTCTTGAGGCTGCTTGCCGTGGCCATAAGCCCTGCGTTTGAAACGCTCCTGTTCAAGGATCCTCGTACACGACAAATTCGTAAATAAATCGAGGCTTGCCTCATCTTCGGAGGGAGGCATATAATTATCGTCCTCTACCTCTCTGTCTGCCGCTCTATCATGAGGGCTGGCTTCTCCCTCCTCCTGTGCTGAATCCTGCTGGAGGGGGTTGTCTTCGGCACTGTCCGGGGTGTTATTATCTCCCGTGCCAGAATCACCGTTTTTGCTGTGGCGGGATTTAGAGCGGCGCCGCTGACGCCGGCGCTTGGGCTGTTTCTTAGAGGGGTCATCCTCCGCTGTTCCATCGCCGTTCCCATCTTTTGGGATGTCCACCATGTATATGTCGTATGACGAGGTGGCCTTCCAGTGCCCTGTAGGCGCTGGTTCTTGATCGTCTCCCGCATCGTCGTCCATACCGTCGATGTCTTCAGAGTCGAAGTCGAGCATGTCGGTTAAATCATCGACAGTGGCTACAAAGTGGGTGGTGGGTGGGCGTTGAATTTCTTCGTCGTCCGCATCCCAACCTTCCTGACCATAGTCCGGCCAGGGCTCTCCTAATAAAGAGAGAGACTTTAGTGAATTCAGGATGTCACCAAAGGGCGAGTGCTGAAAGATGTCCGCGGCGGTGAACTCCATAACCGGCGCCCACTCGGATTCGACTGGCAGGGGCGCGGGAGGTTCGGAGTCCGGAGAGGAGTCCGGCACCTCGGAGTCACGGGCTTTGCAAAGGACAGGGATGGTGTTCGGCTCAATTGCTGTAGAGATCGTAGCCCCCGAGGCGGTGTCCAGCCACTCGTCCTCGATCGGCGAAGTCGGCTCCGAGCTAAGGGTCGGAGCAGACACTAGCGCGGCCTCCAGGGCACTGTTCGGCGGCAGAGCTAGATCGTACCCATCGAGACAGTGCGGCGCGCTTGGCTGTGGCTCGAATCCGTCGAAGATCAAGTCTCCGCGGATGTCAGCCGTGTAGTTCAAACTCCCAAACCTGACCTGATGGCCAGGGGCGTAGCTTCGATCTGCTCGGATGGCCAAGTGAATTGGCCCGCAGCAAAGCCGCCGAATCTGAAGATCTGTCCGGGAGAAAAGTCTCACCCTGGACCGCGTCATTGTTGATGATCGAAGGAGCCATCGGGCCTAAAGGTGACGGCACAGAGGAACTCTCAATGAAAGCACCAATGCCGGTGTCAAAACTGGCGGATCTCGGGAAGGGGGACCCGAACTGTGCGTCTAGGCGGATGGTAACAGGAGACAAGGGACACGATGTTTTTACCCAGGTTCGGGCCCTCTCGATGGAGGTAAAACCCTACTCCTGCTTGATTAATATTGATGATATGTGTAGTACAAGAGTAGATCTACCACGAGATCAAGGAGGCTAAACCCTAGAAGCTAGCCTATGGTATGATTGTTGTTCGTCCTACGGACTAAAACCCTCCGGTTTATATAGACACCGGATAGGGTTAGGGTTACACAGTCGGTTACAATGGTAGGAGATCTACATATCCGTATCACCAAGCTTGCCTTCCACGCCAAGGAAAGTCCCATCCGGACACGGGACGAAGTCTTCAATCTTGTATCTTCATAGTCCAGGAGTCCGGCCAACGGTGATAGTTCGGCTATCCGGACACCCCCTAGTCCAGGACTCCCTCACCCGTATTGATGGAAGATCCCGCAATAAGGGGAACACGATCTCTGCTTTGGCAGGGCGTGCCAATAAAACCGCCTCGCAACACGTATTGAAGTGGGCTAAGAAAAACCGGTTCATGTTGGGCCGGGACACGATGCAGGGGCATGATGTCTACTACACAACCTTCTTCTTGTAGACGTTGTTGGGCCTACAAGTGCACAAGTTTCTAGGACAGTAGCAAATTTCCCTCAAGTGGATGACCTAAGGTTTATCAATCTGTGGGAGGCGTAGGATGAAGATGGTCTCTCTCAAGCAACCCTGCAACCAAATAACAAGGAGTCTCTTGTGTCCCCAACACGCCCAATACAATGGAAAATTGTATAGGTGCACTAGTTCGGCGAAGAGATAGTGATACAAGTGCAATATGGATGGTAGATAAAGGTATTTGTAATCTGAAATAATAAAAACAGCAAGGTAACTAATGATTAAAGTGAGCGTAAACGGTATTGCAATGATAGGAAACAAGGCCTAGGGTTCATACTTTCACTAGTGCAAGTTCTCTCAACAATAATAACATAGATAGATCATATGATAAGCCGTCAACATGCAACAAAGAGTCACTCCGAAGCCACTAATAGCGGAGAACAAACGTAGAGATTATGGTCGGGTACGAAACCACCACAAAGCTATTCTTTCGGATCAATCTATAAAAGAGTTCGTACTAGAATAACACCTTAAGACACAAATCAACCAAAACCCTAATGTCACCTAGATACTCCATTGTCACCTCAAGTATCCGTGGGCATGATTATACGATATCGTCACACAATCTCAGATTCATCCAACCAACATAAAAGTACTTCAAAGAGTGCCCCAAAGTCTCTACCGGAGAGTCAAGAACGTGTGCCAACCCCTATGCATAGGTTCCCAATGTCACGAAACCCGCAAGTTGATCACCAAGACATACATCAAGTGTTCTCATAAAAGACTCAATATGATAAGATAACTTCAAAGGGGGAAACTCAATTCATCACAAGAGAGTAGAGGGGGAGAAACATCATAAGATCCAACTACAATAGCAAAGCTCGGGATACATCAAGATCGTGCCATAGAGGAACACGAGAGAGAGATCAAACACATAGCTACTGGTACATACCCTCAGCCCCGAGGGTGAACTACTTCCTCCTCGTCATGGATAGCACCGGGATGATGAAGATGGCCTCCGGTGATGGGATCCCCCTCCGGCAGGGTGCCGGAACAGGGTCCCGATTGGTTTTTGGTGGCTACAGAGGCTTGCGGCGGCGGAACTCCCGATCTAGGTTCTGTTCTGGAAGTTTTACGATACGTAGGTATATATGGGTGCAGGGGGTACGTCGGTAGAGCTACGGGGGTCCCACGAGGCAGGGGGTGCGCCCAGGGGGGTGGGCGCGCCCTCCACCCTCGTGAGCACCTCCCTTGGCTCCTGACGTGGGGTCCAAGTCCATCCGGTAGCTTTCCTTCCAAAAATAACTTCTCCAGTTGATTTCGTTCCGTTTTGACTCCGTCTGATATTCCTTTTCCTCGAAACACTGAAATAGGCATAAAACAAAGAATCTGGATGGGCCTCCGGTTAATAGGTTAGTCCCAAAAATAATATAAAAGTGGATAATAAAGCCCAGTATTGCCTAAAACAGTAGATAAAGTAGCATGGAGCAATCAAAAATTATAGATACGTTGGACACGTATCAAGCATCCCTAAGCTTAATTCCTGCTCGTCCTCGAGTAGGTAAATGGTAAAAAAGAATTTTTGATGCGGAGTGATACTTTGGCATAATTTCAATGTAAATCTTCTTAATTGTGGTATGAATATTCAGATCCGAAAGATTCAGGACAAAAGTTCATGTTGACATAAAAATAATAATACTTCAAGCATACTAATCAAAGCAATTATGTCTTCTCAAAATAACATGGCCAAAGAAAGTTATCCCTACAAAATCATATAGTCCTGGCTATGCTCCATCTTCCCACACAAAGTATTTAAATCATGCACAACCCCGATGACAAGCCAAGCAATTGTTTCATACTTTAACATTTTCAAAACTTTTTCGATCTTCACGCACTACATGAGCGTGAGCCATGGATATAGCACTATATGTGGAATAGAATGGTGGTTGTGGAGAAGACAAAAAGAGGGGAAGATAGTCTCACATCAACTAGGCATATCAACGGGCTATGGAGATGCCCATCAATAGATATCAATGTGAGTGAGTAGGGATTGGCATGCAACGGATGCACTAGAGCTATAAGTATATGAAAGCTCAACAAAAGAAACTAAGTGGGTGTGCATCCAGCTCGCTTGCTCACGAAGACCTAGGGCATTTTGAGGAAACCCATCATTGGAATATACAAGCCAAGTTCTATAATGAAATTCCCACTAGTATATGAAAGTGACAACATAGGAGACTCTCTATCATGAAGATCATGGAGCTACTTTGAAGCACAAGTGTGGTAAAAGGATAGTAGCATTGCCCCTTCTCTCTTTTTCTCTCATTTTTTATTTTTTATTTTTTTTATTTTTTTGGGCCTTTTCTCTTTTCTTTTTTTATGGCCTCTTTTTTTTCTTTTTTTTTCGTCCGGAGTCTCATCCCGACTTGTGGGGGAATCATAGTCTCCATCATCCTTTCCTCACTTGGGACAATGCTCTAATAATGATGATCATCACACTTTCATTTTTCTTACAACTCAACAATTACAACTCGATACTTAGAACAAAATATGACTCTATATTAATGCCTCCGGCGGTGTACCGGGATATGCAATGAAACATGAGTGACATGTATGAAAGAATTATGAACGGTGGCTTTGCCACAAATACGATGTCAACTACATGATCATGCTAGCAATATGACAATAATGGAGCATGTCATAATAAACAGAACGGTGGAAAGTTGCATGGCAATATATCTCGGAATGGCTATGGAAAGGCCATAATAGGTAGGCATGGTGGCTGCTTTGAGGAAGATATATGGTGGGTGTATGATACCGGCGAAAAGTGCGCGGTATTAGAGAGGCTAGCAATGGTGGAAGGATGGGAAGAAGTGCGTATAATCCATGGACTCAACATTAGTCATAAAGAACTCATATAGTTATTGCAAAAATCTAGAAGTTATCAAAGCAAAGTATTACGCGCATGCTCCTAGGGGGATAGATTGGTAGGAAAAGACCATCACTCGTCCCCGACCGCCACTCATAAGGAAGACAATCAATAAATAAATCACGCTCCGACTTCATCACATAACGGTTCACCATACGATCATGCTACGGGAATCACAAACTTTAACACAAGTATTTCTCAAATTCACAACTACTCAACTAGAATGACTCTAATATCACTACCTCCATATCTCAAAACAATTATCAAGCATCAAACTTCTCATAGTATTCAACGCACTCAAAAGAAAGTTTCACATATCTTGAATACCAAGTATGTTAATTTTAAGCAAATTACCATGCTATTAATAACTCTCAAAATAATTTAAGTGAAGCATGAGAGATCAATAGTTTCTTTAAAACAAATCCACCACCGTGCTCTAAAAGATATAATTGAAGTACTAGAGCAAAAATTATCACGCTCAAAAGATATAAGTGAAGCACTATGAGCAATAACAAAAACTACTCCGAAAGATATAAGTGAAGATCAATGAGTAGCTAAATAATTATGCAACTAAATGAAGGCTCTCTCTCATTAAAGAATTCAGATCTTGGTACTTTATTCAAACAGCAAGCAAAGCTAAAGAAAACTACAATGCAAGAATAGCACAACTCATGTGAAGAAGCAAAAACTTAGGCTCAACCGATACTAACCGATAGTTGTTGAAGAAGAAAGGTGGGATGCCTACCGGGGCATCCCCAATCTTAGATGCTTGAGACTTCTTGAAATATTATCTTGGGGTGCCTTGGGCATCCCCAAGCTTGAGCTTTTATGTCTCCTTAATTCCTCTCATATCACGATTTCTCTTTTTATCAAAAGCTTCATTCACAACCAACTCAACAAGAACTCGTGAGATAGGTTAGTATAAACCAATGCAAAACCTTATCATTTTCTACTGTAACAAATCACTAACATTATTATTCAACATTGCATACTAAATTCCTCTGCATATTTAATACTCCTATCCTTAAATAGAATCATTAAGCAAGCAAACATATGCAAACAATGCAAAAATAACAGCAATCTGCCAAAACAGTACAGTCTGTGAAGAATGCAAGAGTATCAATACTTCCCCGACTCCAAAAATTATAAACTAAAATTCCCACTGTAATAAATTTATCATATCTTAATATGCAAAAATATTCAACGTTAGACCATGCTCTGACTTTTCTAGGGAATTTTTGCAACAGCGGTAAACTTTCTGTTTTCAAACAGCAACATGCAAACTAGCAATATAAGCATGGCAAAGGCTATCCTTGACTTTTTTATTGAAACTAAAGATGCAAAACACTATTCTAACTAACAGAAAGCAAAAAAAATTAAAAAATAAATTGACGCTCCAAGCAAAACACATATCATGTGGTGAATAAAAATATAGCTCCAAGTAAAGTTACCGATGAACGAAGACAAAAGAGGGGATGCCATCCGGGGCATCCCCAAGCTTAGGCTCTTGGTTGTCCTTTAATATTACCTTGGGGTGCCTTGGGCATCCCCAATCTTAGGCTCTTGCCACTCCTTATTCCACAGTCCATCGAATTCTTACCCAAAACTTGAAAACTTCAACCACACAAAACTCAACACAAAACTCGTAAGCTCCGTTAGTATAAGAAAAATAAAACCACCACTTAGGTACTGTAATGAACTCATTCTAAATTCATATTGGTGTAATATCTACTGTATTTTAACTTATCTATGGTTCATACCCTCCGATACTACTCATAGATTCATCAAAATAAGCAAACAACACATAAAAAACAGAATCTGTCAAAAACAGAATAGTCTGTAGTAATCTGTATAAAACGTATACTTATGGAACCCCAAAAATTGTGAAATAAACTTCTGGACCTGAGAAATTTGTCTATTAATCATCTGCAAAAAGAATCAACTAAATAGCACTCTCCAGTAAAAAGGTCTAGCTAATCTCGTGAGCGCTAAAGTTTCTGTTTTTTACAGCATGATCATAAAGACTTCACCCAAGTCTTCCCAAAGGTTCTACTTGGCACAAACACTAACTAAAACACAAAACCACATCTAAACAGAGGCTAGATGGATTATTTATTCCTAAACAGAACCAAAAAGCAAGAAACTAAAATAAAATTTGGTTGCCTCCTAACAAGCGCTATTGTTTAACGCCCCTAGCTAGGCATGATGATTTCAATGATGCTCGCATAAAAGATAAGAATTGGAACATAAAGAGAGCATCATGAAGAATATGACTAGCACATTTAAGTCTAACCCACTTCCTATGCATAGGGATTTTGTGAGCAAACAACTTATGGGAACAATAATCAACTTGCATAGGAAGGTAAAACAAGCATAACTTCGAGATTTTAAGCACATAGAGAGGAAACTTGATATTATTGCAATTCCTACAAGCATATATTCCTCCCTCATAATAATTTTAATTAGCATAATTAATGAATTCAACAATATAGCCAGCACCTAAAGCATTCTTTTCATGATCTACAAGCATAGAAAATTTACTACTCTCCACATAAGCAAAATTCTTCTCATGAATAATAGTGGGAGCAAACTCAACAAAACAACTATCATGTGATTGAAAATTAAGATCAAGATGACAAGTTTCATGGTTATCATTATTATTTAAAGCATACGTGTCATCACAATAATTATCATAGATAGGAGGCATGCTTTCATCATAGTAAATTTGCTCATCAAAGCTTGGGGACAAAAATATCATCTTCATCAAACATAGCTTCCCCAAGCTTGTGGCTTTGCATATCATTAGCATCATGGATATTCAAGGAATTCATACTAACAACATTGCAATCATGCTCCTCATATAAAAACATTCTATAGATTTCTTCTTCTAGCACTTGAGCACAATTTTCTTTTCCATCATACTCACGGAAGATATTAAAAAGATGAAGCGTATGAGCTAAACTCAATTCCATTTTTTTGTAGTTTTCTTTCACAAACTAACTAGTGCTAAAACAAGAAACAAAAAGATTCGATTGCAAGATCTAAAGATATACCTTCACTTACCTAGCCTCCCTGGCAACGGCGCCAGAAAAGAGCTTGATGTCTACTACACAACCTTCTTCTTGTAGACGTTGTTGGGCCTGCAAGTGCACAGGTTTGTAGGACAGTAGCAAATTTCCCTCAAGTGGATGACCTAAGGTTTATCAATCTGTGGGAGGCGTAGGATGAAGATGGTTTCTCTCAAGCAACCCTGCAACCAAATAACAAGGAGTCTCTTGTGTCCCCAACACACCCAATACAATGGCAAATTGTATAGGTGCACTAGTTCAGCGTAGAGATGGTGATACAAGTGCAATATGGATGGTAGATAAAGGTATTTGTAATCTGAAATAATAAAAGCAGCAAGGTAACTAATGATAAAAGTGAGCGTAAACGGTATTGCAATGATAGGAAACAAGGCCTAGGGTTCATACTTTCACTAGTGCAAGTTCTCTCAACAATAATAACATAGATAGATCATATTACAAGCCCTCAACATGCAACAAAGAGTCACTCCGAAGCCACTAATAGTGGAGAACAAACGTAGAGATTATGGTCAGGTACGGAACCACCACAAAGCTATTCTTTCGGATCAATCTATAAAAGAGTTCGTACTAGAACAACACCTTAAGACACAAATCAACCAAAACCCTAATGTCACCTAGATACTCCATTGTCACCTCCAGTATCCATGGGCATGATTATACGATATGCGTCACACAATCTCAGATTCATCCAACCAACATAAAAGTACTTCAAAGAGTGCCCCAAAGTCTCTACCGGAGAGTCAAGAATGTGTGCCAACCCGTATGCATAGGTTCCCAATGAAACCCGCAAGTTGATAACCAAGACATACATCAAGTGTTATCATAAAAGACTCAATCCGATAAGGTAACTTCAAAGGGGGAAACTCAATTCATCACAAGAGAGTAGAGGGGGAGAAACATCATAAGATCCAACTACAATAGCAAAGCTCGGGATACATCAAGATCGTGCCATAGAGGAACACGAGAGAGAACATGAGAGAGAGAGAGAGATCAAACACATAGCTACTGGTACATACCCTCAGCCCCGAGGGTGAACTACTCCCTCCTCGTCATGGATAGCGCCGGGATGATGAAGATGGCCTCCGGTGATGGGATCCCCCTCCGGCAGGGTGCCGGAACAGGGTCCCGATTGGTTTTGGTGGCTACAGAGGCTTGCGGCGGCGGAACTCCCGATCTAGGTTCTGTTCTGGAAGTTTTACGATACGTAGGTATATATGGGTGCATGGGGTATGTCGGTGGAGCTACGGGGGTCCCACGAGGCAGGGGGCACGCCCAGGGGGGTGGGCACGCGCTCCACCCTCGTGAGCACCTCCCTTGGCTCCTGACGTGGGGCCCAAGTCCATCCGGTAGCTTTCCTTCCAAAAATAACTTCTCCAGTTGATTTCGTTCCGTTTTGACTCCGTCTGATATTCCTTTTCCTTGAAACACCGAAATAGGCATAAAAGCAGCAAATCTGGCTGGGCCTCTGGTTAATAGGTTAGTCCCAAAAATAATATAAAAGTGGATAATAAAGCCCAATATTTCCTAAAACAGTAGATAAAGTAGCATGGAGCAATCAAAAATTATAGATACGTTGGAGACGTATCAGGGCATGACGTACAAAAATTGCCAGCAGATCAGATTTATGCTATGCTCTCTACCGTGGTATGTGAAGATCATCTTGCAGATCCGGACACGGTCTAAGTGTTCGGTAATTACATTGGAGTATTCGGAGATGGAACCCGCCTTGCAATGCCGAAGACAAAACTGCGTGCCGGACTCATCGTCATTGAAGCCTGGTTCAGGGGCTACTGAGGAGTCCTAGATTAGGGGGTATCCGGACAGCCGGACTGTATACTTTGTCCGGACTATTGGAGCGTGAAGATACAAGACTCAAGAATCCGTCCCATGTCCGGATGGGACTCTCCTTTGCGTGGAAGACAAGCTTGGCGATCCGGATATTATATTTTCTTCCTTGTAACCGACTCCATGTAAACCCTAGCCCTCTCCGGTGTCTATATAAACCGGAGGATTTTAGTCCTTAGGGACAGAATCATAATCATCATAGGCTAGTTTCTAGGGTTTAGCCTCTACGATCTCGTGGTAGATCAACTCTTGTACTACTCATATCATCAATATCACTCAAGCAGGAAGTAGGGTTTTACCTCCATCGAGAGAGCCCGAACCTGGGTAAACATTGTGTCTCTTGTCTCCTGTTACCATTAGCCTAAGACACACAGATCGGGACCCCCTACCCAAGATCCACCGGTTTTGACACCGACACCGACATACGGCGTTCCAAAGCGCCGGGCGCCGGCTTCACTTGTGGGATGTGGATCTAGTGTTCCACGCCGAGCGCCACATGTATCTCGCACCGATGATACTTGCTATTTAGGGTTAGTTTTTTTTTTAGGGAAACTATTTAGGGTTAGTTAGGGGGTTAATTAGGGGGTTCCTCGGTGTCGATGGTACCCTAAATAGTAAGTATCGTCAGTGCGAGGTACATGTGGCCGTCGGAGTCGAATACTACATCCACGTCCCACAAGTGCCACAGGGGTCCTGCGTTCAGCAGCAACAGTTCTCGGCATCGATGGCGGTCGAACACCATTGCAAATTTGTCTGGCAGCCTCAGAGATGACGATTGAAAGCTAAGTGTTGAAACTTGAAACACGCAAACTAACTCAAGTCAGTTTGGTTGTTTGAAAATTTCAAAACTTGGCTTTAATCCTCATCGCAGAGGCTACCCGACAAATTCGCCAAGGTGTTCGACCGTCATCGGCCACCAGAACTATTGTTGCGGGACGCCGGGCGCTGGCTTCACTTGTGGGATGTGGATGTAGTGTTCAACGCCGACGGCCTCATGTACCTTGCACCCATGGTAGTTGCTATTTAGTTTACCCGGTGTCGATGGTATCGTAAATAGCAAGTATCGTCAGTGCAAGGTACATGTGGCTGTCGGTGTCCAATACTTGATATGTTACTCTCATCTTTCGATATAAATAGGCAGTTATTTCGTCGTTGCGAGGGTCTAGTGTTCGACGAGCTCCACCCCTGCGTTCGTTGGTGAGCACAAATGACATCTCCTCCTCCCCCTTCATTTCCTCTGTTCTGGTCTTCGTGCCGATGAAACTTGCTAGCTATAGGTGTCAATCATCAGTATGCTTAACCACTATGCGTCTCCCGTTCGAAAGGGTTACATCTATAAATATGCATGCATTTTCATATTTATAATCGTGATTCTTTTGAATTATCCAACGTTATTCATGGACAGCCCAAGTATGTGTAGATTGGGTTTGTTTTCCCATATGCTCAGCTCCGGATCAGATGAAGAATTTCGTCAGTGCCTCCCAGTTGTTCTTCGGGTACACATCCTCTCTGCTTATTACCGAGACGTGTATCAGGAGAACAGCGGGGAGGTGCTGCCGAAATTTTGCGTCGGATCCGGAGCAGAGCATGGGAAAACGAACCCGATCTACACATACTCGGGTGGGATTAGGACCTATCCTTACCTATTAGCGTGTAGGTTGCATGGACGTAATAAAACTAACAAACTCCATTAACTGATGGATATGGTTTGCCTAATTATGTATATATTTCTTGTGTGTCCAGTAGGAAGTCAATATGAGTGATCATGTGTGGATGTACACCGGTTACACTAGTCAGTATGTTTGGACCGAGGAATGGTTAACAAAAACTAAGGGGTTTGTTAGAGCCGCATTTGCAAATGGCCAGAAATTTAGCTGGTGCCCCTGTGTCCGGTGCGACAACTATAATCAGAGGGACGAGCTTCAAATGAGTAAACACTTGCAGAAGTTTGGTTTTACGCCTGGTTACACGGTCTGGACATTACATGGTGAGTCTGCCCAACGTGCCAGAGCCGAGGTGGTTCGTCGTCGCACCGACGAGCATGGTACCGGGACCGCAGACATGGTGCAAGACCTTGACGATGCTCGGGACTCGGACGAGGAGATGGAGGAATTTGCAAAGGCCTTCACTGAAATGTTGGAGTCCTCAAAACATACTCTCCACGAGCACACTGAGCTTTATCAGCTGGATGCCATCTCACAAATAATGGCTTTGCACTACTAGGGAAAACCCTAGCAGTAGCGTTGGTTTTGTGCTCACTAGTAGCGCGGGTAGGCGCGCTACTAATAAGGCAATACAGCTATTGCTTAGCAGTAACGCGTGCCCGCACGCGCTACTGCTAGGACGAATAGCTGCAGCGTTTGTTCACTCCCACGCTACTGCTAAGGTAACTACTGGCAGCGTGTTTTCTCTCCATCGCTACTAGTATTCTTTTTTTTATTTTTTCATTTTTAGTGTATTTATGCGCCATCGTACAAATATTGGTACAATACCAGTTATGAGGTTTACATCATTATGTCCATAACAGTGTGTCAAATGAAGGTGGATTAGGTTCAAGTGGAGGCAATATGTGGTGCATGTCAAAAGTATACTACTAATCCAAACTTGATCTAGTTTGGACTAGTAGTACTTTCGATGTGCACCACATGTTGCCTCCACTTGAATCTAATCCACCAAAGACAAGATATTTAATCATCATCATGGTCATTACCACCAACAGTATTTATTTAATCACCACTAACACTAGCTAATAATAATCATCATAGTCATTACCACCAACACTAGCTATTTTATCATCATAGTAATAGTGTAGCACATCATAATCCTCAAACTCATTTCTAGCTAGCTAATCACTCCTGCTGCTCTCTCTTAGGTAAAATAACATAAAACATGTGTAGCTCTCCTCCTTGATCAAGTTGGAGCATGCAGATGAACCTGTCTCCCAATCGTGGGTAGCGCCTCTGTTTGCTGCCCCCTAGTACTTCTCTGCGCTCCCCCATCACATATTTGGTCCAGTCTTGCACTATTAAGCATCCGTCTCTAATCTTGAATGCACTAAAGTAATCTGTAGGATATCTTGGACGTAAGCTAATAATACTCATGGTACCTTTAGTCTCGATCCCATAAGGCACAACATTCATCGGGAGTCCCTGTTGAAGAACATCGTATGGTAACATACTTAGCAATGAAGTTTAGCTTCAAAAATAATGTATGGAAAAAGATGCACCGAGGACAAATAGTAAAAATCTTACCATCCTTCCTAAATAGATGTGACCGTAGTTCATTACGAACACTATTGGTCGCACGTTTTCAGTACTAACATTTCTAAATCCAGGAAGAAAATTTGTCTTGACAGTATCAAGATCCTCAAGCCATGAAACATAATGACTTAGCTCCTCGCAGTTTAGTTCAGCCCCGGGATAGTAGTAGGTCCTGTCTACCAAGCGCTGGACATGTTTGCTTGCACCGAAATAAGCTGACGATACAAATTAGTTGTCAACTATTTTTGAATAAACAATATCAAAGACATAAATATGGTTGAGAAACTTACATAATGGTATAATCGAGGCGTCCGCACATCGACCCAGATGTCGGTATTACCTTCAATATCATCTTCCGGACGAATATCAAAGGTGATAACCATATCAGGCTCAAATGCATAAGTCTTGCATAGTGCTCGCCATGTTTTGCATCCAAAATAGGTGTAGTCGTCTGAATTGTATAATTTTGCGTGGAAAATATAACCATGCTCGGTCTTCAAGTAAACTTTCTTTACCTCCGTAGTATGACTGAAACCTATCTTATCCAATACAAAAACTCTTGCATGGCAGGGATACGCTAGTAGAATAGTAAAAAAAATATAAGTTGAAGCAAATGAACCAGATGTCATGCTTAATTACGAAAAAGACTTGTCGTTGTGACTTATCATATCCACTTCAAAGTTCTCGTCCAGCTTGATGCTGAAGCGCCTATCATCATCTAGGAAGATTCCGTCGCACAGGCCGCACTCGTCTTCGCAGTATTTGCAAATACCGAAATCCTTTTCGTTGTCAGACATTTCCTATGTTCATAGTTAAAACATTAATTGAAAATCGATCGAAGACAACTACCAGGATACTCAACACATAAATCCGGGGCACTCGATATTTCCTACATATTACGGCACAAGTCATGCCAAAATTCACGGAAAAATCCGGCATGACCTTTGCTAAAATAGGACATATCGGCGCTTGAAATTTGCCAGAACGGAAATGAATCAACACTCCGGCAAAACATAGGCCACTCGGAGGTGTAACCTGCAAACATGACCGACCACTTGGATATTGAGCAACACAAGATATACATTTCAAAATATCTTATAGGACTCAAATTAGCATGCATTCAATAAGCAAAAGTAAATCATCTCATGCGTCATACATCATCGAATATTATCACTAATACATCACGAATAGTGTCATACATATAACATCACTAATACAACTAAAACCCTAGCACACGATGGGTATCGGCGCGGGCGGTGGACACCCACAGAGAAGGAACCATCACGAGATCATAGCTCCAGTGAGATCCCTGGAGAACCTGCTAGGTATTGGAGAACTTGTGCTCCAATGCAAACAAGTAGCGACGGACGTGTGCGTCCTCCTCACTGACATGGTGACGCACCACCTCCGCGGAGTCCTCGAGCCTCTGGACCGTCACTGGCCCGCACGACCGCCACCGAAGAAGGTTCGGGTCAACGACAGGCTGGCTCCTCACCAACCTGCGCCCCCCAGTAGGTAGCGCCTCCCAGTACCACCCCGGCGGAGCCCAATCCCGGACATGGCCCATCTGGTCAAGCAGGTGTCGTCCTCCGCTGACTCGACGACGAGGATGCGGGATAGGCATCGTCCACGTCGATGCGGGAAAAATTGCTTTAACTAAAAAATAGCAACAAGTTCTTACTAACTAGTTCTATTAATTCAACTAGTTCTTACTAAAATAAACTTACTATAAATAAAAATATTCTAGTACCTAATTAGTACCTAGTTCTTACTAACTAATTAGTACCTAGGAACTACTGCCCTAATTACCATCTAATTTGATGAACCTATAGGGGTGGAAAGTGGTAGCGGATATTCCAATTATCCAACTATAAAGTGAAATAAGTGGTCAAATTTTACTGCTTTTATGATTCGCCTTAGAAATTTGATTCGTTTCCACCCTTACATGAACCCTAACTCATTTGAGCCGCATCCGCATCCGATTTGTTTCCACTCTTACATGAACCCTAACTAATTTGATGCAACTAAAATATAAAGAAACCCTAGGCAGAGGTAGGGGAGAGGGAGCAGCAGGCGTGCTCACCTCGGGTGCCTGCGATGAGGGAGGGGCAGGCGGCTGAAGGAAATATGCCCTAGAGGCAATAATAAAGTTATTATTATCTATTTCCTTATTTCATGATAAATGTTTATTATTCATGCTAGAATTGTATTAACCGGAAACATAATACATGTGTGAATACATAGACAAACATAGTGTCACTAGTATGCCTCTACTTGACTAGCTCGTTGAATCAAAGATGGTTAAGTTTCCTAGCCATAGACATGAGTTGTCATTTGATTAACGGGATCACATCATTAGGAGAATGATGTGATTGACTTGACCCATTCCGTTAGCCTAGCACTTGATCGCTTAGTATGTTGCTATTGCTTTCGTCATGACTTATACATGTTCCTGTAACTATGAGATTATGCAACTCCGTTTACCGGAGGAACACTTTGGTGCTACCAAACGTCACAACGTAATCGGGTGATTATAAAGGAGTACTACAGGTGTCTCCAAAGGTACATGTTGGGTTGGCGTATTTCGAGATTAGGTTTTGTCACTCCGATTGTCGGAGAGGTATCTCTGGCCCTCTCGGTAATGCACATCACTATAAGCCTTGCAAGCAATGTAGCTAATGAGTTAGTTACGGAATGATGCATTACGTAACGAGTAAAGAGACTTGCCGGTAACGAGATTGAACTAGGTATTGGATACCGACGATCGAATCTCGGGCAAGTAACATACCGATGACAAAGGGAACAACGTATGTTGTTATGCGGTTTGACCGATAAAGATCTTCGTAGAATATGTAGGAGCCAATATGGGCATCCAGGTTCCGCTATTGGTTATTGACCGAGAATAGCTCTAGGTCATGTCTACATAGTTCTCGAACCCGTAGGGTCCGCACGCTTAACGTTACGATGACAGTTTTATTATGAGTTTATGAGTTTTGATGTACCGAAGGAGTTCGGAGTCCAGGATGAGATCGGGGACATGACGAGGAGTCTCGAAATGGTCGAGACGTAAAGATCGATATATTGGACGACTATATTCAAGTTCGGAAAGGTTCGAATGAGTCGGGTATCTTTCGAGTACCGGAGAGTTACGGGAATTCGCCGGGGAGAAGTATTGGGCCTTATTGGGCCCTGCGGGAAAGAGAGAGAGGCTGCCTAGGGCAGGCCGCGCGCCCCCCCATGGCCTAGTCCGAATTGGACTAGGGGGAGGGGCCGCACCCCTTCCTTCCTTCCCTTCTCTCTTCCCTTCCTTGTCTCCTACTCCTAATACATGGAAGGACTCCTAGTTGGACTAGGAAAGGGGAAATCCTACTCCCGGTGGGAGTAGGACTCCCCATGGCGCGCCCCTCCTAGGGCCGGCCTCCTCCTCCCTCCCTCCTTTATATACGGGGGCAGGGGGCACCCCATGGACACACAAGTTGATCTACGGATCGTTCCTTAGCCGTGTGCGGTGCCCCCTCCACCATATTCCACTTCGGTCATACCGTCATGAGCTTAGGCGAAGCCCTGCGCCGGTGGAGCATCATCATCGTCACCACGCCCGTCGTCTTGTGGAACTCATCCCCGACGCTTTGCTGGATCGGAGCCCGGGATCGCCATCGAGCTGAACGTGTGCTGAACTCGGAGGTGCCGTGCATTCGGTACTTGGATCGGTCGGATCGTGAAGACGTACGACTACATCAACTGCGTTGTTATAATGCTTCCGCTTATGGTCTACGAGGGTACGTGGACATACACTCTCCCCTCTCGTTGCTATGCCATCACCATGATCTTGCGTGTGCGTAGGAATTTTTTTTGAAATTACTACGTTCCCCAACAGTGGCATCCGAGCCTGGTTTTATGCGTTGATGTCATATGCACGAGTAGAACACAAGTGAGTTGTGGGCGATATAAGTCATACTGCTTACCAGCATGTCATACTTTGGTTCAGCGGTATTGTGAGATGAAGCGCCCGGACCGACATTACGCGTACGCTTACGCGAGACTGGTTTCACCGCTTCGAGCACTGGTTGCTTAAAGGTGACCGGCGGGTGTCTGTCTCTCTCACTTTAGATGAACCGAGTGTGGCTACGCCCGGTCCTTGCGAAGGTTAAAACAGCACCAACTTGACAAACTATCGTTGTGGTTTTGATGCGTAGGTAAGAACGGTTCTTGCTCAGCCCGTAGCAGCCACGTAAAACTTGCAACAACAAAGTAGAGGACGTCTAACTTGTTTTTGCAGGGCATGTTGTGATGTGATATGGTAAAGACGTGATGCTATATTTTATTGTATGAGATGATCATGTTTTGTAACCGAAGTTATCGGCAACTGGCAGGAGCCATATGGTTGTCGCTTTATTGTATGAAATGCAAACGCCATGTAATTGCTTCACTTTATCACTAAGCAGTAGCGATAGTCGTAGAAGCAATAGTTGGCAAGACGACAACGATGCTACGATGGAGATCAAGGTGTCGCGCCGGTGATGATGGTGATCATGACGGTGCTTCGGAGATGGAGATCACAAGCACAAGATGATGATGGCCATATCATATCACTTATATTGATTGCATGTGATGTTTATCCTTTATGCATCTTATATTGCTTTGATTGACGGGTAGCATTATAAGATGATCTCTCACTAAAATTATCAAGAAGTGTTCTCCTGAGTATGCACCATTGCGAAAGTTCTTCGTCTTTGAGACACCACGTGATGATCGGGTGTGATAGGCTCTACGTTCAAATACAACGGGTGCAAAACAGTTGCGCACGCGGAATACTCAGGTTAAACTTGATGAGCCTAGCATATAACAGATATGGCCTCGGAACACGGAGACCCAAAGGTCGAGCGTGAATCATATAGTAGATATGATCAACATAGTGATGTTCACCATTGAAACTACTCCATCTCACGTGATGATCGGACATGGTTTAGTTGATTTGGATCACATAATCACTTAGATGACTAGAGAGATGTCTATCTAAGTGGGAGTTCTTAAGTAATATGATTAATGAACTTTAATTTATCATGAACTTAGTCCTGGTAGTATTTTGCAAGTTATGTTGTAGATCAATAGCTCGCGTTGTTGCTTTCCTATGTTTGTTGCTTTCATATGTTTATTTTAATATGTTCCTAGAGAAAATTGTATTGAAAAATGTTAGTAGCAATGATGCGGATTGGATCCGTGATCTGAGGTTTATCCTCGTTGCTGCAAAGAAGAATTATGTCCTTAATGCACCGCTAGGTGACAGACCTATTGCAGGAGCAAATGCAGACGCTATGAACGTTTGGCTAGCTCAATATGATGACTACTTGATAGTTTAGTGCACCATACTTAACGGCTTAGAATCAGGACTTCAAAGACGTTTTGAACGTCATGGACCATATGAGATGTTCCAGGAATTGAAGTTAATATTTCAAGCAAATACCGAGTTGAGAGATATGAAGTCTCCAACAAGTTCTATAGCTAAAAGATGGAAGAGAATCGCTCAACTAGTGAGCATGTTCTCAGATTGTCCGGGTACTTCAATCGCTTGAATCAAGTGGGAGTTAATCTTCCGGATAAGATAGTGATTGACAGAATTCTCTAGTCACCATCACTAAGTTACTAGAACTTCGTGATGAACTATAGTATGCAAGGGATGACGAAAACGATTCCCGAGCTCTTCGTGATGTTGAAATCGACGAAGGTAGAAATCAAGAAAGAGCATCAAGTGTTGATGATTGACAAGACCACTAGTCTCAAGGAAAAGGGCAAAGGGACGAAGGAACTTCAAGAAGAACGGCACGCAATATGCTGCTCGATAGAAGAAGCCCAAGTCTGGACCTAAGCCTGAGACTAAGTGCTTTTGCTGCAATGGAACTGGTCACTAGAAGCGGAACTACCCCAAGTATTTGGCGGATAAGAAGTATGGCAAAGTGAACAAAGGTATATTTGATATACAGATTATTGATGTGTATTTTACTAGTGTTTGTAGCAACCCCTCGGTATTTGATACTGGTTCAGTTGCTAAGAGTAGTAACTTGAAACGGGAGTTGCAGAATGAACAGAAACTAGTTGAAGGGGAAGTGACGGTGAGTGTTGGAAGTAGTTCCAAGATTGATATGATCATCATCGCACACTCCCTATACTTTCGGGATTAGTGTGGAACCTAAATAAGTGTTATTTGGTGTTGAGCATAAATATGATTTGATCATGTTTATTGCAATACGGTTATTCATTTAAGTAAGAGAATAAATTGTTGTTCTGTTTACATGAATAAAACCTTATATGGTTACACACCCAATGAAAATGGTTCATTGGATCTCGATCATAGTGATACACATATTCATAATATTGAAACCAAAAGATGCAAAGTTAATAATGATAGTGCAACTTATTTGTGGCACTGCCGTTTAGGTCATATTGGTGTAAAGCGCATGAAGAAAACTCCATGCTGATGGACTTTTGGAATCGCTTGATTATGAATCATTTGATGCTTGCGAACCGTGCCTTTTGGGCAAGATGACTAAAACTCCGTTCTCCGGAACAATGGAACAAGCTCTTGACTTATTGGAAATAATACATACCGTTGTATGCGAATCAATGAGTGTTGATGCTCGTGGCAAGTATCATTATTTTCTGACCTTCACAGATGATTTGAGCATATATGCGTATATCTTCTTGATGAAACATAAGTCTGAAATAGTTGAAAAGTTCAAAGAATTTCAGAGTGAAGTAGAAAATCATCGTAACAAGAAAATAAAGTTTCTGCGATCTGATCGTGGAGATGAATATTTGAGTTACGAGTTTGGTCTTCAATTAAAACAAAGTGGAATAGTTTCACAGCTCACGCCACCTGGAACACCACAACGTTATGGTGTGTCCGAACGTCAGAACTGCATTTCTTTATTTTGATATGGTGCGATCAATGATGTCTCTTATCGGTTTACCACTATTGTTTTGGGGTTATGCATTAGAGACAGCTGCATTCACGTTTAATAGGGCACCATCTAAATCCGTTGAGACGACACCATATGAACTATGGTTTAACAGTAAACCTAAGCTGTCGTTTCTTAAAGTTTGGAGTTGCGATGCTTATGTGAAAAAGGTTTTCAACCTGATAAGCTCGAACCCAAATCGGAAAAGTGCGTCTTCATAGAATACCCAAAGGAAACTATTGGGTACTCCTTCTATCACAGATCCAAAGGCAAAACATTCGTTGCTAAGAATGGATCCTTTCTAGAGAAGGAGTTTCTCTCGAAAGAAGTGAGTGGGAGGAAAGTAGAGCTTAATAAGGTAATTTGTACCTTCTCCCGAATTGGAAACTAGTTCATCACTGAAATCAGTTCGATGATGCCTACACCAATTAGTGAGGAAGCTAATGATGATGATCATGAAACTTCAAGATCAAGTTACTACCAAAACCTCGTAGGTCAACCAGAGTAAGATCCGCACCAGAGTGGTACGGTAATCCTATTCTAGAAGTCATGTTACTAGACCATGATAAACCTACGAACTATGAGGAAGCGATGATGAGCCCAGATTCCGCGAAATGGCTTGAGGCCATAAAATCTGAGATATGATCCATGTATGAGAACAAAGTATGGACTTTGATTGACTTGCTCGATGATCAGCAAGTCATGTTAAATAAATGGATCTTCAAGAGGAAGATGATCGATAGTAGTGTTACTATCTACAAAGCTAGACTTGTCGAAAAAGGTTTTTGACAAAGTTCAAGATGTTGAATACAATGAGATTTTCTCACTCGTATCGATGCTTAAAAGTCTGTCCGAATCATGTTAGCAAATCTGGCAAATGGATAAACAAAACTGCATTCCTTAATAGATTTATTAAAGAAGAGTTGTATATGATGCAACCAGAAGGTTTTGTAAATCCTAAAGGTGCTAACAAAATGTGCAAGCTCCAGCGATCCATGTATGGACTAGTGCAAGCATCTCAGAGTTGGAATACACGCTTTGATAAGTTGATCAAAGCATATAGTTTTATACAGACTTGCGATGAAGCCTGTATTTACAATAAAGTGAGTGGGAGCACTACCGCCTTTTTGATAAATATATGTGAGTAACATATTGTTGATCATAAATGATGTATAATTTTTCTGGAAAGCATAAAGGAGTATTTGAAAGGAGTTCTTTAAAAGAAAGACCTCAGTAAAGCTACTTACATATTGAGCATCAAGATCTATTGAGATAGATCAAGACGCTTGATACGTTTTTCAATGAGTACATACCTTGACAAGATTTTGAAGTAGTTCAAAATGGAACAGTCAAAGAAAGAGTTTCTTGCCTGTATTACAAGGTGTGAAATTGAGTAAGACTCAAAGCCCGACCACGGCAGAAAATAGAAAGAATAATGAAAAGTCATTCCCTATGCATTAGCCATAGGTTCTATAAAGTATGCTATGCTGTAAAACAGACCTATTGTATACCTTGCTCTGAGTTTGGCAAAGGAATACAATTTTGATCTAATAGTAGATCACTGGACAGCGGTCAAGAATATCCTTAGTGAGGACTAAGGAAATATTTCTCGATTATGGAGGTGATAAAAGAGCCCGTCGTAAAGAGTTACATCGATGCAAGCTTTTTACACTGATCCAGATGACTCTAAGTCTCAATCTGGATACATATTGGAAGTGGGAGCAATTAGCTAGAGTAGCTCCGTGCAGAGCATTGTAGACATAGAATATTTGCAAAATACATACGGCTCAATGTGACAGACCGTTGACTAAGCTTCTCTCACGAGCAAAACATGATCATACCTTAGTACTCTTTGGGTGTTAATCACATAGCGATGTGAACTAGATTATTGACTCTAGTAAACCCTTTGGGTGTTGGTCACATGACGATGTGAACTATGGGTGTTAATCACATACGAGATGTGAATATTAGTGTTGAATCACATGATGATGTGAACTAGATTATTGACTCTAGTGCAAGTGGGAGACTGAAGGAAATATGCCCTAGAGGCAATAATAAAGTTATTATTTATTTCCTTATTTCATGATAAATGTTTATTATTCATGCTAGAATTGTATTAACCGGAAACATAATACATGTGTGAATACATAGACAAACATAGTGTCACTAGTATGCCTCTACTTAACTAGCTCGTTGAATCAAAGATGGTTAAGTTTCCTAGCCATAGACATGAGTTGTCATTTGATTAACGGGATCACATCATTAGGAGAATGATGTGATTGACTTGACCCATTCCGTTAGCCTAGCACTTGATCGTTTAGTATGCTGCTATTGCTTTCTTCATGACTTATACATGTTCCTGTAACTATGAGATTATGCAACTCCGTGCCATCGGAGGAACACTTTGGGTGCTACCAAACGTCACAACGTAATCGGGTGATTATAAAGGAGTACTACAGGTGTCTCCAAAGGTACATGTTGGGTTGGCGTATTTCGAGATTAGGTTTTGTCACTCCGATTGCTCGGAGAGGTATCTCTGGGCCCTCTCGGTAATGCACATCACTATAAGCCTTGCAAGCAATGTAGCTAATGAGTTAGTTACGGAATGATGCATTACGTAACGAGTAAAGAGACTTGCCGGTAACGAGATTGAACTAGGTATTGGATACCGACGATCGAATCTCGGGCAAGTAACATACCGATGACAAAGGGAACAACGTATGTTGTTATGCGGTTTGACCGATAAAGATCTTCAGAGAATATGTAGGAGCCAATATGGGCATCCAGGTTCCGCTATTGGTTATTGACCAAGAATAGTTCTAGGTCATGTCTACATAGTTCTCGAACCCGTAGGGTCCGCACGCTAACGCTACGATGACAGCTTTTATTATGAGTTTATGAGTTTTGATGTACCGAAGGAGTTCGGAGTCCCGGATGAGATCGCGGACATGACGAGGAGTCTCGAAATGGTCGAGACGTAAAGATCGATATATTGGACGACTATATTCGGAGTTCGGAAAGGTTCCGAATGAGTCGGGTATTTTTCGGAGTACCGGGGAGAAGTGTTGGGCCTTATTGGGCCCTGCGGGAAAGAGAGAGGGGCTGCCTAGGGCAGGCTGCGCGCCCCCCCATGGCCTAGTCCGAATTGGACTAGGGGGAGGGGCCGCACCCCTTCCTTCCTTCCCTTCTCTCTTCCCCTTCCTTGTCTCCTACTCCTAATACATGGAAGGACTCCTAGTTGGACTAGGAAAGGGAAATCCTACTCGGTGGGAGTAGGACTCCCCATGGTGCGCCCTCTTAGGGCCGGCCTCCTCCTCCCTCCCTCCTTTATATACGGGGGCAGGGGGCACCCCATGGACACACAAGTTGATCTACGGATCGTTCCTTAGCCATGTGCGGTGCCCCCCTCCACCATATTCCACTTCGGTCATATCGTCGCGGAGCTTAGGCGAAGCCCTGCGCCGGTGGAGCATCATCATCGTCGCATTTTATTTCGGTCATATTCCCCTTTTTCATTTCGTTTTCTTCACATTTTATTTTTTTCCTTTCACCTTATTCTATTTTTTTCATTTTCAATTACCTTTCTAATTGCTTTCCATTTAATTTTATATCCTTTAGCAGTAGTGAGTTTAGATTAAAACGCGCTGCTACAAAGAAAGTAGCGGTAGCGCGGTTCGTTATAGGTCGCTACTACTATGTGTAGCCTATCGGCTAAGCCATGGGAATTTTAGTAGTAACGTGTTTAGAGCAAGACGTGCTACTACTAGAACTTTATCTGCAGCGCGGTTTGCTCAGGCGCGTTACTGCTACTTAGCACCAGCGTTCTTTTTTGACCCTCGCTACTGCTAAAGTTCTGTGTATAAGGTTTTCCCTAGTAGTGTTGAAGGCTCAATTCAACATGGGCAGAGAATGCTACGACGCGATGATGACAGTTTTCGGACGATTTCTACCCAAAGGCCATGTGCTACCTCCAAACCTGTACCAGTCAGACAAAATCCACCGTGCTCTTAAGATCCCCTATGAGAAGATACATGCATGTGAGAAAGGATGTGTCTTATTTAGGCTTCAGTATGAGGACTTGAACTATTGTCCCATTTGCAATTCTTCCAGGTATGTTGTGGTAGACAACTGTATGGGTGAGAAGACGCAGACCAAAATATCCATTAATGTTCTTCGGTATATGCCAATCGTACCAAGACTTCAACGTCTTTTCATGGTCGAAGAGACGGCCAGAAAGATGGCATGGCAGAAAACGGGCAAAAGAACCGAACTAGATGCAGATGGGAATGTGATGATGGTGCACACATCGGATGGTGAAGCGTGGAAGCGCTTCGATGCATTACATAAGGAAAAACGGCAGATCCAAGGCATCCTCGAGTCGCCGTCAGCATAGATGGGTTCAGTGTGTTTGGTCAGATGACAGCCCCGTATAGCTGTTGGCTCGTGTTTGTCATTCCACTCAATCTCCCCCCCCCCCCCGGGCAGATTATGCAAAGAAAGAACATTTTCCTGACGTTGATAATTCCAGGGCCCAACTATCCGGCGAAGAATATGAATGTGCACATGCAGCCGCTTAAGGACGAATTGCAAGAAGCTTGGGATAATGGGTTCAAGACATACAACGCCTTTAGCAAAGAGAACTTCATAATGCGTGCCTGGTACCTGTACTCGACGCATGACTTACCGGCATATGCGCTATTCGTTGGCTGGTGTGTGCATGGAAGGTTCTGGTGCCCCACACGCAAGGGAGCTCTGGAGTTTCGTAGGCTGACGGCGGGGCGCAAGTATAGTTGCTTCAACTTGCATAGACAGTTTCTAGATCCTCGTCATAAGTTCAGGAAAGACATGAAGAACCTCATGAAAGGTATAGTTGTCAAACACTCTGCACCACTTGCGTTGAGAGGCCAACAGACCCTAGATCAGATAAACGCTCTCGAGCCAGATCTAGAGCATCCAGGGTATTTCAAGGGGTATAATAAGGAACACACATGGACTCACAAGACATGCTTTTGGGATCTGCCTTACTTCAAAGACCTCCTTTGCCCACACAACATCGACGTGACGCACACTGAAAAGAATATCGCCGAAGCCGTTCTTGGTACATTGTTCGGCATAGAGGGGAAATCAAAGGTTAATACTAAGGCTAGAGACGACCTAGAGGAGCTTTGTGATAGACCGTTACAAAACATGCAAGAACCGAAAGGAAAGCGGAACTGGAAGAAGCCAAAGGCATGGTTCAATCTTGGAAGGCCAACTATGAAGGAAATTCTTTTGTGGGTGAAAATGCAGTTGATGTTCCCCGATGGGTATGCAGCAAAACTAAAGAGGGGAGCGAATCTTGATAAATTGAAAATATTTGGTCTAGAAAGTCATGATTGGCACATATGGATAGAGCGGATAATGCCGGTGATGTTGCATGGCTTCATCCCTGAGGATGAATGGCTAGTACTGGCAGAGCTGAGCTATTTCTTCCGTGTTCTTTGTGCGAAAGAACTATCGCCTGGCCTCCTAAAAGAAATGGTACAGTTGGCGCCGGAGTTGATCTGTAAGTTAGAGATGATCTTTCCGCAAAGCTTCTTTAATCCAATGCAACACTTGATTTTGCATCTCCCGACTGAGGCACGATTGGGGGTGCCCATGCAAAATCGTTGGTGCTACTCAACTGAGAGGATGCAGAAGACGCTTCGAGCAAAATATAAAAATAAACATAGAATAGAAGCATCGATGGCCGAGGCATTCATCAGTGAGGAGGCGTCAAACTTTGTGACAGCACACTACGAAGCCAAAAAAACGTCATTGGCATAATCCGAAGCCTTGGTACAATGCTGACGAGCCTACAAAGGGTCAATCCAACCTCAGCCTATTCAAAGGAAATCTCGCACCATCCAGTGCTTGGAAACCAGTATCGTTGGATGTTGAAGAATGGCGGACCATTTCGTTGTATCTCTTTAACAACCTAACAGAAGTGCGGCCGTACATCGAGTAAGATCTCGTTACATTGTTTCGCAACTTCTAATTTCTTTGAACTGCTCTTATTTCTGGATATTTGATGCAGTTGATACGTCGCCATATTCTCGTTTGGAGCGGTGATCCAAAAGGATTCCGTCGAAGAGTATGAGCTTCTGGCAAAGTAAGGAGGCAAATATCCCGGTTTCATCTCTTGGTTCAAAAAAGGTAATTTCCATTAGACCCTTTAATTTCTTTGGCTAATTTGCGACTAATGCAACAACCCTTTCTTATTAAACTTGTAGGCTAATTCAGAGATTATGGATGCCGAATTGAGACAAGTAGCTAATGGTTTTGACTATAAGGTCCGTTCATTTGACAATTACGACATCAACGGATATCGCTTTTGTACAAATGGCAAAGAGCTATCTATGGCCGACCGAAAGTCTGCAAATTGTTGTGTCTGTGCTATCGGCGAAGGAGGTGTCGAGTATTATGGAAGAGTTGAAGCAATTTATGAACTTCAATTCTATGGTGATAACCCACCAAACGTCGTACTCTTCAGATGTTATTGGTTCCAGCCCATGGAGACTAGAAGGACTCATGAACATATAGGGCTAGTCGAAATCAAACAAAGCACTCATTTGGATGTTCCCGATGTCTATATTACGGCTCAACAGGCAACCCAAGTTTTCTATCTACCGTGGGCCTGTCAAAGTGATCCAAATCTCAGTGGTTGGGATGTCGTTTATGAAGTGCCGCCACGTGTTAGACCACCTCCCCCCAATGAAGAGGATTATGAATGTCACGTTAACCAAGACACATATGACGAAGGAGAATTCTTCCAAGAAACACGTCTTTCCAAAAAAACGTTTCAAGAAACGCTCTACTCCACCCCAGAACATTGAAGTAGACGACGATAGTGAATCCGACCCTGAGCCGGAACAAGAAGAGCCGGAAGAAGAAGAAGTTACTGCTGCAGATGACCTGTCAATGCTTGAACGATTACGTAAAGGTGGCCTTCCAGATGATAATGCATTTATTAATGATGATGACGAGCACGTCATTACCGATAGTGATGATGATGATGCATTTATTAATGATGATGATGAGCACGTCATTACCGATAGTGATTCTTAGGTATTCAAATTTTTATGTTGTACTTTGTATGATTTATATAGTTGGTATGTATAATTTTCTTACTTTGTATGATTGTTTCTTATACATAGTGCCATGGTCTTGATTTCCGTCCCCGTCGGCCCTCGCCCGCTTTATGATTCGGATGTGGTAAATTCTTTTTCATAACTATTTGTTGCATTTCGCATTTATGACAATTATGGCCATCAAGTTGAAATAGAGATATTTTAATCTAGGAGGTATGTGAACCGGAATTTGAAACCAACCCTCTTGTCGAGAAGTTAAATTTAGTTGAAAAAGAAAATGAGTATTTGAAAGAAAAAATTAAAAGAATTGAAGAAGAGAAGATGACATTGGAGTTGTATGTGGCCGATGTCATCGATGATCACAAGATGAAGATGAATGCAATGCGCTTGAAGATGGATGCAATGCGCCTAAAGCTTAAGAAGATTAGAAAATATGCCATTTATAATGAGGCTTGGTATCATTATGCCGTTGGATCAAGTGTTACCTTAGTTACGATCTTCATCATATTTGTTGTGATGAGAGTACAAGTGTCGGTGTCAAAACCGGCGGATCTCAGGTAGGGGGTCCCGAACTGTGCGTCTAAGCGGATGGTAACAGGAGACAAGGGACACGATGTTTTTACCCAGGTTCGGGCCCTCTCGATGGAGGTAATACCCTACTCCTGCTTGATTAATATTGATGATATGGGTAGTACAAGAGTAGATCTACCACGAGATCAAGGAGGCTAAACCCTAGAAGCTAGCCTATGGTATGATTGTTGTTCTGTCCTACGGACTAAAACCCTCCAGTTTATATAGACACCGGATTGGTTAGGGTTACACTGAGTCGGTTACAATGGTAGGAGATCTACATATCCGTTTCGGCAAGCTTGACTTCCACGCCAAGGAAAGTCTTATCCGGACACGTGACGAAGTCTTCATTCTTGTATCTTCATAGTCTTGGAGTCCGCCGTGACGATAGTCCGCTATCCGGACACCCCTAGTCCGGGACTCCTCAAGAGCCCCGAACCAGGCTTCAATGACGATGAGTCCGGTAGCGTTGATTGTCTTTGGCATTGCGAGGCGGGTTCGTCTCCAAATTCCATATACTTGTCGAATAGTGTCCGCTTCTGATAAATGCTGCGCTCTTCGGCTTCTACGCCCAATAATGGCCATCTTCCACGTGTTTGAATGAATGCGAATAGCCAGGGCATTTTTACAATTACCCCCCTAGCTGCGCAAATGAGCCGCCCATAAAAGGAGCGAGGATCCAGATCTGAGTCACACCATCCCCCCTTTGCAAGCTTTCATCGTATGCGCCTCGACCAAAGCCCATTCCATCATGGACAATGACGCGGCTCCTCTCCTCTCGCGCTCCCAGCCCTCAGCCGGAAATTGGGAGAGATGCTCAGTCCCGCATAGCGAGCTAGTTATACTGCAAACCAAGGGATTCCTTCCCTCGGCCTTCTTGGTTCCGGTTCGAGCCGGACTTGCCACCTACAAGGGCGGAAAGCAAGCGGAGAGCGTCCCCGATCCCTCTAAAGGAGAGCGAGTATGCTTCATCTCTTATCTAGTAAGAGGCCTCGGATTTCCCATCCATCCATTTCTTCGGGGGCTCTTGGAGTTCTACGGCCTCCAATTGCACCACCTTACTCCTGCCTCCATCCTACACATCGTGGGCTTCGTGGCCCTTTGCGAACTATTCTTGGGCGTCGAGGCTCATTTCGGACTGTGGAAGAGAATATTCTGCCTAGTACCCCGTTCTCATGAGGGGCAATATATCAAGTGGGCGGAGCCGAGCTATGGCGCATCGCCGGGACCGGATACCTATCCGGAACCCCAAAGAAGGCGTCTGAAGACTGGCCTTCGGAATGGTTTTACATGGAGGACGTCCCGCTGCCGGATCCTGTTCGGATCGGCCTTCCGGAGTTCAGCAATGCTCCTCTGAAGAAGTGCCTAAGCTGGCGCCCTCGGAGCCCCCGGAGAGAAGATGACCGGGATGTCCGTTATTTGATGAGCCGAATAAGGTTACTGGCTCATGCCGGATTGACCATGACAGGAGTCATGGCAATCTGCATTATGAGAGGAGTGCAGCCGCTCCAATACAGGGGCCACCCCATGTGGGACTTCAACGGGGAGGACGATGCCACCCGCCATGGCCGCAAAGGGCCAGGATCGGTCACCGAACTGGTGAAGATCTTATCTGCCATGTACAAAGGAGAGGAGGAGGATTTCCTCCGTCTCAACCCACTGAAGGAGTTTTCTTCGAATAATCCTCGAAGCTGGGTAAGCAAACATCTTTGTGACCTGTCCGATCCATGTTCCCGTAGTTAAATATCTCATTTCATGGTTTTTGTGCAGGAACAGCGCCGGACTGTGGAGAAGGTACACAGCCCGCCCCCACAACCCGAGGATCCCGAACGGTCCCTCGATTCGACCTCCGAAGAGGATCCGGATATAAAGGTGGAGTTGATCGACGGGGTATTCTACCAACTCAGCATCGACAATGCGTTGGTCGCCATTACGGCTGATTACCCCGGGATACTTCCTGCCTCACAGGTAAATGAGACCGAGATCCCAAAACCCTGATAACGACCCATCCATGCTTATTTTTGATCACCGTATACCAATGGTGCTTCGCAGGGGGTACCTTCGAGGCAGGAAGCCGAGCCTGCGGTGGCTGGCCAACAAAGGGCAGTGCGGCCCGGATCGAAACTCCGCCGCAACGGTATGGCATGTCACCATACTCCCAGGATTGATTCCTGGAAGGCGTACTAACGCTGATACACTTTTCAGGAAAAAGAGCGCTCGCCGGACTGAGTCCGGAGAGGTTGCCGATCGAACCTTCACCGGACAGGCTTCAAAGCCGGGTCCGGAGGCCGAGGCGAATCTGAGACGTCGTCGGATGCTCCTCCGGCTGCAGGATGCCGACAGGTTGTCCGCCACCAACTCCGAGGTGGAGAGCGCCTTGAACCACAAAGCGCCACGGACAGTTCTTCGTGACGCGTGTTTCTCCCAAGAGGCCTTGAATGCCTTTGATTCGGGAGATGCGCACCTCCGTGCCGCTCAAGATGGACTAGCCAGAGCCACGGAGCAGTATGTGAAGGACATACGGGTAAGTAAATTTGACAGTTATATATGCCAGTAGTCCTCGAGACTTAAAATAGTTAGAATAACTGATTTAAGGATCATTTGTTATGTAGGATCTTACAGAAAAGAATACCCGACTGTCCCAGGAGCTTGAAGAGTGCAAAGCCCAACTTGAGGCCGCACTAGCCGCTACAGGGGGAGCTACAGAGGCCCCCTCTGGTAATATATGCTTCAAAAGATAAATAATTTAGGAAGTGCGGCGGTTGTGTAAAGCTGACAAAAACATTGCAGATGGCGCCGGACTAGATCCGGACAAGCAACAGCTCGTACGCCAGTTAAAGGCCGGCGAGAGCGTGCTTACGAGGGTGCGGCAGGAGAAGAATAACTTCCAAGACGCCAACACCAAGCTGGGTGAGGAACTGAAGGACGTTCGTGCCCAGTTATCTGACTCCGTAAAGGAGAATCGGCGGCTTCGTCGCGGCATTTTCAAGAGTGCTTGAGCGAACTTTGAAAGAGTTCGGCGAGGAAGGTGACTAACATAAACATGTATGTAGGTTTGCTCACATGTCGTCCTGAGGAGGAGATGCCCAATTCTTCGGGTGATCTCCTTCCCGAATCGCGTCGGCTACCTGCAGCAACGAAGTCCGGCAGTGATGAAAGGCATCGCCAAGCCTTGTGGCCATCTATCTCCCTGCCCAAGGAATTGGGGAGCTGGCGGAGCGGCTTCAAGGGGCACGGCGCTTCCGGCTATGGAAGATATCGGCCTGCCGTCAAGGTGCTGTGGAGGCTCGGGCCATAGTGAAGACGCGGTACACGAAGGCTGACCCAAACCACATGGCCGAGGTCGGACCTGTGGGGCCGAATGGGATGGAGATCCCTGTAAGCTTAGTGTACGGCCAAGTAGAATTGGCCGCCAAGTATTCCCAGCAAGATTGTAAATTAGATAGCCTATTAGATGGCATTGAGGAGGAATACAATGAGTCGAGTTGACTATGTAAAAATATGACATGAAAGAAATGTCTTCTAGCCGGATTGTAGATCGTTTGTCGTAGCGGACCTTTTCGCTTCAACCTGCGGACCCAATAGTCCGGAGTGTGTCCGAATACCTTCGTGGTTATATAAGAACCGTGGTATGCATGGAGACAAAGGCGTAGGGGTCATTGTTGCTGTATCGCATAAGTGCCCAACTAGTTATGATATATTACATGGGTAGTAAGAAACATCTTCCAGGGAGAATAGTTCCATTAAGGGTTCCTTTCGCTGGGATGCATGCCCTAAAGTGCATGTCAAGGCTGCTATGAAAGCAGAAAATCATCTGGGGGCAGATGGGTAAAAAGTTAAAAATCATCTTTCAATTCACCGACCGAATATTCCCTTAAGAACGCTAGCTTTCGGCTTCACCTACCGAGGTACACATCCGCTGACCCGGCAAGAACAATCGCAGAGGTGCTCCCTTTACCACCTAGCCGAACAATCAGGAACGTAGGGGTAAGCACAGGAGCCAGGCAACCCAGCTTGGCCAAAACTTAAGTCATATCGATGCATATAATGGTGAATAAAATGTACATGCGAAAGTTTAACACATGTGCTGGGCATGAAGCCCGTATAAATAAGCTTCTATCAAAGAAGCCCCCAGGTATAATGAGCGCGGAGAGCGCGTCAAGTGTGTGCGGAAAAAGCGCAAACGAGCCTCTAGCGGCTACAAGAAGAAGAAGGAGGAAGTAGAGAAATAAAAGACAGCAAAAAAGCAAAAATAAAGAATGCGGACGGAGGAAGGAGACGAACTTGGAGTCCGGCACTTAGGCGTAGAATCTTCGTAGACGGGCTGCGTTCCATGGGTTCGGCTCGAGTCGGTTATCCGATGCATTTAGCAGACGGTATGCTCCGCCGGTTAGGACCTGGTCGATGATGAAGGGACCTTCCCATTTGGGCTTGAGTTTGTCCTTTTTCTTGTCCGGCAGGCGTAGAACTAGTTCGCCAACGTTATAAGCTTTGGCCCGTATTTCCCTGCTTTGATATCTTCGAGCCTGCTATTGATAGAATGCGGAACGAGCTTTTGCCATGTCGCGCTCCTCCTCCAATGCGTCCAAACTGTCCTGCCGATCGAGCTCGGCTTCTCTTTCTTCATACATGCGTACGCGAGGTGAGTCATGTATTATGTCGTAGGGCAAGACTGCCTCTGCGCCATACACCATGAAGAATGGTGTAAATCCGGTAGTACGATTCGGCGTGGTCCGCAGCCCCCAGAGTACGGAGTCGAGCTCCTCGACCCAGTGCGTGTTAGATTCCTTGAGGGACCGCACTAGTCTGGGTTTAATGCCGCTCATGATTAGACCGTCTGCCCGTTCGACTTGGCCGTTGGTTTGAGGGTGATAGACTGAGGCGTAATCGAGCTTGATGCCCATGTTTTTGCACCATGATTTGACCTCATCGGCCGTAAAATTGGTGCCATTGTCAGTGATGATACTGTGGGGGACACCGTAACGGTGCACTACCCCTTATATGAAGTCTATCACTTGTCCGGATTCGGCCATTTTAACTGGTTTGGCCTCTATCCATTTGGTGAATTTGTCCACCATGACCAATAGGTATTTCTGCTTGTGGGTTCCTCCCTTGAGGGGTCCAACCATGTCAAGCCCCTGCATCGCGAACGGCCAGGTGATGGGTATAGTTTTAAGGGCGGTGGGTGGCATGTGGCTTTGGTTAGCAAAAAGCTGGCAACCGACGCATCGTTGGACTAAGTCCTGCGCATCTGCCCGGGTCGTTGGCCAATAAAATCCTCTACGGAAGGCCTTGCCTACAAGGGCCCGGGCTGCGGCGTGGTGCCTACCCAGTCCGGCATGAATTTCAGCCAGGAGGTTTCGCCCTTCCTCTTCGGAGATACACCTTTGAAGGACTCTGGTAGTGCTTTTCTTATAAAGCTCTCCCTCATGGACTTTATAGGCTTTAGAGCGCCGTACTATGCAGCGAGCCTCATTTTGGTCTTCGGGAGTTCCTGCCTAGTTAGGTAGGCTAGGAATGGTTCCGTCCACGGGCGATAACCGCCATTATTTCGTGAGCAGAGGGTGTTATCTCGGGGCGGAGCCTCCGGTTGTGTCAGTGTCCGGCGTCGGTGGTGCGGTTGGGTCCGGATTATTGTGCGGACTCCCCTCCCATAGTACGGATGGCTTGAACAGCCGTTCCAAAAGATATTGGGTGGGGCGGCATCGTGTTTTGCACCGATGCGTGCCAATATATCCGCCGCTTTGGTTGTTATCCCGGCTATATGATGAAATTCGAGCCCTTGAACCGTCTTGACATTTTTAGGACCGCATTGCGGTATGCTGCCATTTTCGGATCTTTGGCGTCAAAGTCTCCGTTTATTTGAGATATTGCGAGGTTTGAATCGCGCACCTCTAGGCGTTGAATGCCCATGGAGACAGCCATCCGGAGGCCGTGCGAGAAGGGCCTCGTATTCGGCTGCGTTGTTGGAGTCCGTATACATTATCTCGAAGGACGATTGGACCATGTCCCGGTTGGGGACGTCGAGACGACGCCAGCCCCAGCCAGCCAACATTTTGGAGCCGTCAAAGTGCATGATCCAATTGAGTATGCGCCGTACTCTTTAGGGAGTTCGGCTTGATCCATTCGCCACGAAGTCGGCCAAAACCTGCGACTTGATAGCTCGTCGTGGCTTATAAGTTATGTCAAATGGAAGGAGCTCTATGGCCCATTTAGCAATCCGCCCGTCGGCGTCATGATTGTTTATAATGTCGTTAAGAGGTACTTGGAGGCTACCGTTATCGAACACTCTTGAAAGTAGTGTCGCAGCTTCCGGGATGCCATGAACACCGCATATGCTATCTTTTGATAGTGTGGGTACCGGGACTTGCATGGAGTTAGGACAGTGGACATATAATAAACCGGTTTTTGAACAAGGAACCGGTGTCCGTTCGTTTCTCGTTCGACAACGAGCACCGCACTGACAACTTGATGTGTTGCGGCAATATATAATAGCATTGGTTCGCCCACGTTGGGCACGGCCAGGACCGGATTTGTTGCCAAAATGGCCTTTATTTCTTCGAGTCCAGCCGTGGCGGCATCCGTCCACTCGAAGTGTTCGGTGCGGCGGAGGAGGCGGTAAAGAGGTACTGCCTTTTCTCCTAAACGGGAGATAAAGCGGCTTAGAGCCGCTACGCATCCCGTCAGTTTTTGTATTTGTTTGAGGTCTTTTGGAATATCCAATTGTGACAGAGCTCGAATCTTGGCTGGGTTTGCTTCAATTCCTCTACGGACACAATGAAGCCAGAGCTTTCCTACTGGAACGCCAAGACGAATTTTTCGGATTGAGCTTGATGTCATATTTTCGAAGATTGTCGAATGTGAGCCTCAAGTCGTCTACTAGAGTTTCGACATGCTTGGTTTTGGCGACCACGTCATCTACATATGCTTCCACCGTTTTGCCGATCTGGTTGGCCAGACATGTCTGAATCATGCGCTGATATGTTGCGCCGGCGTTCTTGAGCCCAAAGGGCATTGTGTTGAAGCAGAACGGGCCGTATGGAGTGATGAATGCTGTTGCAGCTTGGTCTGGCTCCGCCATCTTGATTTGGTGGTAGCCAGAGTATGCGTCGAGGAAGCACAATGAGTCGTGTCCTGCTGTGGCGTCAATGATTTGATCGATTCGAGGGAGGGGGAAGGGATCCTTTGGGCAAGCCTTATTAAGGTCTTTGAAATCAACACATAGGCGCCAGAATTTATCCTTCTTTGGTACCATCACCAGGTTCGCTAGCCAGTCCGGATGTTTTATATATCTGACGAATCCGGCCTCCAAAAGTTTGGCTAGCTCCTCTCCATGGCATGTCTCTTGGGTTCGGAAAAGCGCCGAAGAGCCTGTTTGACTAGCTTGAATCCTTTTAGGATATTTAGGCTGTGCTCGGCCAGCTGACGTGGGATTCTGGCATATCTGAAGGGTGCCGAGCAAAGATGTCCCGCTTTTCTTGTAGAAATTCTCGTAGTCTGGCGTCTACATCAGGGTTTAATTGTGCCCCGATGGAGGCCGTCTTTGCAGGGTCCGTTGGGTGGACTTGGAATTTGACTATTTCATCCGCTGGTTTAAAAGAGGTGGACTTGGATCTTTTATCAAGTATCACCGTGGAGCGCATCACGGTGAGTTCCTCGGCCGCTAGGGCTTCGGATAGTGCCTTGAGGGCTAGTGCGGCTGTCTTATTTTCGGCGCGGAGTGCTATGCTCGGATCACTAGCGAGAGTGATGATTCCGTTGGGACCGGGCATTTTAAGCTTCATGTACCCATAATGGGGTATAGCTTGAAAAATTGTGAATGCCTCTCGTCCTAGTAAAGCATGATATCCGCTGTTGAACGGGGCCACTTGAAATGTGACCTCCTTGGACCTGTAATTGTCCGGCGAGCCGAACACTACATCCAGCGTGATTTTTCCTGTGCAGCATGCTTCCCGGCTGGGGATTATTCCTCTAAAGGTTGTGCTGCTTCGCTCAATGCGGTTCCAGTCTATTTCCATCTTTCAGAGGGTTTCCTCGTAGATGAGGTTTAGTCCGCTGCCGCCATCCATGAGTACCTTAGTAAGGCGAAAGCCGTCTACTATCGGGCTGAGAACCAATGCGGCTGGTGCCCGAGCAGTTCGGAATTTAGGTTAAATCACTGGCATTGAAGGTAATAGCCGTGTCACTCCATGGATTTATTGTTGCTACTTGGTAGACTTCGGCAAGGTTGCAGAGTTGTCGTTTTCGCATGTTATTTGATGCGAAAGTCTCGAAGACTGTTAACACCGTACTGGTGTTGCTGGGCTGGGATTCTGAAGCTAGAAGCTCTTCGCCACTTTTGGCCACCTGCCGTAGTATCCAACATGCTCGAAGGCTATGAGTTGGAGTGGCGCCCTCTGTGCTATGAATTTTGCAGGGTCCGCTTAGCCAACCCTCCAGTACGGTTCCGTACCCTTTAGGGGGTTTTGGTTTTTTGGTATTCAACCCAGGTGCTTGACAATGATGCACCCTTTTGTTCCGGACTAGGGATGTATTCGGGGCCGGATTATCCCAAAAATTACTGTCGGCTTTCCAGGCGCTCTCCATCGCACAGTACTTTTGTACTATGGTCACCAAGTCAGCAAAGCGTGTAATTTCACGACGACTTATGGCGTTTAGGATTCCCTTGTCCGTGCAATTATTGCAAAAATTGGGATTGCGTCCTCCTCTCGGCAGTCCTTTATCCTGTTCATAACCAGGAGGAATCTGGCCCAGTAATGATGTACTGTTTCAGCAGGCTCTTGCCGAATTCGAGAGAGATCGTCAATGTTTGGGTGGGCGGGTGGCACTAAATCCGGAACCCCGTCCAATTTAGGACTCAAGGGCCGAGAGGTTCCCGAACTCGGAAATTTGGATTTTTGAGTGCTATCCAATGAGACCGGCCGCTTTGACTTTAGGTTCGTGGCTTGATCGACATCCGCCCCTCCGCAGGAATCCGGCATGGAGGATCGGGAATCCGGACATAACTAGTCCTTAAGGTAGAAGAAGAATCGCCGCATTGCTCCTCTATCACAGCGACATGATGGGTAGCACAGGGAGAGTTGATCTCTCTCGGATCGGTTTTAGGCCCGATCCGGTCGTGTCTGTGGCGACTCCCAGGGCGGCGATGCGATCCAAGAGCTCGTTTATGGAGGAGAGCTCGATCGGATCTAACTGTTCGGCAAGTTCCGAACTAACATGGAGATTGGTTTCGATGACTTGAGAGGTCATCGTCGGCGCGGCGGCCGAACTAGCGGTCATGAGAAAACCGCCAAGCCGAAGAGTCTGACCAGTGGCCAAGGCTTCTTTGGCGATGGTATCGTCTTTAAAGACGAGACGAGGCATCCTACCTGACGGCGACGACACAGAGGAACTCTCAATGAAAGCACCAATGTCGGTGTCAAAACCGGCGGATCTCGGGTAGGGGGTCCCGAACTGTGCGTCTAGGCGGATGGTAACAGGAGACAAGGGACACGATGTTTTTACCTGTGTTCGGGCCCTCTCGATGGAGGTAATACCCTACTCTGCTTGATTAATATTGATGATATGGGTAGTACAAGAGTAGATCTACCACGAGATCAAGGAGGCTAAACCCTAGAAGCTAGCCTATGGTATGATTGTTGTTCTGTCCCCACGGACTAAAACCCTCCGGTTTATATAGACACCGGATAGGTTAGGGTTACGCAAAGTCGGTTACAATGGTAGGAAATCTACATATCCGTATCGCCAAGCTTGCCTTCCACGCCAAGGAAAGTCCCATCTAGACACGGGACGAAGTCTTCAATCTTGTATCTTCATAGTCTTGGAGTCCGGCCGTGACGATAGTCCGGCTATCCGGACACCCCCTAGTCCGGGACTCCCTCAGTAAGTTTTCTCTAATGTTTTGCTTTACAAATGGATACTTAGCTTATTTTCCTTCTAAATGGCATAATTACCTAAGTTACATAAAAAAATGAGCTATACTTAGCTTATTCGGTTCATTTATGACATACTTAGCATACTTAGGTCAAAAATGGCATGATAATCTTTGTTACCTCCAAAATGATATAGACTTAGCTAATTTTCCTCGAAAATGACATAATAACCTTACTAAGCTCCAAAATGACCTACTTACCTAGCTTAGCTCTAAAATGACCTACACTTAGCATTTTTACCTAGCTTAGCAATGAAATGACATTTTTACTTACCTTAGTTAGAAGAAGAAGATAAAGAAGAGGAGAGGTGAAAAAGAAAGAGAAGAAAAAATCTTGTTCTTCTTCTTCTTCTTCTTCTTCTTCTTCTACTTCTTCTACTTCTTCTTCTTCTTCTTCTTCTAGCTAGTCTTCTTCTTCTTCTTCTAACTTTCTTCTTTCCCTATATTTGTAGATTTGCTTTAGATGAGGAAGCTTGCATCGATGGAGTCTACTCTTCTCTTTATGCTTCCTTTCTGTTTTGATTTTGTAGGATGAACAATGTGAAACTTGCTACCTATGTAAGGATGAAACCATTGTATGCTTGTTGTTGGATATGTTGGCTAGCTATATATGTTGCATATGGACTTTTGATTTGCTATGTATATGTGTTGGATGATCATATCCATATGGCAGGGATATGATTTGGTATGTATATGTGTTGGTATGGTTGTCGAAAGTATTTTCATATGTGTATATATATATCTGTGAAATTATGTGAAATTGAATGAATTTAAGAAAAAACAAGGGCTATACAGGATCATTGTCGTCCGCTAGCAGACGACAAAGCTCTTTGCCATAATAGGACACGTGGCAGTCACCTGCGCAAACTGGCAACACTGGCTGCCCATTTGGTCATTTTGCCGTCTGCAAGTGGACAGCAAAGTGACCAAATAGGCCTGGCAAACAGGGCCATCTATGTCGTCTGCTGGCCGACGGCATAGCTAGCCACGTGGCAGCATCCCAGTGCTGCCCTAGCTAAGCTCTTTGTCGTCCGTCAGCGGACAGCAAGGAACGCCATTAACCCCTAACGGCTCTCACCTCACATCGCTGCCGTCCGTCATCGTTGCCGTCTGCTGGCCTCGGATGGCTGACGGCACAATACTTGGACGTCCGTTTCTATGAAGCGTACAGCAAAGAAGGCCTTTGCTGGCACGTGTTCAGCCGGACGGTTTGCCGTCCGCTGGCTGACGGCAAAGGATTTTGTCGTCCGTGATCCATGCCTTTGTCGTTCACCATGGCGGACGGCAAAGAAGCTGATTCCAGTAGTGTGCAACAGTATCCTCCCCATCCTTAACGCCACAAAGTGGCATTATACTAGAGTTGAATATCACCGTAGCCGTACCAATCTAATCCAAAAGCCAGCTCACCCAATGACAATCCAACCTTGGATAAGACCACCGGGAGTTTGTGGCTTCTAGTACTAATCAATTCCTGAAGCGGCTAATCTATTGCCAAGAAAAATTCACACGCATACACACCAGAATTCAAGAGATGGAGGCAAACACAGACCTGAGCAACGCGGATGGAGGAGGACGCAGACCTGAGCAAGGCGGATGTAGGCTTTCAGTGTCAAATCTGGAGCGCCTTCAGCTAATCGTGGAACTTGGGTCAACTCGCTTGATTTATCTCTGCAACCGACAAAGAATATGAGGACTTCGGAGGATTTTGTTGGGGTGAGGAAAAATCGGGGGAAAGTGTAGGAGGTCGGAGTGAAGAATGAAGATGTAGGAATTTGTTGCAGATGGACTTATCCATCTCGAGAGTTCGGCGTAGAGTTTTTCGCGCGTTCCGGATTTGCCGTCAAGGGCGAGCCAAATACGCTCTCCCCACGGAGCAAGGATTTTCTGGCCCAGCGAGGCTAGCTGCCCCAAAAGTAGGATATAATTGTGGTACCAAGCCACAAGCCTAGCCTAGCAAGGCAAAAAACATTTTTTTTTCAAGGAACCAAACACACCATGAATTTCTCAATTACTACCTACAGAAGGAGCAATAGCAGCAGCTACTTGGAGAACATAACCGAGCCACCTAGAAGAATAGTGGCCGTCGGATGCGTGACCAACGGACAGGATGGGATCTCTTGTGTTTGTTTGGACACCTCCGTTGGTTATATTTGCATGACGGCCCTCCAAAATGTAGGAATTGCAGCAACAAGGGCCCTCGTCTTCTTCCCCCAAATCGTCACATCCTCTATCCCGTCCTCACATCACAACCCGTAGTAGCGCTAGGGTTTCTCAACCGGCGGCGGCATGGCCAGCGGCGCGGCGGAAGACCGCCACATCCGCGTCGCCCCGGCCATCCTTGAGCACCGGGGCCAGTTCCCTCCTCTTCTGCTGCCGCAGCGGCGTGCCCCCTGGGAAACGGCCTCGCCGCCGATCCCCGACGAGCTCCTGCTGGACATCTTCCTCCGGCTGCCCGTCGCAGCCGACCTCGTCCGCGCCTCCGCGGCCTGCGTCTCTTTCCGCCGCCTCATCGCCGACCGCTCCTTCCTCCGGCAGTACCGCAAGATCCACGCCCCGCCCCTCCTCGGCTTCCTCGACTTTCGCCGAGTCTTCCACCCCGCCGAGCCGCCTCACCCCTCCGCATCTGCAGCCAAAGCCGTCGCCCTCGCCGCTGACTTCACCTTCTCCTTCCTCCCCGCCCCAGCCAGTGATTGGACCATTTCGGACATCTTCGGCGGTCTTGTCCTCCTCCACAGGCGCGACTGTTCGGAGCTGGTGGTGTGCGACCCCTTGCACCGGCGGCACCTCCTGCTTCCCCCAATGCCTGAATTCGACGAGTGGGTTCGTTCAGTGGGCAAACCACGCGGGTTTGGATGTCAGATCCTCCTGGTGGGCGGCGACAGGGAGGTTTCCGAAGAGACATTTTTCAGAGTGATATATGTGGCATTCACCCGGCACAAGGAATCCGTCTTCGTCTTCTCTTCCAGCACCGGACAATGGCGAGCTACTCCTTCGATACCGCAATCGCCTTCCTCATGCTGGCACCAATATGCGTATGGCTGTTTGTATGGGGTGACAGGGTGTGGGGAGAAGATACAGGTGCTTGACACCCGGAGTATGGAGTACTCACACATGGACCTCCCACCGGAAGCCAGAGCCACTCATGTGCAAATAGCCATTGTGGAGGCAGGGGAGGGCATCGTAGGGATGTTTGTGCTACCACGTGAGACATCTGTCCTCAGTTATTTCGTTTGGCGAAACAAAGGTGCAAGTTCCAGCCAGTGGCAGTTGGAGAAGACAATCTCACTCGACTCTTCTCAGTATTATTTCCCGGAGAGTTCAACACTGAGGAAATTGTACCTACACCGTCATGGAAGCCCATCGACTGATGCCGGCCTTTTCTCAATGGACGTCAAGACATTCCAGCTTGAGAGGGTGTTTGGTTCAAACTATAACAAGCTTTACCTGCGGCCATATAACAACTTTCCACCATTTTTGTCGACACCGACGGTAGGTAACCTTTCTGTTGCATCCTAGTTATTTCGTTTCCTTCATAGTCTTCACACAGGCTTTATGTTGCTTTAAACTTCACTACTGTGATCAGTAATTGTTGTTTACACCATTTAGTAGTCGCCACCTCTTCTTTTCTGTGGCTAAGCTGATCAAGCTCAGGAACATAATTGCTACTGTAAGTTAATCATAGAAGTAAAAGATAGATGTGTGCACAGTACAAGTAGAATTTTGGAATCATCTTGAAGCATAGCTTATCTTGTCGACAGTTCACCTTGGGTTTGTTTCACCTTATTTCAATCAAGCAGGACTTCTCTTGTTCACATTTATCTGGATAGACATAAGCTGTAGGCAAGTTTTATGTGGTAAAATTTTAATTCCTGCAACACGAAGCTAACATTGCTTTTATGGCACTTAAGTTCCTTTATGATTCATCTCTTTATGTTTGCATCTCTTTTCTGGCTATGCATTCCAACGTGTACAGTAAATGACAATGAAAAACACCATAGAGCGAGTGTTTACTGGTATATATCTCAAATTACCTTTTTCTTTGAACGGTGAAAGGTGTTAAAGGCGCCAAATATATTCAGCTCATAAGCAGTTTACAGCATGAATTACATAGCCTGATAATCCTGAAGATTGACATGGTATAGACAGGAGATTACAGGGCACTCTCTATTCTGAACTGATACAACTAAAGACATGCTTTGTCTATCTAGTTAGAACCTGATGAGCTAAATTATGAGCAACACCATTGAGATCTCTAGAAATGTGGAAAATCTGGGCCTGTATATTTTCAGGAACTTGAAATTATTTGGCGATATCCTTCCTCAGCTCCCAGCAAATCTTATCAGAAACTAATTTTCTGCATGTTGCTGCTTTGGCCAGAGTGAGATTGTCAGATAAGAGCGTGACACGCTGGAGTTGAAGACGCTGAGCTATTGTTGTTTGCCAACAGAAAAGCTGCCGTTTTAGCCTGTAGTGGATTTGGTGTTGTGGACATGGAAGCCTGAATCTGAATCGTGGTTCTGTGATTGCCTACTGGGAGGTGCATTGTTCTGTAGCAGTAGCTCCAACGGGCAGACCTGGGGCTGATGTTCTTCCAAGATGTGTCCGAGAAGATCTTCACACATGTGATTAAGAGATCTGTCCTAATAGTGCTTCCCTGCTGTGAGAGAGAGCCGCATTGTTTTGCCTGCTTGGCTTGGGCTCTGTTATGGTCTAGATCAATGTGTTTTGCTAGTTCTTGATTAGAAGTAATCGCCTTTGCTGCGTGATGAATTTGGTGGTTTCTTTTAGCAGCAACAATATATTTCTTGCCAAATCTACTATGACATTGAAATTCACTCGTATTCAGTATGTATTATACCTATGGGACTATGGCTAGAATCTTGGAAGGACTATTCTCCAATGTCCATGTATTTCATTCTTTTAGCCCCTAGTACTTTATGCTCCTTCTTGTGCTTTTTCCGTAAGCAATTTACCATGTTTTGCCCAATGGTATGACCTATATGGGATTGTTTTTCTAGCAAGCTCCTGAATATCTACAGCCTGAGCATTGCATATTTTGGGCAGGTACTCGGGAAGGTGAGGAGATGCTGGAAGAAGGTTCAAGGACGCTCCAAGCTGAAGAGGCGATAGATAGCCCTCATGATGAGAGAACCGAAAATGACGCAGATGTTGGAGATCAGGCCAGTGTATTGATGACTGAAGACGGTGCTGATTGAGGTTTTGCTGCAAGTGGACATTTGACCACAGGTTGATCAGCAATAGGGTAGTTGTAACTTGTGGCTCTGTTCGTCTATAATATGGTCATCTAGCATTGAGATGGAGCTTATCTGGTGTGGCTTGATCTGACAATGATCGGTGCATCTGTCAGATAAGGTAGCAAGAAGAGTAACAAATAGTTTCTGTACAGTCAGTAGCTTAATTTTGACTGTTAGAGTGATTGTGATCTTGCTGTATGGAACTAGTCAGGTACAACAAAATTGAGGGAGGTACTGATCTACTCCGTAAGCAGTGAGAAAGTGAAGTAATTTTGTTTGTGCTACTTGTTTGCGTATCATGTGCTTCCTCTGTAGATGAAGCTCGTATCTTGCTGGCAGTAAACATGGGCTGAATCAACATGCTCATTTTAATCTGTCACTCACAACCTTCTGTGGCAAGGTATGGGATCTGATGGTAGAGTATGGACTAATGGTTGCCCATTGGTTGGTATTTATACTCTGCCTCTGGCAGAGTACATTCCAACCACAATAAATGGAATTATTATTCTTTAGTATTTACAGCTACCGTAGGATATATGATTTGCACAAGATAAAAAATGTGTCAGATGATTGGTAATACATTTCAGTTCATCTAATGGTTGAGCCATGTCCTATATATGCCATTAGCTATTGAACCGTGGTTCGCCTAAGACTAGTAGCTTTCCCAGTGTCAACGAAGGCACGATGAAATCGTCGGATGAGACTGAAGATACGGAGAAGGAATGTAGGCTTGATCTGGAGGGTGACCGTGACAAACATTAAGTGGCATTGGATTGTACATATATTGTGACCCATGGGAATATGATGCACTGGGAATTGATGCAAAGCGAGTGTAACACCACTAGTGATGCAAGGCACAAACCTAGAGTGTGTACATTTTGGCATCTGTAGGCAAGTCGAAGGGCAAAGCGTTGCAGTGTCACGCTATCTGCATTGCAAGAATATTTAAGAGGAGAAGCCTAGGCTTGGTATTTTGACTATTGGCCACTGAAATTTTCGTCTCAATACTCTACAGTCGTACAAACTTGACTCTGAATTTCTAAAATTGCGCAACTTTGATCACTTGTGCAGCCAAAATGTGCTAGTGGTTTTCTTAATATCACATCTCAACAGAGATGTTCCATTAGGAAACAACCAGGAAGTTTTAAGAAATAATTTGATGATATATTCAATAATAGAATATTTGAAAAGAAACGAAGATAAATGATTCGAAAATCCTAGAACTGTAGAAATTAGTGAACTCTCAAGAAAATAAAAAATTGTTAGCTTTACTGGTCTGTTGATGGTAATGCAGCCTAGATGTTTAATTAACAATTTCACTTCAAAGATATTGCTTTGTTTCACTGGTTCTTTTCTCATTGTAGGGGTATAGTCAAATTGGTGATTTGTCTCTAGGAGACCTTTAGGCCCCTCTTTTAGTAGTTAAGGTGCACGCCGTTTTGTTCTCCTGGAAAGGATGTACTGAAACTGAGATGTTTGATTTGCAGTGCCAAAACTGAATGCTACTCCGTTTGGTAAGTTTTGCAGTAGTTAATTTGAGCTATCAGGTGCTGCCTCCTTAATTTGGTTCCCAGGATTCAGGATGGTAACGTGGAGATGCTGCAAGCTGAAGAGCTCGTAGGTAGGCATCAGGGTGAGAGTACCGCTGATGAAACGGATGCTAGAGTGCTGCAAATGGACAGTAGGCCACAGGTTGGTCAGCAATAGGTTAGTTGTAACTTGTGGCTTTTTGTTTGTAATACGGTCGTCTAACATTAGCATGGAGTTCATCTTGCTTGGCTTGATCTGACAATGTCTGTGCGTCTGTCAGATAAGCTAGCAAGAGCCATAACGAACATTTAGTTTATGTACAGCCAGTAGATTAATTTTGACTGTCAGATGATTGTGATGTTGTTGATTGGAACTAGTCAGGTACAACAAGATTAAGGGGATGTACTGATCTACTCCATGAGCAGTGACAAAGGGAAATTAATTTGTTTGTTCTACTTGTTTGCGACGTGTTAAATTAAGCATGAGGACGGTAGTGGCAAGGTCTGGGGTCTGTTGGTTACAGTATGATGTATTGACAAATGGTTGCCCTGGTTGGATCTTTGAGCGACTACTTATGAAATCATGTGGTATTTATACTCTGTTTCTGAAAAAGTACAGAGGTCCAAGCCCAGTAAATGAATTATTCTTTGGTACTATTTACAGCTAGGAGATTTGGTTTTCACAAAGATATAAAAACACGCCGGATGATTGGTAATGCATTCAAGTCTAATGCCATCGGGTGGTTGAACCGTGTGCCTATATATGTCAGTGGCTATCGTGGTGTGGTTTACCTAAAGACTAGTAGCTTTCTCAGTGTAAACAAAGGCACAACAAACCGTCGAATGTATACGAGTATATGGTAAAGAACATTTAGTGGCACTGGATTGTACGTTATATGCTGATCAATGGGAATATGATGCACCGTGAATTGACGCAAAGCATGTTTATGCAGCCTCCGAACTAGCAATTGGTTATACATGGAGCTCATCTAGCTTGAGCAATGAACTCTCGTGATTTTCTCTACTTTGCAAAAAGGAACTCCAAGAGATGTTGTAGTACTAGGCACAGGGCTATAGCTAGGCCTGTCAACGAGCCAAACTCGAGCGAACACAGGCGGGCTCGGCTTGAGCTTGGTAGAAGTTCGAGTCGAGCTCGAGCGAGCCCAGGTTGACCTTTGAGCTACACGTTAGGCTTGAGTTTGGCTTGTTAAGACTTTGAGCCGAGCTCGAATCGAGCTTTTAACAAGCCGAACTCAAACAGTTTGTCGAGCCTGAACTTTTTTGACAGCCCTAGCTATAGCCATTTGCACAACTGGTCACTTACGGCACAGACCTTGAGCACGTCATGCTAGCTATATATTGCTAGGACCTTTACCATATGTTGTGCTGGCTATGAAATTGCCAGTTACGGTTTTTCAATGCAAAATATATTAATTTGTGATGTCTCATCAAAAAGAAAAATTATGAGTGCTCATAAATCATTTGTGAGCTCTCACTATTTCCCATATTTTTCTAGTGTACTTCTCATCATTTTTCCATTTATCTTAAATTTCAGATTTTTCCCCAATCCTAAAATCCTCGTATTTTGTCGAACTTTTTTGTTTTCTATTTCAATTTCTCATTTACTTCATTAAAAATAAATTATTATGGATATTCAATTAGGTATGTCTACATTTTTCATTTTTTAAAAGTATTTTCCTTTTTTAGTTGACCGAATTGGTCATGCGAAATCTCCGGCACATTATAGGTCAAATTTATATGAATGGCTTGAGACAAGAAATATAGATTTTGAAATTTTAAGGTAAGTTAGTCAGCTTTTGGAATTTATAGACCAAATTTAAACTTTCAAATAGTTTAGGTCTCAAGAATAAGCTTCTTACTTAACTAACCATATTTTCTCGATGCGTCTTTCCGGTCCTAAATAAACAATCAACATGTGGTAAACCATGAGTTCGTTGGTGCAAGGAGACTTACTAATACACCACCTTCCTCACTTCGCAATTATACCAAAAACATGGTTTGTCTCTCAGTGTGTAGGAATGATGTCATTAGTTTGTAAAGATCAATATTAACCTAATCAAAAGCAATACAATACTAACAATACAACTATAATAGATGGAAGATTCATGGTGAGCCTGAAGGAAATATGCCCTAGAGGCAATAATAAAGTTATTATTTATTTCCTTATATCATGATAAATGTTTATTATTCATGCTAGAATTGTATTAACCGGAAACATAATACATGTGTGAATATATAGACAAACAGTATGTCACTAGTATGTCTCTACTTGACTAGCTTGTTAATCAAAGATGGTTATGTTTCCTAACCATAAACAAGGAGTTGTTATTTGATTAACAAGGTCACATCATTGGTTGAATGATCTGATTGACATGACCCATTCCATTAGCTTAACACTTGATCGTTTAGTATGTTAATGCTTTCTTCATGACCCATACATGTTCCTGTAACTATGAGATTATGCAACTCCCGTTTACGGAGGAACACTTGGGTGCTACCAAACGTCACAACGTAACTGGGTGATTATAAAGGAGTACTACAGGTGTCTCCAAAGGTACTTGTTGGGTTGGCGTATTTCGAGATTAGGTTTTGTCACTCCGATTGTCGGAGAGGTATCTCTAGGCCTTCTCGGTAATACACATCACTTAAGCCTTGCAAGCATTACAACTAATGAGTTAGTTGTGAGATGATGTATTACGGAACGAGTAAAGAGACTTACGATAGCGAGATTGAACTAGGTATTGGATACCGACGATCGAATCTCGGGTAAGTAACATACCGATGACAAAGGGAACAACGTATGTCGATTATGCGGTTTGACCGATAAAGATCTTCGTAGAATATGTAGGAACCAATATGGGCATCCAGGTTCCGCTATTGGTTATTGACCGAGAATGGTTCTAGGTCATGTCTACATAGTTCTCGAACCCGTAGAATACCTTGCAACAACGTTCGATGACAGTTCATTATGAGTTTATAAGTATTGATGCACGAAGGTTGTTGAGTCCCGGATGTGATCGCGGACATGACAAGGAGTCTCGAAATGGTCGAGACATAAAGATTGATATATTGGAAGCCTACATTTGGACATCGGAAGTGTTCCGGGTGAAATCGGATTTTACGAGTACCGGGAGGTTACCGGAACCCCCCGGGAGGTCCATGGGCCTAATGGGCCATAGGAGAGAAGAGGAAGGGCCAGCCAAGGTGGGCTGCGCGCCCCCCTCCCCCCTCTAGTCCGAATAGGACAAGGAAGGGGGGGGGGCGGCGCCCCTTCCCTCTTCCCCCTCCTCCAATCCTAGTCCAACTAGGAGAGGGGAGTCCTACTCGGTGGGAGTAGGACTCCTCCTGGTGCGCCTCCCCTAGGGCCGGCCACCTCCCCTTGCCTCCTTTATATCTGGGGCAGGGGCACCCCAAGACACACAAGTTGATCTACGGATCTTTCCTTAGCCGTGTCGGTGCCCCTTCCACCATATTCCACTTCGGTCATATCGTCATGGAGCTTAGGCGAAGCCCTGCGCCGGAGAAGTCATATCGTCATGAGCTTAGGCGAAGCCCTGCGTCGGTGGAGCATCAACATCGTCCTGCCACGCCGTCGTCTTGACGGAACTCATCCCGACACTTTGCTTTGGATCGGAGTCCGGGATCGCCATCGAGCTGAGCGATGTGCAGTAACTCGGAGGTGCCGTCACGTTCGGTGCTTGGATCGGTCGGATCGTGAAGGCGTCTGACTACATCAACCAGCGTTGTTATAACGCTTCCGCTTTCGGTCTACGAGGGTACGTGGACGGACACTCTTCCCTCTCGTTGCTATGCCATCACCATGGTCTTGCGTGATCGTAGGAAAAAATTTGAAATTACTACGTTCCCCAACAGAGCCGCGCTAACCCGCCATCATGGCCAGCCTGTCGTCAACCCGCCATCATAGCTACGCATAGGCCGGGTGTGTGCTTATTGCGTTATATATTTTCTTGATGCTCCATTTTAAACAAATAAAACCCAAACTTTATCAAAAAAAAGTCAAAATTGAAGACTATTGCTTTGTTGCAAGAGATCAAGCTAAAACAATTTCAACACCAGTTCTTTGGCTAATAAGGTTCAAGAAACACAAAAAATACACCAAATCGATGTTATTTTTCTCTTTTCACAATTGCCATTCCTAGGTCAACTGGAAGAAAAAAAATCTCACATCTTATTTGATTTTTGTGCTGAGAGGAAACACAACCAAGCCGAAGACGATGGAATGGCTAGCCCAGGGGAGGGAGGGCGTCGTCGGCACAGAAAATAGTGTTTAGATGAATCATCCGTGCGACTACAACTTGGCGGAGGAGGTTGCACAGGCAGAGCCGCAGCGACATCGACCGCTATGGTGGCGAGTGGACTGGCGACAGCGATGGTGGAAAATGACTGACGCTACAAAAAAAGACAGTGGCATGAAGATTAGGTGGTCCTCTCATTTTCTAATTTGGATTTGGATTTGGATTTGGATTTTGTCACTCGGTTTCCTACTAAATGCTTGCTGGTATACATTTAGCAGAATAATACATTAATATTATTTCCTCGGATTAAAAAAAAGCGTACTGACAGCAATCACAAAAAGGTGAGGTTAATCTGACCCAGCTGAGGCATCATCCTGCACAACGAAGTTAATTTCTTGGGAGACATTTTGGCCGTTTGATGTGCAAGTGCAATCAAGGGACAGGATTGCACTCAGCGTAATGTGCAGTGCAGGCACCAGCAGCACACCTCCGTTGGCGTTGGGTGGGTCATTTGCAAAAAGGGCCTCGACATGTCCAAATTGCCGTGACAAGTTCATCCTTCTCTTCTCCCCCAAATCCTCAGTCCCCCTCTCAGCCAAACCAAACCAAACCAACCTAGGGTTTCCCAATCCCAAGCGAGCTTGATTCCGGCGGCGGGATGGGCGACGGCGCGGCGGATGAGCGCGAGACCCATCCTCGACCCAAGGAAATGGCGTCGCTGCCCAACCCCGACGAGCTCGTGGTGGATATATTCCTCCCCATTCCAAACCCAGCCCACCTCGTCCGCGCCTCCGCCGCCTCATCGCCGACCGCTCCTTCCGCCGGAGGTACCGCAAGCTCCACGCCCCGCCGTTGCTCGGCTTCCTCGAGTACGAAAGCAAAGTCTTCCACCCCGCGGCCCCGCCTCACCCCTCCGCGCCGGCAGCCAGCGCCGCCGCCCTCCCAGCCGACTTCTCTTCTCCTTCCTCCCCGACCCCGCCACCGACTGGCACGTCCAGGACGTCCGCGACGCCCGCGTCCTCCTCGACAGAGCCCCCCAGCACGACATCGACAACAGACAGTGTGGTCTTCGCAGAGCTGGTGGTTTGCGACCCTTGCATCGACGGTACCTCCTGCTTCCCCCAATCCCTGCCGACTGCCCACCTAGCCTCTACGGTGAAGCGTCAACTCTGGATAAAAAGGCGCCGTTACTGCGAGACCTTCCTTGCTCCCCATGGCGACAGCGTTGAGGCAGCAGAGGAGACATCATTCAGGGTGGTCTGGATGGTGCAGTGCATGAGTAAGCTCGTCGCGTTTGTCTTCTCTTCCAGCACTGGACAATGGCGAGCCCTTCCATCTCAGAGCTGGAGCGATTTGTTTGCTGGCTTGCTGTCATTAACAGGACTAATTCTCTTCTCCTGGCGCCAATATGCGTATGGGACTATGGGTGCTTCTATTGGGTGACAGATTGCAGGGAAAGGTTGCTGGTGCTTGACACCCGGAGGATGGAGTTCTCCATTGCTGTATCCCCACTTGAAGCCAGAGGTTTACCAGGTGTGGCTATAGCCATTGTGGAGTCAGGGGAAGGCATGCCAGGGATGTTTATTCGTGCAAAAGACACACAATACGTCAACTACACAATTAGGCGAAACAATTGTGGGAGTTCCAGCCAGTGGCAGTTGGAGAAGACAATCTCATTGGATTCTCGATACTTGTTCATTGATTCAACGGGGAGACACTTGTTCCTATATCAGTGCCCAAGCCGATCACTCGATGCTAGATGTTTCTCACTAGACCTCAAGACATTCCAGCTTGAGACGGTGTTCGTTTCAAATTCCTTCGCCGAAATCGCGTATGCCTATAGCAACTTCCCACCCTCGTTGTCGACACCAGCAGTATCAACTGGTCAGCTTGAGACAGTATTTGTTTCAAACTCCTCCTTCCATTCATAGTTATCATTTATCACAGCTATTTTTATGTTTGATACTCCTTCAGTATTATGATTGGCTATTTTTATTTTACACAGTTTGGTACTTATTACCTTTCAGATCAGGAATATACCAGTGATTTATTTGTTTGTATGTTCTAGTTGCCATTTCAAGGTAGTTAGATTGGTGAAGGAAGGATCTTACACACTATGACACATGAGTAGCATTCTTGAGGCATCATAGAATTGTAAAAAAGAATTGGATCGCAACAATTATTGTGGTTTTTAAGGCCAAGCTATTGTAGATGGCATACAAGTTTAAATCTGGACATTGCTACCAGTTCACCTTTAGGTTGTTTTACCTTAGAAACATTTATTCCAGTCAAGCAAGACTTACTTTGTCCACACTTATTTTGATAGATATAAGGAGGCAGTGAGGCAGAAAAATTGTATGGTCATTGTTAGACATAAACCATTGCCGCTGCTGCATCTCCTTTATACTGATATGAGAAAAATAAAAGTAGTGAGCTTGATTAATTTTTGTCAAGGGATTATTCCCCCTCCCCAAAAATTTGTTCAATGGACTCACCATTCAAATAGCAAACATAACTTGTGCTCAACTGTTTGATTTTAAATCAGCTGCTCGAGATAAATGGGAGGCACTGCACCCATGTTTTAAATGTTTGAAATTTCATCTGCCTATATCTCTGATTCGCAGTCCTTCAAGGCATATGCCAGATGCAATTAATCATTTTATTAGGACTAGATGTTGTGGTGCTCCTATGGCGCCTCCTGTTGCATAATTGTTTTTTTCCGCCCTGTCATATGAATCATGTAACGTGGTCAATTGGTCATTAAATGGTACTATGGCCAAATATTTAACAAAATATTGGGGCATGCCTCCTGGAGTCCTGGTCCATCTTGTTGTTTTTTACTTTGGCATGGTCATAAGGATAGCAAGTTTACAGGCCTACAAGGGAAGTGATCATATATCAGGGCAAGACGCTAATGGATAGTTAAATCAATACGATACAGAAACTAAATACAATAAAGGTAGAAAAGGAGAAATCGTGTATATTTTAGGAAAACGCGTCAAGCATAAGCGACACGGAAGGCTGTTGTTTTGGACCGGAGGTTGAAGAACGAGATAAGGACCGAAGGAGAGAGGGAGCCGAGGAAAACTGCAGATAAGGGGAGTAGAGGAGAGGCGCTGCCATGCTGCTGCTGAGGAGGAAGATGTTTGCTGCTGCCACCGCCGGAAGCAACGATGATGATCTCTGCCACCGCCAAAACCCTCTCCTTGCCCCCTAACCCTAGCCGGAGCAACTCATTTTCCCCTCCCCTTCATACCCCTCATTTTCCCCTTCCACTTGCCCTTTTCATCTCCCAGCTAAGTGCAAACCCACCTGAGCGTCTGTTTTTCTCCACGTCACTGCAGTGTATGCACAATGCTTCAGCACTACCAAAGGGCGTTTAGCGCTTAATCTGTCACTACACTCAGTTCTTCAGCGCTACCAAAGCACGCTCAGTGCTTAATCTGTTGCTAGTTCCCTGAGCGAGGTGTTTTGCCGTTGCTCAGCGCTAAAACGTAGAACTAATTATGCTTTTTAAAAACATTAGGATATCCAATGTTTCGAGTCAGGATTGCAACCAAAGAATTGTGAATGCATGGGACTCATCCTTGACTTAGGAAGGGTAACAATATAATCATTTATGGGGCTTAACAAATGAAGGGGTAATAGTACACATGGGTCATTGGATCATGCAAAATTAGTGACTCGTATTAACTTGGGAGTATCTTAAAATTTCTCAGATTTTTTTGTAAAAAATCCCCTCTTGGTATAATGAGCAACTAGAAAAGAATATTTGTTTTCTTGGGCAAAGAATATTTGTTTGTTGACAAGTACTTCCTCCATCCAGAATTAGTTGACGCTCAAACGGATGTATCTAGCACTGAAATATGCCTAGATACATCTGTTTGAGTGTCAACTAATTCCTGACGGAGGGAGCAAAATATAGTACTACCCTTCCATAAAAGTAGAGTATAAAGCATAGTATCCCTGGTGTAACTGCCGAGTTCCACGGCCTTTAAGGCAGTTTAGAAACTTCAACTGTTGCATTTGTGTGATGGAACATAGCCTTGTAAACTGTTCCATATGACCCCTCGCTGTTCGCAAGATCACTCAAAAAATATGAACCCATGAGTACCTATGATACTACAATTTTCTTGGCTGTTCTTCTCTGCCAGCATATTGGTGATGACCATTACTCTCTGTCTTTGGTGCTTTCTTTCACAAGAGCTTTGCTTGGGTTGAGCTTCTGTTTTGGCCACCTCCTGTTTTTGTCTCCCCATTCTCCTTACCAATCTCCTCACCCTTTCTTCCGAAAGCTAGATCTCTGTTAAGCATATCCAATGTGTTAAATAGGAAACAATCAAGACCTTGTCTTAGAAAACACATGAAGCTTCCTCCCAGTCAACCTAAGGCCAACGAGATTTTGCCTAGGTGGGCGGTCTTGATTGAGCCTCTTTAGAGGACTACTTGTGGTGCAATGGTGGAAGAAACATAGTATAGTCTGTCTGTTGCTGCTGCGACCTCAGAGTTCATTTTTTCTATTCAATGTAGAAATTCGTTACAGCTATATACTAGGTAAGCTGTGGAGTCCTTGAACATGAAGCCACCGATTGGTTTACAGCTTCGTGTCTTTGTCCATGTTGCCGATGCTAAGACCACATTTTCCCCCCTTTATTCACAAGTTGTTGAATATGTACCATTTCAATACACTTAATTTTGAGATATATTGGACAGGTTATGGAAACAAGGCTGAGGAGGAGATGCTGGAATAAGGCGGTGCTGCAAGCGTCAGCGCGGAGTCGCCACTGTCAGAGTAGTGCTGATGCAGATGCTGGGGGTCAGGCAGATGTTGGTGATGCAACTTGACAGTTAACCACTTTAGCTGGTCTCTGGTAGGGTACCTTTGGCTCTGTTTGGTTGCAGTATACCCATCTAAAATGAACCTGGAGCATATGTTGTGTGCCTTGGTCTGGTAGTAGAGTGTGTTTGTTTGTCGGACTAGGTAGCTGAGAGCATTGACAGCATCAGTAGATTAACTAAGACTTGGCAACCAGTCAATTCGATTGTGCTCTTTCTGTATGCCTGGCAGTCTATTTACAACTAAGTGTCTGACATGGAATTTGTCAGGTTAATATCAACCTGCAGCACTCTCTTTGCTATTTGCATCTCGCTTGTGCCTAGAAGTTAAAAACTAAGTATGTGCTGTGGGGCGATGACACTCGTTGCCGGCGTGCTGAAGACACATGTTTGTTCTTTCTTCTGAATTACTTCTCTTGTTGAAGAGAAGCAGCAAACTTGTTGCTGGGAAAATGCTTCTGTTTTTTCCTTTGATTTTGTAATGTTGATTCCTGGCTTGTAATTTTGATGTATGTTTCGAAAAATGAACAAATTCCGGTATTATACTCACCCTGGCAAAAAGTAAAAAATTGCCCAGGGTCCTTGGGTATTCCATCCTCTTTATACTTTGGAATGACTGGAGTCGGCTAAACCTTTTTTATGCCGTCATGCATTGCCGGTCAGAATAGACCCTCCACCATAAAAGTTGTAAAAATAAAAAAAAATAGAATTTCTTTTCCAAAAATTCTATTTTTTTGTTGTGGATGCAAAATTTCACCACGAAATCACATTGGTGGAAGTCGTGCCAAAAAAAATATCAGAGCTCTAAAATGATTTTGTACATAACATTTTCAGAGTATCGATTTTGTTTTTCGTTACCACGTGATTTTGCGATGAAATTTTGCATGCACAACAAAAATTTGTGAAAGTATGCCATAAAAAAAACAGTTTTTTGATTTTTTCCCTATTTTTTGATTTTACGGTTCAAATGAGGAGCATTTGCTCCTGGGTGGAGAAACTCCATGTTAGTGGAAGAGAGGCCAGGCATCGAATTCATGGTGGATAGCCACCGACTTCCAAATAGATGCCAGAGCAACAAGGCGGGGCGCCATCACCGCAGCCTGAACCAATGCCCTGGCATAGATTGCACATCCATAAGCCGTCAACTCCAACCAAGAACATTGGGCGCCAGGGCATTGGTTCAGGCGGCTTATGGCTTGCAGAGATTGCACATCCATAATGGACATCCAGGGATTGAACATCGGGAGCCAGGGCATTGGTTCAGGCGACGGCAGAGATTGCACATCCATAACCTTCACGCGCCCTCCATCGTTGCTGAAAGTACCGCCGGAGCGAGGACTGGGCGGAAAAGACATTATTCCATCTCCACAACGCCATTATGAGTTCAGCTCGCTGCTCGCAGGCTCAGCTAAAGACCAGCTGCTGTGCAGACAAACATCAGAACACCGGAAAAGAACATCAGCGGAACATATTTACATAATGGACACGATTCTGATCACAAGTAGATTGTGGCTGGCCGCCGGATGTGTAAGGGCATCTCCAGCCGTTCGCCCCCCAGGGGCTTGAAATATCGCCGCGCTGCACCGCCGCCGCCCGCCTTCTACATGTCGAGGAGCCTGTAGAACTTGGTGTCGTTGCCGCAATTGCCATCGCCGTCCCCACGCCCGCCGCCGTCCTTGATGCACCCCTGACATGCGTCGCTGATACGTGGGGGGGTTGGACAGCCCGGGTGCATCGTCGTCGCTGCCATCAAGGAGGATGACGCCGTCCTCGTCGCGACCGCGGCATCAAGCGGCGATCTCCTCCAGGGCGCGGCGCTGGCGTTCCATCTCTAGCCGGACGTAGTCGTCCCGCGCCCATTTGAGGGCGGTCTATGTGATGGGTATAGTTTGGTGGGCGGTGGGTGGCATGTGGCTTTGATTAGCAAAGAGCTGGCAACCGACGCATCGTTGGACTAAGTCCTGAGCATCTGCCCCGGCCGTCGGCCAATAAAATCCTGTACGGAAGGCCTTGCTTACAAGGGCCCGGGCTGCAGCGTGGTGCCCGCCGAGTCCAGCATGAATTTCAGCCAGAAGATCCCGCCCTTCCTCTTCGGAGATACACCTTTGAAGGACTCCCGTGGTGCTTTTCTTATAAAGCTCTCTCTCATGGACTTTATAGTCTTTAGATCGCCGCACTGTGCAGCGTGCCTCGTTTTGGTCCTCGGGAAGTTCCTGCCTGGTTAGGTAGGCTAGGAATGGTTCCGTCCACGGGGCAATGACTGCCATTATTACGTGGGCTGAAGATGTTACTTCGTTGGCAGAGCCTCCAGTTGTGTCAGAATGTTCGGTGTTGGGCAGTGCTGTTGGGTCCGGGCTATTATTTCCGGACTCCCCTTCCCATACTACGGATGGCTTGAACAGCCTCTCTAAGAAGATATTGGGGGGACGGCATCGCGCTTTGCGCCAATGCATGCCAAGACGTCTGCTGCCTGATTGTTTTCCCGAGCTATATGGTGAAATTCGAGCCCTTCGAACCGAGCTGACATTCTTAGGACGGTGTTGAGATAAGCTGCCATTTTTGGATCCTTGGCATCAAAGTCTCCATTTATTTGAGATATCGCGAGGTTCGAATCCCCGCGCACCTCTAGGCGTTGAATGCCCATGGATACTGCCATCCGGAGACCATGTAGAAGGGCCTCATATTCGGCTGCGTTGTTGGAGTCCGTATACATTATCTGGAGTATGTATTGAACTGTATCTCCTGTTGGGGACGTCAGAACGACGCCAGCCCCCAGACCGGCCAACATTTTAGAGCCATCGAAGTGCATGACCCAGTTGGAATATGTGCCGTACTCTTTAGGGAGTTCGGCTTCAGTCCATTCAGCGACGAAGTCGGCCAAAACTTGCGACTTAATAGCTCGCCGTGGCTTATACGTTATGTCGAACGGGAGGAGCTCAATGGCCCATTTGGCAATTCGGCCCGTCGCGTCGCGGTTGTTTATAATGTCGTTAAGAGGTACTTCGGAGGCTACCGTTATCGAACACTCTTGAACATAGTGTCGGAGCTTCCGGGATGCCATGAACACCGCGTACGCTATCTTTTGATAACGCGGATACCGTGACTTGCATGGAGTGAGGACAGTGGACACGTAGTAAACTGGTTTTTGAAGGGGAACTTGTGTCCGTCCGTTTCTCGTTCGACAACGAGCACCGCGCTTACAACTTGATGAGTTGCCGCGATGTATAATAGCATTGGTTCGCCCATGTTGGGCGCGGCCAGGACCGGGTTTGTTGCCAATGTGGCTTTTATTTCTTCGAGCCCGGCCGTGGCAGCATCCGTCCACTCGAAGTGTTCGGTGCGCCGGAGGAGGCGATAAAGGGGTATTGCCTTTTCTCCCAAACGGGAGATAAAGCGGCTTAGAGCCGGCACACATCCAGTCATTTTTTGTATTTTTTTGAGGTCCTTTGGGATATCCAATTGTGACAGAGCTCGGATCTTGGCTGGGTTTGCTTCAATTCTCCTACCGGATACAATGAAGCCCAAGAGCTTTCTGGCTGGTACGCCGAAAACGTATTTTTCCGGGTTAAGATTGATGTCATATGTTCGGAGATTATGGAATGCGAGCCTCAAGTCGTCTACTAGAGTTTGGACATGCTTGGTTTTGACGACCACATCATCTACGTATGCCTCCACTGTTTTGCCGATCTGGTTTGCCAGACATGTCTGAATCATGCGCTGATATGTTGCGCCGGCGTTTTTGAGCCCGAAGGGCATTGTGTTGAAGCAGAATGGGCCGTATGGGGTGATAAATGCCATTGCGGCTTGGTCAGGCTCTGCCATCTTAATTTGATGGTAGCCGGAGTATGCGTCGAGGAAACACAATGAATCGTGCCCTGCGGTAGCATCGATAATTTGATCGATGCGGGGGAGGGGGAAGGGATCCTTTGGGCAAGCCTTATTGAGGTCCTTGAAATTGACGCATAGGCGCCAGTTTTTTTCCTTCTTTGGTACCATAACCAGGTTTGCTAGCCAGTCCCGATGTTTTATATCTCTGATGAATCCAACCTCCAATAGTTTGGTTAGCTCCTCTCCCATGGCTTGTCTTAGGTTTTGAGAAACGCCGAAGAGCCTGTTTGACTGGCTTGACTACTTTTAGGATGTTTAGGCTGTGCTCGGCCAGCCGGCGTGGGATTCCTGGCATGTCTGAAGGGTGCCAGGCAAAAATGTCTCAATTTTCGCGTAGGAATTCTCGTAGTGCGGCGTCTACATCACGGTTTAATTGTGCCCCGATGGAGGCCGTTTTTGTAGGGCCCATTGGATGGACTTGGAATTTGACTATTTCGTCCGCTGGTTTAAAGGAGGTGGACTTGGATCTTTTATCGAGTATCACATCGTACCTATTTACCGTGGAGCGTAGCGCAGTCAGTTCCTCGGCCGCTAGGGCTTCGGATAGTGCCTCAAGGGCTAGTGCGACTGTCTTATTTTCGGCGCGGAGTGCTATGTCCGGGTCACTGGCAAGGGTGATGCTTCCGTTGGGCCCGGGCATTTTGAGCTTCATGTACCCGTAATGGGGTATAGCTTGAAAAATTGTGAATGCCTCTCGCCCTAATAGAGCGTGGTATCCGCTCTGAGCAGGGGCCACTTGGAACGTGACCTCCTCGGACCTGTAATTATCCGGCGCGGCTTAACACCACATCCAGTGTGATTTTTCCTGTGCAGCACGCTTCCCGACTGGGTATTATTCCTCTAAAGGTTGTGCTGCTTCGCTCAATGCGGCTCTAGTCTATTTCCATTTTTCGAAGGGTTTCTTCATAAATGAGGTTCAATCCGCTGCCACCATCCATGAGTACCTTGGTAAGGCGAAAGCCGTCCACTATTGGACCGAGGACCAATGCTCTGGTGCTCGGGCTGTTCGGAATTTAGGTTCATCACTGGCATTAAAGGTATTAGCCGTGTCACTCCATGGGTTTATTGTTGCTACTTGGTAGACTTCGGCAAGGCTGTGGAGTGTTCATTTTCGCATATTATTTGATGCCAAAGTCTCGAAGACTGTTAATACCGTACTGGTATCCCTGGGCTAGTTCTCTGTGGATGCTGGGGTTAGAAGCTCTTCGCCACTTTTGGCCACCTGCCGGAGTATCCAACATGCTCTAAGGCTATTAGTTGGTGTGGCGCCCTCTGTACTATGAATTTTACAGGGTCTGTTGAGCCATCCCTCTAGTACGGTTCCATACCCCGTAGGTTTTTTTTTGTTTTTAGGTGTTTAACCCGGGTGATTGGCAATACTGCACCCTTTTATTTCGGACTGGGTTTGTATTCAGGGCCGGATTGTTCCAAAATCTACTTCGGTTTTCCAGGCGCTTTCCATCGCACATTACTTTCATAGTATGGACGCCAAGTCAGCAAAGCGTGTGATTTCATGGCGACCTATGGCGTCGAGGATTCCCCTGTCCATGCAATTATTGCAGAAGAATGAAATTGCGTCTTCCTCGCGGCAGTCCTTTATCCTGTTCAAAACCAGGAGGAATCTGGCCCAGTAATTATATACTATTTCCTCGGGCTCTTGCCTAATTTTGGATAGATCGCCTATGTTCGGGTGGGTGGGTGGAATTAAATCCGAAATCTCACCCAATCTGAGACTCAAAGGCCAAGGAGTTTCCGAACTCGGAAGCTTGGATTCATGGATGTTGTCCAATGAATCTAGCCTCTTTCCTGACTCTAAGTTCAGGTCTTGAGTGACGTCCTCCCCTCCGCGGGTATCCGGCTTGGAGGGATCGGGAATCCGGACATAGCTAGTCCTTGAGATAGATGAACGTTTGCCGCATTGTTCCTCCACCACTGCAACGTGATGGGTGACCTGGGGAGAGTTAATCTTCCTCGGATCGGGTTTAGGCCCAATCTGATCGTAGTCTGTAGCGACTCCCAGGGCGGCGATGCGATCCAAGAGCTCGTTTAAAGAAGAGAGCTTCATCGGATCTAACTGCTCGGTGAGTTCCGAGTTGACGTGAAGATTGCTTTCGATGACCCGAGAAGTCATCGTCGGCGCGGCAGGCGAACAGGCGGTCATAAGAAAACCGCCTAGCTGGAGAGTTTTGCCGATAGCCAAAGCTCCTTTAGCAACAGTGCCGTCTTTAAAGACGGGATGAGGCATCCTTCCTGATGGTGACGGCACAGAGGAGCTCTCAATGAAAGCACCAATGTCGGTGTCAAAACCGGCGGATCTCGGGTAGGGGGTCCAGAACTGTGCGTCTAGGCGGATGGTAACAGGAGACAAGGGTCACGATGTTGTTACCCAGGTTCGGGCCCTCTCGATGGAGGTAAAACCCTACTCCTGCTTGATTAACATTGATGATATGGGTAGTACAGGAGTAGATCTACCACGAGATCAGAGAGGCTAAACCCTAGAAGCTAGCCTATGGTATGATTGTTTTTCGTCCTACGGACTAAAATCCTCTGGTTTATATAGACACCGGAGAGGGTTAGGGTTACACAGATTTGGTTACAATGGGAGGAGATCTACATATCTGTATCACCAAGCTTGCCTTCCACGCCAAGGAATGTCCCATTCGGACACGGGACGAAGTCTTCAATCTTGTATCTTCATAGTCCAGGAGTCTGGCCAAAGGTTATAGTTCGGCTATCCGGACACCCCCTAATCCAGGACTCCCTCAGCAGCCATCCAGTGGGAGTTCATGCCGACCCAGTGCATACCTGCCAAGAAGTTTCAGGCGATGGTGATGGGATCGATGTCGAGGGAAATGATGTAAGGCGACACACTACATACCTGCAAAGAAGTTTCGGCTAATGGAGATCGGATTGAAGTCGAGGGGCATCATGCACGCCTCCGTATCATGGTGAGCCAATCTCGCAAGACCAGATAGCAGCAAGCAGGGTGTCTTGAAAAGCTTAGGCCTCGCTTCGACGATGGCCGTGTGCATGTCCCTCGAGCATGCAGCCAGCCGCAGGGCGGTCAACATATCCATACCACGAACAATGAGGTCGAGGATGTCACCGGGGAGATTGCTCCAATTCGTCTCATATGGATGCTTTGTCGGTTCGCGTTCGGCCATGGTGGAGTTTGGAAGGGGGCTTGATTTACAGGGGAGAAGGATGTCGGTGCTGGAGTGGCTAGCGAGGGAATAGTGGTACTGGGGGAGGCGAGTGAGGCGACGGTACACGGGGGCACAGTGAGATGGAGACGGAGACGGAGACGGAGAAGGAGATGGAGATGGAGTGGTGCTATGGGAGCGGAGAGGGAGACGAGGCGAGGCGCCAATGTGCTGTACAGCGGCGGTGACAGACTGCACAGTGCACAGGGTGAGGCTGACTTTGGTAACCCGAACACGCCGCCTCGCCTGGACTAGTGTCAGGCGCAGGGTGTTGTCACTTCACTGTGAGGACCGGATGAATAGTATTTTGACCGTCAAGTGTACCACAGTTGTACTACTACTACTACTAGTAGGAACATGAGTACTCCAGTATTGTATAGAGGAAATAGGTCTCCCGTGCTAGCATGCCTGTTCACTTCATCGTTCAGGTATCATCCATATTGCGAGCAGAACCAAATTCTCGTGCATGCCCAATCAACGCCCTGCCGCGATGCATGCAGTGGTTGTTCTGGTGCATCAAGGACGGCATGCAGATCGTTCCACACTTGAGAAGAGGAAAAATGGAAAGGTAGAACGCGGCAGCAGAGGAAGAGAACCACTACTAGGGAAAACCTTATACACAGAGATTTAGCAACAGCGCGGGTCAAAAAAGGGCGCTAGTGCTACATAGCAGTAGCGACCGTAAAAAAACCGCGCTACAGATACAACTTTAGCAGTAGCGCGTGTAGTGGCAAAAGCGCTACTACTAATATTTCCATTGCTAGAATGATAGGCTACGCATAGCAGTAGCGGGCTTGTAGTAAACGCGCTACTGCTAGGGAATAAGTAGCAGCGCGTTTCCTAGGAAGAGCGCTACTACTAACGGAAATAAAATAAGATGAAAAACAAATAGAAAAGTAAATGAAAATGAAAGAAATAGAAAAGGGAGAAAGGAAAAAATAAAATTTAAAGCAAAATAAATGAAAAAGCGAAAAAACGGAGGAAGGCATAGCAGCAGCGTGTGTTTGTAAGAGGCGCTATAGCTAACGTAGTTGCAGCGCGTGTCCTAGACCCCCGCTATAGAAACAGAAAAGGAAATTAAAAACTGGAAGAAAATTACATAGCTATAGCAGCAGCGCGTTTTGTAAAAACCGCTATAGCTATCTTAGCTATAGCGCGTTTTACCAAACACGCTACCGTTAAGTTTGACTTAACCAAAAAACCGTTTCCCCCCGGCCACCACTTCTCCCCCAAATCCCTCAACCCACCCCGCGCGCCGCCGTCTCCCCAATTCGCCGTCGCCCCACTTCGCCGCCGTCTCCTGCCGACGTCGACGCCACCAGAGCCGTGCGCCTCGACGCCACCGGAGCCGCCCCCAATGCTACGGAGCCGCGCGGCCTCGTCAACGCCACCGGAGCCGCCGTCGACGCCACCGGATCCTTCCTCGCCACAACTGCCTCCCTCGCCGTCACCGGAGACGCCACTGCCTCCCTCGCCGTCACCGGAGACGCCCCTGCCTCCCTTGCCACCACTGCCTCCGTCGCCACCACCGGAGCCATCCTCTGTAAGCCCTCACCCCTCCTCTCTCTCTCATGCATAGGTTAGCTAGTTTAATTAGGTTAATTATCTAGGTTAGGGCAAAAATTTAGTTAGGGCTTTGACAGAGAAGTAGTTAGGTTAACTATTTTAATTAGGTTAATTATCTAGGTTAGTGCAAAAATTTAGTTAGGGCTTTGACAGAGAACTAGTCAGGTTAACTAGTTTAATTATCTATGTTAATTAGTGCAAAAATTTATTTTGGGCTTTGACAGAGAACTAGCTGCGTTAACTTGTTTAATTAGGGTTAATTATCTAGGTAAACTAGATTAACTAACTAGGTTAAATAGGTAGGTTAATTAGGTTCGTTGGATTAACAAGCTAGGTTAAGTAGGTTGGCTAGGTTAGAGGAAAATTTTATTTTAGAGCATTAGGTCTGAAGGGTTAGAGAAATGGAGTTCCTTTGCAATTTAATTGGGTTCTGTCCTAGGCAGAGAAGGGTTAGAGATAATAATGTGTGTTTGTGTGAGAGAGAGGAATAGCTAGATCAACATAATTTGGGTTCTGTCGTAGGCAGAGAAGTCTTTAGTGAGGTCATTTTGAAAGGTTTTGATTTTTGAAAAGACCACTATTTTTCAAGGAAAAGAATTTAGGCAAATTTTATTTTTCATTGAAGTGATCATGTTATATCTTTTCATTGAAGTTGTTCGATTGTGCCCAAGTGGCTTTGTTGTTTCAGGGAATGATGTGGAGTGGCCTATGTTTTTGCGGAATGTTGATTCATTTCTGTTCCGGCAATTTCAGGTTCTCGATTTGTCCACTTTTAGCAAAGGTCATGCCGAAATTTCCGTGAATTTCGGCATGACTTGTGCTAAACTAGGACATATCGAGTGCCCGGGATTTACCGCACCAGGAAGGAGTCAACATTCCTGCAAAACAATAGGTCTTTTTTATGTCATTATTCATTTTATTAGGTCTAGAATTAATTGACTAGATTTAATCATAGGAAACATGGCTAGCAACGATGAAGGACAGGGTTCTGATGATTGCGACGACGCCTACCGGGCGGCAAACGAATATTTTAGCCGTATCGACGATCAACCAATGTTGTTGCTGGGCCCACCAGTGGCATCGGGGATTGAGACCGACACGCAGACCGGTGCTGAGACTGAGACCGGCGTAGAGACTCAGACCCGCATCGAGTCCGCGCTGAGACTGAGACCGGTGCTGCCTCAGGGAGCAGAGCCGGTGTAGAACCGAAAGCAAAGAGGCAACGACTTCCTAACAAACTCAGGACTACTAGGCTGGTGGTCACGGAGGTGGACGGCGGCAATTTTGAGCCAAAGGCACCCGAGGAAGCCAGCGTGCTCACGGCAATCAAATTGGCTACATCGCACGGACAACCGCCACCATCAATGATGAGAAACTACAGAAGATAGAAAATATGAGGAGCTCCCTCCTAAAGAAGTTTCACCAGATATTCTTGTTCCCGGGCCGGAATGAGAAGGATTATGAAGATCCGCACGAGGACCCGCAATGAAGAAGATAAACAAACACGCCATGACCAAGTTTAGCGACGCGTTGGCCGCCTGGAAAAATCGAGTGAAAGCAAAGATCAACGACGGGGAACCCTACTCCGAGATTGTAAAGAATAATCCGACAATCACGGAAGAGCAGTTTCAAATATTCAAGGAGGCTTGCAAGGCCGAAGCTGCCAAAAAAAGTCTAAGTACATGAAGGGGCTTCAAAAGAAGAACATTGGGAGCCACCACCTCGGAAGCCGTGGTTACGGCGGAAAGAGGTCCAAATGGGCCAAGGTGGACACTGAAGCCGTGAGTCTGGGCATCCCAGACCCCTTGGCGTATTTCACCGTCCCGCAGGAGCGTGACGTCCTGAGGGCCCGACACCGTTGGGACCCACTGAAGAAGGTTTACGAGACAACACCGGTCATTATGGAGTTCATGAGACTGCTGGTAATTTTAGTTTCTGATCAATTCGACTGCACACGTTAGTCATATTTGTAAACGATCCTTGTGCCTTTTGCAGAGAGAGCAGCACCAGATTGCGGCAGAAAGCGACTCGCCGTCTGAGGCATTGGCGAGGCCCAAGTGAGACACTCCATTCAACCGGGCGTTGAACATATTGAAACGACAACCGGTGGATACTCGACCGTCGTATGGACGCGTGCATGGTGTCGGAGACGGCGCCAAGTGGAAGAAGTACTACCATGAGACCACGGAGGAGAGAAAGGAAAGATGGAGGTTAACTGAAGAAAACATCGACAAGAAGGTTGAGATTGCGGTTGAGAAGAAATCATCTCAGATAGTCGCAACAGCGGTAGCTGCCGCAAAACAGGTGGTTGCAGATTTGTCTACTTCCTTGGTGACGGGCATTATCACTTGGACAATGAAAAATCCAGAAAAAAATGCAGAGGACTTCCCCCTTGCTGACTTCTTGGGAGCACCTGCTCCCGCACCGGCTCCCGCACCTACTCCTGCACGGCTCCCTTGACCGGACGTGCTCGGCGGTTCTTCGCCTTTTGGCTGAGCTCGACGCCCTCACAAGATCTGTCACACCGCCCCTTTAATATAAATGTATAATCTCCGTTTCGTTGCCTTTCGGATGTCTCACGTCGCAGACTTTTCTTTGCAGGCCGACGAAGCCCCGTGCACCATATTGTACACCATTGGCGACCAGAAGGTGGCCGTGGGGAAGGCGACGATAATGAAGCCGAAGGAACCATTGTTCCACAGCCGGCCGATCCCCCCGAACGTCTTCAAGGTTTCCATGGCCAGTGTCGAACCGGGCCACAAGAATTTGCCTCCTCCAACACTACTGGTGGATGACGAGGAGACACCGCGGCGGCTTGGTGATTGTTGCAATGGGTGGGTCCTGTTGTGGCCAAAGAGTCTGCTTCGTCTGGAGGCGGCCGGGAGCACACCCATGAGCACGCAGCCTCAGCAAGGTATGAACATCAACACCCCACCTACCCAATTAGTGTCGGGTGTCGGGTTGGGTGATAGCGGACGGGGTAAGGAGGAGGCTCCATTAGTCGCTGATGACGTCGCCATGGATGAGGATGAGGATGACGATGGCGCTGAACAGTATGTCTATACTGGCGCCTCCTCAGGGTTTGAGCGTCATGAGTCGGTGCCTGAATTACCGTCTCAACGTATTATTGACGACCTTCCGGTAGTAAAGAAGTCTAGGAAGAGAGCGAGGAAAGGCAAAAAAGCTGATTCTATGATCCAGCCGCCTCAGCAGCCTCGGCTTCAGGACCGTATAGATATCTCCGATGCGGATAAATGGCATATCCCCGGTCAACCAATCCTACCTGCAACAGCGCTACGGGCCAGATTCGGCGATCTAAGGAGACTTCACGACGATGTGCTGCGGGTAGAGAAATGCCTCATCGCCTCGAAAGATCCTGGATACCCACTGTACGTGGTTAACGTTCTGCGGCAAATGTCGTACGTCGACAGCTTCCCTACGGATAAGTTCTTCCTCCGATTCGATTACATATTTGACATGTTTCACGTGAAGAAGCTGGATTTTACGTTTGTCCGCCTTTATGCCTTGCACATGAACTACATCATTGGGGTTGAGCAGATACGTCATATACGTGTCGCTGACCCGTACTACATGCACGAGAGCTTCTTGGGAGTCTCATGCAGAGCAGCGTGAATACGCGAGGGATTACATCGTTAGTTTCATGCTCGCCAATAAGGACAAGGAGGCGATTCTCGTGCCTTATCATCCCGTGTAAGTCATCCGCGCTGCTATCCTTCCTTCGATTTCAATAATTCATTTGCATGGTGGAGGCTCATTAATTTGAGGTGTACTTATTTTGCGCAGCGGCGGGCGCGCCGTCCTCATCATCCTCTACCCCCTATTCTCCCACGCTCTTTACTTGGACTCGTCGAAGAACATTCACACAAAAGATTACACACACATCAAAGATGTTATCGGCAGTTCTATGTTTTACTACCAAGCAAAGGGTGGAGAGGTTAGGGACAAGAAGAGAAGGGCGGCAGGCCGCCTTCGCCATAAGACCGACTTCGCTGCATCCAAAGAACCGAACGATTCTCTTAATGATGGATTCTATGTCCTACACCACATGCTGGAGTATAGACGGGATCACCAGAACCTTCAAATGTCACCTACATCTGGCGATGCCCATATTCTGCAATGGGCAATGGACATAGGAGATATCGAGGATCATCGACTTCGAGCTGAGTTCTATAACATCCAGCGCGAACTTGCCCAAATCATCATGAAAGAGGTCGTCGGAACAACAGGTATGTTCTACGGAGAAGGACAAATGTCGCGGGAAGACGTCCGAACATGGATAGCCTCTCAGCGTCTCGACATGAAGCCTTTCACTAAGCTCGGGGACTATCTCCCTGACCTCGATGGATGGAACGGCATGTTGGAGTGATTGTCGATATATGACAATGTGTCTGTTTAGTCCATACTTTCCGTATGACAAAACTTTGAGTTATGCGCAGTGAAACTTTATTTGTGATGTAATTAAACCGTCCTCCTCCTCGACTAGCGAAGATCACTCTAGTTAGGGCATTTTGGGTATGATGAACTTTGTTATTTATGCTTATGATATGTTGTTTCTATTTTTGTCAAGTCTGTCTCTTTCTGTTGCTCAACTATATATGTTGCATATCATCGACTCATGTGACGATGCACGTGCATAGATCATCGATGGCGAAGAAGTGCTACGCCAGGAGTATATATACGATGAGTGGCCGGAGTGTCAGGCCCAGGTGTTGCCGGTTTCCGGTTTCCGAGCGACAGGCAGTAGTTAGTTTAGGTTCACGCTAATGCGAGAGAGGGATACGAACTCATGTACTCAAAGTGATAGCTCTTCTCGTGTATACCATTGTTTAGATGGATGACGATGTATTTGCAAGTAATCAAGGACTTGTATCGCTATTTTCGAGATGATGACGAGAGACCACTTTGTGTTGGATGATGATTATGATGAGACTATTTCTATGTATATACTATGATTATATTTGTGGTCTCGCAGGCATTTGTATGTGTATCATGATGAAATTTCTATGTGCTAAAGATTCTTCTATGAAGCCTGTTCAAATACAAAACAAATATGCCCAAAAAATAAATAAAAAACCTGTTAAATTAGCAGTAGCGAGTGTATAAAAGTTAGCAGCAGCGCGCTATAGCGATGGCCAGCGTTGCTGCAAAGGCGCTTCAGCTACTAGCGATAGCGTGCTCCTGTAATCGCTGCTGCTACACTTGTGTAGCAGTAGCGCCGGTGACCACGCGCTACTGCTATATGTTAGCTGTAGCGCCTTATTAGTAGCGCCCCACCCCGCGCTACTGATACACCTAAAACTCGCGCTGCTTGTTAGCCTTTTCCCTAGTAGTGAACGCTGGCTAACGAGGCTGGGAGGGGATCGAGCAGGAAGTTAATGCTCCACGCCTAAAGGTTTTGGGAAAACCTGATTTTCATAAGGTGACTTATACTCACCTAAACGGAGGGAGTATTCCTTAACCGGAGAATGTTGTGTCTCCCACTCACGGGCTCAAAAAAAAGAAGCTACGACACATTTTTTATCTGTTTGCATAGGTCCCACCTATCAGGATGGATGGGAACGTACACGAACAGGTACGACTCCTCAGTCTACCCGCATAGCCTTTTCGTTTAGTCTACCTAGCCGTCTAATCAACTGCCGGCACGCCACTTCTCCCACTTACTTCTCCATCGGGAACCGATTCGCCTCGACTTCTTCACCTCCCCTTCGTCTTCATTTGCATCCAAACCCCACTGTGTTCACATTGTTTTAACCTCTTTAAATAATCATCTACTACTTCAGTTTGACTAGCCATGTAATCCTAATTCTCCAGACCATAGCCCTCCATTCAAGCGGTTCCAAATGGAGAAAGAGATCGAGATGCAGGTTTTTAGCGTCCAACATGTCCTCGTCGAAGGCTCGATGTGCATAGTTGCCACCGTCACCGTCCACCCAAGGGTTGTTCGGCAATGGATCAACAATGTATCCAACTCCCTCAAAAAGGTAGAGATGAGGGTCATCGGTCTCGACGCAGAGTACACGGAGCGTGCCCCTGGAAAGATCCAGCGCGCCGCCGTCCTTCAGCTGTGCCTCGAAGATGATGTTTTGGTGTACCACATCATACACTCCGCCTCCATACCAGGTGAGCTTCACGATTTCTTGTCTCGGGAGGACGTATACTTCTGTGGGGCAGCCATCGAAGGGGACAAACAGAAGCTGGAGCCGTACAACCTTGATTTGAAAAGCATCGCTGACCTACAAACCAGAATCAAAATTCCCATAGAAGATTGTGCTAAATAGACACCATCCCTATTTGACGTAGCAAATTTTGTGCTCGATACAAATCTTCAGAAGGGTGACGAGACGGTGGCATTAAGGTCGTCTGGATGGGAGAATTATCCCTTGACGTACGAGCGGATAAAATATGCTGCCCTCGATGCCCGTGTGAGTTTCGAGATAGCTGCAAGGTCCAAAGAGCTTGTTGCGAAGCCGTCTCCCACAGAGAATGAGAACAAGAAGAAGAAGAAGAAGAAGAAGAAGAAGAAGAAGAAGAAGAAGAAGAAGAAGAAAACGCTGCACCAGCAGGAGGGCATTATGGATGGATGAACTATTTCCTCTCTTGTAAAAAAATTATTCCCTCTCGGTGTATATTGATATAGATGGACTATTTCGATGGTGTGCATGTCTTTGGAACAGAGTAGTAGTGTGGGTCCGCTTGACTATAAGGAACTATTTATCCGCATATATAGCTTTCTCTGCTACTCCTTCCAGTGATCGGTATACAGTGCATGTGTCCGTAGACATGACAGCTTGTCCATGGAAGTTCAACTACGGCGACCATCACGTTTCATCTTGCGATTCCCACGACGCCTATCCAACCCACGACACCACGCCCCCCGACGTGCGCCTCACCCCTCTCGCAAGACGCTTCCTCTGCCTTTGTGTGCATGACATGTGGGCCACCTAAAATGCGGCGAGCATCAAGTTTCTACCACAGCCACCTGCGATTCCCACGACGCCGCTCGAATCCATGAAACCACACGTCCCCCGACCTGCGGCTCACCCCTCTTGGCCCCACTGCCCCTCTGCCTTCGGGAGCATTACATGTGGACCAGTCACCTATCGGGTCCACATGTTATTGACTCAAAGGTAGGTGTAGTAAGGCACTGAAGCTCAGTCCCGACGACCCTGAGAGGGAAATGTAACTCCTGCGCCAGGGCTTATGGTGCTCCCGCAACACGAACTCATGCCAAACTCGAGATTTGTTTCTTTACTATACATGCACGCAACGATTTAATGGACATTGTAATCTCAACATGTGATGTGGAGCTCTAAATTTGAATTTGAAACTTATAATACGAAAAGATTCAAAACAAATAAACTGGGAGAGAGGGAGTATATCGTAGGATGTGTCCCATACAAAATAAGTCCCCTAGTTTTTCACCGCGAAGATGCGGTTATAAAGGAGCACATCGTATTCCTACTCGTACGGTAACAAATCAGCCGCAGACAGCATGGTCCGCCTTTGACCGCCATGTGCAAGGTTCATGCTATCTTTTATTCAATCTCACCATGGTTCCATCGTACCAATTCATGAGGTGGCCCGTTGCATGGCTGATCCCAATGTTGGACAAAGGTTCTACGGGAACGGTGTCACCGTTGTAAATGTTGTGCAAATTGATGTTGGTACCCTCCGTACATATGCAAGCCAATCTCCACTCGCACCGAGCCTAGCCTGTGAAACAGTGGGCAGGGGGAGAATTAGGAAATGGACACGGAAGTAGTCTTTAGAATGCATTTACTACGTGATCAAACTCATCTTACCTGCTCATCGGAGGAAATCCGAGTGCCCCTCGACGTCGGCATCTCAAGGGGCGTCAACTTGCAACTACGGCCACGCCGCTACCGGAGAGACCCCCAAGGAAACATCCTCGTATGCTCCACGGAACATCAAGATGCATTTGTATGAGTAGTTTATCTTGTGAGAGAAAAGGATGAACGAGGGAAGGCCTCTAGAGATAGAGATGGACACTACTACTACCAATGTGCTGGCCCGTGCGTTGCAATGGATCCAAACTAGTAGAATAATACTTGTTCACGTGCTTGAAATATAAACACTCTCGTTTTGATATACATGTGTTAGCAGACACGACAGCTTGTCCATGGAAGTTGAACCATGGCGACCATCACGTTTCTTGTTTCTACCACTGCCACACCCACACGCGATTCCCACGACGCCGCTCCAACCCACGGCACGACGTCCCCCGACGTGGACATGGATCCTCTGACGTGGCTATCACTGCCTTGCCCTGCCTTTCCTTTGCTGACAGGTGGGACCCACGCTTATGGGTCCCACATGTCAGTGACAGAATGGTAGGATTGTTCGTGCCCCTCATCCCTCTCGGCCCCACCGCTCCTCTACCTTTGTGTGCATGACATGCGGGCCAGCTGAACTGCGGCGACCATCAACTTTCTACCACAGACACACCCGATTGGATGGGGTTTGCCTGCTCTGCTGCTGTGCTCTGATCCGTACTCCCGCACCATCGAATTTTCATCCAGCGGCTATGACACATTTCGTCCCGGGCATCAATCCTCAGCTGGAGTAATTATGTACTACAGGTAGTACCCGCCGGTGTGGCCATCTACGCCTCGTAACGCCCCGACGCCCAGCTGTGGTACCCTCGCCACGGCCACGCCACCACCAGCCGGTTCATCTCGAACGAGTGAGTCGCGAACCACACCACCACCATGAGAATACATGTGGGCCAGCTGCATTTAAGGCCCACATGTCATTGACTCATAGGCCGGGCACTAAGCCACTGAAGTTCGGTCCCGTGGGCCCCGAGAGGAAAATGTACCTCCTGCGGCAGGCCTTGTGGTGCTCCCGCAGTACGAGCTCGTGCCAAAACTGGAATTTGTTTCTTACTACTACTAGTACTAGTAGGAAGGTACACGTGCATTGCACGCATGAGATTCTGGTGGTTTGTGCATTATGCTTCTACATGTGGAGTTTTCTGGATTCTAACATGTGGTAAAATTTGGTGGAATGTAAGGTTAGGCAAGTTTAATTAACTTAGGTGAGGGTTTGGTTCAAGCCACACCTTAGGCAAGCCATACTGGCCCCACATGACATACACACAAAAAATGTGGTAAGATTCCCTTAGGCTTGCCAACTTGTGGCAAAATTTGGTGGAATGTAAGGTTAGGCAAGTTTGATTAACTTAGGTGAGTGTTTGGTTCAAGCCACGCGTTAGGCAAGCCACACTGGCCTCACATGACATACACACAAAAAATGTGGCAACATTCCCTTAGGCTTGCCAACTTGTGGCAAAATTTGGTGGAATGTAAGGTTAGGCAAGTATGATTAACTTAGGTGAGTGTTCGGTTCAAGCCACACCTTAGGCAAGCCACACTGGCCCCACATGACATACACACAAAAAATGTGGCAAGATTCCCTTAGGCTTGCCAACTTGTGGCTCTCATTTTGAAGAACTTACTAATAACTTTGACTGTTCTTAGTTTTGGCAAATTTATTCATGTATTAAGTTCATCCATTGAGTCTTATATATTATACCTGTTGAAGAATCTGGTGTATGATATCCAATGGGCGTAGTGCTCGGATTTGCCATCTTTGTACCGTCGGATTGGCTTCATCCAACGACCAACTTTCAAAGTTTTTCACACACTATATAGGGGGTATAGATTTAGATGTGCGGTCCGTTGCAATGGATCCAAAGTATATCTATTTAGTGGAGTGCACTCTAAAATCATTATATATTTATTTTTCTCTAACCTTCCGTAGCCATGCAACCAAGCCACATTAGCTTCATGGGTGCCCCCACATCATATTATTCATACTACGTTGATTGAAAAAAAGATAAATCACCCAAAACAAGATCTTCTCGTTTTTTGTTCCTACGATGTTGTGCCGTGCACATATCTACTAGTTGTATAGTGGTAGTACTAGTAATATAATAGTATTAGGAGTACAAACTTGGTAGGAGTGGTACTAATACGGAATGCTCCTACTCTATCAACGAGCCCCGTCTGACACAAAATTTCTTGGCTTCCGTGCTACAGCTAGATCTTCCCCTTGTTTCTGTTTTCCAACCCGGCGGCGGGCGGGGTGTCAGTTTGCTCAACGGGCGGTCCCACATGAAAGTGAAAATGCTAGGCACAGGGGCGGAGCTATGTGAGGGCCAACACGTGCCCTGGCCCGCCCAACCTAGCAGGATTTTCGTAGTTGTACATCCAGTTTTGAGGCATGGAACGTCAACGCAAGGGTAATTTCTATAGCCTGGCTAGACTGGCATGCCCAACGTTTTGCTTCAAGCTCCGCCACTGCTAGGCAACACGCCTTCCCTAAGCTATGTGTCGTGCCGGACGGGCCGTGTTGTACTCCCGATTCCCGGGCGTGTGGGGGTGCGACGCGAACGTGGCATGCCTTTTCCTTTTACTAGCAATGTGCCCGTGCGTTGCGACGGATCCAAAGTAGTAGAATAGTAGTATTTGTTCACAAACTTGAAAGAAATCACTATTGTTTTGATATACTCCTAATATATTACTCCCTCCGCACCTAAATATTTGTCTTTTTTGAGATTTCAAATGGACTATCACATACGGATTATATAGACATATTCTAGTGTTTCTAGCAAGATGCCCGCGTGTTGCACGAAGTTGATGGAAAAGGTAAGCACAACTTATAAATTTACGGATGGAGTACTAGTTATAGTGATGCCAAATTTTGGTCCCCATTGTATTTCGTGCCAAATTTTGACCATTGATTAAACTAAGAAAATGTTCACGCATGTCACCAAACATTATATTTTTCAAAACTATGTTCAAAGACGAATCCAATGAGATAATTTTTCTTGACATGCATTAACATTTTGTTAGTTAAATCTTTAGTCAAAATTTGGCACAAACTATAGAAGGGACATATAAACCAGGACGGAGGTAGCACTATGAAGGTAGTAACATAGTGTAGGGATATGTGTATGTTACTAGTGTATGTTACTCACCATTGTGGCTAGTCTAACACATAGGCATGGTGCATTAACTCTCACGTTGTTTCTTATTTTTTGACATAAATAGAGGAATCAACCAAGAAGAGATGTGGGGCTTGTATGCTTTTAATGACTTGAGACTATCAAACATGACATGCAGTGGTCAGCTCCTTGCGCAAGAACAAATACAACCCATGTCAGCACACACGCATCTTATAGCATCACATCCAATGGCTATAAAAGATGAGTGAGACCAAATTATATCTCATCTAGATGAGTTCTAGCAAAACTGTGTTAATAATACTTAGTACTCCTGCGCCATGTATCATATAAGTATCATATAGTACTATATTTATTGCCATGTATGACACATAGTTCACGAGCGCTCTCTATATATACCACCTTTTTTTTTTAATTTCAAGTTTTGCTCCATGGCGCAATCCATCGATACTACTACTGTACAAAAGTGGAGTATATACATTTTTTAAAAGGCTAGAGGGCGGGGCAGTCTAGCTCGATCGGTTTTACGAGAGGCGAGGGCCTTTGTGATTTGAAGGCTCATTAATGCTGTCAAATCGAATAGTACTGCGCCGCCCGCTGCACGCCCGACGCCTCCATTAAACCCCTCAGTTAAACCCGCATGCAAACCGAGAATCCTACTCCGGCCACACGTCCGTTCATGAGCGGGCCGGAATTAAACGCATCACCGGCCGAGCTCCTCCAGTCCGCCCTCAGTTTGAACGAGGCCAGACGCCGGCCAAGCTCCTACCATCCGCCCTCTATTTATACGAGGCCAGACAGACAGCGGGTAAGAATCGCACCCCTCCGCCGCTCCCCCATCTCCTCCTTCACCATTTTCTCCACCCTTCCGATGGCTTCCGATGAGCCGTTCTCCGGCATATTACCCAGCTGGGTGGCCCGCCGAAACCCTCCAGATACGGGCGAGGCCGCTCGACTTCACCAACCTCGCTTGGCCCAACGGAGCCGATTGCCGCCAAAGCGGTAGCGTGGTTCAGCAACTTCGCCGCTCCAGTTCAGCTCGATGAGGAGTGGCGAGTTGCTCCACGCCGCATGGCGGCGCGCGACGCCGCAGGTACGGGCGCTGCTGCCGCTGCCGTGCATCAAGGCCACCAGTGTCTGCGGTGGCCGCGCCTCCCGTGTCTGTGGGCGCGCCTCCCGTGCCTGCGGCAGCGCCATGCAGGCAGAGACAAAAGTCGGGTGCGTGGAGAGCGACCAGTCGATGGCCATCTTCTCCCTGTCCGCCGCTATCATCGAGGAGAAGTAGAACACGGGAGGCCGCCGCCACTTGGGACCCATGAAGGCCACCGCTGAGGCGACGACCGCGGATTCAGGTGGTTTCTTTGCTGCTTCGTCTCTTCCGAGGACCTTCATCGACCCCACAAGTATCTGATGGACATGAGGAAGACAAAGGGATCCGCGGGCGGCCATTTAGAACTAAAATAAGTCTAGATATATCCATTTCTAGGACAAGTATTTCCGGACGGAGGGAGTATTAATTATACAAGAGAGCCGGATTGGCACCTCTTAGTTCATGTAAATGTAATGAAATCCATCATGTTTATATGAAGATCCGGCTTTTTTATATGAAATCCTTCCTGCTTATATGAAATCAGTCCGTGTTTGCACGAATTTCATCTGGTTGGTTAGAGTTGTAAAAATGTATGCCGCTGGCGTTTGATGTCGTCCTCCGCGGAAGGAAGCGGGAGGAAATTTGCCGGCTGCCGTTGGGATGCTCTTTATGCTGGAAATAATAGTGTGACATCCAATCCATTTGAGTTAATTGCCTGTATGATTGTCCCTCTATATAAAGTTAATTGCATGACCAGTGTACACGTGACTTGCAGGGTGACTACAGCTTCGTACAAAAAGTTAAAAAGAAACAAGTCCATCCTTAATATTCTAAGTACTCTGTGGGTTCCACTGTCAGTACAGTAGCGAAAGAAGTATATATTAAATAAGTAGAGTAATATATAATATATAGCCAGCTCATCACCATCCCCTGTAGCCTCAAGTTGAAATTCCTATCTTGGCAGAAGAAGGGGCCCCGAACAGCAGCATTACTACTACTGTTTCTCTGTCTGATGGTTTGCTCTCCTTGACCCACTCCGCTAGTGAGGAGGTCAATCAAGGTGCTCTGGGCCCTCAAATTGGTCAAGGGCTTCTCAACATTGCTTTAGCTTATGATGCAGTTGAAGAAGAGGAGAATTTTCAGGATGTGCAGCCCAATGTTGAAGATCCACTGAATGTGAGCATGGTGCCTGCTGAACAGGCCCTGCATGTGACCATGAATCCTACTGAACAACAAAACCTGCAGTCTGAATGTGCTGTTTTTATGCAGTCAGTTCCAACTCCTGGTATGTCATCACATGACAGAGATTTTGTGGCTTCTGGCTCCTCTTTGCCCATGGACAATCAAGTCAAACAGCCTGAGAACGTGCAAGAAGTGCAAAGCTCGATAATTGTACTGAGCCTGTGGAAGCTGATGCTAATGCTACTATGGGTGACTCCATTCCTTCACTCCAAGTCAATAAACCAGACAAGGGCAAGGCTGATGTTCCAATTCCCCACATTGGACCCTCACACACTGCAAACCCTAAAGGTAATTATGGGTCATTCTCTTTGCCAGGTTCTCCTTCCTTGCTTACATTGCATTCTTTGGCCCAAGAACATGCTTTGCAAATCATTGATGGTGCACATTTAATATCTGAAGAAGGACTGGACTTATGGATACAGCATTTTGCACCAGCAACACAGGGAGCTACACCAACTTTCAAAATAGAAATCCCAGTAAGTTGGTTTAACTTCATAATACACTTATTGTTGACACCTGACAAGTTTGGTTGGACAATGCATTTGCTAAAGTCTGAGGTGTGGAAAATTTTGGTGATAATTGTAAACATGAGGACACTTTGCCTTTTCACATTCTCGATGAATGTGCAACTTCTCGTGCACCTACATGTAAGGATTTCATCTTGGGGCTAGGCAAAGAAAATGAGGGTATTAGCCCTGCAGCCCACTCTTCCACTGGGGCTAGCAGTCCTCTTCAGCAGGTGTCCCCAAATAAATGCTGCCCCTTGGAGAGGCCATATCAAGGAAAAGGAGGGAGAAAGAACCTATGGTAGAAACTGAGGTAAGAAGAAGTGATAGGATTAAAAAGGATAACAATGGCTATAGAAGGAAACCTTGTGCTACTCAGTCTTGTTTACCATGCAATGCCATACCCCCAGTTATTCACAATTCAGTGGTTAAAAACCTGTCCAAATCTTTCTGCAAGGTTGCTGAGGAGGACATTCAGGAGAAGTTGACAAAGAAGCCCAAGAAAAAGGGGCAGGAAGATGTGGCTAAGGTGTCCAAGGCCACAACAGAAGCATCACAGTCCAGGCCTGTGTGATATGTGTCTACAACATCAGTCTCCTATAGATAGCAGGATGGCCTGCTATTCTCTTTTGGGAATTTCCTGTCTTATGTATGCAGTTATCTGTAATGCTTCCACTTGTTGAACAATGCTTGTTTGCCCTGGAACACACCTTTTGTATGTTAATTGCACTTTGCTGCTGTGTCAGATCTGGTATCCACTTATGGCTGAGACTTCTATCCTATCTATTGCCTTGGAAGCTATGGGCAATCAACTTTGGATGCTTTGGTTCACCTCCTCACCTACTTATGTCCACTGCTGGACTGTCCCAACATTCTTACAATGCTCTGTTCTTTTTGTGGAAACAAAAAATTTTATGGCCTGGAATTGTCATCAGGGTGGGCTCACGACTTCAGTATCACCAAACTGATTATTAATGAATAACAATACAACTCGGAATATCTTAAACTGGAATGTGAGAGGCATTAATTCCTCAGACAAGTGGTTGGCAATCAGGCACAAAGTGGAAGAAAGTGCTGCAGGTATTGTTTGTATACAGGAAACTAAGAGAGAAATTTTTTATCTAGCATACATTCACAAATTTTGTCCCCAAAGGTTTAATAAATTTGAGTTCTTACCTTCCATTGGGGCATCAGGTGGCATCCTCACTGCTTGGAATGAAGCTCTCTTCTCTGGAGAGCTAATGTTTCAAAATAAATTCTCATTATCTATTCAGTTCACCTGCAGAACATCTTCCAAAAGTTGGGTCCTCACAAACATTTATGGCCCTTGTAATCATGAGGAGAAAATTGAATTCATTGACTGGTTTGGAAATATTCAGATGCCTAATGATATAGATTGGATTATTATGGGAGATTTTAATTTCAGCAGAACACCTGAGGACAGAAATAGACCTGGAGGGGATGTAAATGAAATGCTTATTTTTAATGAGGCAATAAGTGAGCTTGGACTGATTGATTTACCCCTTAAAGGCAGACAGTTTAGTTGGAGCAACATGCAAGACAACCCTCTCTTGGAGAAATTAGATTGGTTCTTTACCTCTGCAGCTTGGATGACCCGTTATCCCGATACCTTGGCCTCCCCATGGCTAAACCAATCTCTGATCACCTCCCCTGCATGATTAAAATTGGCACAAACATTCCAAAGTCTAGAGTATTCAGATTTGAAAACTAAGCTTAATCACAGTGATTTTAAACAGGTGGTTCAGAATGCTTGGGCTATTCCAGTAGGTCATGCAGACTGTGCTAAGAAGATTTCTGCAAAGTTTAAGAATGTCAGAAGAGCTTTAAAGCTGTGGGCCAAAATCTTGCATGTCATAAGAAGCAAATTGCAGACCTAAATGACTGTATATTTCTATGGGATATGATTGAGGAATTCAGAGATCTTACTCTATTTGAAAATAATTGCAGGACCTTGCTCAAGGAGCATCTATTAACTGTGCTCAATGATCAGAAGATTTGTAGGAAACAAAGAGGGAAAATTAAAGGAGTAAAGTTTGGAGATGAAAACACAAAATTCTTTCACACTAAAGCCTCTATTAATCATAGGCACAATAAGATTGCTATGTTGCTGAATAAAGACCAAGTTGAAGTAACTGATCATGAGGGAAAGGCTGCAATTCTCTGGGAGGCTTTTAAAACTAGATTGGGGCAGTCCAATGGTCACTTAATGCATTTTGACCTTAATGATCTTTATGAAAACACAGTAGACCCCCAAATATTCATTGATCTTGAAAAGCCTTTTACCCAAGAGGAACTTGAGGAAGTGGTCAAAAACCTACCTAATGATAAATCCCCAGGGCCAGATGGATTCAATAATGAGTTTATTAAGAATTGTTGGGATATTATCAAGAATGATGTCTTTGAGCTTATTTTGGCTTTTCATGCTGGGAATGTAAAACTTGAAAGAATTAACTCCTCTTTCATCACTTTAGTGCCAAAAAAGAGGTGCCAATTTCTCCAAATGACTTCAGGCCAATTTCCCTGCTAAATGGTGTTCTCAAAATCATTACAAAGCTGTTGGCAAATAGACTGCAAAGAATTATTCTACAGTTGGTGCATATTAATCAATATGGCTTTCTCAAAGATAGAGTAATCCAGGACTGCCTTGGTTGGGCATATGAATACATCCACCAGTGTCATAAATCTAAGGAGGAAATCTTAGTAATAAAACTGGATTTTGATAAGGCTTTTGATACAATTGAGCATGATGCCATCATTGATATTTTTAGAGGTAAAGGATTTGGAGAAAAGTGGATTTCCTGGATGGAAGCTCTGTTCACAACTGCATCCTCTTCTGTACTTCTCAATGGAGTTCTGGGAAAAGAATTTACATAAGGAGGGAGTAAGACAAGGGGACCCTTATTCTCCTTTAATTTTTGTCTTTGGCTGCTGATTTGCTTCAATCCATCCTTAATAAAGCCATGAGATTAAATCTGATCACTGCTCCTCTGCAAGTAAACTCTTGTCCTCACTTCCCAATTGTGCAATATGCAGATGACACCTTAGTGGTTATGCAAGCTGATTCTAGGCAGTTATTCTGCTTAAAAGCACTTCTGAATACTTTTGCCACAGCAACTGGGCTAAGAGTTAATTATGGGAAGTCCATCATGGTACCCTTGAATATTCTTTGAAGACAGTAGAAATCTATACAAACACCCTGCAATGTGCTAGAGGGCAATTCCCATTTACTTACCTTGGTATGCCCTTGGGAATTTACAAACCAACGGTTGAGCAATGTCTACCTTTAGTTAACAGGATTGCAAAAAGAGTGGCTGGTATCTCTATCTTCATGACCCAAGCTGGAAAATTACTGTTGGTCAAGTCAGTGATGACATCTTTATCAGTCTTCTTCATGAGCTGTTTGGACATACCAGTTACAATAAAAAAACAGATCATCAAATACCTGAGACACTGCCTTTTGGAGAGGACCTGATATGGAGGACAAAAGGCCTGCTTTGGTATCATGGACCACAGCAGTGCATAAAAAGACCAGGGAGGCCTAGGTGTTTTAGATATCTTCACTCATAATAAGACCCTGCTCATGAAAAACCTTCACAAATTCTTCAATGCATATGATATTCCCTGGGTAAACTTGATCCGGGAGACATATTACAATGATGGGAAATTACCAGGGGACAACATGATTGGATCATTCTGGTGGAAGTCCAACTTAGCCCTCATTGATCAAGACAAAGCTATTGCTAGATGTAATGTGGGGGATGGTGTTAGTGCATTCTTTTGGTATGATCTGTGGAGCCAAGCAATTCTTAAACACCAATTTCCCCACCTGTTCTCTTTTGTCAAAAATCCCCAGCTGAATATTCAACAAGTTTTGCAGACTGAGTACCTGCAGGATTTATTCTTCCTCCCCTTGACAACTGAGGCCTATGAGGAATTCTTACAAATGGAAGACATTTGTTTAGCCATGAGACAATCTGAACATTTAAACTCTTTGGATACTTGGAGCTACATTTTGGGAACTGAGCACTACTCCTCCATCAAAGCATATAAAGTATTAATTGGTCACAAACAGACACCCCCTCATTTCAACTGGATCTGGCAGAGTTCCTGCCAACCAAAGCATAAAGTTTTCTTCTGGCAACTTCTACATGATCGAGTTAACACCAAAAACTTACTTAGAAGGAAGAAGTTCGTGTTGGAAGATTACAATTGTGCTATTGGAGGCTGTCCTCTAGAAGAAACATTGCATCATTTCTTTTTGGGCTGTCCATTTGTTCAACAATGCTGGGACTTCATTTGTCCCACAAGAGCTCCAAATCTGTCTGTATTAGAAGCATTCCAGGACCTCAAAGATAAGATAAGATACCCATTTTACATGGAGATAATCATTCTTGGAGCTTGGGCCATTTGGATCACCGTAAACAATAAAATCTTTGAGAATATTGCACCTTCTTTCCAAGGGTGGAAATGAATTTTTCTGGAGGAACCGAAGCTTCTCAAATATAGGATGAGGAAGAAGCATGAGAGGCAATTCTCAGTTTGGCTTGATGGTCTGTTGTAATTTTTTTCTTCTTAGGCTTTTTAGCTGTTTAGCTTCTTTCTCTCCTTTTTTTTAAATGTTTAGTCTTTTTAGGTCTTTAGCCTTTTTTTGCTTCTTGGGCTTATCTCAAGCCTTTCAGACTGATTTGTTGTTCTGCTTTATTTTAATAAAAATTGCAGTGGGGTTTTACCCTACTGTTTATAGTAAAAAAAAATATAATATACAAATCTAAAGTTAAAAGACAGAACTCGAACTCATGTTATCGTGTTGCAAGCATCCGGCCCTAACCAGCCCAGCACATTTTTGTTGTAGACCATGCTAGAGATATATCTCCATGTCTACTCTTATATATACTCCATTCGTTCCTAAATATTTGTCTTTTTCAGATTTCAAATGGACTACCACATACGGATGTGTATGTAGACATATTTTAGAGTGTAGATTCACTCATTTTGCTACGTATGTCTTTTTCGTGAAGGGGTCAGATTTGTCCTTGATTTATTTATGAGGTATCCAGATGGCACTGCACCGCCAAGAAAAGATGGTAACATCAAAATTATGGACTACTTTTTTTGGGTATGTTGGCAAGGTCCGGTCATAGTCACTTGTTGAAATCTCTAAATGGACAAATACTCCCTCCGTCCGGAAATACTTGTCATCAAAATGGATAAAAGGAAATGTATCTAGACTTATTTTAGTTTTAGATACATCTATTTTTATCCATTTTGATGACAAGTATTTTCGGACGGAGGGAGTAGAAAACAGAGTTGGTGATGATGGTGTGCGTGCCATCCTGCAATATAGGCCGTCGGATTTATATCTAACGGATAGGAAAGAAACTATGGCAATTTTGCAAAAATGTACCCACACGTCGCTCCACGTTCGCAAATAAGGCCTTCCCTCGTTCAGCCTTTTCACTCACAAGATAAACTACTCATACAAATGCATCTTGATGTTCCGTAAACGCATCGCCAAGAGCTAGCTAATTTCTTTTAAAGTAGTTGCTGCGATAATTGGGTTGAAGTGATATGTTTTATGTCTGCCCCGAATGATTTCAGATTCACTAGTACTCCCTCCGTTCCAAAATAGATGACCCAACTTTATACTAAAGTTAGTACAAAGTTGAGTCATCTATTTTGGAACGGAGGGAGTAGTAACAAAGAAAAGGTTGCCTTGTTAATTAACAGAAAACAGGGTGAAAACTATCACATGAGGCCGGTAAAAACAAGGCACACTGGGTTCAGCGTCATCGTCACTACAGTTTTGTGTGCGAGAAGTCTACATATCGAGGGGGCTACCGAGCGAGGCACCGAGACACAATGTTTGAGAGAGAAACCAATTGACAGATTATGATCAGATCGAGTTGTCACCCTTCTGCTGTCATATTTGGGGGGGGGAGAGAAAGACGTATCGAGAGTGTGCGCGGTAGGCACAGAGGCATAACTAGCGAGTGTATGTGTGTGTGTGTGTGTGTGTTTCAAAGAGGAGTCGATAGATTATTATCAAAATCGATGTGCCACCCTACTCCTTCAAAGGCCGGTGTGTGTGTGTGTGTGTGTGTATGTTTGAGAGAGAATCCAAATGATAGATTAGTATCAAGATCGAGGTGTCACCCTACTCCTTTGGTGCCGGGTAGTGTGTGTGTGTGTGTATGTTTGAGAGAGAAGCCAGTCGATAGATTAGTATCAAGCGAGGTGTCACCCTACTCCTTCGGTGTTGGGAAGTGTGTGTGTGGGGGGGGGGAGGGGGCAGTGACACTCACATATCTCTACTCTTATTAAAAACAGAGTTGGTGATGATGGTGTTCCTGCCATCCTGCAATATAGGCCATCCGATCTATATCCGACGGACATGAAGGAAAATATGGCAATTTTGCAAAAAGATACCCACACCCCTCTCCGCATTTGCAAATAAGGCATTCCCTCGCTCATCCTTTTCCCCACAAGATAAACTTCTCATACAAATGCATCTTGATGTTCCGTTAACGCACATGGGCATCTTGCTAGTAGGGAGAAGGAGTTTGTGTGACACATATCTAGCTATATTAAGGGATAGGTAGATAGCATATGTGTGAGAGACATTATTATACTTTGAGACATTAGTGGCTGTGGGTGGGCGGAATTAAAGGGGTGGGCGTGTTAGGCATAGAGAGCGTGTGTGTTTCTGTATGAGAGAATTGTAGGACGGGGTAGAAAGACGAATTTAACCCTAATGGAGGGAGAGAAATACACGAAGTGCGCGTGTGTGATTCCGATGCCCACAGGGAAATTAGATATGTATGCGTGTGAGAGAGATTGCACAATTCATTCACGTATCACTATCTAGCGACCCTGGACGTGCATCGCTTGAACATAAGTCAATATCTACTTCGTATCGTTGCCAAAGGTACAATATCGATTCAACGTTATAAAGATTGGACACTCACATATCACATTTTTTTCTATTTAAATAAACCTTTTTCAGTTGTGCATGCCAAAGTTACAGTGATGTTTCTTCAAACAACCAATGTAGCTATCATGCACATGCACCATTATTACTCTTGCATTCAAATTCATTAGTCTTGGATGATTTAAGTTTCTATTTTGTAGTAATATATATGTAATATTCATATATGAATTCAATGGTTACGCAATTTATGAAATGGAGGCTATGTAATCATATGAGGTAACACTTTTAAGTAGCTAACTACAATATCCATTTCTTTTTGTGCGCCTCTACACTAACACGTCAATGCATTATGTTTAAAGTAAATAACCAATGGCACTAAATTATCTATTTACACGAGAAATACATAGGCTGAGCGTTTGATCCTTTTTTGTGAACGCGCCACTACACCCGTACGATTGGCCGCGCCAGTGTGAACGACCAAGTTATCGGCGCATCATCCCGAGTTATTGTTGGGGAACGTAGTAATTTCAAAAAATTTCCTACGCACACGCAAGGATCATGGTGATGACATAGCAACGAGAGGGGAAAGTGTTATCCACGTACCCTCGTAGACCGTAAGAGGAAGTGTTATCACAACGCGATTGATGTAGTCATACGTCTTCACGATCCGACCGATCCAAGTACCGAACGTACGGCACCTCCGAGTTCAGCACACGTTCAGCTCGATGACGATTCCCGGACTCCGATCCAGCAAAGTGTCGGGGATGAGTTCCGCCAGCACGACGGCGTGGTGACGATGATGATGCTCTACCGACGCAGGGCTTCGCCTAAACTCCGCGACGATATGACCGAGGTGGAATATGGTGGAGGGGGGCACCGCACACGGCTAAGGAACGATCCGTAGATCAACTTGTGTGTCTATGGGGTGCCCCCTGCCCCCGTATATAAAGGAGCAAGGGGGGGTGCGGCCGGCCCTAGGAGGAGGCGCGCCGGAGGAGTCCTACTCCCACCGGGAGTAGGACTCCCCCCTTTCCTAGTTGGACTAGGACTTGGGGGGGGGGGGGAGGAGGAGAGGGGGGAAAAGGAAAGGGGGGGCGGCGCCCCCCTTCCTTGTCCTATTCGGACTTGGGGTGGGGGAGGGGCGTGCGGCTGCCCCTTGGCCCCTTCTCCTCTTTCTCCACTTGGCCCAGTAAGGCCCATTAGGTCACCGGGGGGTTCCGGTAACCTCCCTGCATCTAAAATGCCGATTTCACCCGAACACTTCCGATGTCCAAACATAGGCTTCCAATATATCAATCTTTATGTCTCGACCATTTCGAGACTCCTCGTCATGTCCTTGGTCACATCCAGGACTCCGAACAAACTTCAGTACATCAAAACTTATAAACTCATAATAAAACTGTCATCGTAACGTTAAGCGTGCGGACCCTACGGGTTCGAGAACTATGTAGACATGACCTAGAACTATTCTCGGTCAATAACCAATAGCGGAACCTGGATGCCCATATTGGTTCCTACATATTCTACAAAGATCTTTATCGGTCAAACCGCATAACAACATACGTTGTTCCCTTTGTCATCGGTATGTTACTTGCCCGAGATTTGATCGTCGGTATCCAATACCTAGTTCAATCTCGTTACTAGAAAGTCTCTTTACTCGTTACGTAATGCATCATTCCGTAACTAACTCATTAGCTACATTGCTTGCAAGGCTTATAGTGATGTGCATTACCGAGAAGGCCCAGAGATACCTCTCCGACAATCGGAGTGACAAAACCTAATCTCGAAATACGCCAACCCAACATGTACCTTTGGAGACACCTGTAGTACTCCTTTATAATCACCCAGCTTACGTTGTGACGCTTTGGTAGCACCCAAAGTGTTCCTCCGTAAACGGAGTTGCATAATCTCATAGTTACAGGAACATGTATAAGTCATGAAGAAAGCAATAGCAATATACTAAACGATCAAGTGCTAGGCTAACGGAATGGGTCATGTCAATCACATCATTCTCCTAATGATGTGATCCCATTAATCAAATAACAACACATGTCTATGGTTAGGAAACATAACCATCTTTGATTAATGAGCTAGTCAAGTAGAGGCATACTAGTGACTATATATTTGTCTATGTATTCACACATGTATCATGTTTCCGGTTAATACAATTCTAAAATGAATAATAAACATTTATCATGATATGAGGAAATAAATAATAACTTTATTATTGCCTCTAGGGCATATTTCCTTTAGTCTCCCACTTGCACTAGAGTCAATAATCTAGATTACACAGTAATGATTCTAACACCCATGGAGTCTTGGTGCTGATCATGTTTTGCTCGTGGAAGAGGCTTAGTCAACGGGTCTGCAACATTCAGATCCGTATGTATTTTGCAAATCTCTATGTCTCCCACCTGGACTTGGTCCCGGATGGAATTGAAGCGTCTCTTGATGTGCTTGGTCCTCTTGTGAAATCTGGATTCCTTTGCCAAGGCAATTGCACCAATATTGTCACAGAAGATCTTCATTGGTCCCGATGCACTAGGTATGACACCTAGATCGGAAATGAACTCTTTCATCCAGACTCCTTCATTTGCTGCTTCCGAAGCAGCTATGTATTCCTCGTCACATGTAGATCCCGCCACGACGCTTTGTTTAGAACTGCACCAACTAACAGCTCCACCGTTTAATAAAAACACGTATCCGGTTTGCGATTTAGAATCGTCTGGATCAGTGTTAAAGCTTGCATCGACGTAACCATTTACGACTAGCTCTTTGTCACCTCCATATACGAGAAAAATATCCTTAGTCCTTTTCAGGTATTTCAGGATGTTCTTGACCGCTGTCCAGTGATCCATTCCTGGATTACTTTGGTACCTTCCTGCCAAGCTTATTGCTAAGCATACGTCAGGTCTGGTACACAACATTGCATACATGATAGAGCCTATGGCTGAAGCATAGGGAACATCTTTCATTTTCTCTCTATCTTCTGCTGTGGTCAGGCATTAAGTCTGACTCAATTTCACACCTTGTAATACAGGTAAGAATCCTTTCTTTGCCTGATCCATTTTGAACTTTTTAAAAACTTTATCAAGGTATGTGCTTTGTGAAAGTCCAATCAAGCATCTTGATCTATCTCTATAGATCTTGATGCCCAATATGTAAGCAGCTTCACCGAGGTCTTTCATTGAAAAACTTTTATTCAAGTATCCTTTTATGCTATCCAGAAATTCTATATCATTTCCAATCAATAATATATCGTCCACATATAATATCAGAAATGCTACAGAGCTCCCACTCACTTTCTTGTAAACACAGGCTTCTCCAAAAGTCTGTATAAAACCATATGCTTTTATCACACTATCAAAGCGTTTATTCCAACTCCGAGAGGCTTGCACCAGACCATAAATTGATCGTTGGACCTTGCACACTTTGTTAGCACCTTTTGGATCAACAAAACCTTCTGGTTGACTATCTCCACAGCACCAGAGCATCTTACATCAAGCTGTCCGTACTTCATCGCCCTTTCTCCCCTCCCCTCTCGAAACCCTAGACTGCTCATCCACCGGTGTACCATAGCCCAATCACTGCCAGCGGCGTCCACCTCGCCGGATCTGCTTCTGCGGCGGCATCTACCCCTCCGACCTCCCCTAGAGACAAGTAGACTGCTCATCCACCACTGTACCACAGCCCATTCAGTGCCGGCCTTGTCCACGGTGCCGGATCTGCTTCGCCGGTACTAGATGCGCGGCTCATTCGTATTCCCCACCGGACAAGCTTCGTCCACACCCCCCGGAGCCGCCGCACCGACGCCCCCGTCGACGGTCTCTGATCCTCTTCGCCGACACCATCCTCAACCCTACCGGAGGCGCTTCGCCGACACCTTCCTCAACCCTACCGGAGCCGCTTCGCCGACACCAGCGTCAACCCTACCGGAGTAGCTTCGCCTATACCATTATCAACCTTACCGGGGCCGCTTTGCCAACTCACAAGTCCACGGCCTCAGATCCTCTTCCTCGCACCCTCATCCAACCTACCAGAGCAGCTTCTGACGCCCCGTCCACGGCCGCAGATCCACATCATCGACACCACCCTTAACCCAACCACCGGAGCAGCTTCTGACGCCCCATCCACGGCCGCAGATCCGCATCGTCGACACCATCCTTAACCCAACCACCGGAGCAGCTTCTGACGCCCCGTCGACGGCCGCAGAGCCAAAGCGTCGACAGCATCCTTAACCCAACCACCGGAGCAGCTTCACCTATGCCCTCGCCCACGGCCATAGATCCGCCGCCCACACCGTAGTCCACCCTACCGAGCCGCTCCACAAACACCCTACTCGATGGTTCTAGATCTCCTTACCGACCCGACAGCCGGTATGGCGTCATCACCCTCGACGTTTCTAACCTGATTCCCACCGTCTGGAGAGATGCCAGCACCCGCCACGGCCTAGGTACTTGTCACCTTTAAACCCGTCCAGCATCACCTGCCCGATGTACTTCAAATATACAAGGACGATGTTTCTTCTGGATCTAACAGCTTGGCCAACCAAGATCCTGGACCGAGGCATTGCTATGATCTTGTAAGCGAGTCTCTCTCTCTTGTATTGTTCTGTGCCTGCCAGCGTGCTTTGCTAGGACTTTCAACCAGTAATCCCATTGTGCAGACAATTATTTCTACTATTGGCTGCTAAATTAGATATGTAGATGTCATACATGATTCTACCTCGTACCTCCGTTCCTAAATATAAGTCTTTCTAGATATTCCACTATAGGCTACATACGGAGCAAAATGAGTGAATCTACACTCGAAAATGCATCTATATACATCTGTATGTGGTCCATACTGGAATCTCTACAAAGACATATATTTTGGAACAGGGGCAGTACATTACACAAAATCGTAGGTGGCATGTAGGAATTCCAGTGCACTACATTAGGCTCCCTTAGAGTGCCTGGCAGTCGAGCATATAGAGTCATGGCTAGTTTATGGTATGCACACAATCGTTAATTGGTGGTTTAAATATGCGCAAGGATATGCAATGTAGTATCATGTAGAGATGTCTGAAATTAGCCGTGTCAACTTGCAGATAGGGTTACACAATGAAAAAGTACAAGATGTATGTGGCAATTTCATGGAACATCGCAAAAAAGGAGAGGCAGCGGTGAGCCTATACAGTGTGCTATGGTACGTCACTCCTCCATTGCAATCATCGTGACATGTTATTTGTATGCCAGTTCTATTAGCCATGTTTCTTAGGGACAGTTATTACGAGTTATCCTAAGAAAATAAGCACCTGTGAATATAAGCTCCATGTAATACGCCAACCAGTTCTTTTCATTGCGTTTTCAGCTTATCTTTGGTATGATCAGTGGAAAGTCTAGATTGCATTATATGTATTTTTCCTTTTGCTGCACATATGGAAATTAATTTGACTTGCAAACATCATAAATTGAACCCATTGCAGTAATTAATATGATAGGAAAACAGACCATCACTATTTGCTCAAGATGCAAATACAAAGATACCATCTACTTGGCACAATCTACTTTGGTCAATGTTTTCCATAGATATCCCATTGCCTAATTTAAACAAAGAACGCATGACCCACATTTAAATGAAGAACAATTATTTGTTGAAATTCGATGGTCCAAGTGGCTGGTTATTATCATATAGCAGCACCACCTGAAAGCATCATATAGCAGCAGCAGCAGCAGCTCATAGCAACTCATCATACAGCAGCAGCAGTCTGCAATTCATCATATACCAGTAGCAGCTCATAGCAATTCATCCTTCAACAGCACCTCAAGGCCATGGCCTGGGAGGAGGGGAGGGGGAACAAGGTGCCTTCTGCCGCAGTGTGGCATCAGCCGTAGGTGTGCAGGGCCCGCTGGAGTAGTGCGTTGGACGAACCACAGTGGAGCAGCCGGAGACCATGAGAATGAGGCGGCGCCTGCAGGGAGGAGCTGCCAGGGAGGTTTGCCCCTACCCGCCGGCCATGTAGCCTAGCTGGACATAGCATCGCCGAGGACCATGCCAGATGGGACCCGGGGCGACAGCTCACCGGAGGAACCCTAGTGCTGCAGTGTGGGATCGAGGTAGAGGGAAAGGGGAGAGGAGATGCAAGAGGGCAGGGCAATGAATGCTTGCGTGTTTGTTTTTACTTGAGGGTCAGGTGTGACAGAGGCGTCAACAGTTGCATTTTGAGTGTAATATAGGCAGATAACAGAGTCATTTCACTATTCCCCTTCCCTTCAATTTTTAGTGAGGTTCTACCCGAAACACCCCCCTCCAAAGCGAAATTAGTTAAGCCCAAGCCCATAACTAAAAAATGACTTGTTTACATCTTTTATGGCTTATTTTGACAATATGCCCTGAAAAGGCGGAATCCAACTGTACCTTAACCTGCAAATCAATTGTGCGTGCAATGATGAATACTCCCGCCTGCCATCTGTACATTTAGGCATCATCATATATGGCATAACCAAATACATGTGCATTTCATTGTAGAATCTAGAATATGCAATGTTTATGTTAGTTCATACGTTGCACATGATGTTTAAATGCCCCTTAAATCTGGTCAATCAAGTGATGGTCTTTAAGCCTCCTTCTTTGCTTCTTTTCTTGATATGTAAGATTTGCTCACACATCTGTTCAATTGCTTGTTTGCATCAGCCAGCCATACTACGACTGTTTTCTTTGATTACTTGTTGTTCTTGACCTAACACTCTAACAGAGTTTGTCAACGATTTAAACACTAAGGGCTGCTGTAGTGGGGCCTTGTCTAACTCATAGGTGAATAAAGGTTTGGCTGTACACGACACTAGTCTCTCCAAGAGTACCTGGAGATCCAGTTCGAAGGTATGCCTAGTTTTTACATAGTGCAGACATAGTAAATGCTCATTTCATTGTGTGCAAGTGCAAGAGATGCGGCATGTTTCATTATGTGGTGTTGTTTTGTTATAATCTCATCCTTTTGTGTTTACAGACTGGAAAGTATGCAGATTTATCTTCCAAGGAGACGAGTAACTAGTTTGTGTCACCTTGCAGAGGGGGTGCAATGAAGATAAGATTGAGGATTTCCAATTACAAGATGTTAGGAAGGAGCCTTGCAAGAGAAGTAGGAGCTGCGCTGAGCCTCTTCAACCTGCTAAGGTAAGTCACTGTATGCAACTCAACAGTTCAATTCCTTGTTTGTTTCAGGCATAGTTAATTTGCTCTTTTCAATTGCTTTATTTGTCCTCAGTTAATGAGATGCCCAAATAATCATGCCTGATGTTCGGTACTTGTATCACTATTAGTTGAAATAATTAAAGGCCTTACCATTTAATTACTCTGCCGAAGTGTGCCTGAAGCTTTGAAGTCTATTAACCAACTATTATTGCATGAGGCTCACAATCCAGTTCATACTATGCTAATGATTGCATAGTTTTGCCTGCTGTAGTATGTTTGTTTGAAACCCTCTACTGTTCATTATGCTCCCTAAGACTTTAATTGAGGTACAGAATGGCCAACTGCTTGCTTACTTATACGCAACGTGCTGTCTAAATTTGTAACTTGTCTGTGTTTTCGATTGGGCCCCAACATCATGCTCCTCTGGTGAGCTAAGAGGGATTTCTGTATGCAGGCTGCACAGACTATCTTTTTTATAAATTTTAAAATATCACCTGCTTATGCTTCATGATGTGTAACATTTGTTTTGTGAAAGTGACGTGTAACATTGTTGTTAGTCCTGTTTTGCCATGTAGTACAAAATAGTGTCTTGTTCGCTTCATTGTTGTAACTATATTTTTGCCCTAGTCATGTGTACTTACAGAAACATTTCAGGATGAAGTGACATCAACACAAAAATTCTGAGCAAAGGCGGCATGGCCGTTACCGAATGATTATGGATTGGAATTGAATGTGCTGATGTTCTCTAGCATCAACTAGAGGTGGCAAGACAACGTGTACATGATTGTCAACGATAATCAACAAGTTGAGACTGGACATGCAGGTATTAGATGCAGGAGTCAAAAATGAAACAAGACACCGAGGTAACCATGAAGGAATTGTAGATTTTGGCAGACTGAAATTTGTGCTATCTCGAATCCGCCAATCCTATTTTCTCAAGAGATTATAGTTCAAATGGAGTTAAGTTGATGCGCGTCCATGATGTATGAGCCGTATTTGCCCAAAGTGTATGTAATTTGCTGTTTGTGTATGCTTTATTATCACCGTGCTGCACCATAATGCCCAAAGGGTATAATCGGCTGTAATTCTTTATTGTATAGTGTAGGATTATTCTACCTTTCTATGCCTTGATCTCTTTGTTGTATAGTGTATGCTTTTTAGAGGTGATAGTATTGAGTAGGATAATTCTTTGAATATGCTATATCGCTCAAACGGGGGCCAACTCGCCCGACCATGGGCCTTCTACGTCTCGTAGGATCCATGGGCCTTCTACGCCCTCGCAGGATCCATGGGCCTTCTACGTCTCGCAGTGTCCATGGGCCTTCTACGTCTCGCAGGATCCATGGGCCTTCTATGTCACGTAGGATCCATGGGCCGCCGACTCATTTATGAGTCTTAATGGGCCGTAGACGGGCCTATAATGGAAATCATACGTTTTATTGGCTGACCATAACAGGCCGTTAATAGGCCGTATTTGGTGATGCTATGAAAATGGCCCAACAGACTAACAGACCACAAACGGGCCGATCAGAACGACGGGCTGAATTTGGCCCACAAGCAGAAAATGACAGTAACGGGCCGTAAGTAAGCGAATGCTGCAAATAAGCCCAAGAATAAATGGGCTCTGAGAAGGCCGAAAGATAACATGGGCTGTAAACGGCCCTACTGAATAACGGGCCCTTAATGGGTATAAAGCGATACACTGTTCATTACGGGCCAGTTTCACCACGGGCCGTTAATGGGTCTAAAGTAATACACTGTTCATTGCGGGCCAGTTTCACCATGGGCCGTTAATAGGCCAAGAGTTACATAGGGCCTCATATGGGCCGAAAGACGTCATGGGCCATACATGGGCCAGAAGTGAAAATGGGCTGGAATCATATTGGGTGGCCCAGATGACGCTACTGGGCCTAATTCGGATAGGGCGTAACGGGCCTTGGGATAGCGGGTTGTAAATGGGCTATATGCGAACAGGCCGTTAACAGGCTTTCCATGGGCCGGCCCGTCACCTTTTGACCAAGTTAAACGGGCCGGCCTTTTCACAGGAATGGGCCTCTGTTGGGCGTACACGTGTCGATGTATCATAGGCGCCTTCTGTCCAATGAGTGGATGACATCTGTCCCAACAATGAGCTGACACGTGTTTCCTCCAGCCAATGATGATTTTACACGTGGAAAATCCTCATTGGTCGGGGCTGTTAACGGGTTATCAGATCCAAAACCCGACCCGATAGCTTAACGGCATTCCGTTACGGTGGATGCCACGTGTCGGTCACCCTTGATGAAAGCACTTCTGTGACACGCGATTTATCATCATGGAAGTGGACACTTCCGTGATGATAATTTTGGTAAAGTCATCGAACACTTCTACGACAGCACAGGTATGACTATCTCGATTCTGTCATAAATTTGTCATGTATGTACATGCATGACAAAAAAACGCGACCTACTGTGACAAACACGTATCATCACGGAAGTGTATTTTTTTGTAGTGTAGGCATAAAACAGCAAATCTGGGCTGGGCCTCCGGTTAATAGGTTAGTCCCAAAAATAATATAAAAGTGGATAATAAAGCCCAATATTTCCCAAAACAGTAGATAATATAGCATGGAGCAATCAAAAATTATAGAAACGTTGGAGACGTATCAGGTACCGTACAGGAATTGCTGCAGTGGAAGGCAAAGAATGGTGTGCCTGACAAAGGATTTGAGAAGCTACTGAAAATATTGAAGAAGAAGCTTCCAAAGGATAACGAATTGCCTGACAGTACGTACGCAGCAAAGAAGGTCGTATGCCCTCTAGGATTGGAGGTGCAGAAGATACATACATGCCCTAATGACTGCATCCTCTACCGCGGTGCGTACAAGGATTTGAACGCATGCCCGGTATGCGATGCATTGCGGTATAAGATCAGACGAGATGACCCTGGTGATGTTGATGGCGAGCCCCGCAGGAAGAGAGTTCCTGCGAAGGTGATATGGTAAGTGCTTAATATATAGTTGACTCTCGTGATTTAATAAACTACTTTATTTTACTATATATAGAGGTAGTTTATTTTTAATAAGTACTACTTTATTTATTTATAGTAAGTGCTTAGTAGTTGAAATAGTAGATTTAATTAATAAAACTACTTTATTTTACTATATATAGAAGTAGTTCCCGCATCGACGTCGAGGGTGCCTATCCCGCATCCTCGTCGTCGACTCGGCGGTGGAGGCCTGCTTGATCAGGGCCATGTCCGAGACTGGGCTCCGCCGGGATGGTATTGGGAGGTGCTACCTTCCGGGGGACGTAGGTTGGTGAGGAGCCAGCCCGTTGTTGGCCCGATCCTTGTTTGTTGGCGGTCGCATGGGCCAGTGACGGTGCCGAGCCTTCCGGACACCGCGGAGGTGGTAAGTCACCGTGTCAGCGAGGAGGACGAGCACGTCCGTCGCTAAATGGTTGCGTTGGAGGGCAAGCTCGACAATACCTGGCAGGTTCTTCAGGGATCTCACTGGAGCTATGATTCTGTGATGGTTCCTTATCTTTGGGTGTCCACTTCCCGCGACGATACTCGTCAGGCGCTACGGTTCTAGCTGTATTAGCGATGCTATATGTGTGATAGTATTCGAGGAGTATTAGTGATAATATTCGACGATGTACGGACACAAGAGATGATGTACTTTTGCTTATAATTGAATTCATGCTAATTTGAATACTACTTTATTTTATGATTTGGTTTTCCTTATTGAATGCTCATATTGGAAAAGTACTCCTACTTTGAATGCTAAAATTGAAGAGCACTCTATGCAGAAATCTAGGAGCCCCCTCCATCATCCACGCCGTCGTGGGCGTAGCTTCTCCTTCATGCCCATGTGCTAGACAATTTGGTGTAATAATGCAGTCGGGAATGAAAGGAGGAGCTACCATCACCGATAGTCAATCCGTGATTAATAATAATGATCTAATTTAGGTTTTTTAGTACATATATTTAATTGTACAAGTTAATTATTTGAATTATGAACACAGACCGGAAATGTCGTACTCGGACGACGAAAACCGCCCGGGGGAGTGCGACTGGTGCCACGACGACCGAGGTATGTGCGACAGGTTCCTTGAGCTGGACGAAGATCGGCGCTTCAGCATTAAGCTCGAGGATACCTACGATGTTCATACGGTACGCAACGACGACAATAATTTTTTTCGTAATTAAGCACGACTTCAACTATATTAACGCAGTATTTTTCATCTTTTCCAATTCGACTAGCTTATCACATGCTATGCAAGACGCTATGTCTTGGAGAGGATGGGTTTTGAAGACCATGAAAGTATGGAAACCAAAAAAATCACCTAAGGACCCATCATGGTGTGGATTTTGAAGTAAAGCTGTATAATGCTGAGAGTGTAACCCATTTTGGTTGCAAAAATTGGGAAGCACTTTGCAAGATGTATGGTTTTGATGAGGGTATGCTTGGCACCATGGATCTTGGTGATCCTACAATCAAGCAAGACAATATGGACATTTGGGTCCTTGTGGATACACTTCCAATTCTTCCCCCATGTGAGCTTCTCAAACATAGTTATTAAGTAATTTATATTGTTTATTTCAAAATAGTTAACAGATTATTTTCATTCTTCAAAGAATGTGCGGAAGATGGTAGACAAAAGCCACTACGCCGATGGCTCGAATTAACTTATAAGGAGAAAATCATCTGATCGCATTTTGTACTGATCTTGAGAATTACAATATCTACAATCGAACTCCGCAACATTATGGTCAATACGTGCCACTAGTGCACGTGTTGAACTACGGTAACTACCATGGAGATACCCTGGTAATTTTTTTTACTATTACGACATCCGTGCGTCTTTTTGCATACTTCTAAAACTAGTACATCATTGCTAACTACGAATTTATTACTATGTTTTTCAACAGAGAATCCCAGAGGATTGTGTGCCTCATTTGATGTATGAGATTGGCAGCCTTCATGTTTTGAACATATATCCAGGTCATCCTACGAATCTCAACTGTCCATGATTTCTAAAAGAAGTGGAGACATGACAATCAAAGAATGGAAAAATGTATGGATAGTCGTAAGGAGCTTCTTGGAAGCAAAAGGAAGCGACGCAAGAATTGGAGACAGGATGATCTCCATTCTTCATAATGGAGAGTCAGGGTCTATATTGTTTTATACTATTTTACCTTAAGGGTGTTTAGGTCCTACCGATAATCGATGATCATGTGCTAAGAACAATTATGTAGGGTTGGGTTCGATGACTATGAGGATGATGATCGTATGACTTATTATTAATAACGAGTAGAAGTTGTATGATGATGCATGATTAGTAGGACTTGTTATTATATATGATGATGTATGATGCGAGCATGCATGAGCATGTTATATCGTGGTGAAATGAACATAGCAGCAGCGTTGATAAACCAAGGACGAAGATATAAGAGAGGACGCTTCTCTCTATTAGCTAGCTAATAACAACCTAAAAATAACCCCCAAAACCCCTAAAGCAGCCACTTTTCTTAAAAAAACATGGACTTTTGGTCCCGGTTGGTGCCACCAACCGGGACCAAAGGCCCCCCTGACTGGGCTCGGTGGACCGGACATGTGGAGGAACATCTGTCCCGGTTCGTGTTTGAACCGGGACTAATGGGTGGAGGTATTTGTAACGACCCATTAGTCCCGGTTCATGAACCGGGACTAAAGGCCCTTACGAACCGGGACTAATAGGTGTTTTTCTACTAGTGGTACATCATTGCTAACTACGAAGTTATTACTATGTTTTTCAACAGATAATCCTGAATGATTGTGTGCCTCATCTGATGTATATGCACGGTCGCCTTGATGTTTTGAACATACATCCAGGTCGTCCTACGAATCTCAGCTGTCCATACCGGGTTTCTAAAAGTAGTGGAGACATGACAACAAAAAAATGGAAAAAATGTATGGACAGTCATAAGGAGCTTCTTGGAAGCAAAAGGAAGTGAAGTGCAAAAATTGGAGACAGGATGATCTCCATTCTTCATAATGGAGAGTCAGGGTCTATATTGTTTTATGCTATTTTACCTTAAGGGTGTTTAGGTCCTACCTGATACTGATGATCATGTGCTAAGAACAATTATGTAGGGTTGGGTTCGATGACTATGAGGATGATGATCGTATGACTTGTTATTAATAACGAGTAGATGTTGTATGATGATGCATGATTAGTAGGACTTGTTATTATATATGATGATGTATGATGCGAGCATGAGTTATTATATATCAGCAGGTGAAATGAACATAGCAGTAGCGTTGGTAAACCAAGGACGAAGATATAAGAGAGGACACTTCTCTCTATTAGCTAGCTAATAACAATCTAAATTAACCCCCAAAACCCCTAAACCAGCCACTTTAAAAAAAACCTCAGCTCCAGCGAGCTGCTGACGCGTGGAAGCCTTTTGGTCCCGGTTTATATCACCAACCAGGACCAAAGGCCCCCTTGCCTGGGCTGCCTGCAGTGGCCACGTGGAGGCCCATCTGTCCCGGTTCGTGTCCAGGTTCTTAAACCGGGACAAAAGGCCCTTACGAACCGGGACAAATGCCCTGTTTTCTACTAGTGGTTGGGCCAATTTGTTAGCCGGATTGCTATCATCGACACGGACAACACTCTTCTACTGGTGCCAATATGCGTCTGGCTGCTTTTACTGGCTGCCAAATTGGCGGTACAAAATGGAAATGTTGGTGGTTGACACCAAGAGGATGGAGTTCTCCATTGCTGAACCCCCACAGGAAGCCAAAAAATTGACATTCCATGGTATAACTATGGTGGAATCAGGAGAAGGCAGGCCTAGAATGCTTGTTAGTGGACATGACACTTCTGGCCGGTGGCTGCAATTATACCATTTGTGGGGGGGGAATAGTGGGAGCTCCAGCAAGTGGCTGAAGGAGAAGATATTCTCACCCTCCCTGGTCTCTTGGTACTTGCTCAGACGTTCAATGGGGAAGTACTTGGTCCTCGATCACCATAGAAACTCGTCGCTCGAGCCAAGCTTATGTACGTTGGACATCGAAACATTACAGCTTGAGAGCGTGTGTGCTTCGACAGTGAATGGCTGCGTATATAATAACTACCCACCGTCGTTGTCGTCTTGAACAGTATCAAGCGCTAAACTCGTTGTTGCTTCTTAGTTAGTCTTTTCTACCCTTAATTGTTGTCACACAACTTGTCGGATGCTTGATTGTTAGTTATTGTAATCGCTGCACGTTTCATAGTTGTTACTTCTTTTGTGCTTTTGCCAAAGCTAATGCTACTTCAAGGTAATAAGACTGGAAGGAACTTGTAGCATTTTGGAGGCATCATGAATTCATAAAACCCACCAAATTGCAAAGATTATTTGAGGATTTTTTGTGTGTTTAGGTTAACCAAGACGGAATACCACTAGTAGAAAACATGCTTTGGTTCGGGCCTGGCCAGCCCATTAGCCCCGGTTCTTCACGAACCGGGACTCATGGGGGGCATTAGTCCCAGTTCATGAGCCCAGCGGGCCAGCCGGGGCCTCGTGGGCATTGGTCCCGGTTCGTCTGGATCCATTTGTCCCTGTTCTAGGCACGAACCAGGACCAATGGGCCGCGCTCCTGGCCCATAGCCATTGGTACCGATTCATGCCTAGAACCGATGCATGTAAGGGGGATTTAGTCGCGGTTCCTACCACGAACAGGGACAAATAAGTTGCCTATATATACCCATTGTCGCAGCAGCACTCCACGGTGCTCGCTTTTTCCGGCCGCGAGAGGAGGGCATTTGGGTGCTCTAGCTCACCTCCTATGCACATGAGGTGTTCGATGAAATGCCCGAGCCACACTAGTTAAGCTTTCTCCTCTCGAAGCTCGACCTCGGAGCTCCTTTTTCCCGAGATTTGTTTAGATTTAGCGGTCCGTCACGCCTCGTCCCTGTTTTCACCGCCGTTGATCGCCCGCGCCGATCTCGTCGCCGGCACCACCGTGGTAAGCCTCTTGTTCTTATCTTCTTTCTGATTTTCTTACTTTAGATAGATACTTGTCTGATTTTCTTACTTTAGACAGATACTTGTCTGATTTTCTTACTTTTGACACACATAATTATATATAATGCACGTAGATGAACCGGCAATGGATGTATGGTGACAGACACACCTCCGAGTACATTAAGGGCGTGCATAATTTTCTCGAACTGGCTGAGGCAAACAAGCAGAATGGTTTTATGTGTTGTCCATGCCCTAAATGTGGGAATACGAAGTCTTACCCTGACCGTAAAATCCTTCACACCCACCTGCTTTACAAGGGTTTCATGCCACACTATAATGTTTGGACGAGGCACGGAGAAATAGGGGTTATGATGGAAGACGGTGAATAAGAAGAGGACGATGACAACTATGTGCCCCCTGAATACGGTGATGCTGCAACGGGGGGAGCTGCTGAAGATCAAGAGGAACCAGACGATGTGCCCGATGATGCTGCAACGGGGGAAGCTGCTGAAGATGAAGAGGAACCAGACGATGTGCCCGATGATGATGATCTCCGCCGGGTCATTTTCGATGCAAGGACGCAATGCGAAAGTCAAAAGGAGAAGCTGAAGTTCGATCGCATGTTAGAGGATCACAAAAAAGGGTTGTACCCCAATTGCGAAGATGGCAACACAAAGCTGGGTACCTTCCTGGAATTGCTACAGTGGAAGGCAGAGAATGCTGTGCCTGTCAAAGGATTTGAGAAGCTACTGAAAATATTGAAGAAGAAGCTTCCAAAGGATAACGAATTGCCCGGCAGTACGTACGTAGCAAAGAAGGTCGTATGCCCTCTAGGATTGGAGGTGCAGAAGATACATGCATGTCCTAATGACTGCATCCTCTACCGCGATCGCATTTAGGATTTGAACGCATGCCCGGTATGCGGTGCATTGCGGTATAAGATCAGACGAGATGACCCTGGTGATGTTGACGGCGAGCCCCGCAGGAAGAGAGTTCCCGCGAAGGTGATGTGGTAAGTGCTTAATATATAGTTGAACTAGCTAGTTGATTTAATAAACTACTTTATTTTACTATATATAAAAGTAGTTTATTTTTAATAAGTATTGCTTTATTTATTTATAGCAAGTGCTTAGTAGTTGAACTAGTTGATTTAATTAATAAAACTACTTTATTTTACTATATATAGAAGTAGTTCCCTGATACGTCTCCAACGCATCTATAATTTTTGATTGCTCCATGCTACTTTATCTATTGTTTTGGACTATAATGGGCTTTATTTTCGATGTCGGTGTACAGAAAGAAGGGTACACCTTTTAACTGTGCACGGGCACTCTGAGCCGCGGGCGTCGCCACGCTAAAGCAAGGCAAGGAAGGTGAGCCAAAGTAAGGCCGAAGCTCGAAAGAAACAGGACGACGCCAAGACCAAGACCACAAAGAGCAAAGGGGACGAAGCAGACTCCCCCGGCAAAATCCTTGCCGGGGGGCGGTTTTAGAAAACCCGGCAAGGCCCTTGTCGGGGCGGCTCGCCCCATGCCCACGGAGCGGATCACCTTTGAGTCCACTGCCCCCCCCCCCATGGGGCAAAGGATTCGGGAGACATCCCCATGGTGGCATGCAGATCTTTGTGAAGACATCCAAAGATCAGATACATACTATGGGAGATGACGACCCTTGGCGGGATCCTAGTGTAATAATGCAGTCGGGAATGAAAGGAGGAGCTACCATCACCGATAGTCAATCCGTGATTAATAATAATGATCTAATTTAGGTTTTTTAGTACATATATTTAATTGTACAAGTTTAATATTTGAATTATGAACACAGACCGGAAATGTCGTACTCGGACGAAAACCGCCCGGGGGAGTGCGACTGGTGCCACGACGACCGAGGTATGTGCGACAGGTTCCTTGAGCTGGACGAAGATCGGCGCTTCAGCATTAAGCTCGAGGATACCTACGATGTTCATACGGTACGCAACGACGACAATAATTTTTTTCGTAATTAAGCACGACTTCAACTATATTAACGTGTATTTTTCATCTTTTCCAATTCGACTAGCTTATCACATGCTATGAAAGACGCTATGTCTTGGAGAGGATGGGTTTTGAAGACCATGAAAGTATGGAAACCAAAAAAAATTCACCTAAGGACCCATCATGGTGTGGATTTTGAAGTAAAGCTGTATAATGCTGAGAGTGTAACCCATTTTGGTTGCAAAATTGGGAAGCACTTTGCAAGATGTATGGTTTTGATGAGGGTATGCTTGGCACCATGGATCTTGGTGATCCTACAATCAAGCAAGACAATATGGACATTTGGGTCCTTGTGGATACACTTCCAATTCTTCCCCATGTGAGCTTCTCAAACATAGTTATTAAGTAATTTATATTGTTTATTTCAAAATAGTTAACAGATTATTTTCATTCTTCAAAGAATGTGCGGAAGATGGTAGACAAAAGCCACTACGCCGATGGCTCCGAATTAACTTATAAGGAGAAAAATCATCTGATCGCATTTTGTACTGATCTTGAGAATTACAATATCTAAAATCGAACTCCGCAACATTATGGTCAATACGTGCCACTAGTGCACGTGTTGAACTACGGTAACTACCATGGAGATACCCTGGTAATTTTTTTTACTATTACGACATCCGTGCGTCTTTTTGCATACTTCTAAAACTAGTACATCATTGCTAACTACTTAATTTATTATTATGTTTTTCAACAGAGAATCCCAGAGGATTGTGTGCCTCATTTGATGTATGAGATTGGCAGCCTTCATGTTTTGAACATATATCCAGGTCATCCTACGAATCTCAACTGTCCATGATTTCTAAAAGAAGTGGAGACATGACAATCAAAGAATGGAAAAATGTATGGACAGTCGTAAGGAGCTTCTTGGAAGCAAAAGGAAGCGAAGCGCAAGAATTGGAGACAGGATGATCTCCATTCTTCATAATGGAGAGTCGTGGTCTATATTGTTTTATACTATTTTACCTTAAGGGTGTTTAGGTCCTACCGACATCGATGATCATGTGCTAAGAACAATTATGTAGGGTTGGGTTCGATGACTATGAGGATGATGATCGTATGACTTATTATTAATAACGAGTAGAAGTTGTATGATGATGCATGATTAGTAGGACTTGTTATTATATATGATGATGTATGATGCGAGCATGCATGAGCATGTTATATCAGCGGGTGAAATGAACATAGCAGCAGCGTTGATAAACCAAGGACGAAGATATAAGAGAGGACGCTTCTCTCTATTAGCTAGCTAATAACAACCTAAAAATAACCCCCAAAACCCTAAAGCAGCCACTTTTCTTAAAAAACATGGACTTTTGGTCCCGGTTGGTGCCACCAACCGGGACCAAAGGCCCTCGACCGCTCGGTGGACCGGACATGTGGAGAGCACATCTGTCCCGGTTCGTGTTTGAACCGACTAATGGGTGGAGGTATTTGTAACGACCCATTAGTCCCGGTTCATGAACCGGGACTAAAGGCCCTTACGAACCGGGACTAATAGGTGTTTTTCTACTAGTGGTACATCATTGCTAACTACGAAGTTATTACTATGTTTTTCAACAGATAATCCTGAATGATTGTGTGCCTCATCTGATGTATACGCACGGTCGCCTTGATGTTTTGAACATACATCCAGGTCGTCCTACGAATCTCAGCTGTCCATACCGGGTTTCTAAAAGTAGTGGAGACATGACAACAAAAAAATGGAAAAAATGTATGGATAGTCATAAGGAGCTTCTTGGAAGCAAAAGGAAGTGAAGTGCAAAAATTGGAGACAAGATGATCTCCATTCTTCATAATGGAGAGTTAGGGTCTATATTGTTTTATGTTATTTTACCTTAAGGGTGTTTAGGTCCTACCTGATACTGATGATCATGTGCTAAGAACAATTATGTAGGGTTGGGTTCGATGACTATGAGGATGATGATCGTATGACTTGTTATTAATAACGAGTAGATGTTGTATGATGATGCATGATTAGTAGGACTTGTTATTATATATGATGATGTATGATGCAGCATGAGTTATTATATATCAGCAGTGAAATGAACATAGCAATGGCGTTGGTAAACCAAGGACCGAAGATATAAGAGAGGACACTTCTCTCTATTAGCTAGCTAATAACAATCTAAATTAACCCCCAAAACCCTAAACCAGCCACTTTAAAAAACCTCGGCTCCAAATGAGCTCTTGACGTGGAAGCCTTTTGGTCCCGGTTTATCTCACCAACCATGACCAAAGGCCCCCTTGCCTGGGCTGCCTGCAGTGGCCACGTGGAGGCCCATCTGTCCCGGTTCGTGTCCAGGTTCTTAAACCGGGACAAAAGGCCCTTACGAACCGGGACAAATGCCCTGTTTTCTACTAGTGGTTGGGCCAATTTGTTAGCCGGATTGCTATCATCGACACGGACAACACTCTTCTACTGGTGCCAATATGCGCCCGCTGCTTTTCTTGGCTGCCAAATTGGTGGTACAAAATGGAAATGTTGGTGGTTGACACCAAGAGGATGGAGTTCTCCATTGCTGAACCCCCACAGGAAGCCAAAAAATTGACATTCCATGGTATAACTATGGTGGAATCAGGAGAAGGCAGGCCTAGAATGCTTGTTAGTGGACATGACACTTCTGGCCGGTGGCTGCAATTATACCATTGGGGGGGGGGGAATTGTGGGAGCTCCAGCAAGTGGCTGAAGGAGAAGATATTCTCACCCTCCCTGGTCTCTTGGTACTTGCTCAGACGTTCAATGGGGAAGTACTTGGTCCTCGATCACCATAGAAACTCGTCGCTCGAGCCAAGCTTATGTACGTTGGACATCGAAACATTACAGCTTGAGAGCGTGTGTGCTTCGACAGTGAATGGCTGCGTATATAATAACTACCCACCGTCGTTGTCGTCACGAACAGTATCAAGCGGTAAACTCGTTGTTGCTTCTTAGTTAGTCTTTTCTACCCTTAATTGTTGTCACACAACTTGTCGGATGCTTGATTGTTAGTTATTGTAATCGCTGCACGTTTCATAGTTGTTACTTCTTTTGTGCTTTTGCCAAAGCTAATGCTACTTCAAGGTAATAAGACTGGAAGGAACTTGTAGCATTTTGGAGGCATCATGAATTCATAAAACCAACCAAATTGCAAAGATTATTTGAGGATTTTTTGTGTGTTTAGGTTAACCAAGACGGAATACCACTAGTAGAAAACATGCTTTGGTTCGGGCCTGGCCAGCCCATTAGCCCCGGTTCTTCACGAACCGGGACTCATGGGGGCATTAGTCCCAGTTCATGAGCCAATGAACCAGCGAGAACCTCGTGGGCATTGGTCCCGGTTCGTCTGGATCCATTTGTCCCTGTTCTAGGCACGAACCAGGACCAATGGGCCGCGCTCCTGGCCCATAGCCATTGGTACCGATTCATGCCTAGAACCGGTACAGAAGGGGGGATTTAGTCGCGGTTCCTACCACGAACAGGGACAAATAAGTTGCCTATATATACCCATTGTCGCGGCAGAGCACTCCACGGTGCTCTGTTTTTTCTGGCCGGCGAGAGGAGGGCATTTGGGTGCTCTAGCTCACCTCCTATGCACATGAGGTGTTCGATGAAATGCCCGAGCCACACTAGTTAAGCTTTCTCCTCTCGAAGCTCGACCTCGGAGCTCCTTTTTCCCGAGATTTGTTTAGATTTAGCGGTCCGTCATGCCTCGTCCCTGTTTTCACCGCCGTTGATCGCCCGCGCCGATCTCGTCGCCGGCACCACCGTGGTAAGCCTCTTGTTCTTATCTTCTTTCTGATTTTCTTACTTTAGATAGATACTTGTCTGATTTTCTTACTTTAGACAGATACTTGTCTGATTTTCTTACTTTTGACACACATAATTATATATAATGCACGTAGATGAACCGCAATGGATGTATGGTGACGTATACACCTCCGAGTACATTAAGGGCGTGCATAATTTTCTCGAACTGGCTGAGGCAAACAAGCAGAATGGTTTTATGTGTTGTCCATGCCCTAAATGTGGGAATACGAAGTCTTACCCTGACCGTAAAATCCTTCACACCCACCTGCTTTACAAGGGTTTCATGCCACACTATAATGTTTGGACGAGGCACGGAGAAATAGGGGTTATGATGGAAGACGGTGAATAAGAAGAGGACGATGACAACTATGTGCCCCCTGAATACGGTGATGCTGCAACGGGGGGAGCTGCTGAAGATCAAGAGGAACCAGCCGATGTGCCCGATGATGCTGCAACGGGGGAAGCTGCTGAAGATGAAGAGGAACCAGACGATGTGCCCGATGATGATGATGATCTCCGCCGGGTCATTTTCGATGCAAGGACGCAATGCGAAAGTCAAAAGGAGAAGCTGAAGTTCGATCGCATGTTAGAGGATCACAAAAAAGGGTTGTACCCCAATTGCGAAGATGGCAACACAAAGCTGGGTACCTTCCTGGAATTTCTACAGTGGAAGGCAGAGAATGCTGTGCCTGTCAAAGGATTTGAGAAGCTAATGAAAATATTGAAGAAGAAGCTTCCAAAGGATAACGAATTGCCCGACAAGATGCGTGACGTAGCAAAGAAGGTCGTATGCCCTCTAGGATTGGAGGTGCAGAAGATACATGCATGTCCTATCGATCGCATCCTCTACCGCGATCGCATTTAGGATTTGAACGCATGCCCGGTATGCGGTGCATTGCGGTATAAGATCGCACGAGATGACCTCGGTGATGTTGATTTACGAGCCCCAGCAGAAGAGAGTTCCCGCGAAGGTGATGTGGTAAGTGCTTAATATATAGTTGAACTAGCTAGTTGATTTAATAAACTACTTTATTTTACTATATATAAAAGTAGTTTATTTTTAATAAGTATTGCTTTATTTATTTATAGCAAGTGCTTAGTAGTTGAACTAGTTGATTTAATTAATAAAACTACTTTATTTTACTATATATAGAAGTAGTTCCCTGATATGTCTCCAACGTATCTATAATTTTTGATTGCTCCATGCTACTTTATCTATAGTTTTGGACTATAATGGGCTTTATTTTCGATGTCGGTGTACAGAAAGAAGGGTACACCTTTTAACCTGCGGCATCGGCACTCTGAGTCATGGGGCCGCCACGCTAAAGCAAGGCAAGGAAGGTGAGCCAAAGTAAGGCCGAAGCTCGAAAAGAAACAGGACGACGCCAAGACCAAGACCACAAAGAGCAAAGGGGACGAAGCAGACTCCCCCGGCAAGATCCTTGCCGGGGGGCGGTTTTTTGTAAACCCGGCAAGGCCCTTGCCGGGGCGGCTCGCCCCATGCCCACGGAGCGGATCACCTTTGAAGTCCACTGCCCCCCATGGGGCAAAGGATTCGGGAGACATCCCCGTGGTGGCATGCAGATCTTTGTGAAGACATCCAAAGATCAGATACATACTATGGGAGATGACGACCCTTGGCGGGATCCTGGCCAAGGAGGACCACGAGGCCTTCGGCAAGAGCCTTGCCGGGGATGACAGCAGGCGCCACGGCAAGACCCTTGCCGGGGCCCCGACAAGGCCCTTGCCGAGGCTGCGGCAAGGCCCCTGCCAAGGACACCTGTAGGGCCACCATCGGGCCCGCACCAATCGAGCCTCCATCATGCAGCTGCCGACCCAACCAGTTGGGCAGGCACCTGCGTGGCGGCAAACGAACCTTCGTGGAGACCCACCACGGCACCACCTCAGGTGCCTGCCTGCCTACATGGCACCACAGGCACCGCTGGCCAGGGCATGTGTCAACGCGAAGGGAAGCGGCGGCGGACGAGACTGGGCTCTCCCCCGTCCCCGGTAAAGCAAGGACACCTAAGCAAGACGCATTTATGGCGCCTTGTCATGTAATGCGAGGGATAAACTTGTATAGCTGTACCCTGTCCACCTCCTGTACGCCACTGTGGCAACCCCTTTCCCTATAAAAGGAGGCCCAAGGCGACCAGGAGGGGGATTCGGCTTTTTGGAGCTCTTCACTCCCCATAGCTAGCTGAAGAACGCAAATAAGCTAACCACCAAACCAGGAGTAGGGTTTTACGCATCTTGCGGCCCGAACCTGCATAAAAGAACCCGTGTGCTATCTGTTTGATCTTCTCTTCTCACGACCCCGCGCTCCGCAACCGTAGTAGGGATTCTTGTGATCCCATAGGTGTCGTCTCCGCACCGACATCTTTGGCGCGCCAGGTATGGGGCGCAGTTGTGAGAATCGGCTCTAGCAGCTAGTTCGACGCTTCTTCATCGTCATGGCGCCCAAAAAGAAGACGACGGTGGCGGTTGGCCCGTCGGAAGCCGGACATCTCGTCCCGACGCGGGCGAGCAGCGGACCGGTCGCAGAAAGGACCAGGGGCACCGTTCGTGAACACGAACACCGTCCCAGCAGCTGAAGTTTGGGAGGCGGCGATGTAAGTGCGCCTGGCAACGGGCCGCACGCCGCCAAATCCAAAGATGGAGCCAGGCTCTCCGCGGATGGTGCGGGGCCTTCCAAGATCGCCGCCACCCCGCTCGCAGGCGACGTGAGGGCTTCCAAGACTCCCACGCCGGCGCCGACGGCGCGTTCTTCTCAAGCGACGCGCGATGAACGGCGTAATCACGCCAAGGACCCCGGGCGTTGCCAAGGAAAGAGCCCCGAGCGCCACTCCCGAGGTTCAGAAGACCTGCCCGCTCGCCGAGGCGTGGGAGAAGGTGGCGTGCGACCGCGGGTTCATGATAGACCTCCTTCTGACATGGTCAGAAGTCAAAGCGCATCGCAATCCGTGCAGGTTTCGCTGCCACCAACGCCAGCAGAAGCCTTGGCGTGCGCGCAGTTGCTCCTCGATTTTCCTCCCACTACGGGGAAACTCGACGAATGGAGAGCCACTATCCGAAGCCTTGTTGCGGTGGCTAACAAATATGAACCAAGTCCGGTGGAGCCCCCGGGACGACGCTCCGACGGAGTCCCACGCACCAGTGGCGGGAGAGCCGGCGGCGTCGCGACCACAGTGCACTCGCCTCCTCCTCGCCCGGTACCGCAGACGCCAACCCGTCGCGATGTTACGGGCAACGAGATCTCCGTAGCATCGTCCGACCCGCGGGCCCACCGTGACCAGCGCCAAGTCCTTCGGGAGCGAGAACATGAAGACGCTCAAACCACTATCGAGCGCTGGCGCGGAGCACGCCACCAATCAGACAGGCGAACTGGGCCTGCTGTGAGCCACCCGGCACCGGGGAGCCCTGGTGGCTTACCCTACGAGGTAGGCTGCCCGGCTTTTACCCGTGAGCTGCGGCAGTTCCAGTGGACCACTCACCGCACCTTTAAACCCGATGTGGGTGAAAAGTATAGTGGCAAGACCCACCCGTCCGAGTTCCTCAGCGTTTACACCATCGTGATGCAAGCTGCCGGAGCCCGCGACTATAAGGTGCTTGCGAATTATTTTCCGTTGGCTCTTAAACCCAATGCCATGTCATGGTTGATGCACTTGCCGGTAGACTCTATTTCCTCCTGGTCGGATTTGTGCCATGAGTTCGTGGGCGCCTTTACTGGAGGCCACCAAGCCCATGGCCAAGCAAGAGACCTGCACGTCATTCCCCAGAAGGGAGGCGAGAGTCTCCGCAAGTATATTCAGAGGTTCAGCCGGGTACAATACAATATCCCTGATGTTCACCCTGCCGCCATCATCAGCGTGTTCCATCAGAACGTGCGTAACCGCAAGATCTTGGCGAAGAGCTGGAAATGAACAAGGTGAGAGATGTAGCAGAACTCTATGTTCTTGCTGACAAATGTGCCCGAGCTGAAGAGGGAAGGAAGTACCCCGGCGAAGATGCCGGCGTGGAAACCGACTCCTCAGATGAGGATGTTGCCGCCCCGGCAAAGAAAGGCCAGCACCACAATAGGAAGCGCAAAGGAAAAGCCATGCTTCCCGTCGAGGGATCTGATGACGCCGGCTCCACCAAGAAAACCAAGGCAAACGACCCCGGCAAGGAGGTTGCCGGATGTGTCGCCTGCTGGGCCTTGGCGGCTGCCGAGAAGCCAGGAAACTCCGACAAGCGATACTGCAAGATCCATCGCACCAAAGGCCATGCTCTCCAGGACTGCCGATAGGTTGAGCTCCTCGCTGAAAAGCAGAGGGCTGAGTATGAGAGGCGAGACAAGGAGAAGGGCCCAAACGGTGCTGAGGGGTCCGGCAAGAAGCGTGATGGCCAGGCGGGCCGTCGCGACAAGGATAAGCAACAGGAGAGGCCCGCCCGGGGCCGTGACAGAAAGCCAGAAGATGACGATCACGAAGAGGACGACGAATCCGGCGACCAAGAGTTTCAGAAAGCTACAGAGGCCATGTGCGTCGACGGCGGCGCCTCGCTGCATACTTCTCACCGCCGGCTTAAACAGTGGGCGCGAGAGATCACAGCGGCAGAGCCGTCGTTTGATGCCCAAAGGCCGCTGAAGTGGTCCAGCACACCTATCATCTTTGACACTGAGGACCACCCTGATCGCACCACTGCGGTCGGGTGCTTGCCATTGTTGGTTTCACCAACAATACGCAACCTCAAGGTGACGAAGATGCTAGTCGATGGCGGGGCCGGTCTGAACCTGATCTCGCCTGCCGTGATCGAGAAACTGCAGATACCCGATGGAGACCTCGAAGAGACGGGCACGTTTCAGGGGGTCAACCCGGGAAGAAGCCAACCCAAGGGAAAGGTCACGTTGCTCGTGACTTTTGGAAGCAACCTGAACTTCAGGACGGAGAGGATCGTGTTCGATGTTGCCAAGATCACCTTGCCCTACAACGGGATCCTTGGCCGCCCAGCGCTGGCCAAGTTCATGGCGGCGTCACACTACGCCTACAACACCCTGAAGATGCCGGGACCTGTGACGATCATCACCATCCCCTCCGACAAGAAAGATGTGTTGATTTGCGTTGACCAATTATACCAGCAAGCAGATGCAGCAGCTGCCGCCGCTAGGGCGCTTGCTCCTGCCGCTGGGACCCCGGGAGCGAAGAAGAAGAAGAAGACTGGTGAGGCCTCGGACACCCACTCCGGCAAGCGCACCTCTTCGGAGTGTAGCGCTGCCGTCGAGGACATGCCAGAGAGCTCCACCGTCGGAAACAAGAAGCCCAGGGCCATACCGCCGGGAACCAAGAAGGTTTCTATCAATGGGGACGGCACGGGAGGAGCTTTTACCATAAGCTCCACCCTCGACGACAAATAGGAAGACGCGCTCGTCACCTTCCTGCGGGCGAATGTCGATGTGTTTGCATGGCAAGCTTCCGACATTCCCGGTGTTCCCAGGGAGGTGATTGAGCACCACCTTGCTGTCTGCCCTCATGCGTGGCCCGTCAAGCAGAAGGTCAGAAAGCAAGCTTTGGAACGACAAGAGTTCATCACAGAAGAAATCCGGAAACTGGAAGCAGCGGGTTTGGTAAGAGGAGTGGTCCATCCAACATGGTTGGCCAACCCGGTCGTGGTGCGCAAGGCAAATGGGGAGTGGAGACTATGTATTGATTACACAAACATCAATAAGGCTTGCCCTAAAGACCCCTTCCCGTTGCCGCGCATCGACCAGATTGTTGACTCCATGGCTGGGTGTGATCTGCTGTCATTCCTCGATGCCTACTCCGGCTACCACCAGATCTTCATGACAAGAGAAGACGAAGAGAATACAACATTCATCACCCCATGTGGTACGTATTGTTTCATGCGGATGCCTTTCGGGTTGAAGAGTGCTGGTTCGACGTTTGCAACGGCGGTCCTGATTGGTTTTGAACCCCAGCTCCATAGAAATATGGAAGCTTATATGGATGACATAGTGGTCAAAACCAAGGACAGGGCAACTCTCATACCGGATTTGCAAGAAACATTTGCGAACCTGCGCAAGATCAATCTCAAGCTGAACCCCGAGAAGTGTGTCTTTGGCGCCCCGTCCGCAAGCTTCTCGGGTTCTTGGTGTCACAGCGTGGGATAGAAGCCAATCCAGACAAAATCAAAGCTATAGAGCAGATTGAAGCACCCAAGCGAATCAAGGATGTGCGTCGGCTTGCTGGTTGCGTCGCCACCATGGGCAGGTTCATTTCCAAGTCTGCTGAGCACGCCCTTCCCTTTTTTAAGATCCTGAAAAAGGCGGGCCCGATGGAGTGGACGCCAGAAGCCGAAGCAGCATTGCAAGGTTTGAAGAAATACCTCTTCAAGGCCGATACTAGTTGCGCCCAGGCCACAAGAACCGTTGCTGCTATACCTGGCGGCAACGGACCAAGTGGTCAGTGCTGCACTGGTGGCGCAGAGAGAGGTTGACGACAAGGGGATGGCAGCGGCGGAGCCCGACACCACCAATGCAGGGACGACACAACCAGTTGGAGTGCCGCCGAAGAAGAAAATGATGCAGCACCCGGTCTACTTTGTCAGTTCCTCCTGCAGGGGGCTAGATCAAGGTACTCCGGCGTGCATAAACTGCTCTTCGGCCTCCCTATGGCCTCGAGGAAGCTGCGTCACTACTTCCAGGCGCACGAGATCATCACGTTACTCGCTTCCCTCTGCAACGGATATTGCACAATCCAGATGCAACGGGAAGAATTGTGGAATGGGAACTGGAGCTGTCCAGCTTTGGCCTCAAGTTTGAAAGTACTTCGACGATTCAGAGCCGAGTCCTAGCAGAGTTCATTGCAGAATGGACCGCAACACCTGACGAAGAAGCCCAAGAGACTGCTCTCCCCGGCAAAGAGGCAAGTTCCGATTGGATCATGTACTTTGATGGAGCTTTCTCCTTACAAGGCGCCGGGGCTGGCGTACTGCTTGTCGCGTCCATCGGGGAGCACCTCAAGTACGCGATCCAGATGCACTTCCCCAGGGAGATGTCAACAAATAATACGGCGGAGTACGAAGGGCTGCTTGCCGGTCTTAGCATCGCGGCGGACCTCGGAATCAGGAAACTCATCGTCAGGGGAGACTCACAGCTTGTCGTCAAGCAAGTCAACAAGGATTACCAGAGCCCGTTGATGAAGGCCTACGTCGATGAAGTGAGAAAGCTGGAAGAGCGTTTGACGGGATCTGAGCTAAACACGTTCCCCGAGCGGAGAACGATATCGCCGACTACTGTCAAAAGCAGCGCTGCCCTCAAGCTACCTGTGGAACAAGGTACCTTTGTGCTTGACTAACTCAGCCATCCGTTGATCCATCAACAGAGCAGAATAAGAGGAGGAAATCAGGGCCCGACAAGTACTTTCCCGCCGAGCTCCCCGGAGCCGCCGGCAAGGATGTTGCCAGGGATACTGAGCCCGCCACGGGACGACTGGCTCCGGCGGAGCGTCAAGCTCTTGCCGTCGAGGCAGCCGCCCCTATTGCGGAGGAGATGCCTTTAGTCCTCGCCGTCGAGCCCCAGGCTCCGGCGTGGGCTCAGCCTACCGTCCGATTCCTCCAAACAGGGGAACTTCCTGAGGAGCAGGAAGAAGCGGAAAAAGTAGCCCGTCGCTCCACCATGTACCAGTTCGTCGATGACGTTCTGTACAGAAAGAGGTCGAACGGTGTGAGATTGAAGTGTATCCCTCGGGAGGAAGGACGGGGGCTGTTGGCAGAGATACACGGAGGCGTATGTGGATCCCACATTGGGTCAAGGGCCCTTGCCGGCAAGGCATTTCGGCAAGGCTTATTTTGGCCCTCCGCCATCCAGGATGCGACGACACTAGTCACCAGGTGTGAAGCGTGTCAGTTCCATTCAAAGAAGCTTCATCAGCCAGCTCAATCCCTCCAAACCATTCCTCTCTCCTGGCCCTTCTCGGTGCGGGGCTCGACATCTTGGGCCCTTTCCCCGTGCCGGGGCTTTGAGTACTTGTACGTTGCCATCGACAAGTTCACAAAGTGGCCGGAGGTGGAGGCAGTGAGGAAGGTCACAGTTCAGTCAGCCGTCAAGTTCTTCAAGGGACTAGTGTGCCGTTTCGGCGTAACCAACAGAGTTATCACCGACAACGGCACACAGTTCACAAGTCGCACCTTCATGCAATATACCCAAGACCTCGGCAGCAGAGTCTGTTTCGCTTCCGTTGCTCACCCGCAAAGCAATGGTCAAGCTTAGAGGGCAAGTGTTGAAGTACTGCGGGGATCAAGGACCAGGACCTTTGACAGGCTGCACAAGAGTGGAAGGCGCTGGATTGATGAGTTGCCGGCGGTTCTTTGGTCGATCAGGACGCCGCCAAATCGAGCCACCGCCAGACACCTTTTGCCCTGGTATCTGGGCGAAGCAGTTCTCCCCATCAACTCATATACGGGTCACCTCGAGTGCTCGCTTATGACGAAGCTCGAGCAAGAGCAATCGCGGCAAGACGCAGCCTTGAGCTCCTTGAGGAAGATCGTCTTCGGGCGGCTGTGAGAGCAACACGCTACCAGCAAGCCTTGCGCCGCTACCATAGCCGCAAGGTTCATGCCCGAAGCCTTGAGGAAGGCGACCTTGTCCTTCGGTGCGTTCAATCGGCCAAGAATTCCAACAAGTTGACGCCAAAGTGGGAAGGCCCTTATCGGGTAATACGAGTCACCAGGCCCGGCGCAGTCCGCCTGGAGACCGAAGATGTTGTTCCGGTGAGCAACTCCTGGAACATTGAGCATCTTCGCAAGTTTTACCTGTAAGACGCAGCTCGCCGGGCCCCCCGGCAAGCCACCTTTTGCGCAAGCATTTCTGATGATGCATGTAACCCTTCGTACAAAGCCAGGCACAGACCCTGAGCTTAAATAAATGAAGCGCTGGTGCCCTAAGTTATAGTATGCATGCTAGGTCAAGTCTCGTCCTTGGTTAGGGTTGATAGTGCTTGGCGGCGACTAACCCCTAGCTTAGAGGTCGAGTGTGTGTCTCTTTGCCATTCTCTTGTCTCCTTTGGTTCGCAGGACTCACAAATACCCTTGCCGGACCACTTGAGGACGAAGGAGGAAAAAGAGGGGCAGATCAGTATCTTGACCCTGGCAAGCCAGTATTGCTGGGGGCTGCAAGTACGAAGATTCAGCCACGGCAGTCCAGAGTTTCCAGGGGCTGCAGCTTCAGATAAGTTCTTCATTCCTTATCATGCATTCCCTTATGGACTGAGGTATGTGAAACTTCGTTGTTCCCCAAGCTACCGTGCTCCCCTAAAAACTCTAGGCTCTGGGGCTCGTTCATGGGGCCAGGTTTGGTCGTAGTCGCGACAGCAAAAGGATGAAACGAGGAGCCTGAACCCGCCTCATCCCTGCCTCCGCCAAAAGCGTGAAGGAGGTCGAGTGAAGTGGGAAGACGGCAAGGCCTGTTGCCGGGCAATACAATGTTTATCTTGGAGATAACAAGGATTTATTCCTTGTCGTGGGTTCTACCCGCAAACAAACGACCCGGCAAGCGTCCCTTTTCATTAAAATCATTCCACTCAGGTACAGTCCATAGAGAATGAAAAACATGAATGATGGGATTACAAGTTTTTAAGTTCATCCTAAGACCAAAGGTTTACAAACTAAAAAGAGATAATGTGCCCGTGACCCCGCTCTTGCCCCTCTCTTCAGGAGGCAGGTCAAGGAGGCGAAAAGGGCAAAAGGGGTGCCAAGACGAGCTACGGGTGGCAGAAGACACCAAGAGAACATCTCGGCGGCCGTCCAAAGGTTGGATGGTGATGGCGGCGCCGGAAGCAGAGCTCGAAGACGAGGCGGCAGGACGTCAGCATGCGTCGAAGGTGTCAGTGCCCGCGTAATCCGATTTGACGGCCTTGCCGCCCGCCCTCTTCCTCTTCCGCAGCCTCCCAACGCCAGCCGCCCAAGGAGACGACCCCGAGAAGTTCAGGAAGCCGGCGACACGGATGATGGGATCGCCGGTGCCGCACGGAGCGACGCCCGACACCTAGTCGGACCCGTCATCCTGCCGCCTGCTACCCTCGTCGTCACTGCCGCTGTCCTCCTCGCCACTCCCGCTCGAGGAGGAGCCTTCGCTATCAGAAGAGCTCTCCACGCAGCACCTTGCCCGATTCCCGAAGCACCTGAAGACCTTGACGGAGAGGAGGCCGCCCTCCATCAGCTTGAAATGGAGAGTGAGCCCTGCCGTCAAGCGGTGGATGTGGGCGAACGTCTTCCACCCTCGGCCAAGGTACATGACATGAGGGGCTGGAAAGTCGATGCGAACTCGCATGCCACTGATCCAACAACCCCTCATGTGCAACCGCAATGACTCCGGCGGATCCAGCTCTATCTCGATCGCGAATGGAGTCGGGAGACGGAGACGACGATGAGGTGGCCGGCGCAGCCTGACGAAGAACTCGCAAGGATCATCGCCAACATGGCCCTCCGTAGGAGGAGGAACTACTGGCGGAGGCGGGACCGGCGCGCCACCCCGTTCTCCTCTTCCCTGAGCGCCTCGGCCTCGTCCACGGCCTCGCCCGTGGCCTCGCCCCCTCCCCCTTCCCCTCGCGGCTAGCTCTGCCACCACAGGTGAAGGAAAAGGAAGGATGCATTGTCGAGCGGCGACCCTTGCCGCCACCATTGAAGAGCCAGGATTCCCTCTCTCCATGGCGGATGGAGGGAGGGGGAGCAGAAGCTGAAGGAAGAAGAAGAAGGAAGAGTGCGAGATGCCATCCCCCCCCCCGCTCCTTATAAAGGAACAGGGTGGGGGCGCGGCCTCCCCGCTCAGCCAATCAAGACGCGGAAGGCGCAGGGAACTGGGACCGACCCGCGGCCCCGGCCCGCGACGGCCCGGTTTCCCGCCTCCACCATTCGCCACCCCGAGCGCATGAGAACCACGTGGCAGGCATGCGGGACCAAGACGACGGGTGAGGCGACCTCTCCCCACCCCGTGTTCGTGGGGAGTAGACGCCTTGAAGGCCACGCCCCGGCCCCGTTCAGTAAATGGGTGGCGCCTCCACGCCTCCCTCCGTTTATGGGGAAGGCGCGAACCGCCCCCTTTCACTGTGACGGGACGCATGCGTGCGGAGCTCAGCCCCACCGCATGCCACCCACGTCACACACACCTCCCCACGCCAAGGGACGCGCGGGAGGCGTGGGAAGCGCAGCGCGCGAAAAGACTTACCGCGGTAAAAACCACCCTGCCTGCCCGTGCATCATTTTTGGGCCTAGCCCAACGACGCGATCGCGCTTACGTGTGGCCCAGGCCCGGGGGCTCTTGTCGGTGTACAGAAAGAAGGGTACACATTTTAACTGTGCACGGGCAGTTTGAGCCGCGGGCGTCGCCACACTAAAGCAAGGCAAGGAAGGTGAGCCAAAGTAAGGCCGAAGCTCGAAAGAAACAGGACGGCGCCAAGACCAAGACCACAAAGAGCAAAGGGGACAAAGCAGACTCCCCCGGCAAAATCCTTGCTGGGGGGCGGTTTTAGCAAACCCGGCAAGGCCCTTGCCGGGGCGGCTCACCCCACGCCCACGGAGCGGATCACCTTTGAGTCCACTACCCCCCCCTCCCCGCCCATGGAACAAAGGATTCGGGAGACATACCCATGGTGGCATGCGGATCTTTGTGAAGACATCCAAAGATCAGATACATACTACAGAAGATGATGACCCTTGGCGGGATCCTGGACAAGGAGGACCATGAGGATGACAGCAGGCGCCGCGGCAAGACCCTTGCCGGGGCCCCGGCAAGGCCCCTGCCAAGGACACCCGTAGGGCCACCATCGGGCCCGCACCAATCGAGCCTCCATCATGCAGCTGCCGAGCCAACCAGTTTGGCAGGCACCTGCGTGGCGGCAAGCGAACCCTCATGGAGACCCACCACGGCGCCACCTCGGCTGCCTGCCTGCCTACATGGCACCACAGGCACCGCTGGCCAGGGCGCATGTCAACGCGAAGGGAAGCGGCGGCGGACGAGACTGGGCTCTCCCCCGTCCCCGGTAAAGCAAGGACACCTAAGCAAGACGCATTTATGGCGCCTTGTCATGTAATGCGAGGGATAAACTCGTATGACTGTACCCTGTCCACCTCCTGTACGCCACTGTGGCAACCCCTTTCCCTATAAAAGGAGGCCCAAGGCGACCAGGAGGGGGATTCGGCTTTTTGGAGCTCTTCACGCCCCATAGCTAGCTGAAGAACACAAATAAGCTAACCACCAAAGCAGGAGTAGGGTTTTACGCATCTTGCGGCCCGAACCTGGGTAAAAGAACCCGTGTGCTATCTGTTTGATCTGCTCTTCTCACGACCCCGCGCACCGCAACCGTAGTAGGGATTCTTGTGATCCCATAGGTGTCGTCTCCGCACCGACATTCTACTTTTATATTACTTTTAGGACTAACCTATTAACCGGAGGCCCAGCCCAGAATTGCTGTTTTTGCCTATTTCAGTGTTTCGAAGAAACGGGATATCAAACGGAGTCCAAATGGAATGAAACCTTCGGGAACGTGAGTTTCTCGCTGAACGTGATCCAGGAGACTTGGACCCTACTCCAAGAAGTGCCAGAGGCGGTCACGAGAGTGGGGGCGCGCCCTCCCTCCCCTGGGCGTGCCCCCCTGCCTCGTGGGCCCCCTGACGCTCCACCGATGTACTCCTTCCTCCTATATATACCTACGTACCCCCATCAGATCGGGGACGGAGCCAAAAACCTAATTCCACCGCAGTACCTTCCTGTATCCACGAGATCCCATCTTGGGGCCTGTTCCGGAGCTCCGCCGGAGGGAGCATCCACCACGGAGGGCTTCTACATCATCACGATAGCCCCTCCGATGAAGTGTGAGTAGTTTACTTCAGACCTTCGGGTCCATAGCTAGTAGCTAGATGGCTTCTTCTCTCTTTATGGATCTCAATACAATGTTCTCCCCCTCTCTCATGGAGATCTATTTGATGTAATCTTCTTTTTGCGGTGTGTTTGTTGAGACCGATGAATTGTGGGTTTATGATCCAACTTATCTATGGAAAATATTTGATTCTTCTCTGAATTCTTTTATGTATGATTGAGTTATCTTTGGAAGTCTCTTCGAATTATCCCTTTGGTTTGGCCAACTAGATTGGTAGTTCTTGCAATGGGAGAAGTGCTTTTCTTTGGGTTCAATCTTGCGGTGTCCTTACCTAGTGACAGAAGGGGTTGCAAGGCACGTATTGTATTGTTGCCATCGAGGATAACAAGATGGGATATTTATCATATTGCATGAATTTATTCCTCTACATCATGTCATCTTGCTTAACGCGTTACTCTGTTTTTAAGTTAATAATCTAGATGCATGCTGGATAGCGGTCGATGAGTGGAGTAATAGTAGTAGATGCAGAATCGTTTCGGTCTACTTGTCACGGACGTGATTCCTATATACATGATCATTGCCTGGATAACCTCATAACTATGCTCAATTCTGACAATTGCTCAACAGTAATTTGTTCACCCACCGTAGAATATCTATGCTCTTGAGAGAAGCCACTAGTGAAACCTATGGCCCCCGGGTCTATTCTCATCATATCAATCTCCATCACTTTATTTACTTGCTTTGCTTTTACGTTTTACTTTGCATCCTTATACCAAAAATACCAAAAATATTATCTCTATCAGATCTCACCCTCATAAGTGACCGTGAAGGGATTACCAAACCCTAAGCGTTGGTTGCGAGTAGCTATCGTTTTGTGCAGGTACGAGGGACTTGCGCGTGGCCTCCTACTGGATTGACACCTTGGTTCTCACAAACTAAGGGAAATACTTACGCTACTGTGCTGCATCATCCTCTCCTCTTCGGGGAAAACCAACGCAAGCTCAAGACGTAGCAAGAAGAATTTTTGGCGCCGTTGTCTGGGAGTCCACGCAGAAGTCAACATACCAAGTACCCATCACAATCCCTATCTCTCGCATTACATTATTTGCCATTTGCCTCTCGTTTTCCTCTCCCCCACTTCACCCTTGCCATTTTATTCACCCTCTCTTTCACCCTTGGCTCGTTTGGTTGAAATAGTTGAGTATTTATTCCTAAACAAAGAAGGCAATATCTATGGATCCTCATCCGCTTGCCAATCTTTTTAAGAGATCCAGTTATGATGAACCAATTCCTAGTGATTTGGATGCACTAGATTATCTTTATAAGGTTTTGCCTGAAATCCGTGAAGTCACTCACGATAGATCTTTGAATAAAAAGCATGATTGCAATGATTTTATTATAAATTCTTTTGATGTCAATTGTGTTAATAATATGCAAAACCCTAAGCTTGGGGATGCTAGTTTTGCTATGTCTACTACTTGTTGCAATGATCATGATTGGTGTGATTCTTCTTATGACCTTGAAAATTTATTTAATCCCCTTGATGAATATGAGATTGATAATATTGTTTGCAATAATATTGAAAGTGGGTTTGGAAGAGTGTCAACTTTAGGTCCCACATATTTGGATAACATTGAATCTTATGAAATATTTGATAAAAGTGGGCTTGGAGAAATCATGACTTTAGTTAATGATAATCCCACTATTTTGGAAGAGTGTAAACTTCTCATGCATGTGTATCGTGTTGAGAATATGTTATGTGATAGCTATAATGTTGAATTTTCTTATGATCCTACATGTAATTATTATGAGAGAGGAAAATATGGTTATAGAAATTTTCGTGTTACTAAATTACCTCTCGTTATGTTGAGATTGCTATTGTTCCTTTCCGCTTCCTTGCATATGCTAGTTTTGCTTGCTATGATAATTTGTTTGCCTATAATATGCCTATACACAGTTTTCCATAGCAAACAGAGCCTCTCTGCCATCAAGGTCCTTGCCAACGGTGATCTCCTGGTTAATCGGATAATTGAGTCCGCGTCACAGCCCTAGAGCTTGCTTGTAACTAGTGGCATTGCATCCATGCATCATGTTTAATTTTCTCAGAAAAATTGAAATGGGGATTGCCTAAACCCCTAGCACCAAAATAATGCAAATAGGTTCAACTTCAAAATATTTTCAGTAATCCAAATGGCCTTCAAAAATGTTCATCATTTCTGGAAAAATGTTTTAAACCATAACCAGAGGTGTTGCACATTTTTCATGACATATTTGGTCACTGGATTAATTCATTAAGTATTTGCATTTGGGCATTTAAATGCTATAAAATAGTTTAAATGCTCAAATAATCATAAACTTAAATGTTTGCTGTTGGATATTTTCCAAACAGTGGGCTTGAGCAAGTTTCATGATTTTTGGGGTAGTATTAGTATTTTTAATAAAGCCCTAAAGACTACAGAATAATAGAAAACAGAAAAACAGAGAGAGAGAAGCCCAGCCACTTACCTGGCGCTCACCTGACAGCCCATCTGGCCCGCCCAGCCCACCAGGGGCAGGGAGGTCTTCTTCCTCCCGCCAGTCGGATGCACAGTGCGTGCCCGACGCTCGCCGCGCCACCTCCTGCTTGCCGCTCCCCTCCCCCGACGCTCTGGACGCCTCCCCCGAGCGCCACGCACCCCCCTGACCTCTCTCTCCCTCACCCGTGGCCTCTCCCCTCCTCTGCTCTCTCACTCACACGCACCCGAGCGGCCCCGTCGCCACCGTCGCCGTTCGTCGTGGCCACCGACCTCCCCATACCAAGCCAGCTAGCCCACGAGCACCGCCTCACTGCGGCGCACCACTACGCTCAGTCCCACGAGCCCGGACGCCTTGAAGAGGCTTCTTTGAGCTCGTCTCCTACCTCGGACTCGACGGTCGCCGTCGCCCGATTCGTTGGACTCCGGTCGCCTCCGAGCCCGCTGACCACCTCTTCCTCTCCACTTAGAGCTCCTACGCCTCCCCTCTCTCTCCCCGTGCTCGATTTCACCGCGTAGCCGTCGCCTCCGTCGATCCCGAGAACCCGTCGCCGCCAGCTGTGTCGCCGCCGTGGCTAGAGCACACGCACGTCGCGTCTGAGCATACCACCGGGCTCGGCGTGATGCCAAAAGTCCAAAACCCCCAACCACCGCTCCTGCCGCTCGCTGTAGCGTCGTTTCCGACGACGCCCGAACTCCGGCCGCTGCAAAAGTTGCCGCCGTCGTCGATTTAGCCCACTCCGTCACGAGTTGTTGCCTCCGTTGGATGCGCGAGACTCCCAGCTTTCCGTAGCCGCAAACCGCGTCCAAAACCGAGCCCTGTAGCGCGAACCCGAGCCCCTCCGCCGCACCTATAAATGCCAAGCGCCGAGCCGCCGGCGAATTAGCCTCAGTTGACCAGGGGTTTGACTTCCCCTGGCTCAATGACAAGTGGGGCCGCCCCGCTAACTAACCTAGATTAGGATTAACTAAACCTAGTTTAGCTACTAACACGTGGGACCCACTGGTCAGTTTCACCTAGGCTGGCGCCTTTGACCTGGTGACGTCACCCCGACGCCTTGCTGACGCAATATTCCTTTTCTGGAATTTAGTTTTTTTCTAAATATTCAGAAAATTCCAGAAAATGATCTAAACTTCTAAAATTCATAGAAATTCAACCGTAACTCCAAATCAAATAAGTTATATATGAAAAATGATCAGAAAAATATGAAGAATCTGTTTATGCCATGATCATGCATGTTTGAACAAGTTAACCTCACTGAATAGGATGAATCATGATTAGGGTAATTTATGAACTAGCATTTGGAGTTGGAGTTTAACCTTATTTGAATTCCACTTCAATTAACTTGGCTTACTACTGCATTAGGTCAAGTCAGTTCCTTAACATGACATGTCATTCATGTGAATGTGCATTGCATCGATTGTGTTCTTTCTCAGTTGCCGGTGTTTGTCCCCTCTCAGTAGACGACGTACCGACAATTGTTCGATGACACCAATGAAGAACTATATTATCTTCAGAAGTGCCAGGCAAGCAAAACCCCCTTGTTCATTCCGATACAATCCCACTCTCTCGCTCCTGCTCTATTTTACTGCATTAGGACAACAACGACTCATGTGTTACTTGCTGCGGTAGCTGAACCCCTTTATCCTCTCGCATGACCTGTCATTCCACAAGAATTAGATGAAACCCACTAGCATGAGTAGGAGTTGTTTGAGCCATGTTGTGCCTACTCATTCATGCTTGTTTGTCATGCCTGCTATCGCTTAGATTTGAGTCAGGTCTGATTCATCGGGAATGAATTGGAATGGTTGTGTGAACATGTCCTACTGTGTGTGAGCTAAGTGTGTGAACACGATTTGGTAAAGGTAGCGGCGAGAGGCCATGTAGGAGTACATGGTGGGTTGTCTCATTGCAGCCGTACTCAGGAACTGAGTTCTGTGTTTCTGATCCATGAAACAGTTACTACCACGCATTGGGCCCGAAACCAACGGACCCTCTCGGCTTCTTAACCACCCTTGTCCTCATCCGGAGTTGCAAGTAGTTTCGTGTTTGTAGCATCTTTGGGGGCTGCCGCAGCGCTGACCTTAGGGGTGGGCTGTGTTGCGGTAGGCACGCGGGTCTGCAAAATTTAATGCCCGTTTGGTATCTCGGGAACCCTGCACACATCATTCGGGGCCGTTAGTGGAAACCTCGCCGGACTCCCTGGATGGAACCCGAATAGGCGATAAACCTGGACTAGGGACTTGAGTGTTTAGGTAGGTCATGGCCGACACCCACGTTGGGCTTCTGCTTGAAGGTTGCCGAGTACATGTCGTGTAAAACGGCGGTAAGTGGTGAGAGCGTGTGTGAAGAAGTACACCCCTGCAGGGTTAATATGATCTATTTGAATAGCCGCGTCCACGGAAAAGGACTTCTGGGTTGCCTATAACAGTTCATAGACAAGTGAAAGTGGATACTCTAAAATGCTAAGATAAGCGTGAGTGCTATGGATGGCGTTCTCGTGAGGAGACGGGAGCGGGTCCATAGTGGTGTATTGGTATGGTGAATATGTGGACTCATGTGCGCCACCTCAAAGAGTTACTTGCGATGTAGTTCAGGATAGCCACCGAGTCAAAGCTGGCTTGCTGCAGTCAAACTCCACCACCCCCTTTGATAATGATGCATATGTAGATAGTTCTGATGTAAGTCTTGCTGAGTACGTTTGTACTCACGTTTGCTTATTTTATGTTTTGCAGAGAGACGTCAGTCTCGCTAGTAGTTCCGCTTGGACTTCGACGTTTAGCTTGTTACCTCAGCTACGATCTTGTGCCCTCGGCAGGATCTGGTAGATAGTCAGGCTTCTCAGCCTTTTTCATTTATAGTTGTCTGTACTCAGACATGTTTAGCTTCCGCTTGTGCTTTGACTTGTATGCTCTGAGTGTTGGGTCATGAGACCCATGTTTGTAATATCTCGCTCCTCGGAGCCTAATGAATAAATATTTGAGTCAGAGTTATGTTGTGATGCCATGTTATATTTACACATATTGAGCATATTGTGTGTATGTTTGAAATGCTTGGTATGTGTGGGATCCGACAATCTAGTTTTTTATCCTTGGCAGCCTCTCATATGGGGAAATGTAGTCTCGTGCTTCCTGAGCGATAGTAGTCCGCTACAGCCCGGTTCACCGGAGTCCTGCTAGCCCAGCACTACTGCTATGGACACTTGACTGGCCGGCATGTGTTTCACTTCGTTCCTATGTCTGTCCCTTCGGGGAAATGTCACGCGGTGATATTCGGAGTCCTGCCTAGCCTGCTACAGCCCGGTTCACCGGAGTCCTGCTAGCCCAGTGCTACAGCCCGAATTCATACGTGGATGATCGACATGCTCGATGTGATTCATGTATGCCTGTCCCCATGGGTTAGTGCCGCTTTGGGTTCACGACTAGCCATGTCGGCCCGGGTTCTCTGTCATATGGATGCTAGCGACACTATCATATACGTGAGCCAAAAGGCGCAAAAGGTCCCGGGCCATGGTAAGGCGACACCCGTGGGAATACCGTGCGTCAGGCCGCAAAGTGATATGAGGTGTTACCGGCTAGATCAATGTAACTTGGAATCGGGGCCCTGACAGTCCGAGAAACAGAGAGTGTGAACCAAGGCTGTTTACCCGTCTCCAACTAAAAAATCCGAAAGGCCCCAACAAGCTGGTATCCTGCTCATAGACGTAACAGCCACTGTCCGGATACTCACGTATTACACGGTGCTTGTATACAGTGTGGTTTTTGCACTTTTCCGGCTCATGTGTCCGAATGATCATCAGTCTTTTTCCATTGTCTGATCGAGCGAGGAACCAGTTGTGCTTCCCTGTTTTTGGCAAAGGTGGTGTAATTCCAAAGGGCAGTAACTATAGGGACACTGCATCATATCAAAAAGGACAGGCATTGTTAATGTAAGATTAGCATTGTTTCGAGTATGAGTAGGATAATGCAAGAAACAGCATTGATATGTCCCTGTTGGAAATGGGAGGAAAATACAGGGAAATGTATACTGGGTTTGAAAATATAGAAGTGCCATGCATGGTTATACTCATGTTATCTCGCATTCGATTCTTCACTGAAACTACCATGTCATGCATGTTATGTAATCATGTTCTGTCCTCACAAACAAATTCTTCAAGGTAACTAACAGACCATGCATTGTTATATACTCGTGTTCTGTGGGAATTTTTTTTGTGAGGATATTATTCTAGTCGTTGATTGCTGAAGGGTGAATATAGGTATGTACACATGGTAAGCATTGCAGGATTTCACTACTTCCAAATATAGAGTTCTCCATGTGCACATTTACTTCCCTAATGAATGGTTAGATGAAACCAACAGTGTGGTGCATGTTTCTACATCATGAAAACGAGGAAACTAACATGGCCATTGATACACACTCATATTTAGTAGTAGTATATAGATTACTGTAAAATAAGGATAATATCCATATATTCCTAACCATTTGTTTATTCAGGGTACAAATTGGCTGTAATGACATGGTCACAATCGCATGAATTAACTCATTCCAAATATAGCTTATTTACGGTGTCTCTAATATATTGCCATAGTTCTACTCAAATTCTTCTCAAACAGGGATATGCCAATCATCAAAAAAAGTTCAAACAGTGTCATGGCGTCATCATTAACATGAGATGGAAACAACTTACATGCGCCGTCCCAGCAATAAGTGGTGCCATCTTCTTTGTCGATCGCGTAGATGATGCCATTGTGTTCAATAGCATCACAGAAGTGTGTATCAGCTTTGACGATGATCCACTGTGAGCCGAGTTGTCTCCAGCTAAAAAAGGCACCGTCATAAAGATAGGCGAGTCTGCGGTCGAAGAAGGCAATTAGCTTGAAGTCTGCGTAATTCGCATGTCGTGTGGGTACTTGGCAGATTACAATCTTCTGCAAAACAAGGTCCGTCCAACTGACGTAGTAATCTAGATGACTTGGACCGCGATGGTAATACTCTATATAATCCAACGGAGAAAGGATAATCTCATGGGAGGTCTGGAAGTTCACGAGCACCGACTTTTACCGCCTTCTCTCAAGGCAGGCTGCCGGTGTCAAAACCGGCGGATCCCGGTAGGGGGTCCTGAACTGTCGTCTAGGCGGATGGTAACAGGAGACAAGGGACACGATGTTTTTACCCAGGTTCGGGCCCTCTCGATGGAGGTAAAACCCTACTCCTGCTTGATTAATATTGATGATATGGGTAGTACAAGAGTAGATCTAGCACGAGATCAGAGAGAATAAACCCTAGAAGCTAGCCTATGGTATGTTTGTTGTTCGTCCTACGGACTAAAACCCTCCGGTTTATATAGACACCAGAGAGGGTTAGGGTTACACAGAGTCGGTTACAATGGGAGGAGATCTACATATCCGTATCGCCAAGCTTGCCTTCCACGCCAAGGAAAGTCCCATCCGGACACAGGACGTAGTCTTCAATCTTGTATCTTCATAGTCTAGGAGTCCGACCAAAGGTTATAGTTCGGCTATCCGGACACCCCCTAATCCAAGACTCCCTCAATAGCCCCCGAACCAGGCTTCAATGACGATGAGTCCGGCGCGCAGATTGTCTTCGGCATTGCAAGGCGGGTTCTTCGCCAAATTATGTGTTCCTGTTGAATAGTGATCGGCTTCTCGTGAATATTCTGCTTCTTGGCTTCCACGCCCAATAACGGCCGTCTTCCACGTGTCAAACGAATGCGAAAAGCCAGGGTGTTTTTACATTTACCCCCTAGCTGCGCGAATGAGCTGCCTATAAAGGAGACGAGGATTCAGATCCGAATCACACCATCTTTCCTTCGCGAGCGTTCATCGGAGCGCATCCGACAGTAATCCATTCCATCATGGCCAGTCGACGCAGCTCCTCCTCTCGCCTTCCCAGCCCTCAACCTGGAGATTGGGAGAGATGTTCCGTCCCGCACAGCGAGCTAGTGACGCTCCAAACCAAGGGATTTCTTCCCCCAACCTTCATGGTCCCGGTTTGAGCCGGACTCGCCACCTATAATGGCGGAAAGCAGGAGAAGAGTGTCCCCAATCCCTCCAAAGGAGAGCGGGTATGCCTTGTCCCTTATTTGATAAGAGGGCTCGGATTTCCAATTCATCCGTTTCTCCGGGGGCTCCTGGAGCTCTACGGCCTCCAGCTGCACAACCTTACGCCTGCCTCCATATTGCATATTGCGGGCTTCATAGCCCTTTGTGAGCTGTTCTTGGGCGTCGAGGCTCATTTCGCGCTGTGGAAGAAGTTGTTCTGCCTTGTGCCCCGTTCTCAGGAGGGGTCGATATATCAAGTGGGCGGAGCCGAAATATGGTGCATCGCCGGGACCGGATATCTATCCGGAACCCCAAGGAAGGCGTCCGAAGACTAGCCTTTAGAATGGTTTTATATAGAAGATGTCCCCCTGCCGGAACCTGTTCGGATCGGCCTCCCCGAGTTCAATAATGCTCCCTTGAAGAAGCGCCTAAGCTGGCGTCCACGGAGCCCTCAGAGGGAAAACGACAAGGACGTCCTTTACCTGATGAGCCGGATAAGGTTATTAGCTCATTCCGGACTGACCATGATCGGGGTCATGGCCACATGCATTATGCGGGGGGTGCAGCCGCTTCAGTATAGAGGCCACCCCATGTGGGATTTCAACGGGGAGGATGATGCCACCCGCTGCGGCAGTAAAGGGCCGGGATCGGTTGCTGCTCTGACGAAGGCCTTGTCCGCATTATACAAGGGAGAAGTGGAGGAGTTCCTCCGCGTCAATCCACAGGACGGATTTTCTATATACAATCCTCCAAGCTGGGTAAGCGGACACTTCTTTTTGCCCATCCGTTCCATATTCCCATAGTTAAGTACCTTATCTTGTGATTTCGACGCATGAATTGTGCCGGGCCATAAAGGATATAAACAACCCTCCTCCACAACCCGAGGATCCGGAACGGTCCCTCTATTCGGCCTCCCAAGAGGATCCAGACATATCCGTGGAGCTGATCGATGGGGTATTTTACCAACTGAGCATCGACAATGCCTTGGTCGCCATTATGGCCGATTACCCCGAAATATTTCAAGCCTCACAGGTAACTGAGACCGAAGTCCCAATACTTTGAAAATGATCCATCCGTGCTTATTTTTTATCACCGTATATCAATGGTGTTTTGCAGGGGGGGCCCTTGAGGCGGAAGGCCGAGCCTACGGTGGCTAGCCAACAAGGGGCAGCAAGGCCCAACAGGCTGAAAAGAAGTGCGGTCCGAATTGAGACGCCGGCGCAACGGTATGGCGTGCCATTTATTCCCAGGTTTTATTCCCGGAAGGCATACTAACGCTTGTGCTCTCTTCAGGAAAAAGAGCGCTCGCCGGACTATATCCGGAGATGTTGCCAATCGAGCCTCCACCAGCCAGGCTCCAAAGCCAGGTCCAGAAGCGGAGGCGAACACGAAGCGTGCGTCGGACGCTCCTCCGACAGAGGATGCCGACAGACTGTCTGCCACCAATTCCGAGGTAGAGAGTGCCATGAATCACAGGCGTCGCCGGACAGTTCTTCGTGACGCATGTTTCTCCCAAGAGGCATTGGATGCCTTCAATTCGGGAGATGCGCACCTCCGTGCCGCTCAAAATGGTCTAGCCAGAGCCACGGAGCAGTATGTGAAAGACATACGGGTGAGAAAATTTTATGGTTATATATACCAGTAGCCCCCGAGACTTGAAATAGTTAGAATAACTGATTTAAGCATCATTTGTTATGCATGATCTTACAAAAAAGAATACCCAACTGTCCCAGGAGCTGGAAGAGTGCAAAGCCCAACTTGAGGCCGCACTAGCCGCTGCGAGGGAGGCCAAGGAGACCCCTCTGGTAATATACGCTTGAAAGATAAGTCTGTTGTGAAGTGTCACAGGTGTGTAAATCGACAATATCATTGCAGATAACGCCGGAGTAGATCCGGACAAGCAACAACTCTTGCGCCGGTTAAAGGCCGGGGAGAGCGTGCTTACGAGGGTGAGGCAGGAGAAGAATAATCTCCAAGATGCCAACACCTAGCTGGGTGAGGAACTAAAGGATGTTCGTGCCCAGCTATCGGACTTCGTGAATGAGAATCGACGGCTTCGCCGCGGCATTTTTAGTAAGTTCTTGAACGAACTTTGAAAAAGAGTTCGGCGAGGAAGTCGACTAACAGAGTTATGTCTGTAGGTATGCTCACAGGTCGTCCTACAGAGGAAATGCCCGGTTCTACGGGTGACCTTCTTCCCGAGCTCTTACAACTGCACAAACGAGTTCGGCAGGTGATGAAAGCCGTCGCCCAGGCCTTGTGGCCATCTGTCTCCCTGCCCGAAGTTCTTGAAAATCTTGTAGAGAGGCTTAAGGCAGCGCGGTGGCGCTTCCGATTATGGAAGATATCGGCCTGCCGTCAAGGCGCCAGGGAGGCCTGGGCCATGGTGAAGACGCGGTACACGAAGGCTGACCCAAAACACATGGCCGAGGTCGGACCTGTGGGGCCCGATGGGAAGGAGATCCCTGTGAGCTTAGTGTACGGCCAAGTAGAATTGGCCGCAAAGTATTCCCAACAGAACTGTAAACTAGACAGCCTATTAGATGGTATTGAGGAGGAATGCACCTAGTCGAATTGACTATGTAATTTAAGATGACATGTAAAAATGCCTTCTAGACGGATTGTAGATCGTTTGTCATGGCGGACCTTTTCGCTTCAACCTCGGGGCCCTATAGTCCGGAGTGTGTCCGAATACCATCACGGTTATGTAAGAACCGGGGCATGCATGGAGACCAGGCGTAGGGGTCATTAGTGCTTGAAATGCATAAGTGCCCAACTAGTTATGTTATATTACATGGTTAGTAAGAAACATCTTCCAGGGAGAATACTTCCATTAGGGGTTCCTTTCCCTGGGAGGCATGCCTTAAAGTGCATGTCCGGACTGCAAAAAAAGCAGAAAAGCATCTGGGGGCAGATAAATAAATAAGTGAGAAATCATCTTTAGTTCATCAAACAAATATTCCCTTAAGAACGCTAGCTTTCGGCTTCACCCAGTCTGAGGTACACATCCGGTGGACCCGGCATTAGCAATCGCAGAGGTGCTCCCTTTACCACCTAGCCGAACAATCGGGAACGTAGGGGTAAGCACAGGAGCCAGGCAACCCAGCTTGGCCAAAACTTAAGTCATATCGATGCATATAATGGTGAATAAAAGGTACATGCGGAAGCGTGACACATGTGTTAGGCATGAAGCCCGTACAAATAAGCTCCTGTTAAAGAAGCCCCCAGTTATAATGAGCGCGGATAGCGCGTCAAGTGTGTGCGAACAATGCGCTAACGAGCCTTTAAAGGTTGTAAGAGAAAAAGAGGGAGAAGGAGAGAAATATAACACAGCTAATGTGTAAAAAATAAACAGAGGAAGGAGACGAACTCAGAATCTGGCGCTAGGCGTAGAATCTTCGGAGACGGGCTGCGTTCCATGGGTTCGGCTCGAGTCGGTTATCCGATGCATCTCGCAGAAGGTACGCTCCACCGGTCAGGACTTTGTCGATAATAAAGGGACCTTCCCATTTGGGCTTGAGTTTGTCCTTTTTCTTGTCCGGCGGGCGTAGAACTAACTGGCCAACATTGTAAGTTTTGGCCCGTACTTCTCTGCTTTGATATCTTCGAGCCTGCTGTTGATAGAATGCGGAACGGGCTTTTGCCACGTCACGCTCCTCCTCCAAGGCGTCCAAACTGTCCTGCCGATCGAGCTCGGCTTCTCTTTCTTCGTACATGCGCACGTGAGGTGAGTCATGAATTATGTCGTAGGGCAAAACTGCCTCTGCTCCGTATACCATAAAGAATGGTGTGAATCCGATGGTGCGATTCGGCGTGGTCCGCAGCTCCAGAGTACGGAGTCGAGCTCCTCTACCCAGTGCGTGTTAGATTCCTTGAGGGACCGCACTAATCTGGGTTTGATGCCGCTCATGATTAGACCATTTGCTCACTCGACTTGACCGTTAGTTTGAGGGTGATAGACTGAAGCATAGTCGAGCTTGATGCCCATGTTTTTGCACCAGAGTTTGACCTCATCGGCCGTGAAGTTCGTGCCGTTATCCGTGATGATGCTGTGGGGGACGCCGTAACGGTGTACGGCCCCTGATATGAAGTCTATCACCGGTCCGGATTCGGCTGTCTTAACAGGCTTGGCCTCTATCCATTTGGTGAATTTATCCACCATGACCAGTAGGTATTTTTGCTTGTGGGTTCCTCCTTTAAGGGGTCCAACCATGTCAAGCCCCTGCACCGCGAAGGGCCAGGTGATGGGTATAGTTTGGAGGGCGGTGGGTGGCATGTGGCTTTGATTAGCAAAGAGCTGGCAACCGACGCATCGTTGGACTAAGTCCTGAGCATCTGCCCGGGCCATCGGCCAATAAAATCTTGTACGGAAGGCCTTGCTTACAAGTGTTCGGGCTGCAGCGTGGTGCCCGCCGAGTCCGGCATGAATTTCAGCCAGAAGATTCCGCCCTTACTCTTCGGAGATACACCTTTGAAGGACTCAGGTGGTGCTTTTCTTATAAAGCTCTCCCTCATGGAGTTTATAGGCTTTAGATCGCCGCACTATGCAGCGTGCCTCGCTTTGGTCCTCGAGAAGTTCCTACCTGGTTAGGTAGGCTAGGAATGGTTCCATCCACGGGGTGATGACTGCCATTATTACGTGGGCTGAAGATGTTACTTCGTTGGCAAAGCCTCCAGTTGTGTCAGAATGTTCGGTGTTGGGCAGTGCTGTTGGGTCCGGGCTATTATTTCCGGACTCCCCTTCCCATACTACGGATGGCTTGAATATCCTCTCTAAGAAGATATTGGGGGGGACGGCATCGCACTTTGCGCCAATGCGTGCCAAGACGTCTGCTGCCTGATTGTTTTCCCGAGCTATATGGTGAAATTCGAGCCCTTCGAACCGAGCTGACATTTTTAGGACGGTGTTGCGATAAGCTGCCATTTTCGGATCCTTGGCATCAAAGTCTCCATTTATTTGAGATATCGCGAGGTTCGAATCTCCGCGCACCTCTAGGCGTTGAATGCCAACGGATACTACCATCCGGAGACCATGTAGAAGGGCCTCGTATTCGGCTGCATTGTTGGAGTCCGTATACATTATCTGGAGTACGTATGGAACTGTATCTCCTGTTGGGGACGTCAGAACGACGCCAGCCCCCAGACCGGCCAACATTTTGGAGCCGTCGAAGTGCATGACCCAGTTGGAATATGTGCCGTACTCTTTAGGGAGTTCGGCTTCAGTCCATTCGGCGACGAAGTCGGCCAAAACTTGCGACTTAATAGCTCGCCGTGGCTTATACATTATGTCAAACGGGAGGAGCTTAATGGCCCATTTGGCAATTCGGCCCGTCGCGTCGCGGTTGTTTATAATGTCATTAAGAGGTACTTCGTAGGCTACCGTTATCGAACACTCTTGAATTTAGAGTCGCAGCTTCCGGGATGCCATGAACACCGCGTATGCTATCTTTTGATAATGCGGATACCGTGACTTGCATGGAGTGAGGACAGTGGACACGTAGTAAACTAGTTTTTGAAGGGGGAACTTGTGTCCGTCCGTTTCTCGTTCGACAACGAGCACCGCTCTTACAACTTGATGAGTTGCCGCGATGTATAATAGCATTGGTTCACCCATGTTGGGCGCGGCCATGACCGGGTTTGTTACCAATATGGCTTTTATTTCTTTGAGCCCGGCCGTGGCAGCATCCGTCCACTCGAAGTGTTCGGTGCGCCGGAGGAGGTTATAAAGGGGTAATGCCTTTTCTCCCAAACGGGAGATAAAGCGGCTTAGAGCCGCCATGCATCCAGTCAATTTTTGTATTTGTTTGAGGTCCTTTGGGATATCCAATTGTGACAGAGCTCGGATCTTGGCTGGGTTTGCTTCAATTCCTCTACCGGATACAATGAAGCCCAAGAGCTTTCTGGCTGGTACGCCGAAAACGCATTTTTCCGGGTTAAACTTGATGTCATATGATTGGAGATTATCGAATGTGAGCCTCAAATCGTCTACTAGAGTTTCGACATGCTTGGTATTGACGACCACATCATCTACGTATGCCTCCACTGTTTTGCCGATCTGGTTTGCCGGACATGTCTGAATCATGCGTTGGTATGTTGCGCCGGCGTTTTTGAGCCCGAAGGGCATTGTGTTGAAGCAGAATGGGCCGTATGGGGTGATAAATGCCGTTGCGGCTTGGTCAGGCTCTGCCATCTTAATTTGATGGTAGACGGAGTATGCATCGAGGAAACAGAATGAATCGTGTCCTGCGGTAGCATCGATAATTTGATCGATCCGGGGGAGGGGGAAGGGATCCTTTGGGCAAGCCTTGTTGAGGTCCTTGAAATCGACGCATAGGCGCCAGGATTTGTCCTTCTTTGGTACCATAACCAAGTGTGCAAGCCAGTCCGGATGTCTTATATCTCTGATGAATCCGGCCTCCAATAGTTTGGCTAGCTCCTCTCCCATGGCTTGTCTTAGGTTCTGAGAAACGCCGAAGAGCCTGTTTGACTGGCTTGAATCCTTTTAGGATGTTTAGGCTGTGCTCGGCCAGCCGGCGTGGGATTCCTGGCATGTCTGAAGGGTGCCAGGCAAAAATGTCTCAATTTTCGCCAGAGAATTCTCGTAGTGCGGCGTCTACATCAGGGTTTAATTGTGCCCCGATGGAGGCCGTTTTTGTAGGGTCCGTTGGATGGACTTGGAATTTGACTATTTCGTCTGCTGGTTTAAAGGAGGTGGACATGGATCTTTTATCGAGTATCACATCGTCCCTGTTTACCGTGGAGCGTAGCGCAGTCAGTCCCTCGGCCGCTAGGGCTTCGGATAGTGCCTCAAGGGCCAGTGCGACTGTCTTATTTTCGGCGCGGAGTGCTATGTTCGGGTCACCGGCAAGAGTGATGATTCCGTTGGGCCCGGGCATTTTGAGCTACATGTACCCGTAATGGGGTATAGCTTGAAAAATGGTGAATGCCTCTCGCCCTAATAGAGCGTGGTATCCGCTACTGAACGGGGCCACTTGGAACGTGACCTCCTTGGACCTGTAATTATCCGGCGTGCCGAACACCACATCCAGTGTGATTTTTCCTGTGCAGCACGCTTCCCGACTGGGTATTATTCCTCTAAAGGTTGTGCTGCTTCGCTCAATGCGGCTCCAGTCTATTTCCATTTTTTGAAGGGTTTCCTCATAAATGAGGTTCAATCCGCTGCCACCATCCATGAGTACCTTGGTAAGGTGAAAGTCGTCCACTATTGGACTGAGGACCAATGCTGCTGGTGCTCGGGCTGTTCGGAATTTAGGTTCATCACTGGCATTAAAGGTAATAGCCGTGTCACTCCATGGGTTTATTGTTGCTACTTGGTAGAGTTCGGCAAGGCTGCGGAGTGTTCGTTTTCCCATATTATTTGATGCCAAAGTCTCGAAGACTGTTAATACCGTACTGGTATCCCTGGGCTGGTGCTCTGTGGATGCTGGGGTTAGAAGCTCTTCGCCACTTTTGGCAACCTGCCGGAGTATCCAACATGCTCTAAGGCTATGAGTTGGTGTGGCGCCCTCTGTACTATGAATTTTACAGGGTCCATTGAGCCATCCCTCCAATACGGTTCCATACCCCGTAGGGTTTTTTTGTTTTTTGGTGTTTAACCCGGGTGATTGGCGATAATGCACCCTTTTATTTTGGACTGGGTTTGTATTCAGGGCCGGATTGTTCCAAAATCTTACTTCGGTTTTCCAGGCACTTTCCATCGCACAGTACTTTCGTACTATCGACGCCAAGTCAGCAAAGCGTGTGATTTCACGGCGACCTATGGCGTTGAGGATTCCCCTGTCCATGCAATTATTGCAGAAGAATGAAATTGTGTCTTCCTTAGGGCAGTCCTTTATCCTGTTCAAAACCAGGAGGAATCTGGCCCAGTAATGATGTACTGTTTCCTCGGGCTCTTGCCTAATTTTGGATAGATCGCCTATGTTCGGGTGGGTGGGTGGAATTAAATCCGAAACCTCACACAATCTGAGACTCAAAGGCCAAGGAGTTTCCGAACTCGGAAGCTTGGATTCATGGATGTTGTCCAATGAATCTAGCCTGTTGCCTGACTCTAAGTTCAGGTCTTGAGTGACGTCCTCCCTCTCAAGGGTATCCGCTTGAGGGATCGGGAATCCGGACATAGCTAGTCCTTGAGATAGATGAATGTTTGCCGCATTGTTCCTCCACCACTGCAACGTGATGGGTGACATGGGGAGAGTTAATCTTCCTCGGATCGGGTTTAGGCCCCATCTGATCGTATTCTGTAGCGACTCCCTGGGCGGCGATGCGATCCAAGAGCTCGTTTAAAGAAGAGAGCTCCATCGGCTCTAACTGCTCGGCGAGTTCCGAGTTGACGTGAAGATTGCTTTCGGCGACCCGAGAAGTCATCGCTTGCCTGGCGGCAATGAACAGGCGGTCATAAGAAAACCGCCTAGTCGGAGAGTTTGGCCAATAGCCAAAGCTCCTTTAGCAACACTGCCATCTTTAAAGACGGGATGAGGCATCCTTCCTGATGGTGACGGCACAGAGGAGCTCTCAATGAAAGCAGCAATGTCGGTGTCAAAACTGGCGGATCTCGGGTAGGGGGTTCCGAATCGCGTGCGCCTAGGGCGGATGGTAACAGGAGACAAGGGACACGATGTTTTACCCAGGTTCGGGCCCTCTCGCCGGAGGTAAAACCCTACTCCTGCTTGATTAATATTGATGATATGGGTAGTACAAGAGTAGATCTACCACGAGATCGTAGAGGCTAAACCCTAGAAGCTAGCCTATGGTATGATCGTTGTTCGCCCCACGGACTAAAACCTTCCGGTTTATTTCGCACCGGAGAGGGTTAGGGTTACACGTAGTCGGTTACAATGGGAGGAGATCTACATATCTCAGATCGCCAAGCTTGCCTTCCACGCCAAGGAATGTCCCATCCGGACACGGGACGAAGTCTTCAATCTTGTATCTTCATAGTCCAGGAGTCAAGCCAAAGGTTATAGTTCGGCTATCCGGACACCCCCTAATCTAGGACTCCCTCAGCAGCCATCCAGTGGGAGTTCATGCCGACCCAGTACATACCTGCCAAGTTTCGGGCGATGGTGATCGGATCGATGTCGAGGGAAATGATGTACGGAGACACACTACATACCTGCAATGAAGTTTCGGCTAATGGAGATCGGATTGAAGTCGAGGGGCATCATGCACGCCTCCGTACCATGGTGAGACAATCTCGCAAGACCAGATAGCAGCAAGCAGGGTGTCTTGAAAAGCATAGGCCTCGCTTCGACGATGGCCGTGGGCATGTCCCTCGAGCATGCAGCCAGCCGCAGAGCGGTCAACATATCCATACACGAACAACAGAGGTCGAGGATGTCACTGGGGTGATTTCTCCAATCGCGGCTCATATGGATGCTGCGCCTTTGCGTTCGCCATGGTGGAGTTTGGAAGGGGCTTGATTTATAGGGGAGAAGGATGTCTCAGGCTGGAGCGGCTAGCGAGGGAATAGTGGTACTGGGGGAGGCGAGTGAGGCGACGGTACATGGGGGCACAGTGAGATGGAGACGGAGACGGAGACGGAGAAGGAGATGGAGATGGAGTGGTGCTATGGGAGCGGAGAGGGAGACGAGGCGAGGCGCCAATGTGCTGTACAGCGGCGGTGACAGACTGCACAGTGCACAGGGTGAGGCTGACTTTGGTAACCCGAAAGATGTCACCGCCTGGACTAGTGTCAAAGCACGGTGTTGTCACTTCACTGTGAGGACCGAATGAATAGTATTTTGACCATCAAGTGTACCACAGTTGTACTACTACTACTAGTAGGAACATGAGTACTCCAGTATTGTATAGCGGAAATAGGTCTCCCGTGCTAGCATGCCTGTTCACTTCATCCTGGTATCATCCATATTGCAAGCAGAACCAAATTCTCGCATGCCCAATCAACGCCTGCCATGATGCATGCAAAGTGGTCGCTGGTGCATCAAGGACGGCATGCAGATCGCTCCACACTTGAGAAGAGGAAAATGGAAAGGTAGAATGCGGCAGCAGAGGAAGAGAATGCTGGCTAACGAGGCTGGGAGGGATCGAAAGGTGAAGTTAATGCTCCACGCCTAAAGGTTTTGGGAAAACCTGATTTTCATAAGGTGACTTATACTCACCTAAATGGAGGGAGTATTCCTTAACCAGATAATGCTGTGTCTCCCACTCACGGGCTAAAAAAAAGCTACGACACATTTTTTATCTGTTTGCATAGGTCCAACCTATCAGGAAGGATGGGCACGTACACGAACAGGTACGACTCCTCAGTCTACCCGCATAGCCTTTTCGTTTAGTCTACCTAGTCGTCTAATCAACTGCCTGCACGCCACTTCTCCCATTTACTTCTCCATCGGGAACCGATTCGCCTCGGCTTCTTCACCTCCCCTTCGTCTTCATTTGCATCCAAACCCCACTGCGTTCACATTGTTTTAACCTCTTTAAATAATCATCTACTACTACAATTAGACTAGCCATGTAATCCTAATTCTCGAAACCATAGCCCTCCATTCAGGTTCCAAATGGAGAAAGAGATCGAGATGCAGGTTTTTAGTGTCCAACATGTCCTCGTCAAGGCTCGATGCGCATAGTTGCCACCGTCACCGTCCACCCAAGGGTTGTTCGGCAGTGGATCAACAATGTATCCAACTCCCTCAAAAAGGTAGAGACGAGGGTCATCGGTCTCGACGCAGAGTACATGAAGCGTGCCCCTGGGAAGATCCAGAGCGCTGCCGTCCTTCAGCTGTGGCTCGAAGATGATGTTTCGGTGTACCACATCATACACTCGCCCTCCATACCAGGTGAGCTTCACGATTTCTTGTCTCGGGAGGACGTATACTTCTGTGGGGCAGCCATCGGAGGGGACAAACAGAAGTTGGAGCTGTACAACCTTGATTTGAAAAGCATCGCTGACCTACAAACCAGAATCAAAATTCCCGTAGAAGATTGTGCTAAACAGACACCATCCCTATTTGACGTAGCAAATTTTGTGCTCGGTACAAATCTTCAGAAGGGTGACGAGACGGTGGCATTAAGGTCGTCTGGATGGGAGAATTATCCCTTGACGTATGAGCGGATACAATATGCTGCCCTCGATGCCCGTGTGAGTTTCGAGATAGCTGCAAGGTCCAAAGAGCTTGTTGCGAAGCCGTCTCCCACAGAGAATGAGAACAAGAAGAAGAAGAAGAAGAAGAAGAAGAAGAACAAAACGCTGCACCAGCAGGAGGGCATTATGGATGGATGAACTATTTCCTCTCTTGTAAAAAAAATTATTACCTCTCGGTGTATATTGATATAGATGGACTATTTCGATGGTGTGCATGTCTTTGGAACAGAGTAGTAGCGTGGGTCCGCTTGACTATAAGGAACTATTTATCTGCATATATAGCTTTCTCTGCTACTCCTTCCAGTGATCGGTATACAGTGCATGTGTCCGTAGACATGACAGCTTGTCCATGGAAGTTCAACTACGGCGACCATCATGTTTCATCTTGCGATTCCCACGACGCCTCTCCAACCCACGGCACCACGCACCCCGACGTGCACCTCACCCCTCTCGGCCACACCGCCCCTCTGCCTTTGTGTGCATGACATGTGGGCCACCTAAAATGCGGCGAGCATCTAGTTTCTACCACAGCCACCCGCGATTCCCAGGACGCCGCTCGAATCCATGAAACCACATGTCCCCCGACCTACGGCTCACCCCTCTTGGCCCCACTGCCCCTCATCCTTCGGGAGCATTACATGTCGACCAGTCACCTATCGGGTCCACATGTTATTGACTCAAAGGTAGGTGTAGTAAGGCGCCAGCTCAATCCCGACGACCCTCGTGAGGGAAATGTAACTCCCGCGCCAGGCTTGTGGTGCTCCCGCAGCACGTACTCGTGCCAAACTCGAGATTTGTTTCTTTACTATACATGCACGCAACGATTTAATGGACATTGTAATCTCAACATGTGATGGGGAGCTCTAAATTTGAATTTGAAACTTATAAAATGAAAAGATTCAAAACAAATAAACTGGGAGAGAGGGAGTATATCGTAGGATGTGTCCCATACAAAATAAGTCCCCTGGTTTGTCACCGTGAAGATGCGGTTATAAAGGAGCACATCATCTTCCTACTCGTACGGCAGCAAATTGGCCGCAGACAGCATGGTCCGCCTTTGACCGCCATGTGCAAGGTTCGTGCTATCTTTTATTCAATCTCACCGTGGTTCCATCGTACCAATTCATGCGGTGGCCCGTTGCATGGCTGATCCCAATGTTGGACAAAGGTTCTGCGGGAACGGTGTCACCGTTGTAAATGTTGTGCAAATTGATGTTGGTACCCTCCCGTACATATGCAAGCCAATCTCCACTCGCACCGAGCCTAGCATGTGAAACAGTGGGCAGGGGGAGAAATAGGAAATGGACACGGAAGTAGTCTTTTGAATGCATTTACTACGTGATCAAACTCATCTTACCTGCTCATCGGAGGAAATCCGAGTGCCCCTCGACGTCGGCATCTCAAGGGGCGTCAACTTGCAACTACGGCCACGCCGTGCTGGAGAGACCCCCAAGGAAACATCCTCGTGCGTTCCATGGAACATCAAGATGCATTTGCATTGAGTACTTTATCTTGTGAGAGAAAAGGATGAACGAGGGAAGGCCTCTAGAGATAGAGATGGACACTACTACTACCAATGTGCTGGCCCGTGCATTGCAATGGATCCAAACTAGTAGAATAATACTTGTTCACGTGCTTGAAATATAAACACTCTAGTTTTGATATACATGTGTCAGCAGACACGACAGCTTGTCCATGGAAGTTGAACCACGACGACCATTACGTTTCTTGTTTCTACCACTGCCACACCCACACGGGATTCCCACGACGCCGCTCCAACCCATGGCACGACGTCCCCCGACGTGGACATGGATCCTCTGACGTGGCTATCACTGCCTTGCCCTGCCTTTCCTTCGCTGACATGTGGGACCCACACTTATGGGTCCCACATGTCGCTGATGTATCGGTAGGATTGTTCGTGCCCTCATCCCTCTCGCCCCACCGCCTCTACCTTTGTGTGCATGACATGCGGGCCAACCGAATCATGGCGACCATCAACTTTCTAGCACGCAGACACACCCGATTGGATGGGGTTTGCTCGCTCATTGCTGTTCGATCCGTACTCCCACACCATCGAATTTTCATCCAGCGGCTATGACACATTTCGTCCCGGGCATCAATCCTCAGCTGGAGTAATTATGTACTACAGGTAGTACCCGCCGGTGTGGCCATCTACGCCTCGTAACGCCCCGACGCCCGGCTGTGGTACCCTCGCCACGGCCACGCCACCACCGGCCGGTTCATCTCGAACGAGTGAGTCGCGAACAACACCACCACCATGAGAATGACATGTGGGCCAGCTGCATTTAAGGCCCACATGTCATTGACTCATAGGTCGGGCACTAAGCCACTGAAGTTCGGTCCCGTGGGCCCCGAGAGGAAAATGTACCTCCTGCGGCAGGCCTTGTGGTGCTCCCACAGTACGAGCTCGTGCCAAAACTGGAATTTGTTTCTTACTACTACTAGTACTAGTAGGAAGGTACACGTGCATTGCACGCATGAGATTTTGGTGGTTTGTGCATTATGCTTCTACATGTGGAGTTTTCTGGATTCTAACATGTGGCAAAATTTGGTGGAATGTAAGGTTAGGCAAGTTTAATTAACTTAGGTGAGTGTTTGTCTAAGTCACACCTTAGGCAAGCCACACTGGCCCCACATGACATACACACAAAAAATGTGGCAAGATTCCCTTAGGCTTGCCAACTTGTGGCAAAATTTGGTGGAATGTAAGGTTAGGCAAGTTTGATTAACTTAGGTGAGTGTTTGGTTCAAGCCACACCTTAGGCAAGCCACACTGCCCCACATGACATACACACAAAAAATGTGGTAAGATTCCTTAGGCTTGCCAACTTGTGGCAAAATTTGGTGGAATGTAAGGTTAGGCAAGTTTGATTAACTTAGTTGAGTGTTTGGTTCAAGCCACACCTTAGGCAAGCCACACTGGCCTCACATGACATACACACAAAAAATGTGGCAAGATTCCCTTAGGCTTGCCAACTTGTGGCAAAATTTGGTGGAATGTAAGGTTAGGCAAGTTTCATTAACTTAGGTGAGTGTTTGACTCGAGCCACACCTTAGGCAAGCCACACTGGCCCCACATGACATACACAAGAAAAATGTGGCAAGATTCCCTTAGGCTTGCCAACTTGTGGCTCTCATTTTGAAGAACTTATTAATAACTTTGCCTGAGCTTAGTTGTGGCAAATTTAGTCATGAATTAAGTTCAACCATGGAGTCTTCTAGATTATACCTGTGGCAGAATCTGGTGGATGATATCCAATGGCCAGTAGTGCTCGGATTTGCCATCTTTGTACCGTCGGATTGGCTTCATCCAACGACCAACTTTCAAAGTTTTTCACACACTATATAGGGGGTATAGATATAGATGTTCCGGTCCGTTGCAATGGATCCAAAGTATATCTATTTAGTGGAGTGCACTCTAAACACATTATCTATTTATTTTTCTCTAACCTTCCGTAGCCATGCAACCAAGCCACATAAGCTTCATGGGTGCCCCCACATCATATTATTCATACTACGTTGATTGAAAAAGATAAATCACCCAAAACAAGATCTTCCTGTTTTTTGTTCCTACGATGTTGTGCCGCACGTATCTACTAGTTGTATAGTGGTAGTACTAGTAATATAATAGTATTCGGAGTACAAACTTGGTCGGAGTGGTACTAATACGGAATGCTCCTACTCTATCAACGAGCCCCGTCTGACACAAAATTTCTTGGCTTCCGTGCTACAGCTAGATCTTCCCGTTGTTTCTATTTTCCAACTCGGCGGCGGGCGGGGTGTCGGTTTGCTCAACAGGCGGTCCCACATGAAAGTGAAAATGCTAGGCACAGGGGCGGAGCTATGTGAGGGCCAACACGTGCCCTGGCCCGCCCAACCTAGCAGGATTTTCGTAGTTGTACATCCAGTTTTGAGGCATGGAACGTCAACACAAGGGTAATTTCAATAGCCTGGCTAGACTGGCACGCCTAACGCTTTTGCTTCAAGCTCCGCCATCGCTAGGCAACACGCCTTCCCTAAGCTATGTGTCGTGCAGACGGTCGTGTTGTACTCCGATTCCGGCGTGGGGGTGCGACGCGAACGTGGCAGGCCTTTTCCTTTTACTAGCAATGTGCCCGCGCTATGCACGGATCCAAAGTAGTAGAATAGTAGTATTTGTTCACAAACTTGAAAGAAATCACTATTGTTTTGATATACTCCTAATATATTACTCCTCTGCACTCTAAATATTTGTCTTTTTTGAGATTTCAAATGGACTATCACATACGGATTATATAGACATATTCTAGTGTTTCTAGCAAGATGCCCACGCGTTGCACGAAGTTGATGGAAAAGGTCAGCACAACTTATAAATTGACCGATGGAGTACTTGTCAGGACCCCGATTCCAAGTCACATCGATCTAGCCGGTAACACCTCATATCACTTTGCGGCCTCACGCACGGTATTCCCACGGGTGTCGCCTTACCATGGCCCGGGACCGTTTGCGCCTTTTGCCTCACGTATATGATAGTGTCGCTAGCATCCATATGACAGAGAACCCGGCCGACATGGCTAGTCGTGGAACCCAAAGCGGCACTAACCTATGGGGACAGTATACATGAATCACATCGAGCATGTCGGTCATCAACGTATGAACTGGCTGTAGCACTGGCTAACAGGACTCCGTGAACCCGGCTGTAGCAGGCTAGGCAGACTCCGGATGTCACCGCTGCGGACATTTCCCGAAGGGATGTATATAGGAACGAAGTGAAACACATACCGCCAATCAAGCGCCCAGAGCAGTAGTGCTGGGCTAGCGGTGACTCGTGAACTGGCCAGAAGGGACTACTATCGCTTAGGAAGCACTAGACTACATTTCCCCATATGAGAGGCTGCCAAGGATAAACAACTAGATTGTCGGATCCTACACATACCAAGCATTTCAAACATACACACAATATGCTCAATATGTGCAAATACAACATGGCATCACAACATAACTCTATGACTCAAATATTTATTCATTAGGCTCAGAGGAGCGAGATATTACAAACATGGGTCTCATGACCCAACACTCAGAGCATACAAGTCAAAGCACAAGCGGAAGCTTAACATGTCTGAGTACAGACAACTACAAATGAAAAAGAGGCTGAGAAGCCTGACTATCTACCAGATCCAGCCGAGGGCACAAGATCGTAGCCGAGGTAACAAGCTAAACGTCAAGCCCAAGCGGAACTACTAGCGAGACCGACATCTCTCGCAAAACATAAAATAAGCAAACGTGAGTACAAATGTACTCAAAGAAGACTTACATCGTAATCCAACTACATATGCATCAAGATCAACAAAGGGGTGGTGGAGTTTGACTGCAGCAAGCCAGCTTTGACTCGGTGGCTATCCTGAACTACTTAATCGCAAGTAACTCTTTTGAGGTGGCATTACACGAGTCCACATATTCACCATATCAATAAACCACTTATGGATCCGCCACGCCTCCCTCACGAGAACGCCATCCATAGCACTCACGCTATCTTATGCATTTTTAGAGTATCCACTTTCACTTGTCTATGAACTGTTATAGGCAACCCGTAAGTCCTTTACCACGGACACGGCTATTCGAATAGATCATATTAACCCCTGCAGGGTGTACTTCTTCACACACGCCGTCACCACTTACCGCCGCCATACGACATGTACTGCAACCTTCAAGCGGAAGCCCAACGTGGGTGTCGGCCACGGCCTACCTAAACACTCAAGTCCCTAGTCCAGGTTTACCGCCTATTCGGGTTCCATCCGCAGGAGTCCGCCGAGGTTTCCACTAACGGCCCCGAACGATGTGTGCAGGGTTCCCGAGATACCAAACGGGCATTCTGTACACCGGGCCATAGTGTATCTACCGCATCATAGCCCACCCCTAGGGTCAGCGCTACGCACGGCCTCCAACACATATCCTACAAACACCAGAAACTAGTTGCAACTCCTGGACAGAGGACAAAGGTGGTTAAGAAGCCGAGAGAGTCAATTAAGGATCCCAATGTGTGGTAGTAACTGTTTCATGGATCAAAACACGTAACTCAGTTCCTCGAGGACGGCTGCAATGAGACAACCCACCATGTACTTCCTACATGGCCTCTCACCGCTACCTTTACCAAATCGTGTTCACACTTAGCTCACACACGTGAGGACATGTTCACACACCTCCGATTCATCCCCGATGAATCAGACCTGACTCAACTCTAAGCAAGAGCAGTGCATGACAAACAAGCATGAATGAGTAGGCACAACATGGCTCAAGCAACTCCTACTCATGCTAGTGGGTTTCATCTAATTACTGTGGAATGACAGTCATGCAGAGGATAAAGGGGTTCAGCTACCGCAGCAAGTAACACATGAGTCGTTGTTGTCCTAATGTAGTAAAAATAGAGCAGGAGCGAGAGAGTGGGATTATATCGAATGAACAAGGGGTTTTGCTTGCCCGGCACTTCAAGATAATATAGTTCTTCATCGGTGTCATCGAATTCAACGCTTGCATCGCCGCTCACCGAGAGGGGACAATTACCGCAAACAAGAAAGAACACAATCAATGCGATGCAACAATATGATGCATGATAATGACATGGCAATATGCTGGTGTTTTGAGCTAATGCAGCAGTAAGCCAAGTTAATTGAAGTGGAATTCGAACAAGGTTAAACTCCAACTCCAAATGCTAGTTCATAAGTTGCCCTAATCATGATTCATCCTATTCAGTGAGGTTAACTTGTTCAATCATGCATGAAAGTGCTACAGATGGATAGATTGGATTTTTCTGATAATTTTTCATATATAAATTATTTGATTTGGAGCTACGGTTGATTTTCTATGAATTTTTGAAGTTTGCAACATTTTCTGGAATTTCCTATATAAAAATAATTCCGTAAAAATAAGTTATCAACAAGATGACATAGGTGTGACGTCAGCGGGTCAACTGGTCGGCCACGCCAAACCTGACCTGTGGGACCCATACGCCGTTGTCTCAGCTGGTTTGGGTGTATGATGTGGGACCGGTCAACGCTGACTTGACTAAGTCAAAATCGACACGGGGTCCACAAAGTTAGCACTAATCTAAATGTAAAAATTAAACTAATCTAACTAGGGTCGGGGCCCACATGGCAGTGGCTCAAGGGGGTGTTTAGAGCGGTCATTAGCGGCTAATGAAACTGCCACGTCAGCGTCACCGGAGTTACGCCGGCGGCGACCGTAACGCCAGTGAGGCACTCGAGGGGCTCGGTTTCGCCACGGTGCACCTTTGGCCTCGCTGGAGAGTCGGGCGCGATGGCGCTGTCGGATGGTGGTGGTCTCCGGCCTGGGTGGCTGGAGTCGACGGGCGCGAGCTTGGTTGCGGCTGCCGGAGTTCGGTGAGAATGGCAGCGCCACGGTGCACGGAGGACGAGTGGTTAGGTGCTTTGGGTTCACGGGAGCACGCCGAGGACGACAAAGGTTTCGGACGCGACACATGTGGGTTCTAGCCGTGACAGAGACATGGACGGCGGCGAGCAAGCTCCAGCTCCGGTGGGATCGAGGCTACAGGGCGCAATCGAGGCGGGGAAGAGAGAGGAGGCGAGGGAGCTCACAAGGGAGAGGAAGAGGTGGTCAGCAGGCCTGGGGCGCCCGGAGTTCAACGAATCGGGCGATGGCGACATCAAGGGTCCGAGGTAGGAGACGGGCCTGATGAGGACGCTCGGGGCTTCGAGGGGCGTGGCTCGGTGAGGGGTCGAGGACGGAGTGGCGGAGCCTGGGCTGCTCGGGAGGTTGAGGGAGAGGCGTTGGCTGCGGTGGTGGCGAGCGGCCAACGGCAAGACTCGGTGGTGCCGTGGAAGCGAGCAGAGGACTGAGAGGGAGTCCCGGAGAGAGGGAGAGGTGCAAGGGGTCGAGGGGAGGCGTGGCACCTCGGGTGCCTCCAGCTGAAAGGTGTAAGCAGGAGGTGGCCGGGTTTCTTGGGCGCCACGCCACGCCTCGCCCGCCATCGGGCAGAGGAAGACGACGAAGCGGCGAGGTAGGTGGGCTGGGCTGGTCAAGCTGGGCGGCTACATGTAAGTGGGCCAGGTCGGCTCCTCTCTCTCTTTTCTAATTATGTTACTGCTTTTCTATTTATCTCGCAACTGTTTGGCTTTATTAAAATAGTAGGTCAAACCCAAAAATCAGAAACTAATCAATGCCACTGCTTGGAATATAACAAACAGCAAACATTTTGGTTTATGATTATTTGAACATCTAAACTATTTATTAGCATTAAATGCCCAAATGCAAATACTTAATGAATTAATCCAAGTGACCAAATATGTCATGAAAATGTGCAACACCTCCGGTTATGGTTTATAACATTTTTCTAGAAATGATGAACATTTTCTTAAGCCATTTGGATTCACTGAAAAATATTTTTAGTTGAACCTATTTGATTTGCTTTAGTGCTAGGGCTTGGTCATCCCTACTTCAAAATTTCCTTTGAAAACAAGCGTGATGCATGGATGCAGATGCCACTAATTACAACCAATTTCGGGTCAGGATAACTCACCCCTCACTAAACAAGAATCTCGGCCCCGAGATTCAAGACGTGAGGTAAGAAGACGAGGGGACATCACTAACACGATCTTGTCGATCCAATTTCCCTTCCCAAAGATGTTGGTTCATTGTTCCAATTGATCTTGACGTCCTTGCTTTTGGGATCTTCATCCAACACGATGGCGACAGAAAGAGACTCTATAGGGGACGATCTCCTCAAGATCGAGCACTCAAGATCAACTCGTGGAATGAGATGTTGAAACATCTCGAGTTTGAGGCACAAAACACATCGAGAGGGATGGAAGAACAAACAACGAGGTTTGATTAGTGGGCAACAATTCCACGCTTAGAGAGATGGTGGATGGTGTCAAGGTGGCGAGGAAATAATTGCCATGATTCAATAACGGGGCACCTCGTGGGAGGTGACGCGAGGAACTATTCCCCTAAGTGGCAAAAATAATTCCTTTTGATTCTGAGATCATTGAAACTCTTCATACCAGCCTACGGCACTTCACAACGATCGCTTGGTGGAGTGCAAAGGAATGGTACACCCACTAGAATGGATGATGTGGACTACCTTGTTGAAGACAACGCAAGGATGATTTTTGCTTATCATCGGAGGTGGAGGGGACCCATGGTAAGTCCACCTTTGAAGATGAACCTGGACAAGAATTACTAAGAAGGCAGCCCATAGTGAAATGGCACAAGGACGGTGCAAGCTGGGAACGAAATGCAACTGTGTGAATGTTACAACCATCATATCTGCCTGAGATTCAGATCTGATTGGTGATAGGATACTTCAGACTCAGCATGTCTGAAAAGGAAGGGTTGCAACACAAATCGACGAGATGATGTTACGAGATTCTCGGGAGATGGACTATGGTAGTGAGCTCCAAAACATGAGCGGTTCTCACAAACAGGTGAACACGTTGTCCCGCATAAGCATGTCCATGTAGTAGTCTTATATTAAACACTACCAAGTTCAGGTGGGGAACCATCAACGAGGATATCGAAGTCTTTTCGTAAGTCCGGATTAGCTCTTATGAAGGGACTCCTTCTCCTTGAGCAAATCAGTCAGTGGCTTGGTGTGCTAGGAACACATATGGAGTGAAGGTTGCGAGCCTGTCAAACCATAGCATACTTCGCACATGCATGACTGACTTGGGACGATTCCAGAGGAAACAAAACAAACCTTTCTCAAACCCACGGCGGCAACTTGCACCAAAGGCACATGAATTAGAGGAAGTCACTTCTTCCATCCAAGCATAGGCTTCATGAACGGAGCACGAAGGCATTGCTTACAAAATTTCCAACACTAGGTTGATGTTCAACATGAATCATGGGGAGACAAAATGCTGCCGATGGGCTCAACAACAACTCATCGGAATTTCCATATCATCGACTTCCACCACCATGTGAACACGGTGATAGCATTGGTCAGACCAAAGGATGTAATGGTATATGCTCGAGGGATCAACCACGAGTAAGAAAACATTACGAGCATCATTGGTACTGATTTGATTTGACGATAACCCACACTCAAATCAAAGGATTGATAAGACAATAGGTCCAGCAACTGATCACAGGGACCAATCGATGAAGATATCATCTTTCTTCAACACACACTACGCAAGAATATCCCTTTGGAATGAACTAAGTTAGGCAAGCTTTTATCTTCCAACTCTCCAAGTTGTTGTCTAGCTTAACCAACTAGCTCAGTGGATATCCAACATGCATTCTTGGAGAAAGGGTGGTTCGCAAGAAACCAACTTGATCACGAGCTCAACATAACAATCAGAAACAACCCGGTAACACTTCCAAGAAGATATTTGGAAAGTCACGAACCACCGTATGTTACTAAGCTCGAGAACAATCTTGCTTTTGAGGCAGGACGATATGATCAAATGAGGGAGGACTTGACAAGATCCTAACTCATCAATCAAGTGTGCACCGTAGATAAGGACTAGGTAGCACGATCAATCTTAGGATGATGATTTAATAATCAACACGCTAAGAATGAGGATATTGTCAATTAGCTGCCAAGCAACGAAGTTGCTCGGAGTATTGATTTCACACATCACAATTCACTTGTCGGCAATCCGGTTACATCAACACGGGACCGAGGAATGAATGATGATGGGTGAGAAGTATCACTACGTCAAACATTCATGAGAGTTGGTGCAGTTCTCATGTCAATTCTGACATAAAGGGGGTAATACTCCAAGGTAGAACAGAACAAAGCTGAATTGGCATTTTGATCTGCGGGATACAACTACTTTGACCCAATCCTAGAAATGGATGAGGTAATCGAGTTTGTTTCTCCTAGTCATTCGAAATAGAATGGCTTGACGGACCACAAGGATAATAGGCATCGATAAACAAATGCACACATACTCTTGGTTATCAAATCGATAGAGGATGGTCGGTATACAACTAAAGAGAGCAACTCAAAGGAACATATAATTTTCTGAGTTGTGGATGCATAGATTAGTATGTCGAGCAAAGCTCAACATTTCTTCCGGATAACCCATGCGGATAAGGTAGAACTGGCAGAGTTACAATTATGAATGGAGAACTACTCAAGAGTACTCTGATTGTGATCTTTTAATTCAAAGAACTTCTGCCTTATTGGTTCATGGTATTTGAAAGAAAGAAATACCACGGACCTCGAGGACTAATGCAAAGGTTACTAATATCCTAAAGGCACTAGCAAATACTAACAACATGAAGTAGGATGAATCTCGGTTCGTAAACCCGTGAGTAGAATGCCTACTACTAAATGGCATCACGGGATGCTTTCAAGAATAATGGCCAGAATCCTCACACTGGGGATACAGAAGCATTGCTAAATTGCTAGCTGACTTCCTAAAACACCTAGGGTCATAATAATAGTTCCAACATATATGTCGAGGCAACAGAGTACCTTGACTGAATGGTTAGTGTGCTTATTCTGACCAAAAGAACATCGGGAACGGAGAGAAAGGATTTGCAATGCATCAGACTATTTAGAGACCTGGGATGACTCGGACAGCATAACGGCTGTAAATGCTCAAAATGATTTGAGACATCCTGCAAAAATGGTGGCATAACCACTCAACATCACAATATCAAGGTTCCGAGATCAACAATTATCATACAGAAATAGTAGGAACTGAACTGGGGCTTAAAACCAACAATCTTAAGAGTCTATGGATTAGTAGCACGTCATCCTGATAGATAGATGAGAAGCCTAGTTCTTAAACCCCGTAGAAGAGAAGAGGATGACTCAGATCAGAAGGCCATGAGATATAGGAGTAAAAAGAGCCTTATGTTCCCTTCCACAATCAATTCCCTTACATAACTAAAGCATTTCTAGACTCAACTTCGACCGGTTTGGCTTGGTAATCCTACAGGCAGTCAGGCTTTGATACCAACGCTGTCAGGACCCCGATTCCAAGTCACATCGATCTAGCCGGTAACACCTCATATCACTTTGCGGCCTCACGCACGGTATTCTACCGTGTCGCTTACCATGGCCCGGGACCGCTTATGCCTTTGGCTCACGTATATGATAGTCTCGCTAGCATCCATATGACAGAGAACCCGGGCCGACATGGCTAGTCGTGAACCCAAAGCGCCACTAACCTATGGGGACAGGCATACATGAATCACATCGAGCATGTCGGTCATCAACGTATGAATCCGGGCTGTAGCACTGGACTAACAGGACTCCGGTGAACCCGGGCTGTAGCAGGCTAGGCAGAACTCCGGATGTCACCGCGTGACATTTCCCGAAGGCGATGTACATCGGAACAAAGTGAAACACATGCCGGCCAAGAAAGCGCCCGTAGCAAGAGTGTCGGCTAGCAGGACTCCGTGAACTGGCTGTAGCGGACTACTATCGCCAGAAGCACTAGACTATCGCCAGCTGCCAAGGATAAACAACTAGATTGTCAGATCCCACACATACCAAGCATTTCAAACATACACACAATATGCTCAATATGTGCAAATACAACATGGCATCACAACATAACTCTATGACTCAAATATTTATTCATTAGGCTCAGAGGAGCGAGATATTACAAACATGGGTCTCATGACCCAACACTCAGAGCATACAAGTCAAAGCACAAGCGAAGCTTAACATGTCCGAAAGTACGCATAACTACAAATGAAAAAGAGGCTGAGAAGCCTGACTATCTACCAGATCCTGCCGAGGGCACAAGATCGTAGCCGAGGTAACAAGCTAAACGTCAAGCCCAAGCGAACTACTAGCGAGACCGACGCCTCTCGCAAAACATAAAATAAGCAAACGTGAGTACAAATGTACTCAAGAAGACTTACATCGTAACTAACTACATATGCATCATGATCAACAAAGGGGGTGGTGGAGTTTGACTGCAGCAAGCCAGCTTTGACTCGGTGGCTATCCTGAACTACGACTGCAAGTAACTCTTTTGAGGTGGCGCACACGAGTCCACATATTCACCATATCAATAAACCACTTATGGATCCGCTCACGTCTCCCTACGAGAACGCCATCCATAGCACTCACGCTTATCTTGCGCATTTTTAGAGTATCCACTTTCACTTGTCTATGAACTGTTATAGGCAACCCGTAAGTCCTTTACCACGGACACGGCTATTCTAATAGATCATATTAACCCCTGCAGGGTGTACTTCTTCACACACGCTGTCACCACTTACCGCCGCCATACCGACATGTACTCGGCAACCTTCAAGCTGAAGCCCAACGTGGGTGTCGGCCACGGCCTACCTAAACACTCAAGTCCCTAGTCCAGGTTTACCGCCTATTCGGGTTCCATCCGCAGGAGTCCGCCGAGGTTTCCACTAACGGCCCCGAACGATGTGTGCAGGGTTCCCGAGATACCAAACGGCATTCGCACACCGGGCCACGGTGTATCTACCGCATCATAGCCCACCCCTAGGGTCAGCGCTACGCACGGCCTCCAACACATATCCTACAAACACCAGAAACTAGTTGCAACTCCTGGACAGAGGACAAAGGTGGTTAAGAAGCCGAGAGAGTCAATTAAGGATCCCAATGTGTGGTAGTAACTATTTCATGGATCAAAAACACAGAACTCAGTTCCTGAGGACGGCTGCAATGAGACAACCCACCATGTACTCCTACATGGCCTCTCACCGCTACCTTTACCAAATCGTGTTCACACTTAGCTCACACACAGTAGGACATGTTCACACACCTCCGATTCATCCCCGATGAATCAGACCTGACTCAACTCTAAGCAGTAGCATGCATGACAAACAAGCATGAATGAGTAGGCACAACATGGCTCAAGCAACTCCTACTCATGCTAGTGGGTTTCATCTAATTACTGTGGAATGACAGGTCATGCAGAGGATAAAGGGGTTCAGCTACCGCAGCAAGTAACACATGAGTCGTTGTTGTCCTAATGTAGTAAAATAGAGCAGGAGCGAGAGAGTGGGATTATATCGGAATGAACAAGCGGGTTTTTCTTGCCTGGCACTTCTGAAGATAATATAGTTCTTCATCGGTGTCATCGAACTCATCGTCGGTACGCCGCTCACCGAGAGGGGACAATTACTGCAAACAAGAAAGAACACAATCAATGCGATGCAACAATATGATGCATGATAATGACATGGCAATATGCTGGTGTTTTGAGCTAATGCAGCAGTAAGCCAAGTTAATTGAAGTGGAATTCGAACAAGGTTAAACTCCAACTCCAAATGCTAGTTCATAAGTTGCCCTAATCATGATTCATCCTATTCAGTGAGGTTAACTTGTTCAATCATGCATGAAAGTGCTACAGATGGATAGATTGGATTTTTCTGATAATTTTTCATATATAAATTATTTGATTTGGAGCTACGGTTGATTTTCTATGAATTTTTGAAGTTTGCAACATTTTCTGGAATTTCCTATATAAAAATAATTCCAGAAAATAAGTTATCACACAAGATGACATAGGTGTGACGCCAGCGGGTCAACTGGTCGGCCACGCCAAACCTGACCTGTGGGACCCATACGCCGTTGTCTCGTGCTGGTTTGGGTGTATGACAGGTGGGACCGGTCAACGTTGACTTGACTAAGTCAAAATCGACACGTGGGGTCCACAGTTAGCACTAATCTAAATGTAAAAATTAAACTAATCTAACTAGGGTCGGGCCCACATGGCAGTGGCTCAAGGGGGTGTTTAGAGCGGTCATTAGCGGTTAATGAAACTGCCACGCCGGCGTCACCGGAGTTACGCCGGCGCGCACCGTAACGCGCGAGGCACTCGAGGGGCTCGGTTTCGCTTACGGTGCACCATTCGGTGCACCTTTGGCCCTCATGGAGAGTCGGGCGCGATGGCGCTGGCCGGATGGTGGTGGTCTCCGGGCCTGGGGTGGCTGGAGTCGACGGCGGCGAGCTTGGTTGCGGCCGCCGGAGTTCGGTGAGAATGGCAGCGCGCTACGGTGCGCGGGAGGACGAGTGGTTAGGTGCTTTGGGTTCCTGGGAGCACGCTGAGGACGACAGCGTGCTCGGACGCGACACATGTGGGTTCTAGCCGCGACAGAGACATGGACGGCGGCGAGCAAGCTCCAGCTCCGGTGGGATCGAGGCTACAGGGCTAATCGAGGCGGGAAGAGAGAGGGGAGGCGAGGAGCTCACAAAGGAGAGGAAGAGGTGGTCAGCAGGCTCGGGGTGTCCGGAGTTCAACGACCCAAGGGCGATGGCGCATCAAGGGTCCGAGGTAGGAGACGGGCCCGTGAGGACGTTCGGGGCTTCTGGAGGGGCGTGGCTCGGTGAGGGGGTCGAGGACGGAGTGGCGGAGCCTCTGGGCTGCTCGGGAGGTTGAGGGAGAGGCGTTGGCTGCGGTGGTGGCGAGCGGCGTCAACGGCAGCACTCGGTGGTGCCGTGGAAGCGAGCAGAGGACGGAGAGGGAGTCCTGGGAGAGAGGGGAGAGGTGCAAGGGGTCGAGGGGAGTGCGTGGCACCCTCGGGTGCCTCCAGCGGCGAGCAGGTAAGCAGGAGGTGGCCGGGGCTCTTGGGCGCACGCCACGCCTCGCCTCTGCCTACTGGCAGAGGAAGACGACGATCGGCGAGGTAGGTGGGCTGGGCTGGTCAAGCTGGGCCGGCTACAGGTAAGTGGGCCAGGTCGTCTCCTCTCTCTCTTTTCTAATTATGTTACTGTTTTCTATTTATCTGCAACTGTTTGGCTTTATTAAAAATAGTAGGTCAAACCCAAAAATCAGGAAACTAATCAATGCCACTGTTTGGAATATAACAAACAGCAAACATTTTGGTTTATGATTATTTGAACATCTAAACTATTTATTAGCATTAAATGCCCAAATGCAAATACTTAATGAATTAATCCAGTGACCAAATATGTCATGAAAAATGTGCAACACCTCTGGTTATGGTTTATAACATTTTTCTAGAAATGATGAACATTTTCTTAAGCCATTTGGATTCACTGAAAAATATTTTTAGTTGAACCTATTTGATTTGCTTTAGTGCTAGGGCTTGGTCATCCCTACTTCAAAATTTCCTTTGAAAACAAACGTGATGCATGGATGCAGATGCCACTAATTACAACCAATTCGGGTTGTGATAACTCACCCTCACTAAACAAGAATCTCGTCCCGAGATTCAAGACGTGAGGTAAGAAGACAGAGGGGACACTGGCTAACACGATCTTGTCGATCCAATTTCCCTTCCCAAAGATGTTGGTTCATTGTTCCAATTGATCTTGACGTCCTTGCTTTTGGGATCTTCATCCAACACGATGGCTGTAAAAGAGACTCTATAGGGGACGATCTCCTCAAGATCGAGCACTCAAGATCAACTCGTGGAATGAGATGTTGAAACATCTCGAGTTTGAGGCACAAAACACATCGAGAGGGATGGAAGAACAAACAACGAGGTTTGATTAGTGGGCAACAATTCCACGCTTAGAGAGATGGTGGATGGTGTCAAGGTGGCGAGGAAATAATTGCCATGATTCAATAACGGGCACCTCAGGGGAGGTGACGCGAGGAACTATTCCCTTAAGTGGCAAAAAGAATTACTTTTGATTCAGAGATCATTGAAACTCTTCATACCAGCCTAAGGCAATTCACAACGATCGTTTGGTGGAGTGCAAAGGAATGGTACACCCAGACTAGAATGGATGATGTGGAATACCTTGTTGAAGACAACGCAGTGGATGATTTTTGCTTATCATCGGAGGTGGAGGGGACCCAGGGTAAGTCCACCTTTGAAGATGAACCTGGACAAGAATTACTAAGAAGGCAGCCCATAGTGAAATGGCACAAGGACGGTGCAAGCTGGGAACGAAATGCAATCGTTGAATGTTCCAACCATCATATCTGCCCGAGATTCAGATCCGATTGGTGATAGGATACTTCGCACTCAGCATGTCCGAAAAGGAAGGGTTGCAACACAAATCGACGAGATGATGTTGCGAGATTCTCGGAGATGGACTATGGTAGTAAGCTCCAAAACATGAGCGGGTTCTCACATAAACAGGTGAACACGTTGTCCCAGACAAGCATGTCCATGTAGTAGTCTTATATTAAACACTACCAAGTTCAGGTGGGGAACCATCAACGAGGATATCGAAGTCTTTTCGTAAGTCCGGATTAGCTCTTATGAAGGGACTCCTTCTCCTTGAGCAAATCAGTCAGTGGCTTGGTGTGCTAGGAACACATATGGAATGAAGGTTGCGAGCCTGTCAAACCATAGCATACTTCGCACATGCATGACTGACTTGGGACGATTCCAGAGGAAACAAAACAAACCTTTCTCAAACACACGGCGGCAACTTGCACCAAAGGCACATGAATTAGAGGAAGTCACTTCTTCCATCCAAGCATAGGCTTCATGAACGGAGCACGAAGGCATTGCTTACAAAATTTCCAACACTAGGTTGATGTTCAACATGAATCATGGGGGAGACAAAATGCTGCTGATGGGCTCAACAACAACTCATCGGAATTTCCATATCACTGGACTTCCACCACCATGTGAACACGGTGATAGCATTGGTCAGACCAAAGGATGTAATGGTATATGCTCGAGGGATCAACCACGAGTAAGAAAACATTACGAGCATCATTGGTACTGATTTGATTTGACGATAACCCACACTCAAATCAAAGGATTGATAAGACAATAGGTCCAAAGCAATCGATCACAGGGACCAATCGATGAAGATATCATCTTTCTTCAACACACACTACGCAAGAATATCCCTTTGAATGAACTAAGTTAGGCAAGCTTTTATCTTCCAACTCTCCAAGTTGTTGTCTAGCTTAACCAACTAGCTCGTGGATATCCAACATGCATTCTTGGAGAAAGGGTGGTTCGCAAGAAACCAACTTGATCACGAGCTCAACATAACAATCGAAAACAACCCGGTAACACTTCCAAGAAGATATTTGGAAAGTCACGAACCACCGGTATGTTACTAAGCTCGAGAACAATCTTGCTTTTGAGGCAGGACGATATGATCAAATGAGGAGGACTTGACAAGATCCTAACTCATCAATCAAGTGTGCACCGTAGATAAGGACTAGGTAGCACGATCAATCTTAGGATGATGATTTAATAATCAACACGCTAAGAATGAGGATATTGTCCATTAGCTGCCAAGCAACGAAGTTGCTCGGAGTATTGATTTCACACATCACAATTCACTTGTCGGCAATCCGGTTACATCAACACGGGACCGAGGAATGAATGATGATGGTGAGAAGTATCACTACGCCAAAATTCATGAGAGTTGGTGCAGTTCTCATGTCAATTCTGACATAAAGGGGGTAATACTCCAAGGTAGAACAGAACAAAACTGAATTGGCATTTTGATCTGCGGGATACAACTACTTTGACCCAATCCTAGAAATGGATGAGGTACTGGAGTTTGTTTCTCCTAGTCATTCCGAACTAGAATGGCTTGACGGACCACAAGGATAATAGACATCGATAAACAAATGCACACATACTCTTGGTTATCAACTGATAGAGGATGGTCGGGATACAACTAAAGAGAGCAACTCAAAGGAACATATAATTTTCTGAGTTGTGGATGCATAGATTAGTATGTCGAGCAAAGCTCAACATTTCTTCCGGATAACCCATGCGGAGAAGGTAGAACCGCAGAGTCACAATTATGAATGGAGAACTACTCAAGACTACTCTGATTGTGATCTTTTAATTCAAAGAACTTCTGCCTTATTGGTTCATGGTATTTGAAAGAAAGAAATACCACGGACCTCGAGGACTAATGCAAAGGTTACTAATATCCTAAAGGCACTAGCAAATACTAACAACATGAAGTAGGATGAATCTCGGTTCGTAAACCCAGAGTAGAATGCCTACTACTAAATGGCATCACGGGATGCTTTCAAGAATAATGGCCAGAATCCTCACACTGGGATCTGAAGCATTGCTAAATTGCTAATGACTTCCTAGAACACCTAGGGTCATAATAATAGTTCCAACATATATGTCTAGGCAACAGAGTACCTCGACTGACTGGTTAGTGTGCTTATTCTGACCAAAAGAACATCAGGAACGGAAAGAAAGGATTTGCAATGCATCATACTATTTAGAGACCTGGGATGACTCGGACAGCATAACGGCTGTAAATGCTCAAAATGATTTGAGACATCCTGCAAAAATGGTGGCATAACCACTCAACATCACAATATCAAGGTTCCGAGATCAACAATTATCATACACAAATAGTAGGAACTGAACTGGGGCTTAAAACCAACAATCTTAAGAGTCTATGGATTAGTAGCACGTCATCCTGATAGATAGATGAGAAGCCTAGTTCTTAAACCCCGTAGAAGAGAAGAGGATGACTCAGATCAGAAGGCCATGAGATATAGGAGTAAAAAGAGCCTTATGTTCCCTTCCACAATCAATTCCCTTACATAACTAAAGCATTTCTAGACTCAACTTCGACCGGTTTGGCTTGGTAATCCTACAGCAACAAAGCTTTGATACCAACGCTGTCAGACCCCGATTCCAAGTCACATCGATCTAGCGGTAACACCTCATATCACTTTGCGGCCTCACGCACGGTATTCCTAATGGGTGTCGCCTTACCATGGCCCGGGACCGTTTGCGCCTTTGGCTCACGTATATGATAGTCTCGCTAGCATCCATATGACAGAGAACCCGGGCCGACATGGCTAGTCGTGAACCCAAAGCGCCACTAACCTATGGGGACAGGCATACATGAATCACATCGAGCATGTCGGTCATCAACGATGAATCTGGCTGTAGCATCGACTAACAGGACTCCGTGAACCCGGCTGTAGCAGTTAGGCAGAACTCCGGATGTCACCGCGTGACATTTCCCGAAGGGCGGAACATCGGAACAAAGTGAAACACATGTCCGGCCCGATAAAGCGTCCGAGCAGAGGTCTTTGGGCTAGCAGGACTCCGGTGAACCGGGCTGTAGCGGACTACTATCGCTCAGGAAGCACTAGACTATCACTCAGCTGCCAAGGATAAACAACTAGATTGTCAGATCCCACACATACCAAGCATTTCAAACATACACACAATATGCTCAATATGTGCAAATACAACATGGCATCACAACATAACTCTACGACTCAAATATTTATTCATTAGGCTCCGAGGAGCGAGATATTACAAACATGGGTCACATGACCCAACTCAGAGCATACAAGTCAAAGCACAAGCGGAAGCTTAACATGTCTGAGTACAGACAACTACAAATGAAAAAGAGGCTGAGAAGCCTGACTATCTACCAGATCCTGCCGAGGGCACAAGATCGTAGCTGAGGTAACAAGCTAAACGTCGAAGCCCAAGCGGAACTACTAGCGAGACTGACGTCTCTCTGCAAAACATAAAATAAGCAAACGTGAGTACAAATGTACTCAGCAAGACTTACATCGTAACTAACTACATATGCATCAAGATCAACAAAGGGGTGGTGGAGTTTGACTGCAGCAAGCCAGCTTTGACTCGGTGGCTATCCTGAACTACGACTGCAAGTAACTCTTTTGAGGTGGCGCACACGAGTCCACATATTCACCATATCAATACACCACTTATGGATCCGCTCCCGTCTCCCTACGAGAACGCCATCTATAGCACTCACGCTTATCTTGCGCATTTTTAGAGTATCCACTTTCACTTGTCTATGAACTGTTATAGGCAACCCAGAAGTCCTTTACCGCGGACACGGCTATTCGAATAGATCATATTAACCCTGCAGGGGTGTACTTCTTCACACACGCTCTCACCACTTACAGCCGTTTACACGACATGTACTCGGCAACCTTCAAGCGGAAGCCCAACGTGGGTGTCGGCCACAGCCTACCTAAACACTCAAGTCCCTAGTCCAGGTTTATCGCCTATTCGGTTCCATCCGTGAGGAGTCCGCCGAGGTTTCCACTAACGGCCCCGAACGATGTGTGCAGGGTTCCCGAGATACCAAACGGGCATTCGGTACACCGGGCCACGGTGTATCTACCGCATCATAGCCCACCCCTAGGGTCAGCGCTACGCACGGCCTCCAACACATATCCTACAAACACCAGAAACTAGTTGCAACTCCCCGGACAGAGGACAAAGGTGGTTTAGAAGCCGAGAGAGTCTTTTAAGGATAGCTATGTGTGGTAGTAACTGTTTCATGGATCACAAACACATATCTCAGTTCCTGAGGACGGCTGCAATGAGACAACCCACCATGTACTCCTACATGGCCTCTCACCGCTACCTTTACCAAATCGTGTTCACACACTTAGCTCACACACAGTAGGACATGTTCACACACCTCCGATTCATCCCCGCTGAATCAGACCTGACTCAACTCTAAGCAGTAGCAGGCATGACAAACTAGCATGAATGAGTAGGCACAACATGGCTCAAGCAACTCCTACTCATGCTAGTGGGTTTCATCTAATTACTGTGGAATGACAGGTCATGCAGAGGATAAAGGGGTTCAGCTACCACAGCAAGTAACACATGAGTCGTTGTTGTCCTAATGCAGTAAAATAGAGCAGGAGCGAGAGAGTGGGATTATATCGGAATGAACAAGGGGTTTTTGCTTGCCTGGCACTTCCGAAGATAATATAGCTCTTCATCGGTGTCATCGAATTCAACGCCGGTACGCCGCTCACCGAGAGGGGACAATTACCGCAAACAAGAAAGAACACAATCAATGCGATGCAACAATATGATGCATGATAATGACATGGCAATATGCTGGTGTTTTGAGCTAATGCAGCAGTAAGCCAAGTTAATTGAAGTGGAATTCGAACAAGGTTAAACTCCAACTCCAAATGCTAGTTCATAAGTTGCCCTAATCATGATTCATCCTATTCAGTGAGGTTAACTTGTTCAACCATGCATGAAAGTGCTACAGATGGATAGATTGGATTTTTCTGATAATTTTTCATATATAAATTATTTGATTTGGAGCTACGGTTGATTTTCTATGAATTTTTGAAGTTTGCAACATTTTCCTCGGAATTTCCTATATAAAATAATTCCGTAAAATAAGTTATCAAGGCCAAGATGACATAGGTGTGATGTCAGCGGGTCAACTGGGTCGGCCAGGTCAAACCTGACCGGTGGGACCCATACGCCGTTGTCTCGTGCTGGTTTGGGTGTATGACAGTGGGACCGTCAACGTTGACTTGACTAAGTCAAAATCGACACGTGGGGTCCACAGGTTAGCACTAATCTAAATGTAAAAATTAAACTAATCTAATTAGGCTCGGGGCCCACATGGCAGTGGCTCAAGGGGTGTTTAGAGCGGTCATTAGCGGCTAATGAAATCGCCACGCCGCCTTTCACCGGAGTTACGCCGGGCGCGACTGTAACGCCAAGTGCGGAGGCACTCTGGAGGGGTTCGGGTTTCGCCTACGGTGCACCATTCGGTGAGCCCTTTGGCCCTGCGGAGAGTTGGCGCGATGGCGCACCGGATGGTGGTGGTCTCCGGGCCTGGGGTGGCTGGAGTCGACGGCGGCGAGCTTGGTTGCGGCCGCCGAAGTTCGGTGAGAATGGCAGCGCGCTACGGTGCACGGGAGGACGAGTGGTTAGGTGCTTTGGGTTCCTGGGAGCACGCTGAGGACGACAGCGTGCTCGGACGCGACACATGTGGGTTCTAGCCGGGACAGAGACATGGACGGCGGCGAGCAAGCTCCGGCTCCGGTGGGCTCGAGGCTACAGGGCGCAATCGAGGCGGGGAAGAGAGAGGGGATCCGTAGGAGCTCACAGTGGAGAGGAAGAGGTGGTCTGCGGGCTCGGGGGCGTCCGGAGTTCAACGAATCGGGCGACGGCGCATCAAGTGGTCCGAGGTAGGAGACGAGCCCGGTGAGGACGTTCGGGGGCTTCTGGCGGGGCGTGGCTCGGTGAGGGGGTCGAGGACGGAGTGGCGGAGCCTCTGGGCTGCTCGGGAGGTTGAGGGAGAGGCGTTGGCTGCGGTGGTGGCGAGCGGCGTCAACGGCAGCACTCGGTGGCACCGCGGAAGCGAGCAGAGGAGGGAGAGGGAGTCCTGTGAGAGAGGGGAGAGGTGCAAGTGGTCGAGGGGAGTGCGTGGCACCCTCGGGTGCCTCCAGCGGCGAGCGAGTAAGCAGGAGGTGGCCGGGGCTCTCGGGCGCGCGCCACGCCTCGCCTCTGCCTACTGGCAGAGGAAGACGACGAGCGGCGAGGTAGGTGGGCTGGGCTGGTCAAGCTGGGCCGGCTACAGGTAAGTGGGCCAGGTCGGCTCCTCTCTCTCTCTTTTTCTAATTATGTTACTGTTTTCTATTTATCTGCAACTGTTTGGCTTTATTAAAAATACTAGGTCAAACCCAAAAATCATGAAACTAATCAATGCCACTGTTTGGAATAACAAACAGCAAACATTTTGGTTTATGATTATTTGAACATTTAAACTATTTATTAGCATTAAATGCCCAAATGCAAATACTTAATGAATTAATCCAGTGACCAAATATGTCATGAAAAATGTGCAACACCTCTGGTTATGGTTTATAACATTTTTCCAGAAATGATGAACATTTTCTTAAGCCATTTGGATTCACTGAAAAATATTTTTAGTTGAACCTATTTGATTTGCTTTAGTGCTAGGGCTTGGTCATCCCTACTTCAAAATTTCCTTTGAAAACAAACATGATGCATGGATGCAGATGCCACTAATTACAACCAATTCTGGGGCTGTGACAGTACTAGTTACAGTGATGCCAAATTTTGGTCCCCATTGTATTTCGTGCCAAATTTTGACCATAGATTAAACTAAGAAAATGTTCACGCATGTCACCAAACATTATATTTTTCAAAACTATGTTCAAAGACGAATCCGATGAGATAATTTTCTTGACATGCATTAACATTTTGTTAGTTAAATCTTTAGTCAAAATTTGGCACAAACTATAAAAGGGACCTATAAACCAGGACGGAGGTAGCACTATGAAGGTAGTAACATAGTCTAGGGATATGTGTATGTTACTAGTGTATGTTACTCACCATTGTGGCTAGTCTAACACATAGGCGTGGTGCATTAACTCTCACGTTGTTTCTTATTTTTTGACATAAATAGAGGAATCAACCAAGAAGAGATGTGGGGCTTGTATGCTTTTAATGACTTGAGACTATCAAACATGACATGCAGTGGTCAGTTCATTGCACAAGAACAAATACAACCCATGTCAGCACACACGCATCTTATAGCATCACATCCAATGGCTATAAAATATGAATGAGACCAAATTATATCTCATCTAGATGAGTTCTAGCAAAACTGTATTAATAATACTTAGTACTCTCGCCATGTATCATATAAGTATCATGTAGTACTTTATTCATTGCCATGTATGACACATAGTTCACGAGCGCTCTCTATATGTACCACCTTTTTTTTAATTTCAAGTTTTGCTCCATGGCGCAATCCATCGATACTACTACTGTACAAAAGTGGAGTATATACATTTTCTAAAAGGCTAGAGGGCGGGGCAGTCTAGCTCGGTCGGTTTTACGAGAGGCGAGGGCTTTTGTGATTTGACGGCTCATTAATGATGTCAAATCAAATAGTACTGCACCGCCCGCTGCATGCCCGACGCCTCCATTAAAAGCCTCCGTTAAACCTGCATGCAAACTGAGAATCCTACTCCGGCCACACAACCGTTCATGAGCGGGCCGGAATTAAACGCAACATCGGCCGAGCTCCTCCCGTCCGCCCTCAGTTTAAATGAGGCCAGACGCCAGCCAAGCTCCTACCATCCACCCTCTATTTACACGAGGCCAGACAGACAGCAGGCAAGAATCGCACCCCTCCGCCGCTCCCCCATCTCCTCCTTCACCATTTTCTCCAACCTTCCGATGGCTTCCGATGAGCCGTTCTCTGGCATATTACCCGGCTGGCTGGCCCGCCGAGCCCTCCAGATACGGGCGAGGCCGCTCACTGCTTCACGAACCTCGCGTGGCCCCACGGCGCCAGTTGCCGCCCCAAGCAGACGCGTGGTTCAGCAACTCGCCGCTCCAGTTCAGCTCGATGAGGAGTGGCGAAGTTGCTCCACGCCGCACGGGCGGCGAGCATGCCGTACGGGCGCCGCTGCTGCCGTGCATCGCGCCACCAGTGTCTGCGGTGGCCGCGCCTCCCGTGTCTGTGGGCACGCCTCCCGTGCCTGCGGCAGCGCCATGCAGGCAGAGACAAAAGCCGGGTGCGTGGAGAGCGACCAATCGGTGGCCAGCTGCTCCCTGTCCACCGCCATCATCGAGGAGAAGTAGAACATGGGAGGCCGCCGCCACTTGGGACCCATGAAGGCCATCACGAGGCGCATTTACCGCGATTCAGGTGGTTTCTTTGCTGCTTGCCTCTTCCGAGGACCTTCATCGACCCCGCAAGTGTCCGGACGGACATGAGGAAGACAAAGAGATCAGCGGCGCCATTTAGAACTAAAATAAGTCTAGATATATCCATTTCTAGGACAAGTATTTCCGGACGGAGGGAGTATTAATTATACAAGAGAGCCGGATTGGCACCTCTTAGTTCATGTAAATGTAATGAAATCCATCATGTTTATATGTAGATCCGGCTCTTTTATACGAAATCCTTCATGCTTATATGAAATCAGTCCGTGTTTGCACGAATTTCATCTAGTTGGTTAGAGTTGTAAAATGTATGATTACCGGGCGTTGATGTCGCCCTCCGCGGAAGAAAGCGGGAGGAAATTTGCCGGCTGCCGTTGGAGATGCTCTTTATGCTGGAAATAATAGAGTGACATCCAATCCATTTGAGTTAATTGCCTATATGATTGTCCCTCTATAAAAAGTTAATTGCATGACCAGTGTACACGTGACTTGCAGGGTGGCTACAGCTTCGCATGTAAAGTTAAAAAGAAACAAGTCCATCCTTAATATTCTAAGTACTCTATGGGTTCCAATCACAAGACAAAGAGCGAAAGAAGTATATATTGAATAAGTAGAGTAATATATAATATACAAATCTAAAGTTAAAAGACAGAATTCGAACTCATGTCATCGCGTTGCAAGCATCCGGCGCTAACCAGCCCAGCACATTTTTGTTGTAGACCATGCTGGAGATATATCTCCATGTCTACTCTTATATATACTCCATTCGTTCCTAAATATTTGTCTTTTTCAGATTTCAAATGGACTACCACATACGGATGTGTATGTAGACATATTTTAGAGTGTAGATTCACTCATTTTGCTACGTATGTCTTTTCAGGAAGGGTTCAGATTTGTCCTTGATTTATTTATGAGGTATCCAGATGGCACTGCACCGCCAAGAAAAGAGGGTAACATCAAAATTATGGACTACTTTTTGAAATCTCTAAAAAGACAAATACTCCCTCCGTCCGGAAATACTTGTCATCAAAATGGACAAAAGGAAATGTATCTAGACTTATTTTAGTTTTAGATACATCTATTTTTATCCATTTTGATGACAAGTATTTTCAGACGGAGGGAGTAGAAAACAGAGTTGGTGATGATGGTGTGCGTGCCATCCTGCAATATAGGCCGTCGGATTTATATCTAACGGATAGGAAAGAAACTACGGAAATTTTGCAAAAATATACCCACATCGCCTCTCCACGTTCGCAAATAAGGCCTTCCCTCGTTCAGCCTTTTCACTCACAAGATAAACTACTCATACAAATGCATCTTGATGTTCCGTGCAACGCACGCGCAGCTAGCTAATTTCTTTTAAAGTAGTTGCTGCAATAATTGGGTTGAAGTGATATGTTTTATGTCTGCCCCGAATGATTTCAGATTCACTAGTATTTTCCGTTTCAAAATAGATGACCCAACTTTATACTAAAGTTAGTACAAAGTAGAGTCATCTATTTTGGAACGGAGGGAGTAGTAACAAAGAAAAGGTTGCCTTGTTAATTAACAGAAAACAGGGTGAAAACTATCGCATGAGGCCGGTAAAAACAAGGCACACTGGGTTTAGCATCATCATCACTACAGTTGTGTGCGCGAGAAGTCTACATATCGAGGGGGCTACCGAGCGAGGCACCGAGACACAATGTTTGAGAGAGAAACCAATTGACAGATTATGATCAGATCGAGTTGTCACCCTTCTGCTATCATTGTTGGGGGGAGGGAGAGAAAGACGTATCGAGAGTGTGCGCGGTAGGCACAGAGGCACAACTAGCGATTGTGTGTGTGTGTGTGTGTGTGTTTAAAAGAGGAGTCGATAGATTATTATCAAGATCGATGTGCCACCCTACTCCTTCAGTGCCGGGTAGTGTGTGTCTATGTATGTTTGAGAGAGAATCCTGTCGATAGATTAGTATCAAGATCGAGGTGTCACCCTACTCCTTCGGTGCCGGGTAGTGTGTGTGTGTGTGTGTGTATGTTTGAGACAGAAGCCAGTTGATAGATTAGTATCAAGCGAGGTTTCACCCTACTCCTTCGGTGTTGGGAAGTGTGTGTGGGGGGGGGGGAGGGGGCAGTGACACTCACATATCTCTACTCTTATAAAAACAGAGTTGGTGATGATGGTGTTCCTGCCATCCTGCAATATAGGCCATCCGATTTATATCCGACGGACATGAAGGAAAATATGGCAATTTTGCAAAAGATACCCACACCCCTCTCCGCATTTGCAAATAAGGCATTCCCTGCTCATCCTTTTCCCCACAAGATAAACTTCTCATACAAATGCATCTTGATGTTCCGTACACGCACATGGGCATCTTGCTAGTAGGGAGAAGGAGTTCGTGTGACACATATCTAGCTATATTAAGGGATAGGTAGATAGCATATGTGTGAGAGACATTATTATACTTTGAGACATTAGTGGCTGTGGGTGGGCAGAATTAAAGGGGTGGGTGTGTTAGGCATAGAGAGCGTGTGTGTTTCTGTGTGAGAGACTTGTAGGACGAGGTAGAAAGACGAATTTAACCCTAATGGAGGGAGAGAAATATATGAAGTGCGCGTGTGTGATTCCGATGCCCACAGGGAAATGAGATATGTATGTGTGTGAGAGAGATTGCACAATTCATTCACGTATCACTATCTAGCGACCGTGGACGTGCATCGCTTGAACATAAGTCAATATCTACTTCAGATCGTGGCCAAAGGTACAATATCGATTCAACGCTATAAAGATTGGACACTCACATATCACATTTTTTCTATTTAAATAAACCTTTTTAGTTGTGCATGCCAAAGTTATAGTGATGTTTCTTCAAACAACCAATGTAGCTATCATGCACATGCACCATTGTTACTCTTGCATTCAAATTCATTAGTCTTGGATGATTTAAGTTTCTATTTTGAAGTAATATATATGTAATATTCATATATGAATTCAATGGTTACGCAATTTATGAAATGGAGGCTATGTAATCATATGAGGTAACACTTTTAAGTAGCTAACTACAATATCCATTTCTTTTTGTGCGCCTCCACACTAACACGTCAATGCATTATGTTTAAAGTAAATAACCAATGGCACTAAATTATCTATTTACACGAGAAATACATAGGCTAAGTGTTTGATCCCTTTTTTTGTGAACGCGCCACTACACCCGTACGATTGGCCGCGCCCGTGTGAACGACCAAGTTATCGGCACATCATCCTGAGTTATTGTCTTTTTTCCTGGGGTGGACTTCACACCAGTTATTAACTGCTGACGCGTGCCCCGTGTACACAGTCTCGCATGACCTTCCCGCTAGCACGGTCCAAAATTAGTTGAAACTGGATACGAACGATCCCGCGGGCAGCAAAATCTCCCGCCTCCTTCTAAAATTTCCGCCACCTTAGTCTTTAGCATGTGAAATCCCCCTTTGTCCTTGGTGCACGGAGACCAATAGTTACAATACCACCCTCATCTACATGATAGGTCGGGGCTGCTTTGCTAACTTCCGGTTCCCCCCACTACACGCCACCCCCATTTCCTCTCCCCTCCTCCAGCAAAACGACTATCTCCACAGACCAGAGCATCTTACATCACGCCGTCCATACTTCATCGCCTCTTTCTCCCCTCTCGAAACCCTAGACTGCTCATCCACCGGCGTACCATAGCCCATTCAATGCCAGCGACGTCCACCTCGCCGGATCTGCTTCTGCGGCCGCATCTACCCCTCCCACCTCCCCTAGAAACAAGTAGACTACTCATCCACCACTATACCACAGCCCATTCAGTGCCGGCCTTGTCCACGGCGCCGGATCTGCTTCGCCGGTACTCTCGTCAACCACCACGCATCTGCAGCGGCTCATTCGTACTCCCCACCGAAGACGCTTCGTCCACACCCCCCGGAGCCACCCCACCGACACCCCCGTCGACGGCCTCTGATCCTCTTCGCCGACACCATCCTCAACCCTACCCGGAGCCGCTTCGCCGACACCAGCGTCAACCCTACCGGAGTAGCTTCGCCTATACCATTCTCAACCTTACCGGGGCCGCTTTGCCAACTCAGAAGTCCACGGCCTCAGATCCGCTTCCTCGCACCCTCATCCAACCTACCGGAGCAGCTTCTGACGCCCCGTCCATGGCCGCAGATCCGCATCGTCGACACCACCCTTAACCCAACCACCGGAGCAGCTTCTGATGCCCCATCCACGGCTGCAGATCCGCATCGTCGACACCATCCTTAACCCAACCACCGGAGCAGCTTCTGACGCCCCATCCACGGCCGCAGATCCGCGTCGTCGACACCATCCTTAACCCAACCACCGGAGCAGCTTCACCTACGCCCTGGTCCACGGCCACAGATCCGCTTCGCCCACACCGTAGTCCACCCTACCGGAGCCGCTCCACAAACACCCTACTCGATGGTTCTAGATCTCCTTACCGGACCCCGACAGCCAGTGCAGCATCATCACCCTCGATGTTTCTAACCTGATTCCCATCGTTTGGAGAGATGCCAAGCACCCGCCACGGCCTAGGTACTTGTCACCTTTAAACCCGTCCAGCATCACCTGCCCGATGTACTTCAAATATACAAGGACGATGTTTCTTCTGGATCTAACAGCTTGGCCAACCAAGATCCTGGACTGAGGCATTGCTATGATCTTGTAAGCGAGTCTCTCTCTCTTGTATTGTTCTCAGGCTCGCCAAATAAGTGCTTTGCTAGGATTTTCGACCAAGAATCCCATTGTGCGCATAATGATTTCTACTATTGGCTGCTAAATTAGATATGTAGATGTCATACATGATACTACCTCGTACCTCCATTCCTGAATATAACTCTTTCTAGAGATTCCACTATAGGCTACATACGGAGCAAAATGAGTGAATCTACACTCAAAAATGCATCTATATACATCTGTATGTGGTCCATACTGGAATCTCTACAAAGACATATATTTAGGAACAGAAGACATTACACAAAATCGTAGGTGGCATGTAGGAATTCCAAGGCACTACATTAGGCTCCCTTAGAGTGCCCTGCCACCGGCATACAGAGTTATGGCTAGTTTATGGTATGCACACAATCGTTAATTGGTGGTTTAAATATGCGCAAGGGATATGCAATGTAGTATCATGTAGAGATGTCTGAAATTAGTCGTGTCAACTTGCAGATAGGGTTACACAATGAAAAAGTTCAAGATGTATGTGGCAATTTCGTGAAACATCGCAAAAAAAGGAGAGGCAGCGGTGAGCCTATAAAGTGTGCTATGGTACGTCACTCCTCCATTGCAATCATCGTGACATGTTATTTGTATGCCAGTTCTATTAGCCATGTTTCTTAGGGACAGTTATTACGAGTTATCCTAAGAAAATAAGCACCTGTGAATATAAGCTCCATGTAATACGCCATACAGTTCTTTTCATTGCGTTTTCAGCTTATCTTTGGTATGATCAGTGGAAAGTCTAGATTGCATTATATATATTTTTCCTTTTGTTGCACATATGGAAATTAATTTGACTTGCAAACATCACAAATTGAACCCAGTGCAGTAACTACTATGATAGGAAAACAGACCATCATTATTTGCTCAAAATGCAAATACAAAGATATCATCTACTTGTCACAATCTACTTTGGTCAATGTTTTCCATAGAGATCCCATTGCCTAATTTAAACGAAGAACGCATGACCCACATTTAAATGAAGAACAATTATTTGTTGAAATTCGATGGTCCAAGTGGCTGGTTATTATCATATAGAAGCACCACCTGAAAGCATCATATAGCAGCAGCAGCAGCTCATAGCAAATCATCATACAGCAGCAGCAGTCTGCAATTCATCATATACCAGTAGCAGCTCATAGCAATTCATCCTTCAACAACACCTCAAGGCCATGGCCTGGGAGGAGGGGAGGGGGAACAAGGTGCCTTCTGCCTCAGTGTGGCATCAGTCGTAGTTGTGCAGCGCCCGCTGGAGTAGTGCGTTGGACGAACCACAGTGGAGCAGCTGATGGAGACCATGAGAATGAGGGGCGGCACCAGAGGGAGGAGCAGCCAGGGAGGTTTGCCCCTACCCGTCGGCCATGTAGCCTAGCTGGACATAGCATCGTCGAGAACCAGGCCAGATGGGACCAGTGGCGACGGCTCGCTGGAGGAACCCTAGTGCTGCAAGCAGGGGATCGAGGTAGAGGGAAAGGGGAGAGGAGATGCAAGCGGGCAGGGCAATGAATGCTTGCGTGTTTGTTTTTACTTGAGGGTCAGGTGTGACACAAAGGCCGTGAGTTGCATTTTGAGTGTAATATAGGCGCACAATAGAGTCATTTCACTATTCCCTTCCCTTCAATTTTTAGTGAGGTTCTACCCGAAACACCCTCCTCCAAAGCGAAATTAGTTAAGCCCAAGCCCATAACTCAAAAATGACTTCTTTACATCTTTTATGGCTTATTTTGACAATATACCCTGAAAAGGCGGAATCGAACTGGCCCTTAACCTGCAAATCAATTGTGCGTGCAATGATGATTACTCCTGCCTGCTATCTGTACATTTAGGCATCATCATACATGGCATAACCTAATACATGTGCATTTCATTGTAGAATCTGGAATATGCAATGTTTATGTTAGTTCATACGTTGCACATGATGTTTAAATGCCCCTTAAATCTGGTCACCAAGTGATGGTCTTTAAGCCTCCTTCTTTGCTTCTTTTCTTGATATGTAAGATTTGCTCACACATCTGTTTAATTGCTTGTTTCCATCAGCCAGCCATACTAGGACTGTTTTCTTTGATTACTTGATGTTCTTGACCTAACGCTCTAATAGAGCTTGTCAACGATTTAAACACTAAGGGCTGCTGTAGTGGGGCCTTGTCTAACACATAGGTGAATAAAGGTTTGGCTCTACACTATAGTAGGCTCTCCAAGAGTACCTGGAGATCCAGTTCGTAGGTATGCCTAGTTTTTACATAGTGCAGACATAGTAAATGCTCATTTCATTGTGTGCAAGTGCAAGAGATGCGGCATGTTTCATTATGTGGTGTTGTTTTGTTATAATCTCATCCTTTTGTGTTCACAGACGGAAAGTATGCATATTTATCTTCCAATGAGACGAGTAACAGGTTGTGTTACCTTGCAGAGGGGGTGCAATGAAGATAAGATAGAGGATTTCCAAGTACAAGATGTTAGGAAGGAGCCTTGCAAGAGAAGTAGGAGCTGCGCTGAGCCTCTTCAACCTGCTAAGGTAAGTCAATGTATGCAACTCAACAGTTCAATTCCTTGTTTGTTTCAGGCATAGTTAATTTTCTCTTTTCAATTGCTTTATTTGTCCTCGCTAATGAGATGCCCAAATAATCATGCCTGATGTTCGGTACTTGTATCACTATTAGTTGACATAATTAAAGGTCTTACCATTTAATTACTCTGCCGAAGTGTGCCTAAAGCTTTGAAGTCTATTAACCAACTATTATTGCATGAGGCTCACAATGTAGTTCATACTATGCTAATGATTGCATAGTTTTGCCTGCTGTAGTATGTTTGTATGAAACCCTCTGTTGTTCATTATGCTCCCTAAGACTTTAATTGAGGTACAGAATGGCCAACTGCTTGCTTACTTATACGCAACGTGCTGTCTAAATTTGTAACTTGTCTGTGTTTTCGATTGGGCCCCAACATCATGCCCCTCTGGTGAGCTAAGAGGGATTTTTGTATGCAGGCTGCACAGACTATCTTTTTTATAATTTTTAAAATATCACATGCTTATGCTTCATGACGTGTAACATTTGTTTTGTGAAAGTGACGTGTAACATTATTGTTAGTCCTGTTTTGCCATGTAGTACAAAATAGTGTCTTGTTCGCTTCACTGTTGTAACTATATTTTTGCCCTAGTCATGTGTACTTACGGAAACATTTCAGGATGAAGTGACATCAACACAAAAATCTGCAAGCAAAGGCGGCATGGCCGTTACCGAATGATTATGGATTGAATTGGAATGTGCTGATGTTCTCGAGCATCAACTAGAGGTGGCAAGACAACGTGTGCATGATTGTCAACGTATAATCAACAAGTTGAGACTGGACATGCAGGTATTAGATGCAGGAGTCAAAAAATGAAACAAGACACCGAGGTAACCATGAAGGAATTGGAGATTTTGCAGAGTGAAATTTGTGCTATCTGAATCCGGCCAATCCTATTTTCTGAAGAGATTATAGTTAAAATGGAGTTAAGTTGATGCGCGTCCATGATGTATGATCCTTATTTGCCCAAAGGTATGTAATTTGCTGTTTGTGTATGCTTTATTATCACCGTGCTGCACCATAATGCCCAAAGTGGGTATAATCGGCTGTAATTCTTTATTGTATAGTGTAGGATTATTCTACCTTTCTATGCCTTGATCTCTTTGTTGTATAGTGTATGCTTTTTAGAGGTGATAGTATTGAGTAGGATAATTTTTGAATATGCTATATCGTTCAAACGGGGGCCAACTCGCCCGACCATGGGCCTTCTACGTCTTGTAGGATCCATGGGCCTTCTACGTCTCGTAGGATCCATGGGCATTCTACGTCTCGCAGGATCCATGGGCCTTTTACGTCTCGCAGTGTCCATGGGCCTTCTACGTCTCGCAGGATCCATGGGCCTTCTATGTCACGTAGGATCCATGGGCCGCCGACTCATTTATGGGTCTTGTACTGGCCTTTAATGGGCTGTAGACGGGCCTATAATGGAAATCATACGTTTTATTGGCTGACCATAACGGGCCGTTAATAGGCCTATAATGGAAATCGTACGTTTTATTGGCTGACCATAACGGGCCGTTAATAGGTCGTATTTGGTGATGCTATGAAAATGGCCCAACAGACTAACGGACCACAAACGGGCCGACTGTAACGACGGGCTGAATTTGGCCCACAAGCAGAAAATGACAGTAAGGGGCCGTAAGTAACCGAATGCTGCAAATAAGCCCAAGAATAAATGGGCTCTAAGAAGGCCGAAAGATAACATGGGCTGTAAACGGCCCAACTGAATAACGGGCCCTTAATGGGTATAAAGCGATACACTGTTCATTATGGGCCAGTTTCACCATGGGCCGTTAATGGGTCTAAAGTAATACACTGTTCATCGCGGGCCAGTTTCACCACGGGCCATTAATAGGCCAAGAGTTACATAGGGCCTCATATGGGCCGAAAGACGTCATGGGCCATACATGGGCCAGAAGTGAAAACGGGATGGAATCATATCGGATGGCCCAGATGACGCTACTGGGCCTAATTCGGAGAGGGCGTAACGGGCCTTGGGATAGCGGGCTGTAAATGGGCTATATGCGAACAGGCCATTAACAGGCTTTCCATAGGCCGGCCCGTCACCTTTTGACCAAGTCAAACGGGCCGGCCTTTTCACAGGAATGGGCCTCTGTCGGGACGTGCCACGTGTCGATGTATCATAGGCGCCTTCTGTCCAATGAGTGGATGACATCTGTCCCAACAATGAGCCGACACGTGTTTCCTCCAGCCAATGATGATTTTACACATGGAAAATCCCCATTGGTCGGGGCTATTAACGGGTTATCGGATCCAAAACCCGACCCGATAGCTTAACGGCGTTCCGTTACGGTGGATGCCACGTGTTGGTCACCCTTGACGAAAGCACTTCTGTGACACGCGATTTATCGTCATGGAAGTGGACACTTCCGTGATGATAATTTTGGTAATGTCATCGAACACTTCTATGACAGCACAGGTATGACTATCTCGATTCTGTCATAAATTTGTCATGGATGTACATGCATGACAAAAAAACGCGACCTACTGTGACAAACACGTATCATCACGGAAGTGTTTTTTTTTTGTAGTGTAGGCATAAAATAGCAAATCTAGGCTGGGCCTCCGATTAATAGGTTAGTCCCAAAAATAATATAAAAGTGGATAATAAAGCTCAATATTGCCCAAAACAGTAGATAATATAGCATGGAGCAATCAAAAATTATGGATACGTTGGAGACGTATCAGGAATCGTACTGGAATTGCTGCAGTGGAAGGCAGAGAATGTCATGCTCGACAAAGGATTTGAAGCTACGAAAATATTGAAGAAGAAGCTTCCAAAGGATAACAAATTGCCCGACAAGACGTGACGCAGCAAAGAAGGTCGTATGCCCTCTAGGATTGGAGGTGCGAAGATACATGCATGCCCTATCGATCCATCCTCTACATGCGTGCATTTAGGATTTGAACGCATGCCCGGTATGCGGTGCATTGTGGTATAAGATCAGACGAGATGACCCTGGTGATGTTGACGGCGAGCCCCGCAGGAAGAGAGTTCCTGCGAAGGTGATATGGTAAGTGCTTAATATATAGTTGACCCTGGTGATTTAATAAACTACTTTATTTTACTATATATAGAAGTAGTTTATTTTTAATAAGTACTACTTTATTTATTTATAGTAAGTGCTTAGTAGTTGAACTAGTTGATTTAATTAATAAAACTACTTTATTTTATTATATATAGAAGTAGTTCCCGCATCGACGTCGACGATGCCTATCCCGCATCCTCGTTGTCGACTCGGCAGTGGAGGCCTGCTTGATCAGGGCCATGTCCGTGACTGGGCTCCGTCGGGATGGTATTGGGAGGTGCTACCTTCCGGGGGACGTAGGTTGGTGAGGAGCCAGCCTGTTGTTGACCCGATCCTTGTTTACTGGCGGTCGCGTGGGCCAGTGATGGTGCCGAGCCTTCCGGACACCGCGGAGGTGGTAAGTCACCGTGTCAGCGAGGAGGACGAGCACGTTCGTCGCTAAATGGTTGCGTTGGAGGGCAGGCTCGACAATACCTGGCAGGTTCTTCAGGGATCTCACTGGAGCTATGATCCTGTGATGGTTCCTTATATTTGGGTGTCCACGGCCCGCGACGATACCCGTCAGGCGCTACGGTTCTAGCTGTATTAGCGATGTTATATGTATGATAGTGTTCGAGGAGTATTAGTGATAATATTCGACGATGTACGGACACAAGAGATGATGTACTTTTGCTTATAATTGAATGCATGCTAATTTGAATACTACTTTATTTTATGATTTGGTTTTGCTTATTGAATGCTCATATTGGAAAAGTACTCCTACTTTGAATGCTAAAATTGAAGAGCACTCTATGCAGAAATCTAGGAGCCCCCTCCATCATCCACGCCGTCGTGGGGGTAGCTTCTCCTTCATTCCCGTGTGCTAGACAATTTGGTGTAATAATGCACTCGGGAATGAAAGGAGGAGCTACCATCACCGATAGTCAACCCGTGATTAATAATAATGATCTAATTTAGGTTTTCTAGTACATATATTTAATTGTAAAAGTTTAATATTTGAATTATGAACACAGACCGGAAATGTCGTACTCGGACGATGAAAACCGCCCGGGGGAGTGCGACTGGTGCCACGATTTCGAGGTATGTGCGATGTGTTCCTTGAGCTGGACGAAGATCGGCGCTTCAGCATTAAGCTCGAGGAGACCTTCGATGTTCATACGGTACGCAACGACGACAATAATTTTTTTCGTAATTAAGCACGACTTCAACTATATTAACATGTATTTTTCATCTTTTCCAATTCGACTAGCTTATCACATGCTATGCAAGACGCTATGTCTTGGAGAGGATGGGTTTTGAAGACCATGAAAGTATGGAAACCAAAAAAATCACCTAAGGACCCATCATGGTGTGGATTTTGAAGTAAAGCTGTATAATGCTGGAGAGTGTAACCCATTTTGGTTGCAAAATTGGGAAGCACTTTGCAAGATGTATGGTTTTGATGAGGGTATGCTTGTCACCATGGATCTGGGTGATCCTACAATCGAGCAAGACAATATGGACATTTGGGTCCTTGTGGATACACTTCCAATTCTTCCCCATGTGAGCTTCTCAAACATAGTTATTAAGTAATTTATATTGTTTATTTCAAAATATTTGACAGCTTATTTCCATTGACAGCTTATTTTCATTCTTCAAAGAATGTGCGGAAGATGGTAGACAAAAGCCACTACACCGATGGCTCCGAATTAACTTATCAGGAGAAAAATCATCTGATCGCATTTTGTACTGATCTTGAGAATTACAATATCTACAATCGAACTCCTCAACATTATGGTCAATACGCGCCACTCATCGCACGTGTTGAACTACGGTAACTACCATGGAGATACCCTGGTAAGATTTTTTACTATTACGACATCCGTGCATCTTTTTGCATACTTCTAAAACTAGTACATCATTACTAACTACGAAGTTATTACTATGTTTTTCAACAGATAATCCCGAATGATTGTGTGCCTCATCTGATGTATATGCACGGTCGCCTTGATGTTTTGAACAAACATCTAGGTCGTCCTACGAATCTCAACCGTCCATACCGGGTTTCTAAAAGTAGTGGAGACATGACAACAAAAAATGGAAAAAATGTATGGACAGTCATAAGGAGCTTCTTGGAAGCAAAAGGAAGTGAAGTGCAAAATTGGAGATGTGATGATCTCCATTCTTCATAATGGAGAGTCAGGGTCTATATTGTTTTATGCTATTTTACCTTAAGGGTGTTTAGGTCCTACGACATCGATGATAATGTGCCAAGAACAATTATGTAGGGTTGGGTTCGATGACTATGAGGATGATGATTGTATGACTTGTTATTAATAACGAGTAGAAGTTGTATGATGATGCATGATTAGTAGGACTTATTATTATATATGATGATGTATGATGCGAGCATGAGTTATGATATATCAGCGGGTGAAATGAACATAGCAGTAGCGTTGGTAAACCAAGGACGAAGATATAAGAGAGGACACTTCTCTCTATTAGCTAGATAATAACAACCTAAATTAACCCCCAAACCGCTAAACCAGCCACTTTTAAAAAAAAAGAAAAACCTCAGCTCCAGCGAGCTGCTGAAGCGTGGAAGCCTTTTGGTCCCGGTTTATATCACCAACCGGGACCAAAGGCCCCCTTGCCTGGGCTGCCCGCAGTGGCCACGTGGAGGCCCATCTATCCCGGTTCGTGTAAGAACCGGGCCTAAAGGGGGAGGGCATTAGTACCGACCTTTTAGTTCCGGTTCTTAAACCGGGACAAAAGGCCCTTACGAACCGGGACAAATGCCCTGTTTTCTACTAGTGGTTGGGCCAATTTGTTAGCTAGATTGCTATCATCGACACGGACGGCACTGTTCTACCGGCGCCAATATTCGTCTGGCTGCTTTTACTGGCTGCCAAATTGGCGGTACGAAATGAAAATGTTGGTGGTTGACACCAAGAGGATGGAGTTCTCCATTGCTGAACCCCCACAGGAAGCCAAAAAATCGACATTCCATGGTATAACTATGGTGCAATCAGGAGAAGGCAGGCCCAGAATGCTTGTTAGTGGACATGACACTTCTGGCCGGTGGCCGCAATTATACCATTGGGGGGGGGGAATTGTGGGAGCTCCAGCTAGTGGCTGAAGGAGAAGATATTCTCACCCTCCCTGGTCTCTTGGTACTTGCTCAGACGTTCAATGGGGAAGTACTTGGTCCTCGATCACCGTAGAAACTCGTCGCTCGAGCCAAGCTTATGTACGTTGCATATCGAAACATTACAGCTTGAGAGCGTGTGTGCTTCGACAGTGAATGGCTGCACATATAATAACTACCCACCATCGTTTTCGTCACCAACAGTATCAAGCGGTAAACTCGTTGTTGCTTCTTAGTTAGTATTTTCTACACTTAATTGTTGTCACACAACTTGTCGGATGCTTGATTGTTAGTTATTGTAATCGATGCACGTTACATAGTTGTTACTTCTTTTGTGCTTTTTCCAAAGCTAATGCTACTTCAAGGTAATAAGACTGGAAGGAACTTGTAGCATTTTGGAGGCATCGTGAATTCATAAAACCCACCAAATTGCAAAGATTATTTTGAAGAATTTTTTTGTGTTTAGGTTAACCAAGAAGGAATACCACTAGTAGAAAACAGGGCTTTGGTTCGGGCCTGGCCAGCCCATTAGCCCCGGTTCTTCACGAACCGGGACCCATGGGGGGCATTAGTCCCGGTTCATGAGCCCAGGGGGCCAGCCGGGGCCTCGTGGGCATTGGTCCCGGTTCGTCTGGATCCATTTGTCCCGGTTCTAGGCACGAACCGGGACCAATGGGCCGCGCTCCTGGCCCATAGCCATTGGTATCGATTCGTGCCTAGAACTGGTACAGAAGGGGGATTTAGTTCCGGTTCTTGCCACGAACCGAGACAAATAAGTTGCCTATATATACCCATCGTCGCGGCAGAGCACTCCACAGTGCTCAGTTTTTCTGGCTGGCGAGGGGAGGGCATTTGGGTGCTCTAGCTCACCTCCTATGCACATGAGGTGTTCGATGAAATGCCCGAGCCACACTAGTTAAGCTTTCTCCTCTCGAAGCTCGACCTCGGAGCTCCTTTTCCCCGAGATTTGTTTATATTTAGCGGTTTGTCACGCCCCGTCCCCGTTTTCACCGCCGTTGATCGCCCGCGCCGATCTCGTCGCCGGCACCACCGTGGTAAGCCTCTTGTTCTTATCTTCTTTCTGATTTTCTTACTTTAGATAGATACTTGTCTGATTTTCTTACTTTAGATAGATACTTGTCTGATTTTCTTACTTTTGACACACATAATTATATATAATGCACGCAGATGAACCAGCAATGGATGTATGGTGACAGACACACCTCCGAGTACATTAAGGGCGTGCATAATTTTCTCGAAGTGGCTGAGGCAAACAAGAAGAATGGTTTTATGTGTTGTCCATGCCCTAAATGTGGGAATACGAAGTCTGACTCAGATCGTAAAATCCTTCACACCCACCTGCTTTACAAGGGTTTCATGCCACACTATAATGTTTGGACGAGGCACGGAGAAATAGGGGTTATGATGGAAGACGGCGAAGAAGAAGAGGACGATGACAACTATGTGCCCCCTGAATATGGTGATGCTGCAACGGGGGGAGCTGCTGAAGATCAAGAGGAACCAGACAATGTGCCCGATGATGCTGCAACGGGGGAAGCTGCTGAAGATCAAGAGGAACCAGACGATGTGCCCGATGATGATCTCCGCCGGGTCATTGTCGATGCAAGGACACAATGCGAAAGTCAAAAGGAGAAGCTGAAGTTCGATCGCATGTTAGAGGATCACAAATTGCGAAGATGGCAACACAAAGCTGGGTACCATCCTGGAATTGCTGCAAAGGAAGGCGTAGAATGCTGTCACGACAAAGGATTTCGAAGCTACTGAAAATATTGAAGAAGAAGCTTCCAAAGGATAACGAATTGCCGACAAGACGTGACGCAGCAAAGAAGGTCGTATGCCCTCTAGGATTGGAGGTGCGTAAGATACATGCATGCCCTAATGATCGTGCATCCTCTACGGTGCGTACGAGGATTTGAACGCATGCCCGGTATGCGCTGCATTGCGGTATAAGATCAGACGAGATGACCCTGCTGATGTTGATGGCGAGCCCCGCGGGAAGAGGGTTCCTGCGAAGGTGATGTGGTATGCTCCTATAATACCACAGTTGAAACAATTGTTCAGAAACAAAGAGCATGCCAAGTTGATGCGATGGCACAGTGAGGACCGTAAGAAAGATGGGAAGTTGAGAGCACCCGTTGACGGGTTGCAGTGGAGAAAAATCAAGAGAGAGTACTGGGCTGAGTTTGCACGTGACCCAAGGAACGTATGGTTTGGTTTAAGCGCGGATGGCATTAATCCTTTCGGTTTTAGGAGGTTCCGCATCTCCATGAGTAGCAAGTACACCTTTTTTTGGTATTTCGTGTTCCATATCCATAACTAAAGATAGAGAACAACTTAGAACAGAAAATCAAAATTACTTAGTGATAAAGCAAACAATCACACACGAGAATATTCACCCCACGCTATGAGTCCCCGGCAACGGCGCTAGAAAAAGGTCTTGATAACCCACAAGTATAGGGGATCAATTGTAGCCTCTTTTGATAAGTAAGAGTGTCGAACCCAACAAGGAGCTAAAGGTAGAACAAATCTTCCCTCAAGTTCTATCGACCACCGATACAACTCTACGCATGCTTCACGTTCGCTTTACCTAGAACAAGTATGAAACTAGAAGTACTTTGTAGGTGTTTTTGGATAGTTTTGCAAGATAATAAAGAGCACGTAAATAAAAAGTAGGGGCTGTTTAGATAAAGAAGCAATAAAGTAAATATAGCGAGTGTGGAAAAGTGGTGGTAGGAGTTGTGAAATTGTCCCTAAGCAATTGACTACTATACTAGACCGATAGCATGTTTATGTGGGAGAGGCATAAGCTAACATACTTTTTGTTCTTGGATCATATGCACTTATGATTGGAACTCTAGCAAGCATCCTCAACAACTAAAGATCATTAAGGTAAAACCCAACCATAGCATTAAAGCATCAAGTCCCCTTTAACCCATACTCCACAACCCCCTTACTCGGGTTTATGCTTCTGTCAAGCAACCCACTATGAACGTATTGCAACACCCTACAGCGGGAATCCCTCATACTTGCGCGACACGGAGGGCACAATAGAACAGCAACATAACCACAAGCAAATTAAACCAATCATAGCAATTCATCAATCACCGATAGGACAACGAAAATCTACTCAGACATCATAGGATGGCAACACATCATTGGATAACAATATGAAGCATAAATCACCATGTTCAAGTAGAGGGTACAACGGGTTGCGGGAGAGTGGGCCGCTGAATATAGATGGGGGAAGGTGATGGAGATGTTGGTGAAGATGGCGGAGGTGTTGGTGTAGATTGCTGTGATGATGATGGCCCCCGGCGTCGTTCCGGCGCTACCGGAAGCAAGGGGGAGAGACCCCCCTTCTTCTTCTTCTTCCTTGACCTTCTCCTAGATGGGAGAAGGTGTCCCTCCGTCCTTGGCTCCCATGGTGTGGGAGGGGCGAGAGCCCCTCCAAGATTGGACCTATCTCTCTGCTTCTGCGTTCTGGGATTCTGCCCTTTCACCGTTTCTTATATATCCGGAGATCCGTAACTCCGATTGGATTGAAACCTTCGCCCAGATTTTTCTCCGAAAATTAGCTTTCTTGCGGCAAAAGAAGAGCGTCAACCGCCTTACGGGTGCCCACGAGGGTCAGGCGCTTGCCCCAGGCGCGCCTGCCTCGTGGCCCCCTCGGGCACCGTTTTGCGTTGGTTTTTCTAACACAAAACCATAAATATTCCAAAAATGATCTCCGTCCGTTTTTATCCCGTTTGAACTCCGTTTGATATGTGGTTTCTGCGAAACATAAAACATGCAACAAACAGGAACTGGCACTGGGCACTGGATCAATATGTTAGTTCCAAAAATAATGTAAAAAGTTGCCAAAAGTATATGAAAGTTGTAGAATATTGGCATGGAACAATCAAAAATTATAGAAACAACGGAGATGTATCAGTCGCCTACTCCGACGCCGACTGGGCTGGGTGTCCCGACTCGACGCTCCACTTCCGGCTACTGCGTCTACCTCGGGCCCTCTCTGATTTCGTGGTCGTCTAAACGATAACCCACAATCTCACGATCGAGCGCCGAGGCTGAGTACCGGGCTGTGGCCAACGCCGTCGCGCAGTGCTCTTGGCTACGACAGTTACTTCAGGAGTTGCTATGTGAGCTTACCAAGGCGACGCTTGTCTACTGTGACAACGTCTCCTCGGTGTACCTTGCTGCCAACCCTGTCCATCACCGACGAACGAAGCATATTGAGCTCGACATCCACTTCGTCAGGGAGCACGTCGCACTTGGTTGTGTTCACGTTCTCCATGTGCCCACCGATCAGCAGTTCGCCGATGTTATGACGAAGGGACTACCCACCTCGACATTCCAGGGCTTTCGGTCCAGTCTCTGCGTCACCGCGGCGCTTGACCGCCGGGGTGTTGAACATGTGTACATGTACGTGGAGTGCAGGTTTCGTATGCAGTACCTGTAATGTTTGTCTCCCTCTGTATGTACGTGTATCTTAGGAGACAAGATACCGGTCGCACCCCTCGTACCTATATATATGTTCCTAGTGCACGATCAATACATCATCGACGCACACGCACCAAATTATTCTCTACATCTCTAATTCTGTCGAGATCAATGCTGTATCAATGGGGCAGTAGGTAAGAAGAGTTTTGAGGGTTAATCCACCATATATTGTTTGTGGTCTGATTTGTGCCCCAGTACTTCTTCATCTTCTTTCTTCCCGTGCTTTTCTTGTAAAGAATTTGCAGAGTGTTGCCCAATGTTTCTCCCTTAATTTTGAGATATCAAAGTGTTGAGAAGGATGCTGGAACAAGGTGCCAAGGCACTTCAAGCTCAAGACCCTATAGACAGATATCACCATCATGATGATAAAACTGTTGGTGTGTGGAGGACGCTTGGAAGTTGGAACCATCAGATTTGGGTAAAAACTTTTGTAATTCCAGCCTGCACGACAGGAGGAAAACCCAGGCAGTTTCCCCCCGCGTCGTCTCGCGTAGGCGACTCGGGGGCGATTAGGTTTTCCCCTGAGCGCCGCCACCCTCGTCTGCCTCCCCTTGCCGCCGTCGCCGGCGTCCTCCGGCCGGCCCGCGGAGGTGGCAGGATCCCATCCACCTTGTCGGTGTCAAAACTGGCGGATCTCGGATAGGGGGTCACGAACTGTGCGTCTAGGCGGATGGTAACAGGAGACAAGGGACACGATGTTTACCCAGGTTCGGGCCCTCTTGATGGAGGTAAAACCCTACGTCCTGCTTGATTGATATTGATATTGTGGATGTTTACAAGAGTGGATCTACCACGAGATCAAGGAGGCTAAACCCTAGAAGCTAGCCTATGGTATGATTGTAAGGGTTGTTGTATGTGTCTATCGACTAGCCTGGCCCCGGTTTATATAATGCACCAGAGGCCTAGGATAACAAGAGTCCTAGCCGAATACGCGGTGGGGGAGAAGTCCTTGTCTTGATCGCCATGTCTTGCTAATTGTTCCTTGTATGCGGCAGCTGTCCGGACTGGCCCATGAGTATACGGCCATGGGGGTCCTCGGCCCAATCCAACTGATCGGGAGACGACGCGTTGAGTACCCCCTAGTCCAGGACACCGTCGAGAGCCCCTGAACCGGTCTTCAAGTTAGGGACGCTCCTCGATTCTTCCGAACTGTTCTTCATCTTCGGTTGCCGGTCTTGAAAACTGGTTCAACAAATCTTCTCATCTTCTATCTTGAGGATCGCCGAAATGCATTCGACGCGTTGGGCATCCGAGGAGCCCCTTTAAGTTTACGGCCTTTATCAATGCCTTGTTATTTTTATGCCATGCCTCGGGTTTGAAGTTGTTCCAGGGTGGCAAGGTCCTCTTGCGTCCGAGCTCCAACACCGGACTGCATTCGAGGTATCTTTTGCAGCCGAGCACCAATGTCGGACTGCTTCCCAGCTCTAACACCGGACTATGTATCCGAGCTCCAACGTCGGACTGTATCCGAGCTCCAACGCCGGACTATGTATCCGAGCTCCAACGCCGGACTTTATCCGAGGTGTCATAAATCACCTTGGCTCAAAGAAGTTGGAAGGAGTTTAACCGAGCTTAATGCCGGAACTGCCCTCTCAGGATCCAGCCACTTGCATCCGAGCTATATGTCGAACTGCTTCCGAGGTGGTTAAGCACCCTCGGTTGGGCTGATTTTTGGTCAATGTTTTTTATTGATGTAATTTATTCTCGACGAGATATATAGCCGGTAGCCCTCAAGGTATGTATCGGTCTAAAACCCGAGATGCACTGAAGGATGACATAAGACCGCTGATCCCCGTGGCAGCCGAGACTCAAAGTTGATTTGCAAAATCGGTCCGAGGATCAAGTCCTAACTTCGGCGTAACACTTCGACACAAAAAGCGGCGTGCTCAGTCCTCGAGACTCGGGTTGGGTGCGGCCGACCAACCTGAGGATCAAAATCTCCTCGAAACTGTATTGCACTTAAGATTTTACGCATAGAACAAGCAATGCAGTAGCCCCCGAGACACCGGTCGGGTGGCAACACCAGATCAGGGGATCAATGTGCCCCTTTAATATTTGTAAGTAATAAGCCCGAAGCCCAGTAGCCCCCGAGCCTTAATGCGGGCACGGGTGGCCGAATTAAGGATCAATATCCATAGTAAAATAACAAATTATGTGTAATGACTCAATGTATCCAAGTACTTTATGTCATTAATGCTCGGATCCGCATTGTACAAAACTTTGTTGACCGACCATGGGCTTTAACCTCCTTGGCCGGTAGCCGAGGAGTGTTTGTCCTACTTTATAAGGCCTTTATGAGGGCAAAGATTTACGACAAACAAGGCAATCTGGTCATACGGCTTTCTAAACAAAGGTACGCAGAGAGATATGTTATATTGCTGTTTAACAGAAGAAATGTCTTCCAAAGAAAATAGTCCCGCTATCGGTTCCTTTCTTTGGGTTGTCATGCTAAGCATGATCATGAAACCTTAGCTCCAATGTAAGAGCAAAAGATCGAGGATTTAGTTTGGGAGGCCAGTTACTAGCCCCCGCCGTGTTCGGCGACAGGCAGGTCAAGCCGAAACACTTCGCCAATGTTATGAATGGCCCGTCATTTAATATAGTCATCGGATCGCTAACCAGTTTACACCTATTATGACAGTCAGTTTTCGGCTTTCTCCTTTAGGTGCTTGACCATGCAAGCTGGAAGCACAATCGCTTGATGGTTCTCCCTTTGCACACCTAGCCGAACAAAGCGGAACGTAGGAGGCAAGCGGGAGCCGGGCAACCCAACTATTGACCGAAGACACAATTCGAAACTGATGCATATATAGCAATATCCGAGAATGTTTTTGCCGAATCTCTAAAGGAGTCCGGCGTTGCACTGCGAGACTTGTGCTGAAAACACACAAATAGTTGAAAAGTGCCAAAATCTTGGTAAACCAAAAAAGTCAGTAAAAACATGACGTCCGAACAAGATCAAGTGTTCGGTGCCAATCCGAAAATTGGACTGTAGAAAAAAAAAGTGCTTCTGCCGTGCTTGAACATGACACATCCTATCTCAAGACGTCAAGTGGGTCAGCCTACGGATTAGGCAAGTTTAGAAAACTAAACTCTAGCGATTTCGAGAGAGAAATTAGGCTCCTCGGCTAGCGTGTCAAGAAAAGGAGTGATAAAGAATAAAAACTTTGTAAGGACTAAGAAGAAAAACACTTAGTATGAAACTGCTCAAATAACATAAGAGCCCCCAAGTGACTTGGGTAAAAGTTGATAATGCAAGGTGACATGTAGAATGCCTTCTAGCCGGATTGTAGATCGTTTGTCATAGCGGACCTTTTAAGCCGACCTCAGGACCCAATAGTCCGAGTGTGTCCGAATACCTTCGTGGTTATATAAGAACCGTGGTATGCATGGAGACAAGGCGTAGGGGTCATTAGTGCTGTATCGGACAAGTGCCCAACTAGTTATGTTATATTACATGGGTAGTAAGAAACATCTTCCGAGGAGAATAGTTCCGTTAAGGGTTCCTTTTTTGGGATGCATGCCCTAAAGTGCATGTCAAAGCTGCTATGAAAGCAGAAAATCATCACGGGGGCAGATGGGTAAATAATTAAAAATCATCTTTTAGTTCACCGACCGAGTATTCCCTTAAGAACGCTAGCTTTCGGCTTCACCCACCTGAGGTACACATCCGCTGACCCGGCAGTAATAATCGCAGAGGTGCTCCCTTTACCACCTAGCCGAACAATCGGGAACGAGGGGTAAGCACAGGAGCCGGCAACCCAGCTTGGCCAAAACTTAAGTCATATCGATGCATATAATGGTGAATAAAAGGTACATGCGGAAGTGTGACACATGTGTTGGGCATAAAGCCCGTATTAATAAGCTTCATTAAAGAAGCCCCAGTATAATGAGCGGGTAGCGCGTCAAGTGTCTTGAACAAAGTTTCGACAAGGAAAAGTTGTACAAGCAACTTTTTACAAAAAAGTATAATTCTTGGTCGAACCGAACACAAGTTAGAAATTTAAAACTTTGAGTATGAAGGCAACGTAGCTGGTTAATGTGTTCGGTGTTGACGACGTGGTCCGAGCTTGATGCGGGACAAGGTTCCATCCCCCAAGCCGGTCCCGAGGTGGCGGAGCAAGGAGCTCGGCACTCCGAAGTGGTGACATAGCACGGTCAATGCAGGACGGCAGAGTGATGCCGAAGTCCCCGGCATGAGGTAATGAAGTGTTGACGAAGCCCCCCGTCCAGCCGAGGTGACGTCAAAGGATATAGTCCGGCTGGATCATTCTCCTGTCCACAAAAAATAGTGCAGACCGGGGATAATAGTAATAATAAGAATTAAAAAAAATGTTGCATAATAAATAATTTGTGCAAAGTGAGTAGTAAAAGAAATATGGCCTGGCGCCGAAGTTGATGTCGATGCAGGTCGTCGGCGTAATGCAATAAAGGCGTGGCAAAGCCTGGATTCACAGGTTGGTCCGAGTTCCGGATGCGGCGTTCGCCGAACTGTGTACGGAAACTGACCGAACCATCATGCGACTGTCGATAATGCGGCCACCATTTGATAGACCTGTGTACATATGCTGGACTAACCAGAGTAATAATTCCTTGAGAAAAATTTAACCCAAACAAGCAAGAAGAAATACTAGGATTAATAGCACCTGGTTTATTTGTTGCAGCAATCCGAAGGAAGGTGATTCCCAAAATTGGGACTTGATCCGCGCACCCATGCCTGCTCGGCTAGTGACGCCGAAGTGTCCGGAGTAGGTTGATGAAGAGATGGCGAAGCCCCCGGTCCAGCCGAGATGTCGAAGTAGGTCGGTGTGATGGACACCAGCTTGAAGAAGCAGTAGTGCGGCCCTGCCGATGCAGGTCGTGACGTGGTCGATGTCGGCTTGATGAAGCGGCTGTGCGGCGATGCCGGACTCTCGTTCGGCTTGCCGAGATGATGATCCGAAGAAGTTGAGCTCGGCTCAACAAAGTGACGACGTGTCTAGCGCAGGTCGGCAGCCGTGGAGCAATATTGCCGGACTGGTTTGACACCAGCATGATGTTGAAGATCATGTTCAAAAGATCTTAAAGTTAGTGGGATGTGTTCGGAAACAAAACACAATACCCCATACAAAACTCCCTTCAAAAAGGATGTCCTAAATCCCGTTCATAAAAGGATTTAACTCGGGTCGGATTCGTTTCGCAGAAAACAGATCCGAAAAGTGATGCACTAATCGGAAGCTTCCCGGAGTTTGGACGGTCGGATCGAGCTGAAATTGTGAGGGGTGGTAGATATAGGAATTCCGCAGCCGATCAACGGTTGGATCTTCCAAAGGAAGTCCGAGCTAGAAGCTGGACACCACGCCCTAAACTCGTCCGGATTCTCGTCCAAATTCAATGCGGCTCCGGTATATCGGAGATTGCCAGAGATTCCTTCATCGGAACTCGACGAAATTTTCCAGGGTTGTTGTAGACTCAATTCCGCACAATTCCACCGAAGCAATCGTCAAAGCGACGCTCGAGGAGGCGGTGACGGCGGATGCAAGTTCGCTGTCCAGAAAAACAGCACGGTCGCCCGAGGGCAATGTTGACGTTGAGCCCCCGGGCTCCCTGGATGATTCCTCCATGATCTTGATAGAGATCGGAGTTGATGTTGATGAAGGCCCTCATCCGAACATGACGATCGATGATAGGCCACAGTCCTTGGTTGAACCAAGGTGACCAGTCGAGATGGTGACGAAGATGTCGAAGTCGCAGTTGACCTGCGGGCGAGCCATCGACCTTTTGCGGGGCACACAGAGGAACTCTCAATGAAAGCACCAATGTCGGTGTCAAACCCGGCGGATCTCGGGTAGGGGGTCCCGAACTGTGCGTCTAGGCGGATGGTAACATGAGACAAGGGACACGATGTTTACCCAGGTTCGGGCCCTCTTGATGGAGGTAAAACCCTACGTCCTGCTTGATTGATATTGATATTGTGGATGTTTACAAGAGTGGATCTACCACGAGATCAAGGAGGCTAAACCCTAGAAGCTAGCCTATGGTATGATTGTAAGGGTTGTTGTATGTGTCTATCGACTAGCCTGGCCCCGGTTTATATAATGCACCAGAGGCCTAGGATAACAAGAGTCCTAGCCGAATACGCTGGTGGGGGAGAAGTCCTTGTCTTGATCGCCAAGTCTTGCTGATTCTTCCTTGTATGGGGCAGCTGTCCGGACTGGCCCATGAGTATATGGCCATTGGGGTCCTCGGCCCAATCCAACTGATCGGGAGACGACGCGTTGAGTACCCCCTAGTCCAGGACACCGTCACACCTCCTCCTCCGTCCATCCCCGCGTTGGTCCCCCTCCCTGCTCGCCCGCCTCTTCCCCGTCCGATGGGCTGCTTCCTCTGCTTGGAGCGGCCAGATCTGGATCATGGTGTTGGGGTGCTTGGAGGGGGTCGGTCTGGGATGGGGCCTCAGAGTGGTGCTCGTTGCGGTGGATGGAGCGGCCGGCTTCGCGCGAGCTGCTCGTCTCTTTGGAGATGGGTGAGCGTGGTGTTGGGGAACGTAGTAATTTCAAAAAATTTCCTACGATCACGCAAGACCATGGTGATGGTATAGCAACGAGAGGGAAGAGTGTCCGTCCACGTACCCTCGTAGACCGAAAGCGGAAGCGTTATAACAACGCGGTTGATGTAGTAAATGCGTCTTCACGATCCGACCGATCCAAGCACCGAACGTCACGGCACCTCCGAGTTCTGCACACGCTCAGCTCGATGGCGATCCCGGACTCCGATCCAGCAAAGTGTCGGGGATGAGTTCCACAAGACGACGGTGTGGTAACCATGTTGATGCTCCACCGACGCAGGGCTTCGCCTAAGCTCCGCGACAATATGACTTCTCCGGCGCAGGGCTTCGCCTAAGCTCTACGACGATATGACCGAGGTGGAATATGGTGGAAGGGGGCACCGCACACGGCTAAGGAAAGATCCGTAGATCAACTTGTGTGTCTTGGGGTGCCCCCTGCCCCCGTATATAAAGGAGCCAAGGGGGAGGTGGCCGGCCCAAGGGGGAGGCGCACCAAGGGAGTCCTACTCCCTCGGGAGTAGGACTCCCTCCAATCCTAGTTGGATTAGGATTCCCGAGGGGAAAGAGAGAGAGGGGGCGGCCCACCTTTCCTAGTCCTAATAGGACTAGGGGAAGGGGCGCGGCCACCCAGGGCTGGCCCTCTCTCCTTTCCACTAAGGCCCACTATGGCCCATGTAGTTCCCGGGGTTCGGTAACCTCCCGGTACTCCAGAATTCGATTTCACTCGGAACCCTTCCAAGTCCAAACATAGGCTTCCAATATATCAATCTTTATGTCTCGACCATTTCGAGACTTCTCGTCATGTCCGTGATCACATCCGGGACTCGAACAACCTTCTGCATCAATACTTATAAACTCATTATGAACTGTCATCGAAGCGTTAAGCGTGCGGACCCTACGGGTTCGAGAACTATGTAGACATGACCTAGAACCAATCTCGGTCAATAACCAATAGCGGAACCTGGATGCCCATATTGGTTCCTACATATTCTACGAAGATCTTTATCGGTCAAACCGCATAACGACATACGTTGTTCCCTTTGTCATCGGTATGTTACTTACCCGAGATTCGATCGTCGGTATCCAATACCTAGTTCAATCTCGTTACCGGTAAGTCTCTTTACTCGTTCCGTAATACATCATCTCACAACTAATTCATTAGTTGTAATGCTTGCAAGGCTTAAGTGATGTGTATTACCGAGAAGGCCTAGAGATACCTCTCCGACAATCGGAGTGACAAAACCTAATCTCAAATACGCCAACCCAACAAGTACCTTTGGAGACACCTGTAGTACTCCTTTATAATCACCCGATTCACGTTGTGACGTTTGGTAGCACCAAAGTGTTCCTCCGTAAACGGAGTTGCATAATCTCATAGTTACAGGAACATGTATGGGTCATGAAGAAAGCATTAACATACTAAACGATCAAGTGTTAAGCTAACGGAATGGGTCATGTCAATCAGATCATTCTACTAATGATGTGACCTTGTTAATCAAATAACAACTCCTTGTTCATGGTTAGGAAACATAACCATCTTTGATTAACAAGCTAGTCAAGTAGAGGCATACTAGTGACATACTTGTTTGTCTATATATTCACACATGTATTATGTTTCCGGTTAATACAATTCTAGCATGAATAATAAACATTTATCATGATATAAGGAAATAAATAATAACTTTATTATTGCCTCTAGGGCATATTTCCTTGATCTCCCACTTGCACTAGAGTCAATAATCTAGATTACAAAGTAATGATCCTAACACCCATGGAGTCTTGGTGCTGATCATGTTTTGCTCGTGGAAGAGGCTTAGTTAACGGGTCTGCTACATTCAGATCCGTATGTATTTTGCAAATCTCTATGTCTCCCACTTGGACTTGGTCCCGAATGGAATTGAAGCGTCTCTTGATGTGCTTGGTCCTCTTGTGAAATCTGGATTCCTTTGCCAAGGCAATTGCACCAAGTATTGTCACGGAAGATCTTCATCGGTCCCGACGCACTAGGTACAACACCTAGATCGGAAATGAACTCTTTCATCCAGACTCCTTCATTTGCTGCTTCGAAGCAGCTATGTACTCCGCTTCACATGTAGATCCCGCCACGGCGCTTTGTTTAGAACTGCACCAACCGACAGCTCCACCGTTTAATAAAAACACGTATCCGGTTTGCGATTTAGAATCGTCCGGATCGCTGTCAAAGCTTGCATCGACGTAACCATTTACGACTAGCTCTTTGTCACCTCCATATACGAGAAACATATCCTTAGTCCTTTTCGTGTATTTCAGGATGTTCTTGACCGCTGTCCGATGATCCATTCCTGGATTACTTTGGTACCTTCCTGCCAAGCTTACAGCTAAGCATACGTCAGTCTGGTACACAGCATTGCATACATGATAGAGCCTATGGCTGAAGCATAGGGAACATCTTTCATTTTCTCTCTATCTTCTGCTGTGGTCGGGCATTGAGTCGACTCAATCTTACACCTTGCAACACGGTAAAAACCTTTCTTTGCCTGATCCATTTTGAACCTTTTCAAAACTTTATCGAGGTATGTGCTTTGTGAAAGTCCAATTAAGCGTCTTGATCTATCTCTATAGATCTTGATGCCCAATATGTAAGCAGCTTCACCGAGGTCTTTCATTGAAAAACTTTTATTCAAGTATCCTTTTATGCTATCCAGAAATTCTATATCATTTCCAATTAATAATATGTCGTCCACATATAATATCGAAATGCTACGGAGCTCCCACTCACTTTCTTGTAAATACAAAGGCTTCTCCAAAAGTCATGTAAACCCATATGCTTTGATCACACTATCAAAGCGTTTATTCCAACTCCGAGAGGCTTGCACCAGACCATAAATTGATCGTTGGAGCTTGCACACTTTGTTAGCACCTTTTGGATCGACAAAACCTTCCGTTGCATCATATACAACTCTTCTTCTAGAAATCCATTCAAGAATGCAGTTTTTACATCCATTTGCCAAATTTCATAATCATAAAATGCGGCAATTGCTAACATGATTCGGACAGACTTAAGCATCGCTTCTGGTGAGAAAGTCTCATCGTAGTCAACCCCTTGAACTTGTCGAAAACCTTTCGCAACAAGTCGAGCTTTGTAGACAGTTACATTACCATCGGCGTCAGTCTTCTTCTTAAAGATCCATTTATTTTCAATGGCTTGCCGATCATCGGGCAAGTCAACCAAAGTCCATACTTTGTTCTCATACATGGATCCCATCTCAGATTTCATGGCTTCCAGCCATTTTGCGGAATCTGGGCTCACCATCGCTTCTTCATAGTTTGTAGGTTCGCCATGGTCAAGTAACATGACTTCCGTAATAGGATTACCGTACCACTCTGGTGCGTATTTTACTCTGGTTGACCTACGAGGTTCAAGAGTAACTTGATCTGAAACTTCATGATCATCATCATTAGTTTCCTCACTAATTGGTGTAGTTGTCACAGAACCATTTCTTGTGATGAACTACTTTCCAATAAGGGAGCAGATACAGTTATCTCATCAAGTTCTACTTTCCTCCCACTCACTTCTTTCGAGAGAAACTCCTTCTCTAGAAAGGATCCGAATTTAGCAACGAAAATCTTGCCTTCAGATCTGTGATAGAAGTTGTACCCAACAGTCTCCTTTGGGTATCCTATGAAGACACATTTTCCGATTTGGGTTCGAGCTTATCTGGTTGAAGTTTCTTTACATAAGCATCGCAGCCCCAAACTTTAAGAAACGACAACTTTGGTTTCTTGCCAAACCACAATTCATAAGGCGTCGTCTCAACGGATTTTGACGGTGTCCTATTCAACGTGAATGCGGCCGTCTCTAAAGCATAACGGTAAATCGGAAATAGACATCATAGATCGCACCATATCTAGTAAAGTACGATTACGACGTTCAGACACACCATTTCTCTGTGGTGTTCCGGGTGGCGTGAGTTGCGAAACTATTCCACATTGTTTCAAATGTAAACCAAACTCGTAACTCAAATATTCTCCTCCACGATCAGATCGTAGAAATTTTATTTTCTTGTTACGATGATTTTCCACTTCACTCTGAAATTCTTTGAACTTTTCAAATGTTTCAGATTTGTGTTTCATTAAGTAGATATACCCATATCTGCTCAAATCATCTGTGAAGGTGAGAAAATAACGATACCGCCAAGTGCCTCAATATTCATTGGACCACAAACATCGGTATGTATGATTTCCAATAAATCATTGCTCGCTCCATAGTTCCGGAGAACAGCGTTTTGTCATCTTGCCCATGAGGCACGGTTCGCAAGTACCAAGTGATTCATAATCAAGTGATTCCGAAGCCCATCAAGATGGAGTTTCTTCATGCGTTTTACACCGATATGACCTAAACGGCAGTGCCACAAATAAGTTGCACTATCATTATCAACTCTGCATCTTTTTGCATCAACATAATGAATATGTGTATCACTACAGTCGACATTCAACAATAATAGACCATACTTAAAGGCTGCATGACCATAAAAGATATTACTCATATAAATAGAACAACCATTATTCTCTCGATTTAAATGAATAACCGTCTACGCAATAAACAAGATCCAGATATAATGTTCATGCTCAACGCTGGCACCAAATAACAATTATTTAGGTCTAAAACTAATCCCGAAGGTAGATGTAGAGGTAGCGTGCCGATCTGCGATCACATCGACTTTGGAACCATTTCCAACGCGCATCGTCACCTCGCCCTTAGCCAATCTTCGCAATCCGTAGTTCTGTTTCGAGTTGCAAATATTAGCAATGTAACCAGTATCAAATACCCGTACTATCATGAGTATTAGTAAGGTACACATCAATAACATGTATATCATATATACCTTTGTTCACCTTGCCATCCTTTTATCCGCCAAATACTTGGGGCAGTTCCGCTTCCAAAGTGTCGATGCTTGCAATAAAAACACTCGGTTTCGGGCTTAGGTCCAGACTTGGGTTTCTTCTCTTGATCAGCAACTTTCTTGCTGTTCTTTTGAAGTTTCCTTCTTCTTCCCTTTGCCCTTTTTCTTGAAACTAGTGGTCTTGCTGACCATCAACACTTGATGCTCTTTCTTGATTTCTACCTCCAAGCTTTCAAAGATCGCTAAGAGCTCGTGAATTGTTTTAGTCATCCCTTGCATATTATAGTTCATCACGAAGCTCTTGTAGCTTGGTGGCGATGATTGGAGAATTACATCAATGACACTATCATCCGGAAGATTAACTCCCAGTTGAATTAAGTGATTGTTATACCCAGACATTTTGAGTATGTGTTCACTGACAGAACTATTCTCCTCCATCTTGCAGCTATAGAACTTATTGGAGACTTCATATCTCTCAATCCGGGAATTTGCTTGAAATATTAACTTCAACTCCTGGAACATCTCATATGCTCCATGACGTTCAAAACGTCGTTGAAGACCCGGTTCTAAGCCGTAAAGCATGGCACACTGAACTATAGAGTAGTCATCAGCTCTGCCAGACGTTCACAACCATCGCTCAGATCTGCAGCAGTTCGCTACCCAGCGGTGCTTCCAGGCGTAATTTTTACGTGCAGCAATGAGGATAATCCTCAAGTTACGGACCCAGTCCGTGTAATTGCTACCATCATCTTTCAACTTTGCTTTCTCAAGGAACGCATTAAAATTCAACGGAACAACAGCACGAGCCATCTATCTACATCAAACATAGATAAGCAAAATACTATCAGGTACTAAGTTCATGATAAATTTAAGTTTTGATTAATCATATTAAAAACCTCCCACTTAGACAGACATCTCTCTAGTCATCTCAGTGATCACGTGATCCAAATCAACTAAACCATGTCCGATCATCACGTGAGATGGAGCAGTTTCAATGGTGAACATCATTATGCTGATCATATCTACTATATGATTCACGCTCGACCTTTCGGTCTCGTGTTCGAGGCCATATCTGTTATATGCTAGGCTCGTCAAGTTTAACCTGAGTATTCTGCGTGTGCAACTGTTTTGCACCCGTTGTATTTGAACGTAGAGCCTATCACACCCGATCATCACGTGGTGTCTCAAAGACGAAGAACTTTCGCAACGGTGCATACTCAGGGAGAACACTTCTTGATAATTTTTAGTGAGAGATCATCTTATAATGCTACCGTCAATCAAGATAAGATGCATAAAGGATAAACATCACATGCAATCAATATAAATGATATGATATGGTCATCATCATCTTGTGCTTGTGATCTCCATCGCCGAAGCACCGTCATGATCACCATCGTCACCGCGCCGACACCTTGATCTCCATCGTAGCATCGTTGTCGTCTCGCCAATCTTATGCTTCCACGACTATCACTACCGCTTAGTAATAAAGTAAAGCATTACATCGCGATTGCATTGCATACAATAAAGCGACAACCATATGGCTCCTCGCCAGTTGCCGATAACTCGGTTACAAAACATGATCATCTCATACAATAAAATATAGCATCACGTCTTGACCATATCACATCACAACATGCCCTGCAAAAACAAGTTAGACGTCCTCTACTTTGTTGTTGCAAGTTTTACGTGGCTGCTACGGGCTGAGCAAGAACCGTTCTTACCTACGCATCAAAACCACAACGATAGTTTGTCAAATAGACTCCGTTTTAACCTTCTCAAGGACCGGGCGTATGCACACTCAGTTCAACTAAAGTTGGAGAGACAGTCTTCCGAAGCCATCTATGTGCAAAGCACGCGTCGAGGAACCGGTCTCGGCGTAAGAGTACGCGTAATGTTGGTCCGGATCGTCTCGTCCAACAATACCGCTGAACCAAAGTATGACATGCTGGTAGGCAGTATGACTTGTATCGTCCACAACTCACTTGTGTTCTACTCGTGCATATGACATCAACGCATAAAACCAGGCTCGGATGCCACTGTTGGGGAACGTAGTAATTTCAAAAAATTTCCTACGATCACGCAAGACCATGGTGATGGTATAGCAACGAGAGGGAAGAGTGTCCGTCCACGTACCCTCGTAGACCGAAAGCAGAAGCGTTATAACAACGCGGTTGATGTAGTCGTACGTCTTCACGATCCGACCGATCCAAGCACCGAACGTCACGGCACCTCCGAGTTCTGCACATCGTTCAGCTCGATGACGATCCCGGACTCCGATCCAAAGCAAAGTGTCGGGATGAGTTCCGTCAAGCACGACGGTGTGGTGACGATGTTGATGCTCCACCGACGCAGGGCTTCGCCTAAGCTCCGCTGACGATATGACTTCTCCGGCGCAGGGCTTCGCCTAAGCTCTGACGATATGACCGAGGTGGAATATGGTGGAAGGGGCACCGCACACGGCTAAGGAAAGATCCGTAGATCAACTTGTGTGTCTTGGGGTGCCCCCTGCCCGTGATATAAAGGAGCCAAGGGGAGGTGGCGGCCCAAGGGGAGGGCGCACCAAGGAGTCCTACTCCTCCGGGAGTAGGACTCCCTCCAATCCTAGTTGGATTAGGATTCGGAGGGGAAAGAGAGAGAGGGGGCGGCCCACCTTTCCTAGTCCTAATAGGACTAGGGAAGAAGCGTGCCACCTAGGGCTGGCCCTCTCTCCTTTCCACTAAGGCCCACTATGGCCCATGTAGTTCCCGGGGTTCCGTAACCTCCCTACTCCAGAATTCCCGATTTCACTGAACCCTTCCAAGTCCAAACATAGGCTTCCAATATATCAATCTTTATGTCTCGACCATTTCGAGACTTCTCGTCATGTCCGTGATCACATCCGGGACTCGAACAACCTTCGGTGCATCAATACTTATAAACTCATTATGAACTGTCATCGAAGCGTTAGCGTGCGGACCCTACGGGTTCGAGAACTATGTAGACATGACCTAGAACCAATCTCGGTCAATAACCAAAAGCGGAACCTGGATGCCCATATTGGTTCCTACATATTCTACGAAGATCTTTATCGGTCAAACCGCATAACGACATACGTTGTTCCCTTTGTCATCGGTATGTTACTTACCCGAGATTCGATCGTCGGTATCCAATACCTAGTTCAATCTCGTTACCGGTAAGTCTCTTTACTCGTTCCGTAATACATCATCTCACAACTAATTCATTAGTTGTAATGCTTGCAAGGCTTAGGTGATGTGTATTACCGAGAAGGCCTAGAGATACCTCTCCGAGCAATCGGAGTGACAAAACCTAATCTCGAAATCGCCAACCCAACAAGTACCTTTGGAGACACCTGTAGTACTCCTTTATAATCACCCGATTCACGTTGTGACGTTTGGTAGCACCCAAAGTGTTCCTCCGGTAAACGGAGTTGCATAATCTCATAGTTACAGGAACATGTATGGGTCATGAAGAAAGCATTAACATACTAAACGATCAAGTGTTAAGCTAACGGAATGGGTCATGTCAATCAGATCATTCTACTAATGATGTGACCTTGTTAATCAAATAACAACTCCTTGTTCATGGTTAGGAAACATAACCATCTTTGATTAACAAGCTAGTCAAGTAGAGGCATACTAGTGACATACTGTTTGTCTATATATTCACACATGTATTATGTTTCCGGTTAATACAATTCTAGCATGAATAATAAACATTTATCATGATATAAGGAAATAAATAATAACTTTATTATTGCCTCTAGGGCATATTTCCTTCACGTGGCTCTTTGGATCTGGGGCGGCGGCCCTTCCGGCGAGACTCCATTGGCTTGACCGGTGCTCGTTGGTGCTGGCCGTTCTCGGCCGCGGGGGCGGCGAGGCGGCGGCAGGTGGCGGCTGTGGTGCGGGCGTCCGGCGGCGCCCGATCCAGATCTGAAGGCCTCCATCTACTTCAACCAGGGCTGCCTGCGATGGTCCTGCTTTGGGCGGCCTTTGTCACCGGAGTTGTACCTGTTTGGCGGCTGGAGGTGGGAAGTGGCTCCGGAGAAATCCGAGGCCAGTAGTGCTGGTCACGACGGCGGCGACGCCCGAGGGCGCCGTACCTTTCTTGTAGGCGCCGTCCAGGTTGCCTCCTTCCCCTCTTCCTTCCACCCAGCTCGTATGCCAGGCGAAAGCCCAAATCCTTGCCGGATCAAGCGACAGCGGCGCTCCGGGCGTCGTCACCCTCTTGGGGGTGTCGTTTATGGTGAGCTTGGGGTGGATGTGATGCTTTGGTTGCTTGGTGGCGGATTGGTCTTCAGCAGCCCTGCCGGTCTCGGCAGAGCGGTGCTTCATCCTACTCATTGATGGCGGCGTATCTCGGCGGCGTGGCGCAGTGGAGATTCGGCGTCCGATGTGTGGCGATGGACTCGCGCAGGAGGACGAAGCTGTCTGGTGTCGTGGCGACGTCGATGGACTCGCGCAGGAGGACGAAGCTGTCTGGTGTTGTGATGACCAGATGCAGAGGCCGGGGGTCATCCTCCTTTTCTAAAAAAAGAAAATTCCAGCCTGCAAATCATCACAGCAGCGATCCATCAATTGATAGTTTAACTCAATGCAAATCAATCCAGCTAGCACTCAAAGATTTGTTGATCATAGGGGGAATCGGAGATGAAAAACACTGGACCTTGATGATGGTGTTGCCGATCTCAAGCACATGCTTGGCCAGCTGAGGAGCACAAACGGTGTGGGTTTTCTCTATTGTTCGTTTATGTGCGCTACGGGAACTCTCTTTATCATTACATGATGGCAACTTCGACTAAACAAATGGTTCAGTATTATAATTAGGAATAAAAATCATACAGACATGATTCACAATTTCAAAATCAGACAAATTTGGCCCGTCATCAGCTCAAGGTAGTTTGATGGACGCTGCGCTAGCGGGGTCACTTACATGTGAGCACAATAGTTTTTTGTTTCAGATTGTAAGGAATCGTATAAATTCTAAAAGTTCAGTGAGATATTTATAAATCTACAATGTCAAAAAACAGTAGTAAAAAATAATTGAATAGAAATTATCTTCATTACATGGTAATATCCAGATCGATAATTTTCATGTTCTTGGTTTCATACATTTTTATTTGTAGTTTTTCTAATTATCTTCACTGTAGATTGAACTTCCAATAAATATGAACCTCACGCATTGGTATTTAGCTGTTCTGAATGCAAAAAAGAGAGAGAGAGAGAGAGAGAGATCAAGTACTGGATTCATTGTGCTGGAAGTTTGACCGAGATGATCTCATTGTTACGTTAGTTACCACACCAATTCTAATCCTTTATATGAAGTGTCATAAATTGATCCTTCACTTATGTGTATTATTTCTAATCACTAATTATTTTTTAGCTAAAAGGACTAGAATTTCATTTGGACATTTTTAAAACTCAAAACTTGATTAGCCATGACTGGAAATACTTCGATGTTAGTAAATGGAAGAATATAGAACAACTACAAAACGAATTCAGAAAAATAGGCGTTAAGTGGCACATATGTTGTATATCAATATAAGTAATATTGTGATTTATCTAGAGTACTCAATTTTTTCCATATATACGGTTCATCATGTGGTCTATTTACGCTTAAATTCATGCAATATTGGACCGATGATGGACGATCCTACCCGATTACACCGGTATACATTTTTTTAATAAACATGCATATTTGATGATATGTTAATTTTGAAATATACTAAGAAATGTTGGTGTTGCACATGAAACACTATTTTCAAAAATAACATATGTTCCAAGAATGTTTTTTTAAGTTCCAATTTCATAAAATGTTAACTATTCTTAAGAATTGCTCCAATTTCTATGTAAACGTTGACTCTTTTTTAAATTTAACCTTATCATCAACGCGTTTATTAAAATTGGGTATAGAAAATAGTGCACAAGGGCACGTGAAGCGGGTTGCGCCCCTTTTTTCGCTCGGTGCAACACACGGGAATTTGTACTAGTAAACCTCAAGTTGGATGAATGAAATAATAATCTACTCATGTGAGTCGTGCGCAAAATCGTGGAAGTCCCTTAACAACAAATTTTGGTAGATGTCAAAAACACACTGTCATGTGGTTTCACGAGGATATTTGAGTAATACTACAATTTACTTCCCCTCTAAAAAGAAAGATATGCATATGCATATGGGATATGCATACTAAGAAGTACTATATGAACTAGATAATAAGCCGCGCGTTGCGGCGGGAATTGGATGCAATACATTTGGTTTATATTTCTTCCATAGAAGACGAATGTTTGGATGGACAATATGATAGTTGAAAATTGAAAATACTTATGGACAAATGTTGAACAATATGATAATGGGAAATTGGAAAATACATATGTATGAACTAATTCATTCACCTTTAATGCACTCTATAGGTTTCTATCGAGATCATAAGTGCACCAAAGAACAAAATTGGAACCATTCATGGATATATTTGAACACACACTGAACATAAACTGGTACCGTTGATAAGTTGGTATTTGAAGAAAATTTGTAATGTTCCTTGATTACAATAGAAGCTGAGCAAAGTGGTATGAACATAAGCACTATGTTATTTTTGGTTGTAGGCGATGTATGTTATTCCTCATTTGTAGCAGAGTGCAAGTTGTCCTGCATGTATTGGAAAATGCAGTGTTGTCAAAAAAAGGTGAATAACACAATAAATTACTGGATTATTAAATCAGAAAATGAAAGTTTATATAGTTAATGTAAAGTACTTATATAGTCCAAATTTTCCTTTACTCAGGTTGTTCCTGTTGGAGATTTTCTTGAAGTGTACCACATTGTCTTACAAACTTAAGCCAAAATAAATATATGTAGGAAGAAACTCGTATTGTTGGCTAGGGTGTGAGAAACAATACATACTCAGTACTTTCTTCCGGTTCCTTTGAGCTACATTTAGAAAATTGGTTCCATTTATTATGTCAGATATTGAAAGTAATAAAAGCATGAATCAGAATAGAAAATGAACCGGGCAAGAGATATATCATATTCCCAATATTGAGCAGCACATAGCATATACTCCTTCCGTACTAAAGTTAGTACAAAGTTAAGACCCTTATTTTGGGACGGAGGGAGTATAAGTTAGCATTCACTTGCATGACCACTACTGATTGTGTAAGGAGACTACAAATAATTGCGACTCAGAACTGAAATTGTGAAATTAATATTTAGTTGGTAAAAGCTTGGTAATCTTCCAAACTTAATTTGTTTTTACTTGTGCTGGAGCAGGCAAAGAATTCTAGAAGACAGAGCGAGGCTTTAGCTTAACAGGTCCATTAGTGTGGCATTTAAATGCGAGTTAAATGAAGCGTAACTACAGTTGAGGAAATGTGATGCTTGAGGTACTGCCAAAGGATTTATGTGATTTATATTACTGTGTACTTTGGTTGCCATTTGGGGGTGTATAGTCCGGAGTCATTTGTCTTTTTTGCAATTGTACTAAAGATAATTTAGAATAAAATTGATTAGAAAATGTGGATGTAATATTCTGGCAATATATTTGTCATGATAAATTTGAGCAATGGTTGGTAACCTCTGATCACTTATGTTGGATGAAATTGGAGAGGGCAGTAGGTTTGTATCTTGAGCTGTCTGAAAAGGCTTGACATGTCAAGTTAATTGTCTGATATACCAAGGGATTAATATTTAAAAGTTTCTAACCTTTGCTGAAGGTAATAGAGGCACTGAATTAGTATTGTTGAAAGAGAAACTTCTCATTAGAACAGATAAAACATACAATCAGGATACAACATATATATAGACACCTATCTAACGCAGGGGGAATGCAAGGCGTTTGTGTTTAATCGTCGCGTGCAAAGAATTACATCAATTAAGAAAAAAAATCAGATTGATACTGAGCAAACAAATCCAGAATTAGCAAAGCAACCGAGGTGGAGACTATGTACCAGTAGGAGGCAGAAATCGAATGCGTTTGTTTACGCAGAGAGGGAAGACGAACAAAGATGACTACTTGGATGTAATGGAGCAGGTACATCCTGACAGTGCAAATTTGTGATGCAGGCAACAGTATGGCATAGAGAATATGGAGGAGATGGGAGTTACTCACCGGCAGTAGTATGAGTGTTCTTGTAGAGAGACCCTCCAGTACTGGAGGTCGAAGGGGACAAAAATGAGGTGAGGCGGAGCAGATTTCAAAGGGTAAAAATTCATCAGTTTCTTGGAGATGGTGGGGAGAGGAAATGGAGAGCCGGCACCAATATTATTAGGAGAGGGAACGCCAAACATCAATTAGGGACCTGCAAGAGAAATTGTTTTGTTTTTATTTATAGGGAGTTCAGTTTTCAGAATCTGCCTGTTGGCAACAAAATAAAAGCAGGATGTTCACTGCAGATCATAACTGGGCCATTGGAAGTAATGGGCTGTACAGGGGCCTTTTCCATCAGAATATATAGGATTGTAAGAAGGAAGAGAATAATATTGTGAAGAACAGAGCACAGTACCTTCAAGTCCACTGTAACATCCCAAATTTTCAATTTGGAATGTTATACATTAGATCATCTATGCATATCATATTTTATTTGCTTTTGGTTTTGATCCTAGAAATTCTACGCAACTCAAGGACCCACGAAGAGAGTTGGGGATTTCGTTATTTTCATATTTGAGTTTTCTCAAATTTTGAGAATAGGATCATTTGATTTTAATTATTTTATCATCAATTATTTCTATTACGAAAATATAAGAGAGGGAATAAAATGACTTTTCCAAAATAAAGAAATATTGAGGATTCAATAATAAAATCAAATAAGATTTTTATTTCGGAGTTTTTCGATATTTAAGTTGAATTTAGGAAAAATATGTGTTTTTTAAATTGCACTTAGGCCCCAAATAAATGTTCAGTTTGTCCGGCTTGATTTTAGAAGTCGGGGAAAATTTATTTCGGGATTTTTTGGAGTCCGTTTAGTATTTCTTTTATTTATTTTTTCTGCGCGTTATTATTTAGAAAAACGCGAACCGACTTCGGGCCGTACCCGAGCGGGACTCCGCCCGGGGGCAGCCTTTAAATAGCGCCCACCCGAGCCGCCCCAGCCCATCAGCGCCGCCGCCAGCCCACCCGCGCCCGAAACCCTAACCCTAGCCGCCGCCGCCGCCAGCCCACCCGCCGCCCGAGGTCAACCTCGTTTTCGCCGCCCGGTTTTTTTATAAAAACCGCGGTTTATTTTTTTAGTTTCGTTTTTTTATAGATCGGTTTTTTCCGGTTTATATATTTAGCGAGCGTTCGCTCGTTTGTTCGTTTTAACAGAAGTATTTGTCGTTTAAATCCAGATAACGAACATTCGTTCATTAATCTGTTCGTCGTTTTTCTTTTTCTCGAACTTTTCCGCGATTATTTCTGATCCGATTTTCGTTTTAGTATAACGTTTCGCTCGTTTATCGGAATCAGGCGATTCAAGCGCCTGGAGTTTCGTCTCGAAACCCTCTATCCGTTTAACCAACTTAAACAAGTTTTTGCTTCTGTAAAATTTGACTTAGATCCAGATTAGTAGAACGAAGTTTGTTTCTTTCGCCGTTTGACTTTCGTTGCTTCGTTTGATTTGATTCTTTTTGCAAACCGGAGTTCTTAAGTTGAACTTTCTGATTAGATCTCTTATTTGAGTTTTCCTGTGCATTAGATGAATACTTATTGTATGCTTATTTGTTTGTCTGTGATAAAATACCCGGAGTGCGCCGCCTGTTACTTCGAATCTCTAGGTTTCGCGGATCATCAGCAAGGCAAGTAACACTTTGATCATACCTCTTTACTATCCAGTTTTATTGCATTAGATCAATCCTCAAACATTGCATGATTAGGATCTAATTAAATTGTGGGATGGGAAGTAGTTGAGGTAGTACCTATTACCTGTTGTATTATCAAACCTTTGGGAGTTACTTTTACGTTTGCTTATTATGCCTTGTTATGCAAGTAGACGTGGATTGGGTGAGAGATATCCATGACAAATGTGAGTTTGTTAATTAATGGTTTATCTAAGGTGGCAACTTAAACACACATCGAGTATTTCAGGATTGCCTGTTGTTTTTCTTTATGGACCGCCACCCAGGCCCAAAGGGATCATGAGATTTTTCATACTTGAAACTTCCGTGCGCAGCCACAAGCTATCATGGGCTCTAGCATAGTTGATTAAGTCGTGTGAAATCTTACAGGGTAGACTAGCAGATGTAGGGGAAAGTAGGTGTAACGGTCTATCCATCGTAAGGTGCTAGCGCTTACGAAAGATCGTGTCTCGGTCATCCGCTTTCTCAAACACCATGTAGTGCGAGAAATCCAACGGAGGCGATCGAGTCTTGTGGGGAAAAGTGCGCAAACCTCTGCAGAGTGTATAAACTAATCATGATTAGCCGTGTCCCTGGTTATGGACGTTTTGAGTATCTAGTACTTGGATTATCATGTGAATCTCATCATGTTACTTTAATTAATATTGTTGGGTTTTAATGATGATTACTTTAATTGGGATTGAGGATACTGTCAACCATTCTCAATGTTTAGCAACCACCATGATAGTTAAATAAAATTTATTCCTTTGCAGTAGGGAAAAACTGGCTTTACGCAAAAACTGTAACCATAGAGCTTTCCACCAGCCATATATGCATGTAGTTTAGGCTTATTCTTTCATCACTCTCTATGTGTTACATTGCCAGCATATTCCATGTGCTGACCCGTTTTCGGGCTGCAACGTTTCATGTTGCAGACTTTTCAGACGACGAGTAAGGTGCTTTTAGGTCGTGGTTCTATACTCAGTGATGCCGTTGGAGTTGATGGACTCACTTATCTTCCAAGTCTTCCGCTGTTATCGTTATTAGATGGCCTTAAGCCACATTTATTGTAATAAGTTCTCTTTTGAGACTTTCGATGTAATAAGTGTGTGATTGCTACTCTGTTATAAATCTTTCAAGTACTATGTGGTGTCAGCATTACTGATCCAGGGATGACACCTGAGCACAGAGATCAGACTGTTTGAGGTCTGGTCGCTACATCCACAGACGACGTCGGTGTTGGAACGGCCAACTCCTCGCCGCAGCTCTCTTCTCCCTCCCACTCAGCTCGCTCTGGCTTGCCGTGGCTCGGTCAGCGAAAGGAGGAAGAAGAGATTCAGAGAAGTTCAGAAAAGTGGTGGACACAGTGGTTTTGCCGGCGCTCAAACGCCCCTTGTTGCCTCGAGCACGAACTCGACCGTGTCAGCTGTTACAACGATCACCCCGTGGCTTTATATCCCTGAGCCAGCGCACTGGGCACACACCCACGCCTCCACTCTTCTGCGATCTACTCCACGCCCTGCATGCTCTCGCCGCACCCTCTACGCACACGCGTGCGCCCGCGTCTCGTGCTGAGCATCAACCAGGCGACCCAATCGCCCGCACGGATCGCCAACAGACACACACACACTACCCCGGTGCACGGACACGCCCATGCACCCAACGCACGCACACACGCACGCCCTAGTCCTCGGACCGGCGCCCGCTACCAAAGAAGTCCAGTACGCCCATACCAGCCGACGCGTGCGGCTTCACGCCGTGGCTTATTCACCCATCATTCACGCCCTAAGCCGCGGCTCAGAGCAGCCCGGCGTCCTCGACGTCGGCGTCCACCATCAGCGCATGCCCCGCGGCCGGCTCCTTCCGCAGCAGGGGGCACTCCCGCTTGAAATGCCCCCTACGCCGCACTTGTAGCATTTCCCACGACGGTTGTCCCCGCCGGCCGATGCTGTGCTCGCCGTGCCGTCGTCCTCCACCTCTTCGCGCGCACCGCCTCGACGCCGCTCGTGCGCACGCCACTATGTTGCGGTGTACAGCAGCTTCCTGTCCGCACCCTCGCCAAGGTGCCCACGTCGGCCGCCGACCGCTCGTCGAACGCCTTCAGGCGCCCGAGCGCGTCGTCGAAGAGCAACGTTGAGAGATCGCAGAACTCCTCCATCCCCGCCACCGCCGCGTACAGGCGATCGGGAACACAGTCAAGCAGCTTTTTCACCATTGTCGCGTCCTCCAGCGTCGCTCCGAGTCTTGCAAAACGTGCCGCCATCCCGCTGACCTTTCCCGCGAACGCATCCAGCGACTCATCGCTCGCCATGTGCAGGAGTTCGAACTCCCCGGTTGCCGAGCCGCGCCACAAGACGCGGTCCGCTACCGACGGCGCCTTGAGGCTGGCCCATATCACCGCCACCGTCTTCTTCGCGGCCACCTGCAGCAGAAGGTCGGCGGCAAGCGCCTGGAGCAAATAAGCCCTCGCCGGCTTATCCTTCTTGGCGATCACCGCCGATGCCGCGTCCTCCGGCGGCACCACCGCCTCCCACAGCCCTGCGGCATCAAGGTCCGCCTCCACCTTGATGGCCCAGGTGGTGTAGTTGTCCCCGGTGAGCAGAGGCGCTGGATGCGCCACCGCGCCACCCGATCCGCCGGCGTACGGGATGATCGACATCGCCGGCGCGCCCTGATCACCACGTGGCTCTGATGCCAATTGTTGGAACCGCCAACTCCTCGCCGCAGCTCTCCTCTGCCTCCCACTCAGCTCGCTTGCTTGCCAAGAAGACGCAGAGGGCAGTCAAGGCCATAATCTGCCGCGCCGCTACCGACGCGATCCAGAGAAAGGGGAGATTGGTTAGGTGAAAAGGAAAACACGCCGATGGGGATGGGCCGCGGCCGAGCGCCCGCCAGTGAGGAGGATCCGGGCGGAGGAAATGGATGCGATAGGTGGCTCGACCACCGTCAAGTAAAAGGCGGTGGGTGGAAAATTGCGAGGCTTCTCCGGGTCATGGAGCGTGGCCGTGGGGAATGATTGGATTGATTTTGGTTTTTTCTTTTCAGGGAAAATGACCTCAAGAGGTGGGCTGTGTGGGGGTGAATGGAGTGTTACGTGGCTGCGTGTGATTGGATGCTGATGAGTCTATGCTGCATGTTGAATAAATCAAGTAGTGGGGGTGAACTTTTTAAGTATATAGGATATAGGATAGGATGTGTCATGGAAGAAGAAAGAGTTTGAAGATCTTGAAGATATGCTCGTTCCTTTTAGACTTTATTTTGTAATCCCGTCGTTGCGCTGCTCCCCTCCCCGCCGCGCCGCACCGGTGAGCTCCCCGCGCCGCTGAGCTCCCTCGCCCCGCTGAGATCCCCCGCGCCTCCTCTCCCTCCTCCACGCCGCCGTGCCGCTCCAGTTCGCTGCGTAGCTCCTCCTCTCCCCTAAAAATCCCTTCTTCCGGTGAGGTTCTCTTCGACGAGGCGCCGCTCGATCTGGAGGATGACGACAAGTTGGCGCTCGATCTGGAGCATGGCGACGGCATGGGGCGGGCGCTCTCTTCCTCGAGCTCCTAATCCACCAGCTGCTCTTCCTCCTCTAGGCCCTCCTCAACATCACCGGCGGCGATGGCATGGGGAAGAGACTGTGACGGCTGCAGAAGTCGACCCCAACGAAAGCGGATCCTCCTCAACATCCCAGGCTCCTCCTCCTTCAGGTCCTCCTCATGCTCATCCATCTCATGCCAAGCCTGAATTTGTACTGCCAAGTCTGAAATTTTCATCTTTATTGTTAAGTCTGAAGTTAGCTGACATGCTTCTCTAACTTGACATGATTGCAATTTTGATCACTAGGAGTGCTGCAACTAGAGTATCTCAATTTATAACAGCACATATTGACCTCGCAGCAAGTTTACAAGGATCTAGTTCTTTCCTCTTCCTAAAGCAAGCAAACACATCTGCATTTCTGTCAAACTAAAGCAAGCAAACACTTAACTGAATTTCTGTCAAACTAAGCAGCTGCATTTCTGTCAAACTAAAGCAAGCAAACACTTAAACTGAAGCAAGCAAACACTTAACTGAATTGCAAGCAAGCAATTCTGAACAGCTGCTGGAATCATCATGTGCATTTCTGTCAAACTAAAGTAAGCAAACACTTAACTGAATTTGCAATGACAAGCTCTTTCACCTATGAAAAAATGAGGGTAAGAACTAACAATGTGCATAACTAAATTTTTGGTCTGACACCAAGATCTCCTACTCCTGATCAATTGACCAAAACCCACTGTTGGATGTACCAATTGAACAAAGATGCAGGGTACATTATGTTAAAGATTTCCTACTCAAGTGGTGTTTAGGGAGAGCACTTAAAAAATTTAGTCAACATTGATTTATGAGGGAGTAGAATTTAGCAGTATGTAGATATAGTCTTGTTCAGATCTTACTGAAGAAGAGAGAGGGTTAGTAAGCAGGGTTACTTCAGAGGCTTTGTTTTAGGAATAATTCAGTTAACTTAACACGGGATCTAACTGATTGAATAAGTTTTAGGGACATGTTTTTATCAACTCTTAGTTAAGGGAGTGTGGCAGTTTTCTGCAGTCTATCAGTTTGAAATTGAATTCCAATGTTCTTATTTCTGGGGCATAGTGAAATTCAGTGTAATTTTAATTTTGATATGGCTCCTCTTTTCTTGTGACATGTACTCACTGAATTTTAATTGACAGTAAAATTTAGTGTAATTTTGGTTAACTGAATTAAATGTAAATTCAGTTAACTCCTAAAATTAAGTGAAACATTTGGTCTGATTGAAATGCAACAAGTTTTTTGGGGGTCCTAATCAGTTTTCTTGCAAAAACTTGCTTAAATGGCAGCAAGTTTGAATACAGTGTATGTTTTGTAGCTTGTTTAGAAAGATCACTGAATAAAGTTTCTTGGGGGTCCTATTTCAGTGTAGATGTTCTATTTTCAGTGTAAATGTTCTCTGTAATATTCTATTTTCAGTATCCTTATTCAGTTTCTAATGCATACAGAATGCTTACACCTGAATATGAGGCCCTACCTGTGCAATTGGACAAATGGTGTATAAATCCAAATAAATCAAATAAATTCAAATAAATCCAAATAAATTCAAATAAATCCAAATACTCTACCCTTTCTTTTCCTATCCTTTCTCATTGAACACATGACACAATACATACACATGACACAAAGCCATACACATGGCACAAGCCATACACATGACACATGACACATGACACATCACATACTCCTATATATCCTTTCTTTTCCTTTTCCCTTTCCCTTTCTTTTTTCCTTTCTCTATCTACTCATTTCCTTGTTCTATAATGGTCTTGGTGTCAGTAATTAGCTCCGGACTGTAGTATACACCGGTTATTTCCTCTCCAGCATTCTGTAGACGTTCCTTATGCAGATACGGTATCTTGTAGTTGTTTCCTCCTTGATCTTTCATCACTTCCACCATGACTGCTTGCAACGTCGTAAAGCTTTTGAACAGCTTATGGGGATCGTAGTTCTCAAACTCCTCCTCTACACCCTGTACTAGTTCTTGTATATCATAGGCGCTCTGCAGTCGGTTAGGGATTGGAGGGAGCAGTGGAAACAAAGATCTAGAACATTGAGCTCAGGGCTGTTCGGTGGTTGTTGCAATAATCAAATATCTAGATCTGTCTGTGCCACGGCTTCTAGAAAACCAGCATCATTAGGGAGGACATGCGGTGTTGCATTATCTTGTTGAATTAAGATCATTGTGTCCTCGTCACCGTCAGGCCATTTGTCTTGAATGGCAGGGATTACTTTATTGATCAGGTAATCTCTGCACATAGGTCTAGTAACTTTGACCGGCCTCAACTCTATTGTCCCCTATCTCTGTTCTGGCTTGTTCGCTGTGCCTCGGTCTCTACCACGAACGGCCAAATGCCAAGTTTTCCATCAAATGTCATCTCCCCATCGTCATTGTAGCGAGGTTTGGCCACAACTGTTAGAAACATTACCTTCCCAATGCTATGAGTATTGTGCACAGTTCGATTTGATTCTTCTTCTCCAGGTAGTACATAGTAGCTACTCTTCACTCGGGTCATGTCATACCATTTCTCATCGATGTGGACCATATTTGTCATTGGCTTGAAAATGGGCCAAGGACTTGATATCCATCTTTCATCCATCATGGATAGGCAGAACTTTAGTCTCGCTAGCTTGTTCTATGGCTTGAGGGTGGGTTTGATGGTGCTTGTGATGCGTTTCAGCTCTTGCAATTGAAACCTGTCATGTAGGGTTGATCGGGGCACACCTAAACACCTTGCTAGAGAACGGATAGTTCTTCTTTTGTTCAAAGGGATTGTGGCTGTTCTCGATAGATCTAGTTCTTTTCTCTTCCTACCATTTTTGTTCTTCTTGCTTGAAACATCAACTTATTGGCCTGCTGCAAGTTGTCGTTTGGCTAGATTCCATATTCTTGTAACTGTTCGCAGGTGAACATTCAGCATAGTCGCGATGAGCACCTTGTCATACACGTGAACCTGTCCATCTCTAAGCTCGATTACTTGCAGAGCAAAGTAAACACCATGTCTCTCCTTGTCTGTCAAGTCCTTCCCTCTTGGATTGCCATGTGCATGAGCTTCTTGCACTTCTGCATCTTCTTGTACATCTTGAGCTTCTTGCACTTCTGCATCTTCTTGTGCATATTGAGCTTCTTCAAATTCTGCATCTTCTTGTGCCTCTTGAGCTTCTTCCTCTTCAGGAAACCAATTCAATTCAATGTCTTCATCATCATCTTCCGGCATCAAGTTTAAAACAATAGCGTCACTCTGTTGAGCTTGTTCTTCTTCTTGAGCTTCGTCCTCCTCTTCCGGCATCACATTCAAATCAATAGTGTCACCCTGCTGAGCTTGTTCTTCTTCTTGAGCTCATTCCTCCTCTTCCGCATCAAATTCAAATCCCTAATTGTGTGCTCCTGTCTGATCTCATAACAAGAGTATACAAAAGATGAATGGTGAGCATATAATCATAACAAGAAAACCATGAAGAATCCTAGACAAAAAGCAAAGAAACCAAGAAAGGGAAAAGTAGATATTAAAAGTACTCCTTATTCATAAGCAACTACAGGTCCTACTACATCTCTCTTTTTTTGTAGGAACCAGGCCAGGAATTAAAAAGCAAACAAAAGCAATGGCCAGGAGTACATCTCAACTTTTACTGTATTTCTTGTTGACAACTAGTGCAGGTACACATTTTGAATATTGAAATTACCTTTTGTTAGTAGACCATGGCAGTAGTTATAGAACTATGAGTATCTATTACTCCCTCTACAACATCAGAAAAGTTAATAACATCCTCTACAACATTTTCTGTAGAATAGAGTAGGCTTCAATTTGTCAAAAGTGAATTTTACTCACTGAAAATATGACAGTGGAGTACTGTCCAAACTGTATTCACTGTCTAAATTTCATTGATGTCAAATTTTATTTATGTGTCAAGTTTGACATCAACTTGACAGATCAAAACCTGACAGAAATTGATAGGTTTTGGAACAAAATGACAGGATCTGAACATCAACTTGACTGGATAATATAGTGTCAATTCCGATTGTTAACAGCAGAACAATACAGTTAATAGCAGAGTAATGGAGTGAGAAATCTTACTATAAATTCAGTTACTGTAGTTACTGAAACTGCACTTTAATTATGCAAATGAAATTATTATTCTGTAAATTCAGTTAGCAATCAGAATTATGTAATGGAGTGACAAATCTTAGTGTAAATTCAGTTAACAAGAAATCTTAGTGTAAATTCAGTTAATAGTGTGTTCCTAAATAATCTGAGATTTATTGTCAAGTCTGAGATTTTGACAGAAATGTTGTGACATGTTCAAACTAGGACTAATCAAAGTTCAAAGAATTAGTAGAAGAAGCTTGTATTTTCAGCTTATAAATTTTAGGACTATGTGAATAAAATGCTTTCAACTAAGAAGATAATCTGTCTTCCCATCTCACTGCTCACTGCTAGCAAGAGTAGTAGAAGAAGAATTCCAAATAATGTTTCCAATTTGGCTAAATCTGGCCTGAATTTGCTTTGATTTAGTACATGCTTTTTTTCCTTCTTTTGTCAATGATTCTGCCCCTCTATAACATTTCTCATCATCTCATGATTTTGCCCATGACTTATTTTTTACTGCCATGAATGATTCTGCCCCTCTGTAACATTTTTTTGGCAGTACTAAAGATTGGTCCATCAGAAATCAACATCAATGTTAACTGAACTTTTTTCAAATTACCGAGCAAGCAAGCAAGCAATGTACACCGATCAGTTGTGTTTCAAATTACAGAGCAAGCAAGCAAGGCACTGGAGATGAACAAATTACAGAGCCATGTACTTCTTCTCACCAGCAGCAGCACCAGCAGGGGACCTCATGCGGCAGCACACGAGAAGGGGAGCTCCGGGCGGCAGCACGAGCAGGGGAGGAGCCGCAAGTTGCGGAGAAGCAGCAGAAGGGGCTCCAGCTTGAGGTCCAGGACCGCGAAAGAGCTTGAGGATGAGCTTGAGGGAGCTCGTGGTCCAGGCGCTCGAGACCCAGGCGCGCGGGTATTGGGCGGCGGCGGCGCAGGCCCTGCGAGGAAGGAGGGGATATCGTCGGTGCAGGTCCTGGGCGGTGGAGGAGCACGTCCTGTGCGGCGACGGAGCAAGCAGGGCGGCGCAGGTCCTTGTCGGCGGAGGAGCACGTCCTGTGCGGCGACGGAGCAAGCAGGGTAGCGCGGGTCCTGGGCCGCGGAGGAGCACGTCCAGTGCGGCGGCGGAGCAAGCAACTGGGCGGCGCAGGTCCTAGGCTGACGACTGGCCCTGGCGACGCGCGCCGGCGACGGGCGGAGGAAGAAGGAAGGAGACGCGACCTGTATGGCGACCTGTTTGTAACAAATTTGAAGTTATGAGTGTGTTTTTGAAAAATTGGCATTACACTACGCTGTGGATAACTTTTCCCAGACGGAGGGAGTACGATTCGGTACTGTAAATATGTCATGGTATTAATTGTCAAAAAAAAGAAAGAAAAAGAAAATGAGTTATTAATCTCACCCAACAGACTGTGGCCGCTCGATGCTGGGGCAACATAGGCTCCCTTTCTCCTTCCCCAAATCCTCTCACAGTCTCACTCCTCACTCCTGCGTTGCCGTCTGTAGAATCCAACTCGGCGGCGGGATGCGGCGGCATGGCGGACGAGCGACAGATCCGTGGATCCGGCCGTCCTCAAGCACCACCCGAGCCCCTCCTTGTCCGCTGCCGTGGTCGTATGGCGCCTGGAAGTTTCTCGCCACGATCCAGAGGAGCTTCACTGGACATCTTCCGCCGCATTCACGACCCAACCGACCTCGTCCTCACCTCCGCCGCTGCGTCACATTCTCGCCTCCTCATCACCGACCGCTCCTTCCTCCGGCGATCGCAAGCTCCACACCCCGCCTCCTCGGATTCGTCAACGCAAGCTAAGGCTTGCAACCCGCCGAGCCGCCTTACCCGTCTGCAGACGGGCGCCAGGCTGTCACCTCGCCGGCGACTTCTCCTTCTCCTTCGTCCCGCCCCGCCTCCGTGACTTGGGCTGTCCAGGACATTGTGACGGCCGCGTCCTCCTCGGCACAACCGGGGTGTTTTATGACGGGACCGTTCACGGAGATGGCGGTGTGCGACCGCTGCACCGGCAGTACCAACTGCTTCCCCAATCCCTGATGGCCTAAGAGCTTTGGTGGAGGACCCACTGTGAAGTTTTAGAGCCTATTCAGATTGACTCCACTCCACAACTCCGCTCCGGAGGGCGGAGAGCAGAGCCAAAGCTACAACTCCACGTAGTCGAAAGAGTGGAACGGAGCTGATGGCTGGTCAATCCGGTGGAGCCGCTAAAATGGAGCTCCGCCCGACTCTGAACGACTGACCAGTGTTAAAACAGCTCAATGTGTCGTGGGAAGCCAATACAGAATGAGGTTTGCTGCCAAACAACTTGTCAACGCCCTATTTGTTATGGGATGCCAGCAACCTTGGAGCAGGGAGTGGAGCCAAGGATTTGACGGAGTGGAGGGCATCCGAATAGGCTCTTAGTTTAATCCGACCCAACAGATTTAAGTGGCACTATACTAGAAGAATGTCGACAAATTTCTGCAGATTTCGGGAATGTCTCTTTTAAACATTGTATCAAAGAATCAAATATGGTTGCTCACACGCTAGCTCAGCGGGGTCGGGATGATCCACCGTCTTTGTGGTTGGACTCCCCCTGGTTTTATTTCTGTCTTACTTGTGGATGATATAAGTGCTACTTAAATTTAATAAATAAACCTAATCGTAAGGCCTTTCCCTAAAAAAGAAAAAAAAATCCCACCTTCGTTGTTACATTTGCATGAAGACCCTCCAAGCTGACCGAATTGCGGCAACAAGTGCTCCCTTCTCTGTTCCCCCAAATCCTCACCCCCGTGCTCACATACGAGAGGTGATGGCCGGCGGCGCGGCGGATGAGCACCAGATCCGGCTAGAGCAGGCCGTCATCGAGCACCGGCACCAGTCCCCACCTCCTCTGCTACCGCGGCGGGAAGTGGCCTCGCCGCCAATCCCCGACGAGCTCCTGCTGGATATCTTCCTCCGGCTGCATGCCCCAGTCGACATCGTCCGCACCTCGGCCGCCTGCGTCTCCTTCCACTGCCTCATCGCCGACCGCTCCTTCCTCCGGCGCTACCGCAAGCTCCACGCCCCGCCCCTGCTCGGTTTCCTCGATGGCTACGGAGGCTTCCACCCCGCCGACCCGCCACACTCCTCTGCGTCCGCAGCCAGCGCCGTCGCCCTCGCTGCGGACTTCTCTTTCTCCTTCCTACCCGCCCCCGCCAGCGAGTGGATCGTAAACGACATCCGCGATGGCCGTGTCCTCCTCCTCGACATAAACTCGCTGGATTGGATCATAGCCATCAGGAAGATTGCGGTGTGCGACCCTTTGCACCGGCGCTACCTTGTGCTTCCCCCTGTCCCTGACCATGCTATGGTGGAGGAGACAATCCGGCAAAATGAGGCCTTCCTGATCCCTCCGGACAATGACCAAGAAACTTCGTTCAGAGTCATGGTGATGAGGCAGGGCGAAACTAAGTTGTTCGCCTCTGTCTTCTCTTCCAGCACCCAACAATGGCGAGCCCTTCCATCCATGAGTTGGATCAGTTTGCTTGCTGGCTCGCTATCATCGGCACACAACATTCTCTTCAACTTCCGCACATATGCGTCTGGCTGCTTCTACTGGGTGACTAATTCGGTTTATTGGATGGAAAAAATTAAAATTCTGGTGTTCAACACCCAGAGGATGGAGTTTTCCATTGCTGACCCCCCACCTGAAACCACAAGGTCTCATGATATAGCCATGGTGGGGGCAGGGAAGGCAGGCTTGGGATGTTTCTGCTTGAATCTGATCCATATTACTTGAGTTTACATTATACCGTTAAGCAAAACAATGGTGGGACTGCCGGCCAGTGGCAGAGGGAGAAGACAATCTCACTCTCACCGGATTCTTTTTACGAGCTCGCAGGTTCAGTGGAGGACAGGTACTTGCTCCTGCTTGAGCGAGGAGCCTCCTGGAATACAAGCTGTTTCACACTTGACAGCAGAACATTCCAGCTTGAGAGAGTGTGTAGTGAACATTCTGGCGATGCATATTGTAACTTCCCACCGTCTTTGTTGTCGTCGCCGACGGTATCAAATGGTAATCTTTTTTTGCCCCCTAGTTATCTCTTTCCTTCCATATAGGACAGCTTTATTATGCTAGTTAGTTCATTAGTATGTTTAGTAATTCCTGTTACATCGAATGACAGTTATTACTTGGCATGCGCTTGTGGCAAAGCTAATTAGGCTCAAGAACATAACAGTTATTTATTTGGTTGTCTGCTCTGCTTGCCAGTTAAAAGTAATCAAAAAGTAAAAGAAATGATCTTGCACACCATGAGTAGCATTCTGGTGGCATCATAAAACTGTACCAAGTACTAATGGGAAATGGTTTTATGGCCAAGCTAATTGATAAGGAATACAAGTTGGAAATCATGTTCACTTGCATTGGGAACATCATTCCAATCAGCAGAGAGCTTATCTTGCTTGCTTTCCTTTTGATAGATATAAGAATTTGGAAAAGTCTTATTTGGTAATTTTTACCTAAAAGTATTCTCTTATGTTTGTTTCTGATACATGCAAGATTACATAGCTGGTATGATTCAATACAAGTGTGAGCCATTATTACCACCAATGCATCTTCTGTATATGATATGACCAGATGTAGGTGATCTTGATTAAGTTTTGAAGGGACTTTCCCTACAAAAAGTGCTCAGTGAAGTTACCGTTCAAATAGCAAGAATAGCTTGTGCTCAGAAATTCTTTGATCTGAAATAATCTTCTGAAGATAAATTAGAGGCAGGGCAACCATGCTTTCTAGACAGTTTAAACTTCTCACCCACCTCTATCTTGCTCCTTGAGTGTACTTTAAAATGCAGTTAACTAGTTTCTGTAGGATGGTAGAGGGCACATATCATTTGCTGTTTGTCGCTACATTGAAGTCTTTGTTTCCTAAGTTGTCAATTCATTATATTAGTTGGCAATTTTTAAAGTCCTGCTACAGGAAGCCACTGTTTATTTCATGATTCCGAAGTTTTTTAGGATCCATCTCTTTATGTGTACATGTCTTTGTCTTGCTAGGTTATGTATTGGTGGCTTGTATTGCAAATCACAATAATAAACATTTCAAAGGTTGTATTTGCTGTTACACATGTCAAATTTCGCTGAGATCAATACTGTATCAATGCGACTGACTAGATAGTTCTGAACATTGATTTTTCATGTACTGAATGTCGCTTTTTGTAAGTCCCAGTACCTTATCTCAGCTATTGTGCTTTCTTCCCTTGCTTTTCTCCCAAGCAATTTACCAAGTGTTCCTCTTGCCTCACAAGCTACTGAATGTCGAATAATTTTGATATGTTGGGCAGGTACTCAGGAAGGTGCCGAGGAAGAGACGATGGAACAAGGCATGGAGGCGCTGCATGTTGAAGATCCCATAGACGTGGATGCTGCAGATCAGGCCGGTGTGTCGAGGATTGGAAATGTTGTTGATTAAGGTTATGCTGCTCCTCAACAGTTAATAAAATTATGGTTTCTCAAAATGGGGTGGTTATTATGTCTCTGTTTGTTCTGTCATACGATCATCTAGATTAAACTGGAGTTAGTCTTGTGTGGTCTGTATAATGATAGGTCTGTCTGCCTGTCGGATAAGGTGGCGAGAGCGTTAGCGAAGTTTAGTTTCTGCACAATCAGTAAGCTAATTAAGATCTTGTTGCCTGCACATGGCTGTAGCTGCTGTTGCTAGAAGCATGTAGAATGGAACTAGTGAAGTACTATTTGGATATCCGCTTAGGAACGTAGCAGTGATTTCCTTGTTTCTATGTTTTAGTTATCATGCCAAGGTAGTTAGACTAGTAAAGGAAGGATCTTACACTGGGACATGATTAGCATTCTTGAGACATCATGGAATTATTCTAGATAGCAATAATTATTGATGTTTTTATAGCAAGCTAATGTAGAACCCCTACGAGTTCAAATCAGGATATTGCTACTACTTCACCTTTAGATTGTTTTACCTTAGCAGGGACATCTATTCCGGTCAAGCAGAACTTATTGTCCACACTTCTTTTGATAGATATTAGGAGGGACAAAGCAGAGAACTCGTATTGGGTCATTGTTAGTCCTAAGCCGTTGCCACCACTGATGTGTCTTCTGTATACTGATATGAGCAAAGTTAAATTAGTGAGCTTAATTAATTTCTCAAGCAATTATTCCACCAAAAAAATTTGTTCAATGGACTCACCTTTCAAATAGCAAAATAATTTGTGCTCAACTGTTAGGCATCATGGAATTGTAGCAATCATTAGATTGCAGGAATTATTTTGGTTTTTATGGCCAAGCTAATGCAGAGGGAGTACAAGTTTAAATCAGAACATTGCTACCGGTTCACCTTTAGATTGTTTTATCTTAGAAACATTTATTGCAGTCAAGCAGAACTCATCTTGTCCACATATCCGTTGATATAATAAGAAGGCCCCGATGCAGTGAACTCGTATTTGGTGATCATATATCCGGGCATCACACTCATGGATGGTTAAATCGGTACCATACAGAAACTAAATACGATAAAGGTAGAAAAGGAGCAATCACATATGTAGTAATGAGGTTCAGTAAAACAGTAAGCTCAAGCGAAGTGTAAGGTTATCGTTTTAGACTCGATGATGAAGGGGAGAAGGACTGAAGGAGATAAGGAACCACGGACAATTGCAGACAAGGGCAGTAGAGGAGAGGCACTGCTGCACTGCTGCCGAGGAGGAATATCTTTGCCGTCGCCTCAGTTCATTAGCGACAGATTAGTGGGCCATATTAATTTGGGAGCATCTTCAAATTTCTAAATTTTGTTTGTTAAAAATGTCCCCTTTGTGTAACGAGCAACTAGGAAAGAACATTTGTTTGTTGATAGAGTAAAAGATAATATCCATTTAATAAAAAGAAGTAAAATATAGTACCTCATGTCGTAGTTGCTGAGTCCCGCAGCATTCAATGGAATTAGAAACTTTCACTGTTGCACATGTATGCTGGAACTTAGCCTTGTAAACTGTTCCATATGTCCCTTGCTGATTCCAAGATCACTCAAAAACTGTAAACCCATGTCCATGAGTATCTATTATACTTTGTAAAATATATGATCTTCTCACCTCTTTTGTTCTACCAGCATATTACTCTCTGTCGCTTTACTTTTCGAAGAGCCCTGCTTGGGACTGAGCTTCTTCTTGTCTGTCCAATTTCCTTTCCCATCTCCCCACCATTTTTTTTCTGTCAGCCCAATCTCTCTAAGCTGAATTCCATTCTTCAGTGTGCCAAATCGTAAAGTTGTTCTGCATATAAAAGCACATATTCAACAACAAGCAGTTAAGACCTTTTATACCATTATTAGTGTTGGGAAATGAACCCTTGCTTTTTGAGTGGAGTCAACGCGCAAGAAAGAAGAAACCGAACCACCCAGAGCTGATCCTATGGCAAACCAAATTTAGCCTAGGTGGCCTTCTGGATTGAGCATCTGTTAGAGCACTACTTGTGGTTTAAAAGACTGAAGATACAGAGTATAGTCTGTTGATTGTTTCTGCTGTGACCCCTGAGATTTTCCCCCCTTCAGTGTAGAAATTAATTAATACTCCCTCCGACCTGAATTACTTGTCAGTATCTAGATAAATCTAAGACAAGTAATTTGGGATGGAGGTAATACCTAGGTAAATCTATCAAGTCTCGGAACATGAAGCTACCATCAATTTTCGTCCAATTGTTTCTATAGCTTTAAGTTTTTTTCAAAAGATTCACTTATCTTTGTGTACATGCATTAGTCCATGTAGTTTGATTTAATAATTACTACTTCATCTCAGGTTTTCATGCCATGCTTTTATTTTCTTGCCGTGCTTTTCCTGAAAGAAATGTATGGAGTGTTGCCGATGTTAAGACCTACTACCTCTGTATGAACTGCAAAAATGTCATATATTTGGGAACGGAGGGAGTACCTTTTCGTTCCTCTTTATTCACAAGTTCTTGAATACACTTAAAATTGAGATATTGGACAGGTTTTGGAAACAGGGTTGAGAAGGAGAGGGTGGAACAAGGGTGTGCTGCAAGCTCAAGCGCACGGTCAGCACAGTCAGAGTAATGCTGACGGGGATGCTGGAGGCCAGGTGGTGTTGAGGATTTGGGATGTTGGTGATGCTGTGATACAACCTGCCAATTAACCACCAAGTTGTCCGTGGCAGCGTACTTTTGGCTCTGCTTGGTTGTACTATGTCATATCTAGAATCAACCTGGAATTTTTCTTTGGTGTGTTGATCTGAAAATGATTGGTGTGTTTGTCGGATTAGGTGGCAAGAGTGTTAACGGGGTTTCTCCGTAGGTTAACGAAATATTCTTTTGTGGGTTGATCAGAACCTAAGGAGAAAGGCCCTTCAAAATGTCCAAGTTTCAGTCATAAGTGCTTTGTTTCCCCAACCCCCCACTCTCCTCACTCCTGTGAAGTGAAACAAATGCTCTTGTTGCACACTTTGGTGAAGAAAAGAAGCAAACTTGCTGCTGTGGAAATGCTTCTCTTTCTATTTTTCCTTTGATTTTGTGACGTTGGTTCCTGGCCTACTGTATTTCTTTAGAGCAACAGGCAAACCGTCACAGCTGTTTACTGAATTACTACTGTGGTTCAGATATCAGCAGATGCTTATGTGTATAGATAGATGGTATAGTTACAGGCTTACATGTTCTTGTCAGTCGGTTATTTGAGCCGAGCTCGATGAGAGGAGGAGGCGGCGCTCGTCGCTGGCCGGTCGGAGTTGGACGGCGTGCAGCTGCCAACGCTGGAGCTGTAGATATAACATGCTCTATGTTTCTTCTGGGCATGAACACGTTAGAATTCAGATAAAACCACTGGAGCCAAACAGTAACACTGAATTTTGTATTGGAGTGATAAAGAACATTGTAACACATAACAACGTGATTTAATTATGATTTTTGTCTCGCTGATTGACAGTCACCATACAGGATCGTGGAGCATGTACATTTGCCAAAAGGCACTTCAAAATGTACAAATCTCAGTCATCAGCGCTATCCCTCGCACAGCCACACCCCCTACAAACACATTTAGCTATGGTTTCTCACCTCCGGCGGCCCGACGGAGCTTGCCCTCCATGAGCACCGCTGCCATTCCTCTCCATGGCGCGACGAAGAAAATTAAGGTGATGAAATTCAGTGTGTCCTGCTTGTTTATTGTGTAGCTAAGATGATCTGATTGTGCTGCTATTTTCTTACACCGTGGAGATACTCTAGTTCTGTTCTTTCAATGTACTCTGCCTCTGTAAATAAAGCTTGCACCTCGAGTTAATTGATGAGTCACAATCATGATGCTTGAGTTCATTCAATCTACGTGCTCATATTTGGTCCACTTCATTGATCAGTCACATTCACTAAACTGATCCTTGGAGAAGAAGAGGGCAGTGGCAGAAACTATACCATGCAATTGAGCATGTGTGTCTTCTCCATTTTCTTAGGGTGGATAGGGAAGGAGGGAGCGATGACAATAACGTCGTTGGTTGGATACTTGGGCTACTGCAGATCAAAGTGTGATGTATTTATTATACTCTGCCTGCAAGAGAGTAAAGATGCCCAATGCTATTCTTTGGAAGTACAGCTAGTAAGAGAGATACTTTTCACAAGATAAAAAAACAGATGATAGGTAATACATTCATTCGAGTCTAAGACCAGCGAGCGGTTGAGCCGTGTTCCTATATATGCAGTAGCTATCGTCCCATGCTTTGCCTAAGGTTAGTAGATTTCCTAATGTCAACAAGGACAAAGTGAAATCATCAGAGGTGACTGAAGATATTGACAAGAACCAGAGGCTTGATCGGGATGGGGAGAGATTTGTAACAAACATTAAGTGGCACTAGATTGTATGTATATATTGATCCTGGGAATACGATGGACCGGGAATTGATGCAAAGCAATTCTGTGGCACACAGCTTGAGCGAGTCATACTTGCTACATTGGTACAACCTTTGCCTTAGGTGCTATGCTGTGTTGGCTATCTGAAGTTCTCAGTGATTCTTGTTCACATGGAAAATATATACATTTGTGGGGTCTTGTTAGAAAGAAAAACTATGAGTGTTCACAAATTATTTGCTAGCTCCCACTAATTCCCTATCTTTCAAGAATACTTGTGATCAACTTAGCCAAATTTCCAGGTTTTTCACCCATTCATAAGATCCCTATGTTTTGTATAACATTTTTGTATTTTTATTTATTCAAAAAAATATAATGCTGATATTCAATTAGGTATGTCTACATTATATATATTTTTAAAGTATTTCCATATTTTAGCTGACCGGTCAAGTGAAAGACTTGCCACATTGTTGGTCAAATATGAGTAAATAGCATAAAACTAGTATACAATTCGGTGATCCTCAAACTTCATTACTTGTAAGTGATAAAGATTGTACACAGGCTTGGGAAACCAACAACAATGCATGTGTCCTTTTTTCCGCCCCACTTAGAAGACAAATAGCGAAGGTGCATTAAACCACCCACGGAATCAGGAAGCTTACACGGTGAGTTTGTTATCTCTACTCCTAATGTCTCAGCTGTTAGTCTCCGTTCCACGGTTAGCTAATTTTCGTCCCACCTATTATGGTTTTTCTTTTCGTCCTCCCTCCCACCTCCACTAGTAGATAAAGGGGCTTTTGTACCGGTTGGTAAGGCCCTTTAGTCCCGGTTTTTGAACCGGAACTAAAGGGTCGTTACTAATGCCAACCGGGACAAAAGGCCGCGGCCACGTGGAGCTCCACCTTTAGTCCCGGTTGGTAACACCAACCGGGACTAAAGGAAATTTTACGATTTATTTTTTGAATTCTTTTTTGAATTTTTTTGAAATTTTTTTATTTTCAAATTTCTGAATTATTTTAACCTCTAATCTCTAATCACCACCCCTCATCACTGCTCAATTTATCCTCTAATCTCTAATCACTCCTCATCATTCCAAATCATCTAACTTCCCAAACGGTCACCCATCCTCCCACTCCCCTAGCTTGAGCATGCTTAACTTCCAGGTTCTATTCTCCCTCGTTTCCAAGTCTGCACTTGTTGTTTTCCTGACAATAGTAAGATGTCAATCCTATTAACCTTCAGGAATTTTGCTTGAGCATGAAGTGACCCATTTCACTGTTTGAGTTTGAAACTATTGTTTAAAAAACAATAATTATTTAGTAACACTAATATTTCTTGAATAATTAGTTTGACCATTGTTTGACCACAGTTTGACCAGATTTGACCAAAATTCAAAATAACTAAAATAATTATTTAGTAACACTAATATTGTAGAATAATTAGTTTGACCATTGTTTGACCACAGTTTGAAATTTTTTCGATTTTTTGCACTCTAGATCTAAAAAGGCACGTAACTTTTTTTTCTGTTAGGTTTTTGAGAATTTTGAAAATGATGAAAAATGCACGTAACTTTTCGAGTAGATGATTTTTCATATAAAAACTTTTTCATCCGAGTTAGTATGGAAAAGTTATGCCCATTTTTACAAATTCTCGAGAGATTTTGCAAATAAAGTCGAAATTCATATTTGCAAATTTTCCCAACAACTAGACCACATATCACATGGGAAACTTATTTTCTTTTATTTTTTTGACATTTTCATCATTTTCTTTTATTTTTTTTTAAACTGAAAAGGCGATCAGGAGGGGTAGAGTTTGAAAATGGGACCTTTAGTACCGGTTCGTGCCATGAACCGGTACTAATGCCTCAAACCCCATTAGTACCGGTTGATGGCACGAACCGGGACTAATGGGCATCACACCTTTAGTCCCGGTTGGTGCCACGAACCGGGACTAATGGGCATCACACCTTTAGTCCCGGTTCGTAGCACCAACCGGGACTAAAAGGTCCAGACCGGGACAAATGGCCCACGTGGCCCCTGGGCGCATTTAACCGGTACTATTGGCCCCTTTAGTCCCGGTTCTAGACTGAACCGGGACTAATGGGCTAACCCGGGGTGGACCAAAGCCCTCTTTTCTACTAGTGCTCCCAGCGATTCCCGCCTGGCAAAAAAAAACCTGAGATTGTGATGCCCCCAGGGTGCAAACCTCCGGTCGATTGATAGAAAAACAGATGTAAAAAAATCTACGGAAATTAACCTACGATACATCACGGTTTTATTTCGTCTCGTCTCTTCGATCCGTAGCCTGGTACCTTGTCCCATCCATCCCCCTCGATCTAGATGGCACCTCTCACCATGGCGGGGCGGCGGCTTCGAGTGCCGGCAGCGCCGCCTGATCTTCTCGACCCAGGGCCTCACGTTCACCAGCGCCCGACCAATCGCGCGTGACCTCTCCATTCCAGCGCGCCCCCGCCCTGTCGCCGATGTCTTGATATGTAGCCCACGTCATGGGTCTCCGCCGGTGCCACGATTCTCCTCACCCGCCGATGCCTCCGCTCCAGATCCGAGCCGCCATTGTGCCCTTCTACATCAGTGACCAGTCAAGGTCATCCATCTTCCCGCATGTAGGGCGGGCGGTGCCCGCATCGGCGTATGGCTCTGATTCGATCCGATGTGCTTGTTTTTTCCAGACATGGCCGCGTTGTACGAGTCGCTGGCGGCCGACGGCGTGCTGGAGATTGACGCGGCGCTGCTCGCGGAGATGCGCGGCCGGATCGAGGAGGAGACCAATAAGTTTGACGAGAAGTGAGTAGATCTCTCCGGCCTACCCTTTTTCATGCTCGAATTTTAGGCTACTTTCTAGGGTTTCAAATATTAGTGTCGTTGTCGTTGATGCATCTTAATATACGGGATTCATATACTTCGAACACCCCAGATAGATTATCTGATAATTTATCCCTGAGAAACCTGCAGCATTACAAGCTCTAGACTGTATAATGGTGGAATTCTTCATTTGTTCTTGATGCTCCTGTTGTTTCTGAGCATCTTCCAGCCGCTCTTGTGAGATCTGGAGGCAATCAAAAGCAGAAAGGGGAGATCGATGCCTCCTCGATCTACACTAGCCTGCAGCAGCAAGGTCAGCCCCCCACACTCTGCATTTTTTCTTCAGGTCTTGGCACAGGAAACTGAAAAGGAGATGCTCCATCAATCACCACATTTAGGAAAACATAACAAGTCAGAGCATTTTAAGAACTGTTGTCTTCTGCTTGTAGCTTTGGATTCATCATGACTTATCTAGGCAGAGAGATCATAGCACTGATTTACGTGATCTCAGACCACTTGAGCACCGAGCAGTCTCTCCCTACAGAACAAACAGGTGAAATGGAAAATAACTTCAGCCGGTAATTTGGTATTTAGCTACATTCAAGGAGGCAATGTAGTGTGTAATCAGTTCCAATGCAGAAGAAGAATAGGATCTCATTTCGTTAAATTAAAAATCTTATTTTGTTTCTCTCCCCCTGCAATAAGCCTTTTCGCCTCATACACCCCCACCGTCAGCAGGTCGCAGATTCATGTAACAACCCCTCTCTCCCTAACCCCTTCTCAGTCCTATGTTTGGCTCACATTGTGATTTAATGGCACCAATTACGAACAATTCAACTTATTTTGTGGGTATATTAAACTGCATCACACAAATTAAGCAATGTAGACAAATCTATGTTAACACCAACAGAGCATGCATTATTGAATTTTTCGGGGGACTTAATTCATTGATTTTTTTTTGCGGAGACTTAATTCATTGATGCAATCCATATCTTGTACTTCTTTACAACAAGATGTTTCTTCTCGCAGAGGGATTTCCTGACAATCAAATGCAAAGTTTGCCACTTGCACTACTGATGATATATGTTGCATAGTGTACCAATTTGATGATGTGCTCATGACTGATCTTGCTTGGACAGAACAAGGAATTTAGGTATAACTCCACTAATATATAGATACCCATCTTATTTCTTCAATCTATCTTTTAACGCTGAGCTATGGTGTCATCCTATTTTCTACTCCCTCCGTCACAAAATAAGTGTCTCAACTTACAAAGTTGAGACACTTATTTTCGGACGGAGGGAGCACAATCTATGTTATTCTTTTTCTTCCATTCATTACTTAGCATTATATTCTCTGTATATATGCATGTCAAGTTTGTTGTGTTTGAAAGATGACTAAGAGTAGCAGTAATATCGTATGGCCAGCTTAATTAATACTCCAACCACCAATCATGGCTACTAACTACATAGGAAAGCAGTCATATGTCTACCTTCACTAAGAGTAGCAGTGCCTGGAGTTTAGATATTGTAGACCGTAGTGTTGTGGTCAATAAATCATGTGAAATGTTGTAGGGTGCTCGAAGTAATGAGCTTGCTGCTGCTTCAAGGCTGGAAGACACATTCAACTTCTAGCATACTAAAAGTCCTGATGTAGCTAAGTGTGGTGGTCATCGATGCTCCGACGCCGATAAGGAAACGGTTCCGTCTTGACATATAACCTGACAAGGTAGCGGCACAGGCTCTCCTTATCGTGATATGATCTTATTGTTTTTCGCTTGATCTTGATGTGTTATTTGCTGCCCATGTATCGGGGGTTTAGTGGTCCGGTTTTTTCCTACATTGAGTCGACATTCGTAGGACGCCCGGACAAGCCAACAACACCACATGCTAAGTGCTTGACGTGGTAACGGACTCCACAGAGTGTGCGACCTCTGCGATGGAGACTGGACTCGCTACAGAGCACAAATGTCGGCATATGCTCTCATTCCTTGATTTATCTTTACTTTAACTACTCACTTCATCTCACGGTTGCTGGGCAGGATGGGTTTTGCTGGCGTTGTGGTCCAGACATAATAATCCTTTGAAGCAGTGCCGTAGTGGAGTGATGTTAAAAAAAAGTGTGATGTGCCACCGATTTATGAAGTGATTTCTAGCTGCTATGAGGAACCAAGCTTAATTGGTGACTGCACTCTTCTTAACCAAGCTTCAGTCTAAGGTAAATGATACTACATATTATGACTCCTCTTTTTAATCTCCAATTTCTCGTGTTGAAGTATTGCTATTAATGCTTGCTTGTACACTAATTTAGCTATTGGAATCCTTCGTCATCTTCCTGTTTGGTTAGTAATTATTTGGGAGATAATAAGTTTGGGGTTTCAGGCACCTTGGTATGCACATGACAATGCAGAGCCCAAGAACATGATTATGGACGGTAACATGTAGTTTCATCGCCCATACTTATGGTCACAGTACTGTACCTACAGTCACTCATTCAATTTTTTAGAGGAACTGCATTTCGACGACCTGGACGTTGAATTAACAAATTTGAAAGGTTCAGATCATAAATGATTTTTTGAGGTTAAATAGAAACGCCTAAATTAGATGGCATACTCGCTCCATTGTTGAAGTCCGGCATTTGAGCATACTTTGCAGGATATGGGTCGATGCGACTACATTGGACAACCACAGTTGGTTCATATTTACGGGTTGGCAACAGAATTCTATTGACGTATTGTTAGGGGATGGCATTTGTACTATTGCTTGGCTATAATTTTTTTGGTGTCAGTGTTGATCTCCTCATTGCTGCAGGGCGGTTTAGTAAGATATGTTTTGGACCGCTAAAGTTATAGCAAGATACTGCCAAGCCTAACACCCTGGATGAATAAAGTCTCTCCCTAGAGTGTAGAAGATTCTGTAAAAGTAAAAGCCGTTGAGGGACGAGCAGGACAAGGAAGACAAGATGATCTAGATGGACATCAGCGATGAGGACTTTCTATAAACGAATGAACGGAGTGAACTCACCTACCTGTTGATCAGTACTTATTTTTTAATCGATGTGAACTAGGTACTGTAAAAATATATCAGTACTCTTTTCCTGTCGATGTTAACTTGATACTATAAAAATATACATGTACCATATATTTGAGCAAGAATCAAATTGTTTGTGTTTATTAGTTATCCAAATTTAAGAATTTTGGCTACATTAGTTCTAGGATGGCCTGATCATCTATTCCCTTCATCCCAAAATAAGTATCTTCGATTTAGCAACTTCTGAAATTATTTTGACTGCATTAGTTCGGAGGGAACATTTAGGAATAGTGTCAGTTAGTACTCCATTGGCTCTGCTATTCCTAATGTTATTGCTTGCATAATATTAATAGGCAATGATGCATGGAAAGAAAATGAGTGGATAAACTGGTTAGTCTTGCTTCAGGTTTGAAGTGTGCAAACTATTGTGGGCTTTTGGATGTGTTAAGTCGTATGTTTTCTTTGGGCCAGAAACTGGAAAGTGCAGTAAAGGTTTCTACGATCTCTACCTTAGCAGGAGATTCGTCATGGACTGATAAACAAGGTCAAAGTTGTGCGTAAAGGCTGTTGGAGACATGGGAAAACCACAAGCTGGTGCAACACAAACAGTTAAGACTGTCCTGTTAAGATACTATTTTTAATGAAGGCATATTTTGTTACTATTGTATACATGGGACCTGTTTACTTTGTATCATCACTTATAAGTTAATTAATTGGCAACACTTTTGCTTTAGAAATATGTAAATTAACTAAAATATCTCCGTAGTTATTAGAGTTTATTACTCTTATATTTCACATCTTCATTTTACTAAAGTATATCCGTAGTTATGAGAGTTTGTTACTCTTATATTTCACTAATTCAACATATAGGAAAAAAAAACAACTTGCTTATAGATCTTATTAGATTTTTTCATGCATCGTTAAATTATTTTAATGCCTCAAGTACTTGATATCTACTACAGTCAGTTTTTTGAAGCGGAGGCAAAAGATTTGCCTCATCTCATGAATTAAGAAGAGTTTGAAAATACATAGCCAGCCGTCAAAGGACGACCCCCAAAAATAAGCCTACTCTTGTGGCATTAAAGAACACATACGCTTAGCCCCTGCCAACCCCCATAACCCAACATCGGTCTTAATCTTAGATGTGATTACAGTTGGCAAGGATGACACATTTCTAAACACCCGCGCATTCCGATTGTAGCAAATCCCCCAGAGACTTATCATGACGAGGGATGCAAGGCCCTTTCTCATGTTGGCATTGACGCCCACCGAGTGGTGCCACCACTCCACGTTATGGAAGTTTCTCCAGGTAGTGAGAGCCATATGGACAGTGACATTCTTGTGCTTGGGAATTGTGAAAATGGAGGGGGCGATGTCTTTTGGCTTGTGCCCCACAAGCCCCGGGGAGTGCCAAAAGGGGGTCCTCTTACCATTGAAAATGGTGATGGTGGTGCACTCATAATAATCTCCATCCAGGTTACATGAGAAAATTAGAGCAACATTTCCTATATTAGGTATAATTAGGCAGCTGGTCTTACCAGTTTTTACCACCAATCAAATTGATGTGTTCTGTATTCTTCAGTGCTGTCGAAAGGGGAAGCAAATGGGGAGTGTCTTCCTTGGAACCAACGTAGTCATTTGTGATATGAAGAGTTGAGCACAAACACATTATTAAGCATTATATTTTATCAAAGAATATTAATATGTAAACATATTTTTTTTCTTCAACTCACATGGATGTTTAAGAAATACTGTATACATAACATAATGTAATATAATATAATATAATACAGCATTATATATAATTCTGGATTTCTCCTATTAAACACAACATCTGAGTAAATAAATTTATCCACTTAATTGTGAAAGAATAAAATTATAGGCTTATAATCTTACCTATTCCATTCTAGAAGTCATTTCAACAGCAAAGATAATATTTTTGTATTGAGAATTGAAATATCATGACTGAGTGGTTATTGCTTGTAAGACTATACTGATAGAGTATCATCGAGGTACACTAAGCTATGAGGAACCAATGTTCCAAGGCTCTCTTCCTCTGAGCTTTCGTATTGTTTCGGCGTAATGGTCTTAACTATACCCAGATCACTACGACTTCACTACCAGCAGTTGGGATCAGAAATTAGTAATCATAGATTGAATGTACACTGCATAAAACTGTAGGACTGCATTTGTGTGGATACGCATATTGAACAAAACACATTCAACAGTAACAAAATAGTGGCATTTAAGGTAAGATACAATTTTACCTTACAGGATGTCATGATCTGATATTTCGCCAGTTCATCTGAAAGTCCTATTGCGTCCATTCACCGTGATTGTCCTGAAAGTTATCAAGAAATTAACATTTATTTATGCATGAATGCCATGGTAACAGCAAGAACATATCCCACTACATAGGAAGCATCAAATCCAAGAGCTATCTTGATTTGTTCAGCAAACAATTGTATGGGACTACATATATGAAGCTGTGTAGACGTATGCATTAGTGGAAGTATGTGAGCTGAAAGTTGAGACCACTCAGTGTTGTTGCCTGGTTTAATCACATATAGCGAGACATATCCATAAGAAACTAATTATTATTCATGGTCCAGACAGGCCGTCTTTCATACTATACATTAAACCTGAATATGCTATTCAATGAGAGTACTGTTTCAGAAATATTCTACTCCCTCCATCCCACAATATAAGACGTTTTTGCAAGCCTCTTTTGCATACATACAGTCAGCTATTATATTAACAAAATAGTATGTCATATATATCTCTTTCTTACACTTTGGAGCCATTCTTACCTATCACTAATGTCGATCGGTAGCTCTTCACCCTGTTGATTTTCTTCATGTCTTTGCTAATATTGTTCGAAATTGCATGCAACAATAATATGTTCTGCTATCCACCAATGCACACTTGAAGTGTTACAGTGTATAAGATTCATATGTGACATTACGAATTTGCATATAGCATCTTATAAAAATGCTCTGCAGGCGGCAAGGCATTAGCTATTAGTTCCTTCAGTGAGTGTGTACATTGACGGCATTAATGAATTTAACATTACCTTCAAGGATATCTTTTCTGATTTGATATACATCATTTTATCCATTTTCAGATATAGAATTAACAGCACCATAGGTGATCTCTGCGCACATCACCCAGAAAATGGACAGATCAAAATTGGATTAGGGCAAATGTCCACTTTGCATAGCATACAGTTGTCCTAGAAGGATTATGTTCGGATTGATTTCATCCTCCTAGGAGTCTAGCTACTGTTAGTTCCAGGGCACATGCATGAGCATCTCACTCCTTCGTTCCTGCACACTTGATGTTCGGGCTCCACCCATGAAGAACGTCCCTTGTCAACTCTGAATCTCCGATGATGTGCTGCCTCCTGCTGAATCTCCACGACGGGTCGTTGTCCACGGTTGGCATCACTGACATAGACTTCTCGGGCACCGATGCATGCATGGCTCTGTTGTTCCCGCTGTCCTCTATGGTGCAAGGCACCAAGTGGCTAGGCAGAGGGCGCTGGGTCTTTTAGCACCTCTATTACTACATCTGCTACAGCACCCTTTTCTTCCTCTTAATTCTATTACTAATTGGAAACAAACAACTAATGAAGAGAAATCTTCCACAGCCGTCGTCCCCTGCATAGCAGAAATTACCATCTCCATTGCCTCAACCTCAAACTTGAGCTTCCGGACGTTGCCGAGGGCAGCCTGATCAATCTGTGTGTCTTGCGTGGTGCCAAGGATAAAGCCCTAGGAGATTCCCATGTACAAATTGGTGTTTGATCTAATAGCAACACTAAGGGAGAGTGAGGAATACCTTTAGATTAACTGGCCGGGAGGCGTGCTGCCGCACTCGAACTTGATTATCTGCACTGCATCATGGTGTAGACCTGCTGTTGGCCGGTGCTGAAGAAGCCACCGACGCTGGTACGGCACCCCCTCGAGCTACGTCCAGGCAACGTCCCGTGCATCTCGACGTCGCCGGTCATGAGTCGTTGAGCTAGATCTTGTGCTACGGCAGCGCAGCCACAGAGCACATGACGGGAGATGCAGGAGGTGTCCGGCGACTGGATCTCTGACATCGCGAGATTGGGCGAGACGGCAATCAGATAGTTCTTTCCTTTTCTTTTTTGGAAGGAGGCAGTTAGTATATGAGTAGATATAGGTTGTTTTGCGCGAGAGATATATATTGCTTCTGCGCCGGTGCGCCGGCCCAACCGTTGGGCCGGTCCAGCACCAGCCGTCCGATGCGCGAGCCGGGATCGTCAGATCTGCGCGATCGAGATCCCTCTGGAAAAATCCTCCCGCACCGCACCCGCCTCTCGCCGCACAGCACCGCACCGCAGCAGGCTGCACCTCGCCGCGCCCCCGCCCCTCGCCGCAGGCTGCACTTCGCCACACCCCCGCCCCTCGCCGCACCGCACCGCGGGCCGCCCCCCGCCGGCCGTTGACCTCGCAGCACCCATCCCCCACCCCCCGCGGATGGCAGCTAGCCACCTCCTCCGTCAGCCGCAACTTGGCGATGAAGTTCGTCGCAACTCCGTCGCTGCCGGCCATCGACACATGCAACACTCGCCGCAGTTGTAGCTAATCCGTGAACGCTGCTGGAACTCGCCGCCGCGCTTGAAGCACCATGGCCTCGTGAATGGATGTAGCAAAACACATCGCCACTGGTAGCAAAAAACCGAGGCTGTTGCAACAAAAATGTCGTCCTCGTCGTCGCCGGTCACACCTCGGTCGTAAAAAAGCGCCATGGCCGCATGAATGGATGTAGCAAAACACACAGACGGTAGTAGCAAAAAGTTGACACGGTTGTAGCTTTTCTCTCAATGGTTGAAGCTTTTGCCTCTACGGTGGAAACATTTCTGTAAATGATTGAAACTTTTTTCGTTTTGAGCAGCGCCTGGATGAAATCTTCCTCTATTGTTAGGTTGCAGCAAAAATCACAGAGAGACGCCATGGCCGTCGTCGAGGAAGATTTCTCAATCTCTGGTTGAAGCTTTTATATCTGCGGGTTGAAGCTTTTTGTTAAACAGTTGTAACTTTTCCTGTATTTTGTTATCTGGTTGAAGCATTTTTATTCAGTGGATGTAGCTTTTTGTGTCCATGGTTGTAGCACGGAAAAACGCCGTTTGCAACTCTCCCAGTACCGCGGTTGCAGCTCCTCCCCGTGGCCATGGTTGTAGCACGAGCACCTCGGTCCTCCCGGCGTTTTGCCCGTCACTGGTTGCAACAAAAAGGGAAGAGAGAAGGAGGGAAAAGGGAAGAGAGGGAGAAGGAAGAATAAGGAGGTGGGAAGGCGAGCAGGGCTGCAACCTATATCCATGGCCGACGGCGAGCTGCTCCACGCGCTACAGTGGGGGAGACGAGATGGGGTTAGACGGAGGCGGAAGGAAGAAGAAGCAAAGAAAAAAAAAAGAAAAAATAAAAAACGTTTCGTCAACTAAGCGCGCGCGTGCCAGCGTGTCCCGCGCGTGAAAAAAGAAAGCGACCGGCCGAGCGCTTCGGCCGGCGCACCGTCCCCAAACACTTACCTTTTTTTAAACATGCGTCAAAGATTGTTTTATTAGGGGAAAAAGAATCGGTGGATTAATTGTAGCATCGTGTGGATTCTTTTTTACAACCGACACACGTACCTTGGAACAATTTTTTTCCACAATTGAGCAATATTCCAACCAAGAATTATGGGGCGATCTAACCCGTAATAAGTTGGCCCCACGAGATTAACGACTCTTAATTAGTAATTAGCGTGGGAATTTTTTAGAGTCTGTAATTAGTATAGGTATAGATGGTAGTACTGTTGTCCTTAGGCATTTGGTTGCAGTGAATACCGAACTACCTGTATAGTTCGTGCACGTAGAATTTTTTATGCACATTGCCCGCAAATAGATGTCTCCTTCAAGTAGCATGATCAATGCATTAAGTGGTAGTTTTCTTCTCCTCTCAGGTGGAGAACAATGGAGAGGAGAGTAAACGGTACGTTGTACTTATCACCAAATACACCATGAACGGTTTAATATATCGTGGCGTTTTCTTAGTACGAATGGGATGCATTAATTAGGAACTCGGGTTGAAGATAATAGTTCTGGATTAGCTTTGACACTTTTTCTAAGACAAGACTGGGAGCGATGGCCTAGTCATGGTCCTTAATTAGTTCTAAACATCATTCTTGCGTCATGTTTAGTTTCTTTTGCGACACAACAAGATTTTCTAGGGTAATTTGGTACTCTCGGAGGGTGGGGTGGAGTTCTCTCTTTCCTTGTTATGAACTCTGATCTTAATATGACTATCTAATTTATTTTTCCCGCAAAAAAATAATATGACTATCTAATTTCTCTTTCACTCAGGTGCCTCTGCATCCCTCATCCTAGTACCGATGCTCTATTTGCCGGCTCAAACTCTTGCTTATAATGTGTTGATGCCCATGCATGTTCTTCCCACTTTTCTGCCAAATCGTTGACTTACTGTCTTTACCACCCCCTTCCATAACCAACATCAGTCGATCCACCTTATCCTAGTCATCTCCGTCACAAGCATGCAGAAGTCATTATTGTAATCCCAGGAGAATGTATAGCAACACGAGGGGTCATGATCTGGACCTAAATTAGAATTCCCGTCGACAACGAGAAATGGACTTGCTTGGATTCACGCACAGGTACCAGTATGTGACAGTATTTAGCTTTACATCACTGCACCATGTCACGCTTTCCGTGAGTAACATTTTACTAGGCTAGCTAATGTGTGCTATTTTTTAATTCCTTTTCCTATCACATGATTTTTCTTGTCTGTATTGCACTTAGATGGTGGCAGGCTACCGAGGCGTGTTGTGCAACATGGTCAATTGTTGCGATGGAGGGTGTGCTGGGCGTTCCATATTTACAAGTCCCTCTCCTTTGGAGGCCTCAACAGGACAGGAGGAACTTGGGCCAACGCAACGCCTCGACCTTGGACCAGGCATGTGCACTACTGGAAAACTGACCTATGCCTACGGCCAAATCAATGCCGACGGCTGCCGTCGGCCTAGTTTGAGATATGCCGACAGCCTCATCCTGGCCGTCGGCGTAGCCTGGCCGTCGGGCTACCCTGATATAAACCCTGTCACCGATCCGCGGCACGGCTCCTCCCAAAACCCTATCGTTTCTATGCCGACGGCAATACCGTCGGCATAGCTATTTTTTTACATGCTTTTCATACGTTTTTATGCTTTTTTACATATGTTTTTATGCTTTTTTTAAATATGTTTTCATGCTTTTTTATGTATTATATGAATATATATATATGTAGTTTGTAATTTTTTCATAGATTATGAATATATATATAGTTTGTATTTTTTTTCGAGCACATTAATAATGTGCCGTCATGTTCTTTTGAATATAAGTCCTTATATTTTATTAAATTAAAAAACAGCTATGCGACAGAAGTTTAGTGGCGGTTGCAAACGCCCGGCACCCGTCTCCGGAGTGTGACACCCTCACGGACGGCGCCGCCGCCGGCACCTGGAGGGGGAAAACGGATGCATCGGGTCTACACGGAGGGGATGTAGCAGTCGGTTTGGCCCGGATGTTGCTCCCAGGTGTCCCTCTAAGCTGACCTGACACAACCGGGTGGAGAGGTCCACTCTTCAAAGCCCGTCCGAGGGAAGTCAAAGGGCTAGATCTCGTAGTCAACCGCTCCTGGGTTAGTCGGGACAGGAGCCCTGGGGGTAGCAATGCCACCGGAGCGTCGTGCGGGCCCTTATACATGCGGGTGGTGTTGTGGCATGTCCGAAGAGGCGCACGCTGCGTCTCGGTGTGGCACCTCACGGACGGCCAGCCGCCGCCGCACCGGAGGGGAAACAGACGCGTCGGGTCTACACAGAGTGGATGTAGCTGTGGGTTTGGCCCGGATGTTGCTCCCAAGTGTCCCTCTGGACTGACCTGACACAACCGGCTGGAGAGGTCCACTGGTCAAAGCCCGTCCGTGGGAAGTCAAAGGGCTAGATCTCGTGGTCAACCGCTCCAGGGTTAGGCGGGACGGGGGCCCTGGGGGTAACAACGCCACCGGAGCATCGTACCGGGCCCTCATACATGCGGGGTGGTGTTGTGGCATGTCCGAAGAGGCGACACGCATCTCCGGGGTGTGCCCCCCCTCACGGACGGCGCCGCCGCCGGCACCTGGAGGGGGAAAACAGACGCATCGGGTCTACACGGAGGGGATGTAGCAGTCGGTTTGGCCCGGATGTTGCTCCCGGGTGTCCCTATGGGTAGACCTGACACAACCGGGTGGGGAGGTCAACTGGTCAAAGCCCGTCCGTGGGAAGTCAAAGGGCTAGATCTCGTGGTCAACCGCTCCAGGGTTAGGCGGGACGGGGGACTTGGGGGTAGCAATGCCACCGGAGCGTCGTACCGGGCCCTCATACATGCGGGGTGGTGTTGTGGCATGTCCGAAGAGGCGGCACGCGTCTTCAATGTGTGGCCCCCGTCACGGACGGCGCCGCCGCCGGTACCTGGAGGGGGAAACGGACGCGTCGGGTCTACACGGAGTGGATGTAGCTGTGGGTTTGGCCCGGATGTTGCTCCCGTGTGTCCCTATGGGTAGACCTGACACAACCGGCTGGAGAGGTCAACTGGTCAAAGCCCGTCCGTGGGAAGTCAAAGGGCTAGATCTCGTGGTCAACCGCCTGTGGTTAGGCGGACGGGGCCTTTGGGGGTAGCAATGCCACCGGAGCGTCAGACCGGGCCCTCATACATGCGGGTGGTGTTGTGGCATGTCCAAGAGGCGGCACGCATCTCCGGGGTGTGCCCCCCCTCACGGACGGCGCCGCCACCGGCACCTGGAGGGGGAAAACAGACGCATCGGGTCAACACGGAGGGGATGTAGCAGTCGGTTTGGCCCGGATGTTGCTCCCGGGTGTCCCTATGGGTAGACCTGACACAACCGGGTGGGAGGTCCACTGGTCAAAGCCCGTCCGTGGGAAGTCAAAGGGCTAGATCTCGTGGTCAACCGCTCCAGGGTTAGGCGGGACGGGGGCCTTGGGGGGTAGCAATGCCACCGGAGCGTCGTACCGGGCCCTCATACATGCGGGATGGTGTTTGGCATGTCCGAAGAGGCGGCACGCGTCTTCGGGGTGTGGCCCCCGTCACGGACGGCGGCGCCGCCGGCACTTGGAGGGGGAAACGGACGTGTCGGGTCTACACGGAGTGAATGTAGCTGTGGGTTTGGCCCGGATCTTGCTCCCGGGTGTCCCTATGGGTAGACCTCACACAACCGGCTGGAGAGGTCCACTGGTCAAAGCCCGTCCGTGGGAAGTCAAAGGGCTAGATCTCGTGGTCAACCGCTCCTGGGTTAGTCGGGACGGGGGCCCTGGGGGTAGCAATGCCACCGGAGCGTCGTACCGGGCCCTCATACATGCGGGGTGGTGTTGTGGCATGTCCAAAGAGGCGGCACGCGTCTCCGGGGTGTGCCCCCCCTCAAGGACGGCCCCGCCACCGGCACCTGGAGGGGGGAAACGGACGCGTCGGGTCTACACGGAGTGGATGTAGCTGTGCGTTTGGCCCGGATGTTGCTCCCAGGTGTCCCTCTGGACTGACCTGACACAACCGGCTAGAGAGGCCCACTGGTCAAAGCCCGTCCATGGGAAGTTAAAGGGCTAGATCTCGTGGTCAACCGCTCCAGGGTTAGGTGGGACGGGGGCCCTGGGGGGTAGCAATGCCACCAGAGCGTTGTACCGGGCCCTCATACATGTGGGGTGGTGTTGTGGCATGTCCGAAGAGGCGACACGCATCTCCGGGGTGTGCCCCCCCTCACGGACGGCGCCGCCGCCACACTGGAGGGAAAAGCAGACGCATTGGGTCTACACGGAGGGATGTAGCAATGGTTTGGCCCGGACGTTGCTCTGGGTGTCCCTATGGGTAGACCTGACACAACCGGTGGAGAGGTCCACCGGTCAAAGCCCGTCCGTGGGAAGTCAAAGGGCTAGATCTCGTGGTCAACCGCCTGTGGTTAGGCGGACGGGCCTTGGGGTAGCAATGCTACCGGAGCATCGCATCAGGCCCCTCATACATGCGGGGTGGTGTTGTGGCATGTCCAAGAGGCGGCACGCATCTTCGGGTGTGGCCTCACACGGACGGCGCCGCCGCCGCACTGGAGGGGAAACGGACGCGTCCGGGTCTACACGGAGTGGATGTAGCTGTGGGTTTGGCCCGGATGTTGCTCCCGGTGTCCCTATGGATAGACCGACACAACCGGCTGGAGAGGTCCATCGTCAAAGCCCGTCCGTGGAAGTCAAAGGGCTAGATCTCGTGGTCAACCGCCTCAGGTTAGTCGGGACGGGGCCCTGGGGTAGCAATGCCACCGGAGCGTCGTCCGGGCCCTCATACATGCGGGTGGTGTTGTGGCATGTCGTAAGAGGCGGCACGCTGCCTCCGGTGTGTCCTCACGGACGGCGCCGCCGCCGGCACCTGGAGGGGGAAACGGACGCGTCGGGTCTACACGGAGTGGATGTAGCTGTGGGTTTGGCCCAGATGTTGCTCCAAAGTGTTCCTATGGGCTGACCTAACACAACCGGGTGGAGAGGTCCACTGGTCAAACCCGTCCGTGCAAAGTCAAAGGGCTAGATCCCGTGGTCAAACGCTACAGGGTTAGGCGGGACGGGGGGCCTGGGGGTAGCAATGCCACCGGAGCGTCGCACCGGGCCCTCATACATGCGGGGTGGTGTGGTGGCATGTCCGAAGAGGCGGCACGCATCTCCGGGGCGTGGCCCCCCTCACGGACGGCGATGACACGGTAGTAGACGTTCTGCGGTAACGATGCGGCGTGAATATTATTAAATACTCGGAGCACAATAAAATACTCGGAGCAAATAATTATATCATAAAGAAATGTTGCTGACCATAGAAAAAATCTGGTTCAGAAAAAAATATACGTGATATTTTAGAAAATTGTTGTGCAATATAAAAGAAAGGATCATGTAATTAAAAATAATGTTTCAAACCATTAAAGAAAATGTATGGTACATTTTAAATAATGTTCATGCATGTAAAAAGTATGTATACCATATAAAAAATTATATACCATGTATCATTCAAATAAATTCAAAAACGTGTATTTGAAAAAAAAAGAAATATACCTATGCCTACGGCTTAGCCGTCGGCATATATGCCACGTGGCATGATTAATATATGCCGACGGCTAAGCCGTCGGCATAGGTCACCTTATCCATACCCGGACGCGCCTCGTCCAGCCATTGACCCCAAACCAGCTCGCCCCCGATCCGTCGCCGCCGCATTCGGCCCCGCCGCCCACTCCACCCCTGCCTTCCCCATCGCCGTCTCCACCCGCCGTCGCCCCTGCCGTCCCCGCCGCCGTCTCCACCTGCCGTCTCCCCGCCGTCCCCGCCGTCTCCACCCCTGCCTCCCCCATCGCCGTCTCCACTCGCCGTCGCCCCGGCCTCCCCCGGCTGCGCTGCGCCGTCCCGGTTGAAGGAAATATGCCCTAGAGGCAATAATAAAGTTATTATTTATTTCCTTATATCATGATAAATGTTTATTATTCATGCTAGAATTGTATTAACCGGAAAAATAATACATGTGTGAATACATAGACAAACAGATAGTCACTAGTATGCCTCTACAAGACTAGCTCATTAATCAAGATGGTTATGTTTCCTAACCATAGACATGTGTTGTCATTTGATTAATGGGATCACATCATTAGGAGAATGATGTGATTGACATGACCCATTTCGTTAGCTTAGCACTTGATCGCTTAGTATGTTGCTTATGCTTTCTTCATGACTTATACAAAGTTCACGAAACTATGAGATTATGCAACTCCTGCTTACTGTGAGGAACACTTTGTGTGCTACCAAACGTCACAACGTGAATCGGGTGATTATAAAGGTACTCTACAGGTGTCTCCAAAAGTATATGTTGAGTTGGCATGAATCGAGATTAGGTTTTGTCACTCCGATTGTCGGAGAGGTATCTCTAGGCCTTCTCGGTAATACACATCACATAAGCCTTGCAAGCATTGCAACTAATGAGTTAGTTGTGAGATCATGTATTACGGAACGAGTAAAGAGACTTACCGGTAACGAGATTGAACTAGGTATTGGATACCGACGATCGAATCTCGGGTAAGTAACATACCGATGACAAAAGGAACAACGTATATCGTTATGCGGTTTGACCGATAAAGATCTTCGTAGAATATGTAGGAACCAATATGGGCATCCAGGTTCCGCTATTGGTTATTGACTAAGAATGGTTCTAGGTCATGTCTACATAGTTCTCGAACCCGTAGGGTCCGCACACTTAACGTTTCGATGACAGTTCATTATGAGTTTATAAGTATTGATGTACCGAAGGTTGTTCGGAGTCCCGGATGTGATCACGGACATGACGAGGAGTCTCGAAATGGTCGAGACATAAAGATTGATATATTGGAAGCCTACATTTGGACATCGGAAATGTTCCGAGTGAAATCGAATTTACGGAGTATCGGGAGGTTACCGAACCCCCCGAACTATATGGGCCATAGTGGGCCTTGGTGGAAAGGAGAAAGGGCCAGCCCTAGGTGGTCACAAGGCCTCTTCCCTAGTCCTACTAGGACTAGGAAAGGTGGGCCGCCCCTCTCTCTCTTTCCCCTCCGTGAATCCTATTCCAACTAGGATTGAGGGGAATCCTACTCCCGGAGGAGTAGGACTCCCTGGCGCGCCTCCTCTTGGACGGCCGGCCCCCTCCCCCTTGGCTCCTTTATATACGGGGGCAGGGGGGCACCCCAGGACACACAAGTTGATCTACGGATCGTTCCTTAGCCGTGTGCGGTGCCCCCTTCCACCATATTCCACTTCGTCATATCGTCATGAGCTTAGGCGAAGCCCTGCGCCGGAGAAGTCATATCGTCATGAGCTTAGGCGAAGCCCCGCGCCGGTGGAGCATCATCATCGTCACCACGCCGTCGTCTTGACGGAACTCATCCCGACACTTTGCTGGATCGGAGTCCGGGATCGCCATCGAGCTGAACGTGCGTAACCCGGAGGTGCCGTGACGCTCGGTACTTGGATCGGTCGGATCGTGAAGACGTACGACTACATCAACCGCGTTGTTATAACGCTTCCGCTTTCGGTCTACGAGGGTACGTGGACAGACACTCTCCCCTCTCGTTGCTATTCCATCACCATGGTCTTGCGTGTGCGTAGGAAAATTTTGAAATTACTACGTTCCCCAACACCGGCCTCCCCCGACCCCAACACCGCCCTGCCTCCTCGATCAGCAGCGCCGGCCATGGCTCCTGCCGGCCAGACGCCTGCCTCCCGTCCCCGCCGCCTGCCTCGGCCCTCCACCACCACCCCTGCTCGCTGCCCCGGCCGCCCTGCCTCACTGGCCCCCGGCCGCCCGGTGATCTTTTTTTCAATTTTTTGCATTTTTTGCATTTTTACTGCTTGTTATATGATAGATGCATGTTGTATGGATGAATGGATGTATTGATGTATATTGGTTAGTTATAGCTTTGGTCAACTTAGTGATGTTGTCAAATGTTGTCAAATTTGAAGAACAAAATTGGCATATTTGAGACGCTGACGATGAGGAAGAGCCTCCACCTCCGTCAGACAACGAAGAAGATATGCGGGATTGTGATGATGAGAACGGTCGACAAATAGATTACAATAGTGATGATTCATATGGGTTCTAGAAAATGTATGTTCTTTTAATAATGTGCTCTTCCGTTATTAATGTCTTTCCTGTAAGCTTGTTTTTTTATATCCTTACTAATTGTTTATTCTCTTCTCAATGCAGCGGTGCCAGTTTCCTCAGTAAACTCAAAGGAGGACTTACTCGGAGTGGACGAGCCCACAAGGTTCCCTCCCGACTACGCGAGGATGGCACCTCACAGGAGGTGGAGGAGTCGGGGGAGGAGACCCTAGAGGAGGAGGGGGTGGGGGGAGAGCCCCTAGAGGACGAGGAGGTGGGGGAGAGGCAACCGGGCCAAAAAACTCCGGGCCATGTCCGAAATAGGAGGGTCTTCTTTGATGCCCTCCTATGCTGATGTAGCTTCTGAGTCTGAGGAGGAGGAGTATGTTCCTGATGTCGAGGAGGAGAAGGGTGAGGAGGAGGAGGCCGAGGAGGAGGGCGAGGAGGGTGGAGGGGAGGTTGACCCCGAGTTGTGGGGTGACTTGCCACCGGGTGCTCCGCAGGGGTGGCTGTGTGGTAATGGCGGAGTACCTACACCACCTTCTATTGAGGCGCACAAGTGGCTCATTGAACCTGCGGGGACAGAGTAAGTGCATCTCAATCATATTTTCAACACATGACAACATTTTTTTATTGTACACATGGCAACCCTTTGATTCTTTTGCAGTAATCGGATCGCTCATGAAAGGGCCGTAAACCGAACGGCCTTCTCACTGTCCTGTTGAAGCAGTTTTGGCCTGGCCTATTCTGCCCGCGGCCAGACAGGGACCCGCAGCTGCGTGTTTTGGCCACAAGCTGATCTACGGATCGTTCCTTAGCCGTGTGCGGTGCCCCCTTCCACCATATTCCACTTTGGTCATATCGTCGCGGAGCTTAGGCGAAGCCCTGCGTCGGAGAAGTCATATCATCGCGGAGCTTAGGCGAAGCCCTGCGTCGGTGGAGCATCATCATCGTCACCACGCCGTCAGGTTGACGGAACTCATCCCGATACTTTGCTGGATCGGAGTCCGGGGATCGTCATCGAGCTGAACGTGTGCAGAACTCGGAGGTGCCATACGTTCGGTGCTTGGATCGGTCGGATCGTGAAGACGTACGACTACATCAACCGCGTTGTTATAACGCTTCCGCTTTCGGTCTACGAGGGTACGTGGACAGACACTCTCCCCTCTCGTTGCTATGCCATCACCATGGTCTTGTGTGTGCGTAGGAAAATTTTGAAATTACTACGTTCCCCAACAGTGGCATCCGAGCCTGGTTTTATGCGTTGATGTCATATGCACGAGTAGAACACAAGTGAGTTGTGGGCGATATAAGTCATACTGCTTACCAGCATGTCATACTTTGGTTCAGCGGTATTGTGAGATGAAGCGGCCCGGACCGACATTACGCCAGACGCTTACGCCGAGACTGGTTTCACCGCTCGCGAGCACTAGTTGCTTAAAGGTGACCGGCGGGTGTCTGTCTCTCACTTTAGTTGAACCGAGTGTGGCTACGCCCGGTCCTTGCGAAGGTTAAAACAGCACCAACTTGACAAACTATCGTTGTGGTTTTGATGCGTAGGTAAGAACGGTTCTTGCTCAGCCCGTAGCAGCCACGTAAAACTTGCAACAACAAAGTAGAGGACGCCTAACTTGTTTTTGCAGGGCATGTTGTGATGTGATGTGGTCAAGACGTGATGCTATATTTTATTGTATGAGATGATCATGTTTTGTAACCGAGTTATCGGCAATCGGCAGGAGCCATATGGTTGTCGCTTATTGTATGAAATGCAAAAGCCATGTAATTGCTTTACTTTATCACTAAGCAGTAGCGATAGTCGAGAAGCAATAGTTGGCGACGACAACGATGCTACGATGGAGATCAAGGTGTCGCTACCGGTGACGATGGTGATCATGACGGTGCTTCGAGATGGAGATCACAAGCACAAGATGATGATTGCCATATCATATCACTTATATTGATTGCATGTGATGTTTATCCTTTATGCATCTTATCTTGCTTTGATTGACGGTAGCATTATAAGATGATCTCTCACTAAAATTATCAAGAAGTGCTCTACCTGAGTATGCACCGTTGCTAAAAGTTCAGAGTACCCGCACACCACGTGATGATCGGGTGTGATAAGTTCTACGTCCATCTACAACGGGTGCAAGCCAGTTTTGCACACGCAGAATACTCAGGTTAAAACTTGACGAGCCTAGCATATGCAGATATGGCCTCGGAACACGGAGACCGAAAGGTCGACCGTGAATCATATAGTAGATATGATCAACATAGTGATGTTCACCATTGAAACTACTCCATCTCACGTGATGATCGGACATGGTTTAGTTGATTTGGATCACGTAATCACTTAGATGACTAGAGAGATGTCTGTCTAAGTGGGAGGTTTTTAATATGATTAATTAAACTTAAATTTATCATGAACTTAGTACCTGATAGTATTTTGCTTGTCTATGTTTAATGTAGATAGATGGCTCGTGTTGTTGTTCCGTTGAATTTTAATGCGTTCCTTGAGAAAGCAAAGTTGAAAGATGATGGTAGCAATTACACGGACTGGGTCCGTAATTTGAGGATTATCCTCATTGCTGCACGGAAGAATTACGCCCCTGGAAGCACCGCTGGGTGCCAGGCTCTTCTTGAGAACAACGCCCGAGAAGTTGTGAACGTCTGGCAGAGCAAAGCTGATGACTACTCTATAGTTCAGTGTGCCATGCTTTACGGCTTAGAACCGGGTCTTCAACGACGTTTTGAACGTCATGGAGCATATGAGATGTTCCAGGAGTTGAAGTTAATATTTCAAGCAAATGCCCGGATTGAGAGATATGAAGTCTCCAATAAGTTCTATAGCTGCAAGATGAAGGAGAATAGTTCTGTCAGTGAGCACATACTCAAAATGTCTGGGTATAATAATCACTTAATTCAGCTGGGAGTTAATCTTCCGGATGATAGTGTCATTGACAGAATTCTCCAATCACTGCCACCAAGCTACAAGAGCTTCGTGATGAACTATAATATGCAAGGAATGACTAAGACAATTCTGAGCTCTTCGCAATGCTAAAAGTCAGCGGAGGTAGAAATCAAGAAAGAGCATCAAGTGTTGATGGTCAACAAGACCACTAGTTTCAAGAAAAAGGGCAAAGGGAAGAAGAAGGAAACTTCAAAAGAACATCAAGAAAGTTGCTGATCAAGAGAAGAAACCCAAGTCTGGACCTAAGCCTGAAACTGAGTGTTTTACCGCAAGCATCGACACTGAAGCGGAACTGCCCCAAGTATTTGGCGGATAAGAAGGATGGCACGGTGAACAAAGGTATATGTGATATACATGTTATTGATGTGTACCTTACTAGAGCTCGTAGTAGCACCTGGGTATTTGATACTGGTTACATTGCTAATATTTGCAACTCAAACAGGGACTACGGAATAGACGAGCACCGCAAAGGACGAGGTGACGATGCACGTGGGAAATGGTTCCAAAGTCAATGTGATCGCGGTCGGCACGCTACCTCTACATCTACCTTCGGGATTAGTTTTAGACCTAAATAATTGTTATTTGGTGCCAGCGTTGAGCATGAACATTATATCTGGATCTTGTTTGATGCGAGACGGTTATTCATTTAAATCAGAGAATAATGGTTGTTCTATTTATATGAGTAATATCTTTTATGGTCATGCACCCTTGAAGAATGGTCTATTCTTGTTGAATCTCGACAAGAGTGATACACATATTCATAATGTCGAAGCCAAAAGATGCAAAGTTGATAATGATAGTGCAACTTATTTGTGGCACTGCCGCTTAGGTCATATCGGTGTAAAACGCATGAAGAAACTCCATACTGATGGACTTTTGGAACCACTTGATTATGAATCACTTGGTACTTGCGAACCGTGCCTCATGGGCAAGATGACTAAAACACCGTTCTCCGGTTGTATGGAGAGAGCAACAGACTTGTTGGAAATCATACATACAGATGTATGTGGTTCGATGAATGTTGGAGCTCGTGGCGGATATCGTTATTTTCTCACCTTCACAGATGATTTAAGCAGATACGGGTATATCTACTTGATGAAGCATAAATCTGAAACATTTGAAAAGTTCAAAGAATTTCAGAGTGAAGTTGAAAATCATCGTAACAAGAAAATAAAGTTTCTACGATCTGATCGTGGAGGAGAATATTTGAGTTACGAGTTTGATCTACATTCGAAGCAATGCGGAATAGTTTCGCAACTCACGCCACCGGGAACACCACAGCGTAATGGTGTGTCCGAACGTCGTAATCGTACTTTACTAGATATGGTGCGATCTATGATGTCTATTTCCGATTTACCGCTATCGCTTTTGGGGTTATGCTTTAGAGACGGCCGCATTCACGTTAAATAGGACACCGTCAAAATCCGTTGAGACGACGCCTTATGAACTATGGTTTAGCAAGAAACCAAAGTTGTCGTTTCTGAAAGTTTGGGGTTGCGATGCTTATGTGAAAAAACTTCAACCTGATAAGCTTGAACCCAAATCGGAAAATGTGTCTTCATAGGATACCCAAAGGAGACAATTGGGTATACCTTCTATCACAGATCCAAAGGCAAGACATTCGTTGCTAAGAATGGATCCTTTCTAGAGAAGGAGTTTCTCGAAAGAAGTGAGTGGGAGGAAAGTGGAACTTGATGAGGTAATAGTACCAGCTCCCTTATTGGAAAGTAGTTCATCACGTAAATCAGTTTCGTAACAACTACACCAGTTAGCGAGGAAGATAATGATAATGATCATGAAACTTCAGATCAAGTTGTCACCGAACCAGAGATCAACCAGAATAAAATCCGCACCAGAGTGGTACGGTAATCCTATTCTGGAAGTCATGCTACTAGATCATGGTGAACCTCACGAACTATGAAGAAGCGATGGTGAGCCCAGATTCCATAAAATGGCTTGAAGCCATGAAATCTGAGATGGGATCCATGTATGAGAACAAAGTATGGACTTTGGTAGACTTGCCCGATGATCGGCAAGCTATTGAGAATAAATGGATCTTTAAGAAGAAGACTGACGCCGATGGTAATGTAACTGTCTACAAAGCTCGACTTGTTGCAAAAGGTCTTCGACAAGTTCAAGTGGTTGACTAAGATGAGACTTTCTCACCCGTGGCGATGCTTAAGTCTGTCCGAATCATGTTAGCAATTGCCGCATTTTATGATTATGAAATTTGGCAAATGGATGTAAAACTGCATTCTTGAATGGATTTCTAGAAGAAGAGTTGTATATGATGCAACCGTAAGGTTTTGTTGATCCAAAGGGTTCTAACAAAGTGTGCAAGCTCCAACGATCAATTTATGGTCCGTGCAAGCCTCTCGGAGTTGGAATAAAGCGTTTTGATAGTGTGATCAAAGCATATGGTTTTATACAGACTTTTGGAGAAGCCTGTATTTACAAGAAAGTGAGTGGGAGCTCCGTAGCATTTCTGATATTATATGTGGACGACATATTGTTGATTGGAAATGATATAGAATTTCTGGATAGCATAAAAGGATACTTGAATAAAAGTTTTTCAATGAAAGACCTCGGTGAAGCTGCTCACATATTGGGCATCAAGATCTATAGAGATAGATCAAGACGTTTAATTGGACTTTCACAAAGCACATACCTTGATAAAGTTTTGAAGAAGTTCAAAGGGGATCAGGCAAAGAAAGGTTTTTTACCTGTATTACAAGGTGTGAGATTGAGTCAGACTCAATGCCCGACCACAGCAGAAGATAGAGAGAAAATGAAGAATGTTCCCTATGCTTCAGCCATAGGCTCTATCATGTATGCAATGCTGTGTACCGGACTGACGTATGCTTAGCTGTAAGCTTGGCAGGTAGGTACCAAAGTAATCCAGAGTGGATCAACTCGACAGCGGTCAAGAACATCCTGAAATACCTGAAAAGGACTAAGGATATGTTTCTCAGATATGGAGGTGACAAAGAGCTAGTCGTAAATGGTTACGCCGATGCAAGCTTTGACACTGATCCCACGATTCTAAATCGCAAACCGGATACGTATTTTTATTAAACGGTGGAGCTGTCAGTTGGTGCAGTTCTAAACAAAGCATCGTGGCGGGATCTACATGTGAAGCGGAGTACATAGCTGCTTCGGAAGCAGCAAATGAAGGAGTCTGGATGAAAGAGTTCATTTCCGATCTAGGTGTCATACCTAGTGCATCGGGACCAATGAAGATCTTCTGTGACAATACAGGTGCAATTGCCTTGGCAAAGGAATCCAGATTTCACAAGAGGACCAAGCATATCAAGAGACACTTCAATTCCATTCGGGACCAAGTCCAAGTGGGAGACATAGAGATTTGCAAAATACATACGGATCTGAATGTTGCAGACCCATTGACTAAGCATCTTCCACGAGCAAAAACATGATCAGCACCAAGACTCCATGGGTGTTAGAATCATTACTGTGTAATCTAGATTATTGACTCTAGTGCAAGTGGGAGACTGAAGGAAATATGCCCTAGAGGCAATAATAAAGTTATTATTTATTTCCTTATATCATGATAAATGTTTATTATTCATGCTAGAATTGTATTAACCGGAAAAATAATACATGTGTGAATACATAGACAAACAGATAGTCACTAGTATGCCTCTACAACACTAGCTCATTAATCGAAGATGGTTATGTTTCCTAACCATAGACATGTGTTGTCATTTGATTAATGGGATCACATCATTAGGAGAATGATGTGATTGACATGACCCATTTCGTTAGCTTAGCACTTGATCGCTTAGTATGTTGCTTATGCTTTCTTCATGACTTATACAAAGTTCCCGAAACTATGAGATTATGCAACTCCTGCTTACCGGAGGAACACTTTGTGTGCTACCAAACGTCACAACGTAATCGGGTGATTATAAAGGTACTCTACAGGTGTCTCCAAAAGTATATGTTGAGTTGGCATGAATCGAGATTAGGTTTTGTCACTCCGATTGTCGGAGAGGTATCTCTAGGCCTTCTCGGTAATACACATCACATAAGCCTTGCAAGCATTGCAACTAATGAGTTAGTTGTGAGATGATGTATTACGGAACGAGTAAAGAGACTTACGGTAACGAGATTGAACTAGGTATTGGATACCGACGATCGAATCTCGGGTAAGTAACATACCGATGACAAAAGGAACAACGATATCGTTATGCGGTTTGACCGATAAAGATCTTCGTAGAATATGTAGGAACCAATATGGGCATCCAGGTTCCGCTATTGGTTATTGACTAAGAATGGTTCTAGGTCATGTCTACATAGTTCTCGAACCCGTAGGGTCCGCACACTTAACGCTTCGGCGATGTTCATTATGAGTTTATAAGTATTGATGTACCGAAGGTTGTTCGGAGTCCCGGATGTGATCACGGACATGACGAGGAGTCTCGAAATGGTCGAGACATAAAGATTGATATATTGGAAGCCTACATTTGGACATCGGAAATGTTCCGAGTGAAATCGAATTTATCGAGTACCGGAGGTTACCGAACCCCCGAACTATATGGGCCATAGTGGGCCTTGGTGGAAAGGAGAAAGGGCCAGCCCTAGGTGGTCGCTGCGCCTCCCCTTCCCCTAGTCCTACTAGGACTAGGAAAGGTGGGCCGCCCCTCTCTCTCTTTCCCCTCCGTGAATCCTATTCCAACTAGGATTGGAGGGGAATCCTACTCCCGGAGGGAGTAGGACTCCCTGGCACGCCTCCTCTTGGCCGGCCCCCTCCCCCTTGGCTCCTTTATATACGGGGGCAGGGGGGCACCCCAGGACACACAAGTTGATCTACGGATCGTTCCTTAGCCGTGTGCGGTGCCCCCTTCCACCATATTCCACTTCGGTCATATCGTCGCGGAGCTTAGGCGAAGCCCTGCGTCGGAGAAGTCATATCGTCATGAGCTTAGGCGAAGCCCTGCGTCGGTGGAGCATCATCATCGCTACCACGCCGTCAGGCCGACGGAACTCATCCCCGACACTTTGCTGGATCGAGTCCGGGGATCGCCATCGAGCTGAACGTGTGCGTAACCCGGAGGTGCCGTGACGTTCGGTGCTTGGATCGGTCGGATCGTGAAGACGCACGACTACATCAACCGCGTTGTTATAACGCCTGCTTTCGGTCTCACGAGTGCGTGGACAGACACTCTCCCCTCTCGTTGCTATTCCATCACCATGGTCTTGCGTGTGCGTAGGAAAATTTTGAAATTACTACGTTCCCCAACACCGGCCTCCCCCGACCCCAACACCGCCCCGGCCTCCCCGATCCAGCAGCCGCGGCCTCCTGCCGACCCGCACGCCTGCCCTCCCGTCCCCAGCCGCCTCTGCCTCGGCCCTCCACCACCACCCCCTGCTCGCCGCTGCCCCGGCCGCCCCTGCCTCACCGTCCCCGGCCGCCCCGGTGATCTTTTTTTTCAATTTTTTTTGCATTTTTTTGCATTTTTTACTGCTTGTTATATGATAGATGCATGTTGTATGGATGAATGGATATATTGATGTATATTGGTTAGTTATAGCTTTGGTCAACTTAGTGATGTTGTCAAATGTTGTCAAATTTGAAGAACAAAATTGGCATATTTGAGACGCTGACGATGAGGTAGAGCCTCCACCTCCGTCAGACAACGAAGAAGATATGCGGGATTGTGATGATGAGAACGGTCGACAAATAGATTACAATAGCGATGATTCATATGGGTTCTAGAAAATGTATGTTCTTTTAATAATGTGCTCTTCCGTTATTAATGTCTTTCCTGTAAGCTTGTTTTTTTTATATCCTTACTAATTGTTTATTCTCTTCTCAATGCAGCGGTGCCAGTTTCCTCAGTAAACTCAAAGGAGGACTTACTCGGAGTGGACGAGCCCACAAGGTTCCCTCCCGACTACGCGAGGATGGCACCTCACAGGGAGGTGGAGGAGTCGGGGGAGGAGACCCTAGAGGAGGAGGGGTGGGGAGAGCCCCTAGAGGACGAGGAGGTGGGGAGAGGCAACCGGGCCAAAAAACTCCGGGCCATGTCCGAAATAGGAGGGTCTTCTTCGATGCCCTCCTATGTTGATGCAGCTTCTGAGTCTGAGGAGGAGGAGTATGTTCCTGATGTCGAGGAGGAGAAGGGTGAGGAGGAGGAGGCCGAGGAGGAGGGCGAGGAGGGTGGAGGGGAGGTTGACCCCGAGTTGTGGGGTGACTTGCCACCGGGTGCTCCGCAGGGGTGGCTGTGTGGTAATGGCGGAGTACCTACACCACCTTCTATTGAGGCGCACAAGTGGCTCATTGAACCTCTTGAGGACAGAGTAAGTGCATCTCAATCATATTTTCAACACATGACAACATTTTTTATTGTACACATGGCAACCCTTTGATTCTTTTGCAAAGAATCGGATCGTTCATGAAAGGACCGTAAACCGAACGGCCTTCTCACTGTCCTGTTGAAGCAGTTTCGGCCTGGCCTATTCTGCCCGCGCCAGACAGGGACCCGCAGCTGCGTGTTTTGGCCACAAGCTGGGCCCACTACGAGGCTTGCAGCAACGCGGAGTACGGGACGGCCGCTAAGGCCGTGATCACCAAATTTTGGGCAAGTAACCTTTTGAATCACTTGTCTTCAGTTTCGATCATAGTTTATCATTGAATCACTCAAGTCATGCCTTGTTTGCTTCTGGTTTATGCATGACTGCAGTAACTCTATAGAGTTCTTGACGAGCACAAGGCCAGAGCCGACGTGGTCTTACTTGCGTCTGCAAAGAAGAAAGCTCGTCGGGCCAAAGACGAGGTGCGTTGGGTTGCCGTCTCACAGTACTACCACATCTACATGCAACAAAAGATGACCAAAACTCAAGCACAGAGGCAGAAAATTACCATGAGCAGGGAGCAGTTCATGATGGTAACTATTACTGACTTTTCATTGTTTCAAGGAGTCAACTATATGTTTTGTGCTCACATGTCATGCTTCCAAAATTTGCATAGGTTGTTCCTCGTTGGTGCTATGGAAGGCATGACGGATGGGCGTGTTTGGTGGATAGGTGGGTCGGTCACGATCCAGAGTTTGCTGCCAAGAGCATCAAGGCCCGGGCTAACCGTGGAAAAGACGGGACACACGGCCAAGGAAACAGGAACCACTGGGGCTTCAAGGCCATGAAGGTATATCTATATGAAAGATGCATTTTGGTTCTTCTTTACCGTCATGTTCTTATGTATGGCTAACTTCTGTTTGACGTTGCAGGAGGACAAGTTGCAGAGGCCGCTCTCAGACATGGAGTCGTGGAAGCTGGCCCGCGAGCGGAGTGATCGCAAGGAGGGGGAGAGCCAGTACTATGGCAAAACCGAGCAACACCTGGAGTCTTACACTCAGAACTATCAGAAGTTGCATCCGGATGTTCCCGTTCCTGAGGTCGCCCAGTCTCAGATCGACGGCATGGCGGTGGTGGCCATCCAGGGTAAGTCCCATGGCCGGTATCCGTGTTTCGATGGCTTGATCACTCCGTCGATCTCGTACACACGGCTTCGAGCTACCAACCCGAGCCCGTTAGAGAGCAGGCGTTCGCAGCCTCCTTAGTCCGCCAACGTCTTTGTAAGTACTTTCCCTTATCTTCTTTGTCTCTATCTTTCTTAGTTTATTTTCATCACTGCCCACTTAGAAACAACCTCAATTTTGTAGGCATATCAGGCCTTTCTCGAGCATAGGCATATTGAGGTGAGGGAGTACTTGCAACGAGTGAAGGCAAACGATGATTACAGCCGTCAAGTGATGGCAGTTAGTTTTGCCCTCTTAAACCAAGCTCAAATTTGCACTTTCATTCCTTCTGACTTTGTTGATCACGGCTTGTTTCTAAGTGGACTTGTTTAACTAACATCCAGGCTATGTTGGCGTCTTGGACTAACCGCACGGAGCCACCACAAGTTGGACCCCCACCACCACCTGCGGGAGACGCCCCACACATTCCCACGTTCGAGGAATGGCTGGCACTAGGCGGTGATACTCCGGTTAGTAAATTTGCCTAACTAATGACAAACTAGTTCTCGTTCATTCAACACTATCATGTCATATTTACCGTTAGAATCTTCTTTCAAACATGTAGGGGACCGGTGGCTCGACTCCTGCTCCGTCGACCCGAGTCACTCCGATCTGGCAGAGTGATGGTGGTCGCGGTGGCGGTTTTGGCGGAGGTGGACTTGGCGGTGGCGGTTTTGGCAGAGGTGGACTTGGTGGTGGTGGTGGTTTTGGCGGAGGTGGACTTGGCGGAGGTGGTGGTTTTGGCGGAGGTGGACTCGGTGGTGGTGGTGGTTTTGGCGGAGGTGGACTCGGTGGTGCTTGATGTCGATGATGATTCCGTGTATGCGTCACAGTTGTGCCATGTCTTTCATGTTTCAACTTTTATGATGTTTCATGTCTTGCACTACTCTTATGTTCGTGAACTTTCGCCGGTAATGATCTTTAGATGATGAACTTGACTATGTTTAAATGATGATGATGAACTTTCATATTTCATATTATTCTGTTTTGAAATGCTGTCAAATGAATTGGAAAAGAGAAAACAGGGGGAAAAAAACTATGCCTACGGCAAAGCCGTCGGCATATATACGCTCAGGAGCCACCAGGAGCCGACACGTAGCCGTAGGCATAGCCCTGCCGCCAGGTCAAACCAGGGGGCGACACGTGGCGAAGATATGCCGACGGCACAGCCGTCGGCATAGATTTAATCTATGCCGACGGCTTTGCCGTAGGCATATCTTTGCCACGTGTCGCCTTCTGAGTCGCCAGCAGTTTTGACGGCGCCGGCCGTTGCCGTCAGACGGAAAACTACGCCGACGGCTAAACTATGCCGACGGCTGCCCCAAGGCCGTCGGCATACCCTCCTATGCCGACGGCTATATTATGCCGACGGTCTGACAGGAGTACGCTGACGTGATCTACACTGACGGGGCTATGCCGACGGCAGCCGTAGGCATAGATCTATGCCGATGGCATAGGACCTATGCCGACGACCCTTGGCCGTAGGCATAGCCCACGAGTCCGATAGTGGTGGATGAGGGGGAGTGAGATGAGTGACTGCACAGGGCCCTCAATGAGAAAAAACAAGTATAGGAAAGCTTTGTTCATTGCCTCCCGTGCCACTAAAATATCGCTAAATGGCCACTACCAGAAACCAACATGTCCCTGCGGGATACAACAATTTACGAACCACCTCAAATAAATCATAGACTACACAGCCATGCTAAACACCTTGTGGATTACACCACCATGTGAACTTTACCATCCACCATAGTGAGATACATGTTGGCTCCTTGTGGATCACACCATCCTCCGGACTACACCAACCACTACGGCCTCGTGTAGAGATATGGCCTCGCTGAACAGACTCACATTCACTGGTTTAGTGCCCCCACAAACTTGAACTTGATCCTCTCATTGAGACTGATAGACGACCTAGACATGCTTCATCTTCAATGGTTCCTTACATAGACAAGCACTTGGCTAAGACGACGACGACAACTTACTGATATGATGACGAAGGAAGCGTGCTAACTTGCACTGACTGCTTGACTCATCTAACTCCTCTGGACCATGATCTTGACAAATTTTCTGCACCGCACCTCAGCACCGCCACCACCGTCAATGATCTTCCACCGCCTTGCTGACGACAACCTATCATCTCCCTCCTTGTTGCTCCATCAAATGACGATCGTCCGATCCTCCTCGTTGCTGCACCACCGAGCGAATTCATGGGGCACCCAGAGGCGCTAGTAGGTCGCCACACCGTGGCAAGCACGACTTGAAGTCATCAAAACCTTGCTCTGGCACCAATTATTAAAATTCGGACAGGGATCGATCACATTAAAGAAGACAAATAAACGCGCGCACAAAACACTTTTGCGAAAGGACCCGTATAGTGCCCCTCTTGTTTCTCGCTTTATTTCTCTTTTCTCCCTTTCTTCACCATGATTACAATCTCACCTGCAGCCCCTGTGTATATCACTACTAGGGAAAAGCCTAGCAGCAGCGCGGGTTTTAGGTACATTAGTAGCGCGGGTGCCCGCGCTACTGATAAGGCGCTACAGCTAACTAGTAGTAGTAGCGCGGGTGCCGCCCGCGCTACTACTACGTCCGTTAGTAGTAGCGTGGATACAACCCGCGCTACTACTAACTAGTAGTAGCGTGGGTCTGTACCCTCGCTACTGCTAACTAATTAGGAATTAAAAAAAATTCCAGCCATGGCTGCTGCTGCTAGCTAGGCGTCATCGTCCTCTTCATCCATGGTCGACGCTGATCCTAGAGGGGATGAAGTCGTCCATGGTGATACACCTCTCCTTTGTTTCTGCTACAAAAAAAGAGACAAGAATTAGAAGAGGAAGAGAGAGATAGAGAGGAGTAGGTGCAGCAACTCACCGGTGGTCGACGGAGTTGGAGCCGAAACCCTAGATGACGCCATGGATGGTGCTCTGCTCGATCTGGAAGATGAAGAGAGAGAGAGAGAGAGAGAGAGAGAGAGAGAGAGAGAGAGAGAGAGAGAGAGAGGAGAGGAGTAGGAAGAACAACTCACCTGTGGTTGTGTCCATGGCGGATCTGGCCGCCGCCATGGATGACGCTCTGCTGGATCTGCCTCTCCTTCCAACATCAGAGAAGGACAAGGAAGGAGGGGGAGGGGGCTGCGGCGGGTGTGGAGGTCCCCGGATTTGGGGGAGGCATGAGGTGCGAGGCCGGCGGTGGTGGTGGATGAGGAAGGGAATCGTGTGTGGGAGGGAGAAGCGGAATGGGAGAGCCTATGGAGAGAGGGGGGAGAGTGAGGGAGAGAGGAGGGATTCGACCGAGGATATGGAGATTTCACCTACCTTGTACTTAGTAGTAGCGAGTTGATAGTAGTAGCGCGGGTTCATACCCCTCGCTACTACTATGGCATGTCTCGGGGGGCACGGTAGAGACTGCTTAGTAGTAGCGAGGGTTAAAAACCCGCGCTACTACTATCAACTTAGTAGTAGCGTGGGTTTATAACCCGCGCTACTACTATGGCTGGTCCCGAAAGGCACGGTGAAAATCACTTAGTAGTAGCGAGGGTTAAAAACCCGCGCTACTACTATCAAATTAGTAGTAGCGTGGGTTTATAACCCACGCTACTAGTAATTAGCAGTAGCGCATGTTTTTAGCCATCGCTACTGGTAAGATTCTGTGTATAAGGTTTTTCCTAGTAGTGTATATACACACGGACACCACAGCAAGAATGACCAACAGGACCTAGACCACCTTGGACTCTACACATCCTATATGTGTATGACTCGACTCTTAGTCTGAAATTCGCAGGGGCACCGAGTTACCAGGCCCTCCCCATCCACCCGATTCCCTCACAATTCTTGAAGTAGTTGCATCCCGCACTAGGGCACAAAAAGTTTTAGGTTTCACTTTTTTTTACTGGTGTACACATAAAAATCATTATTTTATCTGTCAGTCGTAATAAGTTTCATGTGTTGAAACGTAAGTATGCAACGGATCTTATTTGAAAATCCTCATCACGCCCTCACAAAAAAAGTCTACATCATGAATATGAAAACATAACTTAATTTGGACTTTTTGTTTAAAAGATATAAAATTTGAAAATCAAAAGCTAAAAGTAAAAGCACTCGAGAGGGACTCGGTGCCCTGAGACCTGCGTGTCACATATCCTCTCCCTGACTCCTAGTAGGACTATAACCATAAGGTCAGCATATCCTATCCTGATTACAACTTGGACCACTAGAACGCATCCACCTATCCAAACTCAGCTAGCTCAATTAGCCACGGCATGCAAGCAAAGTAGAGTACTACTAGTACTACACATCTACTTGGCAGCCAGCTAAATTTCACTTACCTCATGCTAACTAAACTCAAGATTACTCCAACAGAGAGTGAGTTCCCTCCATGTGCAAATCTTCGCGGCTGTGCCTCACCATCTTCTTCATTGAACTCGTGTATCACTAGTGCTCTATTCAACGATAGTTGTCTCTAACATGGAGCTGCCTGCACTAGTGAAGTTCACAAGGACGAATAGCAGCACGGGACAGCGGGATTCGCACCCAATTATGAATCAATTTAATTTAGCGACAATGAATGTTGAAGTGGCGATGGTTTGTACGTTAAAGTTCCTATTTATTCATCTTTATCACGTCATTTCACAGGCCATACAACTACACGCATGTTGCCCACAAATATAGGGCTCCTCCAAGTAGCATGATCAATATTTAGAGAGAGAGAGAGAGAGAGAGAGAGAGAGAGAGAGAGAGAGAGAGAGAGAGAGAGAGACCAGTCTGTCATATATCATGTGATTTCCCTGTTAGAATGAGATGTATTGGGAACTTGAGTTGAAGATGAAATCTTTGTTCCAGCTTCGAGAAGGGGCTCCCGCCATGTTTAAGTCCTGGTGCCTCCACGGCTGCCTTCTCTCTGTCTACTGCTCTATTGAATGACATATCTGTCTCTAGGCCACAGCAACCAAGATGGTGGCAGGACGAGTACTTAGCTTAACGGGGTGTTACCAGACCTACAACAAGATGCAAAACTGAATGATTTAATATCATCTTGAGTCATAGAACTTGTGTGGCATATTCAGTTTGGTGATAGAACTTTGAAAATACGGTTTTATGGTCACTTAACTTGATTCACACGTACAGATACTGTCACATTATGCGTATGCCGGTGTATCCATGTGCATGGCTCCAGTTTATTCGCGGAAACACCCTCACAAAACTTTTATTCATGGAAAAGTAAACCATCGCGATTCATCACTATATACCCCCCCCCCCCCACACACACACACACACACATTTTTTTATTTACAGAAAACCCCGACCATAGTACTGCACAAATGTTCGAAAATTTTACAACGAAAAAGAGTCCGCTACGACAGGAGACTTTCTAGCCAATATGCACAAATTAGTGGGGATCTTCACAATCAATCCAAAAATATCACCATTGACTGGCAGGGCAATATATCCCATCAGCGGTGGCATGTTTCCATGACCTAATGGAGCCTCCATATAGGCAAACACAGGACCTAAATTCAGGCAAGACAAGACCTAGACTGTGTTTGATGGATGAAATTGTTGATCAATGTGTGGCCACTCGATGGCTCTCCTACATTTTAGCTATATTCGCTAGAGTTGTAGTCAACCAAAACATATGGTGTTCTTTTCGATGCTCCTTCGAGATGGATTGAAGACCAAGCATCTATTGAAATAGAAGAACTTTGTAGCTCCATGTTCTGATTATGATATGTAACTTCCCCTTTTGAACAAATTGATGGGACCTTATTTTTCCAGGTAGAAATCTAGACCGTTCAGTTCAGGAATTGTTCCAAGAAAACAAGTACAAACTTAAGATCCCTATCTTTGGTTTGAGGAATACAAAATCTTCGATGGCCAAGGCTCTATTCTTTTTTAAAGGGAAACATTTACGCGCGGTGCGCCGGCGGAACGCTCTGGCCGGTCACTTCGTCGCGCTGGCGCTAGCCACCAGGAAGTGAACACGTGTATCTTATCCTCTCCCCAACGCCCGCATCCACTTCTTCTTTCTCACGGCCGTGACCTCGCTTTCCGCCTTGCCTCCTCCGCCATAGCACCAGGCAGCTCCGAGCACTCCTCCCTTCGCACCCCACAGCTGCACCTCCTCCATGGGGGGTGCTGCTCCCATGCGCCATGGCCTGCGAGCTCAAGGTCAGGGCGGCCATGGCTTACAAGCTCGGGGCGGACTGCGACTGGGGCTCCAACGAGCTGCTATGGACTGTATCGGGGCGCCGCGACGGAGGTGCTGGGACCGCGCCGGGGGCACCATGCCGAGCCGTGCCGACGAACCTCCATGGATGACCCACGGTGAAGGTTGCGTCGCCAACAAGCGGACAACGATGCTGGAGCCATCATTTTGTTTTGCTTCAACTGGCGAAATCCAGAGCTGGAACCACAACTGTTTTTTGCTGCAACCGATAAACGAGTTGGAAACACAGCTGGTTTTTGCTACAACCATATCATTTTTTTGCTACATCCAGCGTCTCTATTTGCTACAATCTTTCGGCGGTGTAGTTTGCCGATGACGACAAACAGCTGCAACTGGGAGATCAGAAAAGTTGCAACCCACGCCGCGAAAAGGTACGACCGGCAACAAAAAAAGCTACAACTATCGGACTGACGTGTTGCAACCAACGACGGCAAACTTGTGGCCGACGACAGCAGATAACTGCAACCTACGACCAGAAGCTGCAACCGGCGTCCAGTTTTGCTACAACCTGCATTTTGCCGTGCTACAATTGGCGTCGAGTTTTGCTACAACCGGAATCAACAGTTGGAAAAAAAAGCTTCAACCGGCGGTATTTTTTGCTCCCACCGTTGATGAATTTTGCTACAACCTTTAATCAGGGGTCCGGCGGGGGCGCTGGACTGCGAACGGCGGGGCGCGTGACTGCAAGCTGCCGGAGCTGCAACCGGCGACTGGCGTTGCCGGAGCCGCGACCATCACCAGCGAGGGGAGCTGCAACCCACGGGCGAAGTTTTTGCTGCATGTGGATCCCGGCGAGAAACATGAGAGAACACGGCGGAGACCGGCGGCAAGCGCGGCGAACGGTGGTGAGCGCGGTGACCGGTGGCGAGGGCGGCATCCAGTAGCGGGGGCGGCGGAGAGAGGAGGTCCAGGTGACGGGGTGACGGCTGGCGGCCGGGAGAGGAGATGAAGAAAGAGAGGGGAAGTCAACGCGGGGATCGAACGGCTCCTAATCACGCGCATCGAACGACTAGGGCTGGACCGGCCGAAACTGTTCGGCCGGTGCGCCGGCGCCTAGCATCACCCTTTTTTAAAGTGGCACCACACTTTAAAGATTAATAAAGTGAACATGGTTGGTTGTTGGTCGAGGCGGGAAATACGCTAAACATATTTGCACTTGGTTACGAACCCTACAATTTTTTTTCTTTGTTCAAAATGATTTCACTCCTTTCGTACTCAGCTCAATTTCTAACAGGGTATTAAAATTTTCTATTATTTCCCGTCATAAAATTTATATTCAAGATTCCTCTAATGGTAACAAATTGGGGAAACAATGAAAAATGTATCGATAGTTCGGTGATATCCATCTCTGAGATGCAGATATATTTAAGAGTTGTGCGCTATATAGGAGACGCCAGGTAAAAAAGCCTCTTCATGGTATATTCAACATTTTGAACCAATTATTTATGACTTACCTATACATGCTAGTCATCATAGAAATAGTCACTAAGTCAATTTGCCGCTTTACTCCTTTATGATGTGTTATAAGAACTCTTACCTTTGTTTATTATTTTTTGATCTATTCATCAAACATTATGGCAGTACAAAGAACATACAAAACAATAAAAGTTACATCTATGTCCGAAGACCACCTAGTGACGACTACAAGCAGTAAAGCGAGTCGAAGGTGCACCGCCATCATTACACCTCTCTCACCGGAGTTAGGCAAACCTTGTTGCAATCTACAGTCAAGAAGTCATCGTGCTAAGAATCGAAGGACCAGCACACCAGAACAACGAGCACATAAAAAAGATCTAACGTAAAGATACACAAATGAAAACAAACGAGGACCGGATACAAGCAGGTCAGCCAAAGACAGACACCGACTGAATCTTGCACAATCTGTCGGACACACACCTCCAACGCCCTCGAATGATGCTAGACACATTGCTGGAATGGTGGCTAGGCTGCGAGAACCTTATTCCATTTTCAAGGATCCATAGCCATCTCGTCTTCCTGAGCAGGACACATACCCTAAAAAATCTAAGAAAAACTACTAAAAACGGAGCATGAGCACTCCCACCCACAACAGCGGGGATCCTCCGCACCTTCATGACCCTAAAGCCGCAAGGGGCAAGGCATATCGGCGACGGCGCCGGTGGGAGGCATGGAAACCCTAGTTTGACTCTCTCGCACAAGGACAGGAGGAAAACTTTTACCTTTGTTAATTATTTGGTACTGGCTATCACTATGTCGACATCGAAATAGTTATTTCACACTAAAGTCTACATGCTAGTGATCCGGTGGAAACTTTCTCATCAGTGAGTACATGCATGAGTTTCAGTGGTTATTAAGTCAGATGGTTATTGGTGTTGACTTAGAAAAAGTTATTTCCAATCGTGTGGAACAAACATTAAAATCGTTATTATTTATCTTGGTCATATCCATGAATGGAAGCCGAATGGTTAGACACCTTGGACGCATTCTCCGAGTTGTTCCCATAATGCAAATGGTTCTTTCTTCCATCGAGTTATCATTACACTACGAACAAAGCTATCCTCCAACGAGTACGTGAGAATGTGTAAGCTTCCCGCATATCACTCATGCGCAGCTTACGCATTCATGTCACTCATCAAACACTCGTACGTACCGCATGAGAAATATTTGGCCAGCTGCGCTTTGGAAAAGATTGGCGAAGCATTGAAGACAAGCCCAAGTACTTTATGCACTCAACCTCTATTGATAAATAATTGGCTTTCCCTTCCATGTGCGAAAAAACAGTCGCTGAATAACCGAGTAACAGCACACTCCTGCAAGACCACCACCTATTTGTTTACACTTTACAGGGAATAATAATAGTGGAGGCGGACGAGAGCAAAGATCAGTAACACGCAAATTTGCACCGCAACGGCTGCTGGGTTGAGATATCTGCTTATACTGGGGATGAGATGCATCAGTAATGGGAGTTGGAACTCATTTGCAATAACTAGCCGCGCAATTCTTTCAGGCTGATAGGACACGCGCTACAGGAATTCAAAAGTCTGGTGATATGGTGCAGCAAGAAGAAAGAGGAGCACTACAGCAGGATGTGAGCGCTGAATGACCCAAAAAATGGGTACAACGCCAGCTTCAACGGTAGGATCTCAGGCGCGCATGAAGCCACGGTGCCAATCGCACGGCACGACGTGTCCCGGCGCTCTATGCCATATGCGCACATGTTCGCCCGTTAACTATATGAAAAGCCCACCCTTCACCCGAACATCGACTAGGCTTTTTGATTCGCTAGGAAGTGCTTTGTTTTTGTTTTTTGCGAGGAATTTCTTATCTATTCATCTTTAATCATGACAGTACACTGAAAGCTAGAAATAATAATAATTACATTTAGATTAATAGACCACCTACCGACGACTACAAGCACTCAAGCGAGCCGCCATCGTATCGCCTTCCATAGCAGCACACAAACCCTACCAAAACGAAAAAAATGGAGCTTCACCACCAGCAAGGGCCGGGATCCACCACACCTCGATAGCCCTGGGGACACCGGAGACGAGGCAGACTGGTGGCGCCACCGGCGAGATGCAGATGAACTCGACCCTTTTTCGGAGACGTGGAAGGAAGTGCTTTGTTATTCATGCTTATTTTTCTTCTGCAAGGAGCTTTGTCATTTGTGCTAAGCATTAGTTGGAACGTGGAAAAGCAAGTTATGATTACATCTTACAGTCCTTAGATTTTAGGCCCGAACAAGATTTTCTCATTGGTTCCTCAAAGACGGGGCGTCCTCTTACCATGGTGCCAAACTATCACATCAGGACCCCCTACCCAAGATCTGTTGGATTCAACTTTTAAATCAAAACATAATAATTAAGATTCATACAATTCACAAATATTACAAATTCAAAGTTATCAAACCAAATTATTCAAATTGAAACACACTGAAGGGTTCAAAAGAAGAAAAGACCAAGAAAAGAGCACAACTATGTAGTGCTATATGGAAATGCCAACATTGCACAACAAGATCATCATGGATCTCGGTATGGACTTCTCAGTTCTAGATGTTGCGATGCACTGTGAGGAATCTGTCTGTCCTATCTGCATCATGCTCCGGCTCACTAGGATCCCCATTATAGATGTATGAAAAGTTATCTCACTTGCCTCTCTCATCTCAATGATCATGATATGCAAGAATATGCAGTATTGAACCTTGGGGTTCCAGCACTTTACAGGACCACGAATGATGCCAAAGCCCTACTGAGCACACCGATACCTCTCTCCACATCCTTGCTTGTTGAATCTTGACGAATTGCCAAGTGAGATCTCTAGATACCATTAGGACGCACGATAATCTTGACCAATGTGGATCACTAAGGATAGAAGCCATCTTCAAGGCCGTAACCCATCTTGTAACCACGATCATTGACAACATAGTTACAAGGAGGAGCATCTCCGGTAACAGGCCTAGCAAACAGTAATGATCTCGGTAGCACATTCATGTTATTATTAGAGCCAGACAATCAAAAGAATGAATGTCAAATCCTAGATCCTACGATGCAAAAACTTAAATAATGATTGTTGGACCTTTGTAGCGGCCTTTGTACTGACCTTACTATCCCGCAGGACAATTCTTCCATGTCTAGTGAAAGAAGTCAATTGATCCAATCATCCTAGTCCATCCTGGATCTTCACTCAAAGCCAAAAGTCTCTCGGCGTCTTCATCATTTGGTAACAACAAGTACTCCGCCAATAGATCTCAAATCACGGCTTTTGTGTACCTTGGAACCGCCTAGAAAGTTATATCTTCTCGAACATGGACATAGTCATCAACAACATCGACCGAACACCTATAGGCAAGCACATGAACAACCGCGATACACTTCATCAAAGGGCTCACGCATACTTCTTAGGATGCACCCCTCTTGAGTTTCACCCAATCCTCTTACACGAGTAGAAAACGGGGCCTTGGTCCTGATTCCAGAGGCCCTTTAATCCCGGTTCTGCAACCGGGACAAAACGATCGGGACAAAAGCCCAAAACTTTTATTCCCGTTTGGCTTATGAAACGGGACGAAAGGGGCTCCACGTGGCCGCTGTGGGGGCCCAGGCAGGAGGACCTTTAGTCCCGGTTGGTAACAGCAACCGGGACAAAAAGGCTGCCACAAATCAGCAGCAGCCCAGTCCAATCTCAGGGGAAGACTTGAAAACGTAAGAAATAAAATCCCTGAGGTAAGATTACAGTGGGAAGGAAACAACCCGGTCTCCCACCGTACGAAATTAGCAGACGTAATCTTACGAAATGCATGGTTGTAAGTTACCTCATGTCCATGAGAAACGTGCATCAAAATCATACTATATAAAAAAAGATAGTGTTTGTAATCTTACGGCAATGAACGGGGAGATGTTCATATTTTTTTATATGATATAAGAAGCCTGCATTCCTATATTATAATTATTTTATTCTTAAGTAATTTGATTGATGACCCGTATAAAATAGCGTACATAAGGCATTTGGATGTCCAGGGCACAAGAAAAATCTGCACAGGAGGCATTTGGAAAACCGTAGCCAACTTACAAATTATAGGAACCTGTCTAAAAGGGGATAATCAGGACCGTGAGAGGCATTAATGTGCATTTATAATCATATATAATCATTACTACAGAACTGAATACTACCGGGCCAGTTACATCAGGATGCGAAGAGATTTGGAGGCGCAACTTCAGTGCCATCGTACAGGTTTGAGCCTTGTCTTCATGCTGCTTAATTTGCAGGGGGGCAAATATTTCTCATCAATTTCATCTGTCCAACTATCTCTCCGGCGACTGGAACATTCATATCCATGGGTTGGACTTGGAAGCAACATAGTATCATATTAATTGATATGAAGCCTTTAGGTTTACTTTTCTTGTCATCAATCCAGAATTTTGCTACTGTAAAGGAAGGTCCCAAAATTTGAATCTAACATTATTTGCACCCGCCATACAATAAAATAATAAGACATGTTCCAGAAATCCACTTCAGTTTGCAATAAAATATTGTACATTATATCCCTCGTATATTAGTAATCATCCACTTGAATAGACACCTGAAAAAACATACTCCGCTGTCAGAAGCATAACAGGCAGAGGCCGCCAAGACGCCAACACACAAGAAAATATAACATTCGTGGATTAACTGAATGAAGCAGTAAACGAAACAGAGCAAATACTCATATAAATGCACATGGTCAAAATGAGCAGATTACACAAGAACAAAAGGAACCTTAAAATTCCGATTTCCTGTTCGTATACTAATCAAAAGTCTGTAAGATTATGAGCAAAAAGCTTGACATGAAAATTTACATTCATGAACAAATTTGTACACAACATCTTCTTTTTCAAGGAACATAAGAAATAGAATTGTACAAAGTAGTCTGTAGCCGTGAATTTCAATCAGTAATGGAGATACATGCCATCAGTCTATTTAGTCTAGATTAAAACAAGCTAGTAGTCAAAATAAACCACCACAGGAAGCCAGAAGTCATTGAAGATTCAATTTTTGGGGATGAAAACTACTCTTTTCGGTCACCTTAATCGACAGTTTCATTTATTGGGAAATCAAACTTTTAGGCAACATGTAAATGGTATATGATGGTACAAATACTACCCCCCTCCACTCAATCATGCACTGTATCAAGCTTTTTGAGGCATCATGTTTGTGGTATATGACAATTCTGAACACTCTTTCTCCCATATCAATGGAGAATGGAAAAGGTAACATTTTCTTATTATAGAAAGGACATGGGCACAAAGTAATATAATTATATAACTATAGTCATAAAACTATGAATTGGCATCTACATGTTAATTATTAAAGGTAAATTAGAAATGACACTATTTATGAACAAAAACAAGAAAAAACTCTGACTAAGCACATCCAACTGAGCAAAAAAAAAAATGACAGTCTGAGTACTAAGCTTGTCAGAGAGCTATGCCCAAAATGCCATATATTCACGGACGAGATCAAAATAGAATACATAATGCTTCAGCTCTGCATTTTGGGGCGTAATCCATCCAAATTCAGGAAAATAGATTTCTTATTTAATCTATCTTAATTCAAGGTGGCATGGGAGAGTAGATCGACACATACTCATGTGAAGTGACAGAGAGGGACGATACAGAAGAGCTATGGTGGCGAACACCTATTTGCTATGTGAGAACATGCAGCCCTCATCAAGCAGAATGCCAACCATTACGGTACCCTAACACCAATGACCACCGGTGATGCTAAAAGATTATACAAAAGCAGAAGTTGCTACATGAAAACAGCAAAGACACGTAATTTGAGCAGATACATTAGATGGGAGAGTAAATAGACACAATACTCATATAAACTGATGTAGAAAGGGTGATACTAATTGCATTATTGTGGTCACAGAAGGTGGTAAATGGAAGTGCATTGGAATTTCTTTTCTTGGGTTATTAGTTTATACAATTGCGGATTAATCCAATAATCTATGTGCCGATCTTTTGAGCTACCTCAACATTTTGTAGATCTAATTTATAGATGACCTGCTAGCCTTATATAAAATTTCAAGTTGTGCATAAAGAAATTTTCAAGCTGCTAACTCAATATTTATGCAGAGGGGTCAGGTTAGCTGAAACAAAATCAAAATGCATACAGTGATGGTCATTAGTCTAGTTGATTTTTTCCCACTCCTTAGAATCAAAACGGAACTCTGGGATCAGAATTCATGTTATCTAAATATTACAGTTTGGACAAGACAACTGTAGAACCTTCAGCCAACAATTTTTTTGTGTGGGAGAAATTCCTTACTAAATCTAACAATATTTGGAGAATAAATGTACACGTACTCTTGCAAATTTACTGAGAGGGGGCGATACTGAAGAGCCCGGCGGCGAAGTTCTCGTTGTGGTCCGTCGTGTTGGGTGGAGACGCAGACCGCATGAACAAGCAAGCAACGGCTGCTCGGACTGCTGCAAATTGATCACAACTTGGCATTGCAAGAATGGGAGAATGTTTGTAATCAAAACGAATTGTCCAGTCCACACGCAACAAAGTAAACTCATTCAATCATATTGTCGAAAAATTTATAGATAACCGGAGACCAAACTGGAGCCTCTTAAAAAACTCAACGCACCAAGGAACTGAAGCAGTGGCAATGATGTTGCATGTCTCACTGGTGGAAAAAAGGCCTTTGGTCGCGGTTCGCAACTGCCATTAGTCGCGGTTGGGCAACCGCGACCAAATAAGCGCGACTAATGCCCCCCACCTTTAGTCGCGGCTGCTTAAGAACCGCGACTAACGGCCCGTCCACGCGCCAGCGGCCGTCGGGCGGAGGACCTTTAGTCGCGGTTCTTCTGGCCAACCGCGACTAAAGGCCGCCACAGGTTTAGGGTTTTAGCCCCCCCCCCTAAACCTGTTTTCTGTTTAATTTGTATTGTTTTATTTCTTTTGTGCTTTATTTTAATTTTGAAAACCCCCTGCCACCACTGCCACTTATTCATTGCCGGCCATCACTGCCACTTATCCATTGCCGCCTCCACCGCTGGCACGCGCCGCCGCCGCCGCGGCGTGCACGCTGGAGAAGCCAAGGAAGGGTGATGCGTCATGCGGGCGTCAAGGCCAAGCGTGAGCCCAAGAATGGGTCGAGGCGTTGGAGAGCGCCGCGCAGGAAGTAGCCGGAGGTGGCCTTGGCCGGATGCACTACCAGGTTGCGCCGAGGGCGGCGAAGCGAGGCGGCGCGGTGGGCGAGGAGGCCGGTCGGCGGGCGTTGAGGGCGGGCGAGCGAGGCGTTGAGGGCGGGCGCGCTGTAGGCGAGGGCGACGGCGGGCGGCGTCGAGGGCGAGGGCGACGCGGGCGGCGCCGAGGGCGCTGCAGAGACGAACAAAGCGAGAATCGGAATCGAAGAAGACGAGAATCAGAGCCTTGTATTTATAGCCCCCCTTTAGTCGCGGTTACGAGACCATGACTAGCAGGTACCCTTTAGTCGCTGGGTCACCTGCCCAACCGCGACTAAAGGGTTTTTGGCGGGTTTTTTTATGCTCACTTTCACCTTTAGTCGCGGTTGGTTCCGCCAACCGCGACTAAAGGCCGCCGCAGTTTAGGGTTTAAGTGTTGGCTCTGGATGGGTATATATAGGGAGGGCTTTAGTTGCGGTTGGCACAGCAAACCGTGACTAAAAAGTGCCGAAACCTTTAATCGCGGTTGTCTGGCAAACCGCGACTAAAGACCCTCACGTCGCCGGTAGCCACCGAGCGCCACAGGCCCAGGCCTTTGGTCGCGGTTCACCTCCAGAACCGCGACTAAAGGTCCCATTAGTCGCGGTTCCTACAGCTTCGCGACTTATGGGGCTGGACGGAAGCCTGTTTTTTCACCAGTGTCTTCTCCCATGAACTCACATATACCCAACAATAATTAATCCAAACGCATATAACGTCGGCCAGAGCAACCCGGAGGCAATCACAACGGCTGGCTCTGCCGTGACCACGATCCACAGCGCCCGCCCAATACCTATGGCACCCGCCCCACCTGCCCAGTGACCACCACAACATTGTGATCACCACGCCATGGAGCAGCACACCGGCATGCTAGCCAGCAAACCACCACACCGTCGAGTACAGATGCTGTTGCTCACAAGGCGTCGCTTCCGTGCGTGACTTGCCGCCGAGCAAATCCCCACGCTGCCTTTGACCTCCTGCTATTCTCGCCGTCGAGACTCCTCAATCAGTTCGCAGGTTACATTGGCACCAGATTAGAAAAATACGGGAACGTGGGCTAGCTAATAGTTCGTACGGTTAACAAGATTACCTTGGTTCCAAGGTAATTTTGCAACGTGCATGTAGTGGTTGGTAAACTTACCTCAGGGAGGCATGTATATTACGACAGATGGGCTGATCGAGGGATGAGGTGCCATGGGGCCGCCAATGTTCTGGCTCGGTCGATTGACCAGGGTGAGGAACCTGGGTGTATACTAGAGAATCTACACACACATATATATAGGAAAAATCTATCCTACCACCCAGTGGTAGTTACCTCATATGTCTCACATACTACCATGTGCTATTATATATACTATTTTATTATTTTAAATATGTTCATATATTATATCTAAGATATTTCAAAGCAAGTTACATGAGAAAATTGCATATAAACCCATAGTTTCTTTATATTTATGAAATACGTACATATTTGTACATAAAAAAGAGCATACTCAAAACATAATACATACTACCTGAAAATTAATACTTATACTACCTAATCATTGTTATATACTACATACTACACGTACATACTCTCGGTTTCGAAGATACTACATACAACATACAAAACGCAAGTGGTGGTAACTAAACTGCTTGTAAGAAACATTTGTCATATATATATATATATATATATATATATATATATATATGCATGACAAATTTTCCCTACTACCGGGTGTAGTTACTCCCACTTTTGTTTCATATGTTCTAAGTAGTATCTATCATATCGGAGAGTATGTACGCGTAGTATGTAGTATATAAGAACGTTTAGGTAGTATATATACTACTTTTTTGGTAGTATGTACCATATTTTGTGAATACTTCATTTCGTGTATAAATATGTACGTATTTCACAAATACAATAAAACTATAAGCTCACTTGCAATTTTTTCATATAACTCACTTTGGAGTATCTTAGATATAGTATATGAACATAGTAAAAATAATAAAGTAGAGTATATACTACCACATGGTAGTATATAAGAACTGGGTGTTGCTACACCCGGTAGTAGGATGCATTTTCCCTATATAGACAGTCTATTCTGCTAATATTAGCAGAATAACTATTCTGCACACCACTTTCGTACTGCACGCTGAACGGTGCACGTCATTCTTTGAACCAAGTGTGCTGCAGTACTCACACGAGTGAACTTCTCGTCGGAAAAAACTGCACACGTTATTTTTTCGGTACTGTTTTCGCTCTAAATTTTTAAGCGTTTGTTGGAATGAGGCGTGTAATATACCGTTAAAAAGCTATGGATTAGGCGCAACTTCGACATGTTGAACACTTTTCGAGATTTCACACGGTTTAAAAGCAGTTTTAAAAATGGTGCGGCGGACGACGAGTGGCAGCGAGCGTTTTTTCACGTTTTTTTTCTAAACCGCTTGTCGGAATGAAGCAAATGATACGCCGTTTGATAGATATCGTCGTGGCGCATCTTTTTCATATATAAATCTTTCTCTAATTCATTACGTTTTAAGAGCAGTTTCAAATTTACTAAATCGCGGAATTCTGTTTTTTAAGTTTTTTAAAATTTTCGGTACTGTTTTTGCTCCGGTTTTTGAACCATTTGTCGGAACGAGGCGTGTGATACGCGGTTGGAAAGCTACGAACGAGGCGCAACTTTCATATGTTAAAATATTTTTGAAATTCCTTACAATTTTAAGTTAATTTAGAAAATCGTGCGGCGGACGACGAGTGGCAGCGGCCGTTTTTGGCAAAATTTTCACAAAGCGCTGGTCGAAATGATTCAAATTATCTCCGTTGGAAAGATATCGACGAGGCGCAACTTTTTTATGTAGAACACTTCTGCTAATTACTTATGGTTTAAGAGCAGTTTCAATTTTACAAAAATGCGGATACTCTGTTTTTTGCGACACCCAAATCGTCGTGTGCACTGCATGAGACAGATAGTGCACTGCTTCAGTCTGAAAACCGCACTGCATCTGATAGACTGAAAATTGTCGTGCGTAAAGTGCACTACTTCAGACAGATGAGTGCACTGCTTCAGACCGAAACCGCACTGCATCAAAACGGAGTGAAAATCATCGTGTGTACGCGACAAACGAAGTGCGCTGCATCAGATAGATCAGTACACTGCTTCAGACCGAAACCGCACTGCATCAAACAGATTGAAAATCATCGTGTGTACGCAATAACTAAGTGCACTCAACTCCAGATGCAATTTTACTGTCGTGTGCACTGCAATAAGGGAACCACAAAGTTTTTTAAATGCATTTTTGTTTGAAATGAACTGTACTGAAGATTCCTTCGTAGTGGACTACTTTTTTTTTACCCAAGTGCCATTTCCTTCATGTTTTTTTACTGCACTACGACAACAGAGTGAATTGTATGAAAAAAAATTCAACGTTTTTGCTGTTTTTTGGCAACAAGGGGACTACATTTTTCTCATGTTCCAAATCTGCAGACAACTCAAATCTAGGTTCCGTTGTCGAGAGTAAGGAACTACCTGGTTTCTCTTTCCCCATTTTTACATACTGAATCAAAGTGATAGACTGCACGACCACGATTACAGAACTTCAAAAGTATCTTAAGTGGTCGGACAGGAGCCCTGTCGACTGGTCGGAACGAGCAAAAGTGGGCTGCCAAATAGACTAGCAAAAGTGGGCTGCAAAAAATAGAGCCAAACTACACGAAGAGGTGCATTGCACTACATCAACAACAACCAAAATTCTGGAATGGTTGCTACGCCTATCGTTGATGCGTACTGCATGACATCCGCCACTGATTCACAGGCGCCCAACAGCAGTGCACTCGCAGGCATGTGGGAGGAGGCCGGTGGACTGCACCGCCTATCTTTTTCTGCAAAAAAGAGAGTAAAATGAACCTCAAGCGCAAAAGAATAGTGGACTGCATTTGCACATTTATTTATCTTCAGAAGAACAGAGAAAACGCACAGATGAGGGGCAACTGCTCTGCAACGCGTGAAACAGCATTGCACGCGCCGGTGCACTGCAAGGCCGTGGCGGTTGGGCTGCAAATGGATGAGGGGCAGCTCATCGGGGGCTAGAAAATGAGATTCATCGCCGCCTCCCCACCTCGGAGGAGCTGCAGTGCACTTGTGTCCATCAAACAACACACGCACGAGCAAGGAACTTCATTGCGTTTGCCCACTTGTCCGAGCTGCACCGCGGTGGTCGTCGGACTTCATGGTTGTAGGAGATGAGGGGGCCGGCAAGCTCGAAGGGAGAGGAGGTCGCATGCTGCGACGGTTGGCAGGGGGGTCAGGGGATCCTCTCCTTCGCGTCTCTGGCATGCTGGAGGAGCAAGGCGTGGCGGTTCCCAGCACGCCCCAACGCCGGAGGTGCTCGCGCGTAGATGGCCAGTGTGGCTTCGGTGGCGGCGCCGGATCCGGTGCTATTGGCCGTACCCAGGCCGGTGGCCGCCGGATCCGGTGCTATTGGCCGTGCCCAGGCCGGTGGCCGCCGGATCTGGTGGTGATGGACGCGTTCGGGACTCGTGGCGGCCGGATCGCTGTTGGATCGACCGGTGGCTCGAGAAGGTGGTCGCCGTTGCGCGGGGGCTGGGGGCTGCAGGGGAGGCCGCCGTGGCTTGAGGAGATGTCGGCGGGGTATGCTGGGGGGTGGGGGGGGGGGGGAGTGCGGTGGCCGGTCGATGGACGGTGGCCGGCCGGCGAAGGCGGAAGAAGGTGTGGGGGTTGGGGTCGTGAGGGGAGAGAGAGGTGGGATTTGGGTGGGTGACGAGAAGATAAGGTGGGCTCTTTTGCTGGATTAGTTTGTAGCTACGGGTCACTCGGTGATGTTAGCAGAATAAGGGTTTGGTGTGCAGAATAAGACTCTAGAGGGTATTATCATAATAGACCTACCCTATATATATAGTCGCCAGGATCAACAGAAGCTAACCCAGACGGTTACAAATCCTAATCCTAGTATAATAGGTGATTGATCTGCGTATGTACGATTCGGACGCAGAACCACACATCATGATTATTCCTCACAATCACCCTCTAAACACGACATCATCGCATCACACCTCAGAGCCGATCCTTTTACGCACAACTTCTTCTAATCTAAAACCTCGGTTAGCATGACCCTAAGTTGATCATCGGTGCAAACATAGTTTATCTTTATTTTACCTTCTTCCACATAGTCCTTCATATAGTGATACATCATATTAATGTGCTTTCTTATATCACGCCGTATTGAACCTTCAGGTAGAAAAGTTGTAGAATTGCTTGCAATGTTGAGCACCACTCATTTTGCATCTCGATTAATCAGATCACCGTGTAGCATCTCCAGCCACACACCTTTACACACAGGGGCGACAGCTGCAATGTACTCTCCTTCACATGAGGTCGACGCCACCATCTTTTGCTTTTGTGATATGGCAAACTTACTACGTTTCCACCAAAGAAACATGCCATGCCCGAGGTACTCTGACGGTCATCAACAAGTCCTTTCTTTTCACTTCTATTATAGCCGAGTAGCTTCGCCATCTTCTTCTCCGTTACATAGACACAACCAAAGTCTGTCGCCCCTTTGTCATATCTTAGTATATTCTCTACAGTCATCCAATGTTACACAGTGGGTGCTTCCTTGAAACGAATCACAATCCCAAGATTTCTCAAACTTCTGACCGCTCTTGTATATTATGTCGCATCAATCGCAGGTGCCTTACTCATCTTGCTCAGCCCAACATAAGAGTTCATAAAACATTATTTGGATTGCAACTCTTTCATGCCACAACTTTCAAACACCTTCTTTGCGTAGGCCTCCTGTCATAACGTGATCCTCTCCTGTTTTTTGTTGTACCTCGCTACCAAGGTAGTAGCTCGATTACCCTAAATTATTCAACTTGAAAAGCGACTTCATTTGTAGCATCAACTTAGCAATAACCTCTTCATGTCCTCCGGTTATCAATAGGTCATCAACGTATATGCTAACTAGTAGACGACCCCTTCTTTGACCTCCATTGTATATCACTTGCTCAAGTGGGGCTTTATCAAATCCAAAATAAATCAATATCTGATCAAGTTTGTTGTTCCGCTCCCAAGGGCCCTGTCGTAGCCCATACAAGACTTTGTGTAACATGAGAACATTGTGCTCATTTTAAAATATATACTGAACAATTTTCTAATACACACTGAATTTTTTAAAATACACACTCAACTTTTTGTGATATATGCAGAATAATATTGAAATACACATTGTAAATTTTTGTGATATACGCTGAACAATTTTAAAGTACAATTTTAAAAAAATAGCATGAGCTTTTTTCTTAGGGTTAATTATCCTTTTGCCCTCAGTGGTGTCCATGTGCTCAGTTTTGCCCTCAGATGCGAATTGTCATCAGTTTTGCCCCTAGTCCGAGCACAGCAACTACGACGAGGCCAAACGGCCATATTTGAGTCCATTCCGTCCGCCGGCGTTAGTAGTTGTGGGTCCGGAGCTTACACGTGGGACCGCGTGGACGTGGGTCCGGAGCTGACATGTAGGCCCGTGCAACTAAATCCCCAAATCATTCTAGCTCACACCCATCCGCCTGGCCGGCTGTCCTGCGCCGCCGCCACCGCGCCGCTGCCAGCACCTGCCCCGCCACCAGCTGCACGGCCTGCTCCGCCGCTACCTCCCTCGCGCCACGCTCCACGGCTACTGTGGCGCCCACCACCTTCCTGCGACGCCACGGGTGGGGCGCCCGCCACCTGCTCGATTCATGCGCTGCCTCCTTCCGTCGCCCGGCCGAGCGCTCAAAGGTGGGGGGCTGCTGGAGCTATTTGAACTAGGAGGAAGAACCCTAGGGCGAAATGGTGAGCAGCGGCGACTCCGGAGTATTTGGCGAGGCAGGCATCGGGCCGGAGATCCGCCACGTCCGCGACTGGGTTCCCGAGGGGTAAGTCTCGCCTCTTGTTTAGATTGAGCTTAGTTGTGCATTTGAACACTCGATTCAAGTAGGTTTGCCCAATTAGTGTGCTGATTGCGTCTCTGTTTTACGCCGGTTAGGATGGAGTTGCGGTTTGCTTTCATGGTGCACATTAGAAGGGACCGGTACATGTTCGATGCAAAGGATAAGAAGAAATACCAAGGAGGTTTTGATTATCGGTTGCCAATGGCTAGTAATTAGAGTTTCAGACAATTTGGGGAGGTAATTTGTAGCCAATATCCTTGGGGTTTGCTTGATGAAGTGGTATACAAATACTATGATGGGGAAAATAATTGGGTGACAGTTAGTAATGATGAAGAGCTAGCTACCATGTTTGTTAGGCATAAAGAGAAAGATAATTTTCATGTGAGGCTGCAAGTTGATGTGCTTGAGCAGGCATTTGGACCTAGGATGGCGGGTGCAACATCTCGGGAGAATCAAGTCGTCAGAATGGCATCTCTAGCCGTAACAGTTCAGTTGGTGCACGGCGACGTGGTGGCTCGACAAGTGTGGGCAACAGCAGTAGGGTCCCCCTTGAAGTGGAGCCTGATGGCTACAATTCTGGGGTTGATGAAGAGAAGTTATATTCTGATGTTATTAGGAATTTACGACGGGCACCTCGGACTGAAAACCAAGATGAGGCTCACAATGCAGTCCGTGTGGATGATGACGCGATGGGTGAGGACGAAGACCTTGCAGCTGTTGAATGGGACCCTTTGAACCCTCAAATGGAAGAAGGTACAGTTTTTGCATCCATGAATGAGTGTAGAAATGCACTTGTGACATACTGCATCAAGGTAGAACGTACTTTCAAAGTTGACAAGAAGCGATCAAATGCGTTCTGAGTGCCTTTGTCCGACCGAGGGTTGTCCATGGAGGCTGCTTGCATCTAAAATGCGGAATAGCACTAATGTTCAGGTCAAAGTGAACCCTTTTAAGCACACATGCCAGGAATCAACCCTTAGGAAGGATACAATCAGTGAGAGCCAAGTCAAGATGGGTGGCAGAAGAAGTAAAAAGTGGGTGAAAGAAAACCAGCAAGTGGGTCCAAAGGAATTGCGTAAGAATATCAAAGATAAGTTGAAGATAGATTTACCATACATGAGGTTGTTCAATGGTAAACAACATGCTATGGATTCTATTTATGGTAACTGGCAGGAAAGTTTTCAATTGTTGTATTCATTCAAAGGTGAAGTGGAGAGGACAAGCCCAGGTAGTATTGTAGATATTGATCACCACACCGTGGAGTACACATTCAGGGGAGTGACAAAGACAAAGGAATGCTTTAGAAGGGTTTTTGTCTGCTTTGAGGCTTGTCGCCGGGGTTTTTTGGCAGGCTGCAGGCCTTATTTGGCTATTGATGCCACTTTTCTCACATGGAGGTTTAAAGGACAGTTAGTAGCAGCTTGTGCAGTTGATGCACATAGTTTTGTATTTCCAGTTGCCTATGGTGTCTTTGGAGATGTAGTCTGAGGAGAGCTGGACTTGGTTTTTGCATAATCTCCGCCGGGCTATTGCACATCCCAATGGGTTGGTCATTCATACAGATGTCTGCAAAGGTTTAGAAGTGGTCGTGGACAATGTGTTCCCTGGAGTAGAGCATAGGGAATGCATGCGTCACCTTGCTGCAAATTTCATGAAGAAATTCAAAGGAAAGGTGTATACCGACAATTTATGGCCAGCATCTTTGACATGCAGTGTGAAGAAGCACAACTACCACTTGAGGCAGTTATACATGAATCCCAAGGTGAAAGAATACTTGGAAACACACCACTCCAAATTATGGGCCAGAAGCCAATTCAGTGAAGTGAGCAAAGTTGACTATGTGCACAATAATCTAGCAGAGTCTTTCAACTCAACGATTCGGAAACTAAAGGGTCATTATGTGGTGGATTTGCTTGACAGGATAAGGATAGAATACATGCAGAAATTTCATTATCGTGTAGGAATAGCCGAGGCAAAATTCATGGGCCACATTATCATCCCTGCCGTGATGAATGAACTGAAGCAGAAGACAACAGGCTTGGAAATGAACATGACGCTTTGCTCGGGTACCACAGCAGAGATATCATATTTGGATAAAGAGAAGAGGGAATGGAGATATCCAGTGGATTTAGAAGCTAGAACTTGCAGTTGTAGGCAATGGCAGATAATCTGGGTTGCCATGCATTCATGCCTTGTTTTCATCACTTCTCTCCCAAGTCCAGCAGGAACATACAACAAGTATGTGCATGATTACTACTCTGTTGCAAGGTTCAAAGCCACATATGCTTATGCCTTGCCTGCTATGGAGGGAAAACAACAATGGGACATGGTGGACCCTGGATTCAAGCTTTGCGCTCCGATTACGAAGAGCAGCAGGTAGACCAAGGAAGAGTCGAATCAGACCTCGCAGCGAAGGAGCTGGACTTGGAGCGAGGAAGCGTAGGTGCACAAGGTGTGGTGGGTCTGGTCATTTTGGTAAGTATTATGATAACACAGTAGATCCAGCGTTCGGAGAGAGTTTCGATGAAGGCTTCGATGAAAATGTTGGTCAGCCGGTTGCCTCAACAGATGATGAAAATGATGGTCAACAGCCGGTTGCATCAGATGAGGATTTTGACGAGGTTCCAAATGATGATGGTCAACAGCCGCATGATTTTGACGATGATTTTGACGATGATCCAAAATATCCTCCAAATAATGATTCAAGTGAGGCTCCAAATGGTGATCCAAGTGAGGCTCTAAATGGTGATCATGGTGATTCAAGTGAGGCTCCAAATGATGATCCAAGTGAGGCTCCAAATGATGATCCAAGTGAGGCTCCAAATGGTGACCAGCCTTCTGTTGTTGTGAGGTATGCTAGGTATGTAATTCTTGCAAGGGTCAAATACTACTGTACATCTATCACTTGACACGATCTCATTACCGTTTATGTTTGGACCCTTTATGTTTTGCACAGCTCTATGGTAGGTTTGAAGAAGACACGCAAGGTACCGACAACCAAGAGAAGAAGAGAAGAAACAATGAGCACAAGGTCCACGAGGAGCAAAGTGATGGCAAGAAGCTCAAGGAACAGACAGAAGCCCCAACGCTATCTATGAACAACTATGAAACATTATGAATAAAGAATGATGTTGTATTATGAAACATTTATCACTTGACATGTTGTATTTCTGTTGGATGATGTTGGACCTATGTTAGAAGTATGTTTGACATGATGTTTAAATATCTGTTGGATGATGTTTGAATGAGCACATGGTTTTTCCTTTTTGATTTTTTGAATTTTGTTTTGCTCATTTAAATTCTGGTCAAACCTAACTTTGACCAAGATTTAAACAAGTCTAAAACATCAAAATGAAAAACTAAGCCTGGATACTTCTTAGTCAATCCAAAATGAAGTTGTCGTGAGGTTTTGAAATTTTCATGAAAAATGTGCTAAAAAGAGGGGTCCAAAGGTAGGGTAAACGGCCTCATTTCTAAGCAAGGTTTTTTTCGACCTTATCTAAATCAGCCAAATAACTTTCCTACACATATATTCTATATGTACAGACTATGTCGCTGGTTTTTCCATTTTTGATTTTTTTAAATTTGTTTTGCTCATTTGAATTCTGGTCAAACTTAACTTTGACCAAGATTTAAACAAGTGTAAAACATCAAAATGAAAAACTAAGCCTGGATCCTTCCTAGTCACTCCAAAATGAAGCTGTGGTGAGTTTTTGAAATTTTCATGTTCATTTCCCCAAAACACTTCTCTTCACTTCATACAAGAGAGTTTGAGATACTCGAGATATCATACAATACACATGAACTTATCATTTAAATGTATGTAAAGCTTGTTTATCAACTTAAATCGTTAGTATATGACATAAGAAGACTATGTGCGCAGGTTTTTCATTTTTCTGATTTTTATTTAATTTATTATGCTCATTTGAAATATGGTCAAACATAGCTTTGACCGCTCCAAACCCTCCCAAACCCGCTAACCCTAGCGCTGAATAAGGACCGTTCATCTAACCCTAGCGGCGTATCAAGGGCCGTCGATCTAACCCTTCTAGAAGGAATCTGCGAGGAGGAGGCGATCCGCGAGATGCAATCTGATTGGCTGGGAGATTGTTTTTTTAACAAATATCGGGCGCGCTGGATGGACCGTTGGGCCGTCTCGTTGTCTGGGCTTGAGACCGCAGTAAATAGCCCGTCTTAGCCTTTCCAGGCCTTGCATGCATGGAGGCGGCTACGTGGGTTTGCGCATGCGCGGGAGGCGGCGACGTGCATGCATGCGAGTGAGGCGAGCGAGGCGCGCTAGGCGAGCTAGGCTAGCGAGGCGAGCTAGGTGGTTCAGGGCAGTGGTTCAGGGCAGCGATTCACATGCACTGCCCGGTCAAAGATGCATCGTTTTCGTGCAAAAATTTAAGTGTGCAAAACGTAACGGATACACACACGCGTCCGGATTCACACACGCTTCACACACGCACCGTTCTCATCCTTTCTACCCTTCTCTCTTCCTCTCCCACCCACAGGCCTATAAATGGGGTGCCTCTCTTCCTCTCCCACCCACAAGACAGACCCGATCCTCTCCAACTTCAAACACCCAAGCGACCGAGCCCTTCCCAAGCGAGACCAAGTGAAGAAGATGCAGTTCAACGGGCCGACCTTCAGCCGCCCGCCTGTGGTGCCGGAGCTGCGCTACCCACCGGGCGTGCTCGTGGAGAGGGAGCTCCGTGTGTGGGCTATTTCAAGGTGGAGGGGTTCCGTCGAACTCACCCGCGCCTTCCTCAGAGCCGGCTATGCCCACCTCCCACGGGGCTCGCCGAGGATGTTCACCCTCAACGAGGTTCGTGACCGAGGCGGCGTCCTCCTACTGCTCACGGTCACCTTCACCAACCCATTTGACACGCGCGAGCTCCTCGGCCAAGTCTTTTGGTGCGGCTGCGAGGCCATCTTCTTCACCATCTACAACATCTACACCAACTACGAGCGCATCTTCCCGCCTCCAGGCCAGATGCACTCCCTTCCCTATGACGACGAGGAGGAGGTGTGAAGATGAAGACGGTGTTGAAGGGAGCGGCGGCCAAGGTGGAAGAAGGAGGTCAAGATGAAGATGTTCAAGCCCGGAGTCAAGCTCGTCATGTTTGCTTTTTTATTTTGTTGCTTTTCTATGTCGTGTCGTGTCGTGTCATGTTTCGTCATGTGTCCGTGAACTGTCCGTGAACTTATCTAAGTTATTGTAATGGTACGGTGTGTTCCATCTTATTATGTGTGTTAAAAATGTCCATGCCCAAACTTATCATTTCTTCCCTAAACAAGTCATGAAGTTCAAGAACTTGTGGTTTTCGGAGGGGGTGAGAAGCCCTCTGTTTCATTCAAACAAAAAGTCATGAACTAACATGCAAATTTATTCCCTTTAAATCCTAAACCAAGTGCCACTCGACCAAAATCATGTGGTAGTGCAACATACATTTTCAACCTTCCAACCCTCCAAAATTTAAGTGCAAAACAAAGGAAAACCACTCTCACGCTGCAGCAAACATTCACGGTCTCACTATTTTTTTAAAAAATTCACAGTCTCACTATGTATACCTTCCTTCCCTACCCATGTCAAAGTCTTGCCATCTGTCCTAGCGGTTATCAGCGCAGCCCTAAACACCACAAACCCACGCGGTCCTGGGTTCGAGTCCCCAACCGCACCAATTTTTTGTGCATTTTCCACCCTTCATTTTTTTAGACATATTATGTTTTTCTCAATGTAATGCCCTTAAAAATGTTCATTTATTTTGGCACCTGCATAAACCTCTACCAGAGCTGAGGCACATTTTCCATGACATTTTGGTCTTTGATTTAAATCACGGTGTATTTGAATTTGATTAATTAACAGCTCCAAAAATTCTAACCTTAATTGTTTGGCTCCGAATAATTCAATTAGCTTCCACAAAAGTTTCAGCATTATGATTTACTGCCTAAATTAAACCAGAATAGAAAACAGAAAAATACGGAAGAAAACCCTGAATGGGCCTAATTGGATGCAGTTGGCCCATTAGTCTAGCCTGCACTTGGCTCTCACGCTCTGAATTTGGCCCAAGAGCAACCTTTTTTGGGACAGAAAGGCAGAGCAGAGCTGCATTTCATTGATCAAAAGTTTCTGAATTCCTAATTTCTTCTCTTTTTTTCCAACACATTTAAATGTTGGTCACTTCTTCTCTTTTTGTTTCAACATTTAAACAACTTTAACCAACATTTAAACTAGGTGAATTTCTCAAACAATTTCAAGATTTACAAATTCCTTCATAATTCATGCCTTTCCATACATTTTCAACATTACAACCAGTGCGATTACCATACCTACAAATGCCCAAAAGTATTTGCAAATGGGTATTGGTAGTGCTTGATCTTCAAGCTTCCTAACCTTCTTCTTCAACATCCTAAGCTCAATAGCTAGCTCTCTGTCAGTGCGTGCTTCGCCATCCATCTCTTCTTCCGGAGCTCGTGGTGTGGCCACTGCCGTTCGTGGCAGCATGCACAACCATTCTTCATGCTCTTCTTGCAGTTCATTCATCAGAGTCTTGGCCAGAGCATCGACCCAAAGAAAGAAGCATGTCACCTGCATGAACACCAAACAGATCAACCCATTGCTCAAACATCCCGACGACGAAAATGGTGCAGTTGCCCCGATTCTTACCCCATTCTCGCTGCACACGTAGAACGGACGATTCTGGTTCCTCGGTGTCTGAGAAACCTTCGATCAACGCCCGCCGCACCGCGGATGAGACGAAGACAGGCATGTCCACACGCCCGGCTCAGATCCGCGAGGTGGCGCGGGAGCTTGAGGAAGACATGGAGCTCGGAGCCGGCGGGGATCTCAACGCCGCTGCCGCCGCCCATCGCTAGCTTCCCACCGCCGCCCTCCACAGCTAGCTTCCCGCCGCTGCTCTCTCTCTCGCCGTGGTCACCGCCGTGCTCTTTGTCGCCGTGGTCACCGCCATTGCCGCTTCGCTTATATAGCACACCCGCCAACGGCTCTCTGCTCAACGGCTCTTTGCTGGGTCCCACAAGCCACGCGTGCAACGGTCTGAATAATATTGGCCGTTTCTGCCGCCTGGTCCCACCTGTAAGGGCCGAGTCAAAAGGTTGACCTGACGGAGACGGCAGAGTTCACGAAACGAGTCGGTGCGCACGGACTAGGGGCAAAACTGAGGACAATTCGCATCTGAGGGCAAAACTAAGCACATGGACACCACTGAGGGCAAAAGGATAATTAACCCAATCAAACCCTTTTTCTTAAGTATACAATACACATCTATGTATATGAACATACAGTGTACTTTGTATAATAGAGGAAAAAGTAGAGAAGAAAAAAACAGAAAAAAGAAAAGAAAAATTAAACATAAAAGATAAGAGAAGGCAGAGTGGCTGTGTGCCCAAACTGGTTCGTCCGGAGCCGGGCCAGCCACGTCCTTTTGATACTGGGCGTTAGATTAGTTGTGGGAAAATCAAACTCCCATGTGCATCCTCGATGCAAAGGACGGGAGCAATACAAATCTTCTATCAGTCTGACGTGAATCATTTATGCGGGACAGCCATCATACTTATAATGGATGAGGGCCCCTCCTTTCGTCTATACTTATATACTAGTATAACCTAATAAGCTTTGTTGGTTGTTCACAAAAATTCTTACCATGTCCATGTCCATGGTGTATTACGAGATCGTATTTGCTAATGAATTCTGCCTACCATTGTTTAGTTAGATGTATGAAGTTGGATAAAATTTTGTGATATATATCAGTATGAATGAAATTATTCACTATGTCTGTCTTCATGGGCCCAACTTCAAGTTAGCCCCGGGCCTCAGGAAAGTCGGGACCGGCCATGTAGTACGACCACAGTAAGTATATTTTGCATGCTATGGCCCACAAACTGAAACATCTCTGATGGTAGAGTGCTTTTTTAAGACCTCTGATTTCAGAGTGTTGGATGGAAATCTGTTGTACTTATAGCATTGTTAGACAGCCTATGCTGCGCAGTAGTATGCTACTGCAAGCAGTACTGCACTTAACTTCATTCAATTCGACAAAGTTAGTCTATAATAAGGTAGCTAGCCGTCATTACATATATCAGGGCAAGAAGATGATGCCTGAATAGAAAACCATGATTTTGCTTCGCTTGTTGGTGTACCCACATAGCACACCCTCTATGCTAAAATCGACACGAGTGAGCGAGAATGAAGTTACCTTAGCTAGTGTTCAAAACGAAAGAAGTTACCTTAGCTAGTGTTCTTTTTCATTGGAAGGGTAGGCATTGGGACACCAGACAACACATAGTGTAGCTGTGTAAGCCCAATGGTGTACGAGAGGTCTTTCTTCCTGAAACCCATCTATACCGAAAGATATGTCAGGGAAATATCATTACGTAGTTGGATTCACTTCTCCACTGGGGTAGGCAAAGGTCAACAAGAATAGCTATTTGCCCCTACAGAGTGCTTTAATATTCCTGTTGTTATAGCAACGTGCTTTATGATTCGTGCTAGCCATAAGTTGAAAGTAATCGAAGCACCGATTATATCATAAAGTTATCAGAGCTTTAGGCCTGAACAGATTTCATCTTTGTTCCTTTTAGAAAATCTCTATAGGTCTCTTCTCTATGTTTTCTGTGTGTGCAGCGGAAGATACATGGTCCAATGTCTTTGAGATGATATAGTTTTTTTATATTCGACACACTCTATCTGGAGGACAAGGGTACCCATCACGGTGGAAGTACCAATTCTACTACCAAATGTTGATTGAGGTTTATGCTACGACTCTAATTTTGTGTGTGTAAGCCCAAGTGTGTCATATAATTCTAAGTTTTCCGATTGATTTCGGTCCATTGCTGGAAATTACAAAGATGATCAAAAGTCCATGCAAACCTGATAAGGAATTCTGCGACAAATACACTTTCCATGTTCTAAAAATATTGCCAAAACAATGTTAGAAATAGAGGATGAAAACAAATATGTGCATGTAAAATTTGAAATTTAATCAAGACTGTATGTGACATCTAAAAATTGATAAAGTGGTCGTTTGAATCCATCATCTCTGTCAAATCATGTTTGAAATAGTGCAAGTCACTTTGGAATCGAGATATACATGGATCTGGCATATCAGATTTGTTCATATAGTGTCTAAAGGGTAGACGGTATGGATCCAACGTATCCATCATTACCTGTACAGAAGGGCACGATAAGTTCAAAGCCATACTGGATGACGGTGGTACATAAGACCAAACCTATATTATAAGAACAACACACAAGAATGCAGCTCTACGGATCAACCGACTTGTGCATCATGTGTGGTACAGAAGTGCTTTGCTTCAACTGGGACTGTTATGCATTTGTCATTTCGTTTTTTTGTCAGAACAGCGCAGATGTACAAGCATACTATGTGGTTGGGTTCAAATTTTCATCAACTAGGCTATATTGCAAACAATTAGTACTTCACAAACATTTTGAACACCATAACATACCTGGGTGCATGCTCCTGATTGTCTAAATAACTTTAACTGAGGTAAACAATGCTATTTTGTGTACTTGCAATTTCGATCTAAGGATTGAATCAAGGGCAATTTACAGTGTAGCCAGAAATCCATTGTTTTTTAAGCCCACTGCATTGTCAGTAGTCACCATACCAGTCTCAATGTGCTCATATATGACCCCATGTTTAAGAGTAGATATGCAAGGGCTATGCACCGTCAAATCATTAATGGGACACTTCCGAACTAAACTTATATATAAAAATATGGCATCTTATAGTTGGAATTCATGGGTGGGGGCACACAGTGAAATTCAGAAGAGAGGGGAGTAACGGGTGAGGACAAGTACGTTTGTAAGTTCCAATCCATACATACATGTCCATAACTTCAGCATTTTTGCTGGCAATTCAATAGCCCCCAAATACGGTGCAAGACATTAGTTGGCAGGCAAACTCAAACTGCCTTTGGAATATCTAGACATCACACCGCCTTAAGTAATGTTGTGTTGAGTTTCAGGATTGATACGTCCAACTATTTGAATATGAGGCATCTGGGATAGGAGTTCGAGGCTCTGAGCTGAAGCTAGTAACGTATGTTTATGGTGCACCTCTTAGCCGTAGGATTTTAGCCCTCAGGATCGATCACATCAAAATCACACAATGAAAACGAGCAAAAAGTTTAGCCAACAGGCCCTCGTGGTCACCTCTTTTTCGTCTCTATTTATTTATTTTCTCTGTTTTCTCTTGATGGTATAGATCTCTCGGCCTGAACTTCACGTGTATATATACATGCACACCTAACTAGGTCCAAAAACTAATCAGATACAACGACTAGACTCCTAATTGTCTAGACTCCAACACACGTAAACAGCCAAGTACAACTCTTGGCTGAACTCAACTAGGTAACCTCCTTAATCAGCAACCTCGGGTAGGAGGTCTTGAGCTGTGGATCTTCAATTTATGGGTAACAAAAGACAAAGGGGACGGTATTTACCTAGGTTGGGCCCTGTCGAAGAGGTAATACCGGACGTCATGCTTTGATTATATCGATGATGATGTATCGAGTACAAGCTTGGTCTACCTCGAGATCATAAGTTATGTTCTAACCCTAAGGCTAGGTGGTTGTAACTGTGATCTTGGTCTCTACGGACTAAACCCCTCAGCTTATATAGACACTGGGGTACCTAGGGTTACACATGGTTGGTTGCCAATCTAGTGATACATATGCCTGCTACCGATGCAGTTCTTGGAGTGAACGTCAAGTCTTCGGCAGAGTCCACCTTGATCACGCCGAAGTGCGAGGCTTCCATAGTCCTTCCTTGTAAGAACGGTGTTCGGTAGGCTCGGCCTATGGACTGTGGGCCAACTATGTTAGTGCCCCTTAGTCGAGGACACCGTCAAACCGGATCAAACTCTACGGCAACATGACCAGCTAATCTAATAACCGGTCGACTGATCACGATTAACTTTGACCTTTTTGCATCATGATAAGATGATTTCTAACAATCTTTCTATAATGTGATCTTTTGTCTTCAGCGCTTCTTCTGATACTGGCTCATTATAGGCTCGTTGATGATTTACCCCTTGTTGACTCATTCGCTCGGACCACGACAAGTCAAGCTACCGACTAGATTGTTCAAAATCTCTCCCCACAATTTCACTTGGTGAATTTAGGGACCACCTCAAATAGGCTCTGGACTACCCAAGCCTCGCCCGAAACCTTATGGAAAACACCATCATGTGGACTTCACCATCCACCCTAGCGAGAGATAGGAACTCACTGAAGACACTGGCAATAATTTACCGCTCCGACATACTTGAATAGAATCCTCTCGTCGAGATATGTAGATGACCTGAATGCCATTGGTACACCCGACCACTATTAAGACACCATAACCACACATGATAGGGACGGACTGTGTGTGATGACGACAGCCCACATGGTAGAAAAATAGAACCATGTCTCGAATAACACAAGCTTTAAAGGAGCTTTCGATTCGCTAGTAGATCTAGAATACGGGAGTTGATGGCTCACGGCCATATGACATGCATCACAAACCAAATGATGGTCATTTTTATTTGACACTGGAAGACTAAAATTTTGAAGAATTTTCTGGACCACCGCAAACGAAGGATGCCTTAAGAGTTTGTGCCAGCGTGAAGTAGATGGTTTTGCCATGCCTAGCACTTGACGACGAGGTATACCCTAGCGATAGGACACGCGCAAGCCACCTATACTATTACTTTGTACAATTGTTCTCCGAGTGGCCTGATCCTTAACAAACAAAATTTCAGGGTAAACCTCAAGAAAAACATGATTATCTTTAATAATTTGCTAGGAGAAAAGTAAAAATTTGTCGACTTGGGGAGCATGAATGTAGTTGTTTAGTTCTGAGGATCTATTAGGATTAGTAAGAACAGTACGACCAACATGGGAAATGTTCATATCTTGACTACTCGCAGTGTGGATTTGTTCTGTACTGGTGTAGCAATCACGAACAAGAAGCTTCTCAACCTGCCCTATAACATGATCGGTCGCGCTGATGTCGAGATACCACTTGGTATCAGCTCCATAGAAGTGAGTGGCCTTGGCGTAGCGATTTCCATGACCACCTCCGCTACCCATGGGATGACAGACGTTGTTGTTTTAGTTGCGATCATAGCGTTTCTTGTGGAGCCAGGCACTGTGCCCTTCAAGTTTGCAAATCTAGCACTTGTCGTGGTCAACACGGTCAATACCTCCCTTTATCGGAAAAGGCTTTCGCCCTGCTTTATATATAAAGCAAAGATCATCAACAATCAGGTACAACGCACGCCATCGGAACACACGCACACACCCAAGGTAGGATACATAGGCGCTGAGCGCAGCAACACCACCCCTAGCACTAAATGAGCAACCGGGGGCCTCAACCGTGAACTCGTCGCCACGAAGAGAAGAAGCTACATACGACGAACCGTGGGCTCCAAGGCGGTGCCTATAGGAAGGTTACGACACCGAAGCACCGCCACCGCCCGACCCAAGGATCAGAGTTTCCCCTGGAGCAACACGCCGACAGTGAGAGCCGCGACGACGCCTTCAAGAAGGGAACGAGCTTCGCCGCCGCCGGTCCATCCGAAGAAAGAATAGGTTTTCACCCCGGCCAATATTCACCGCCACCGAACATCACACCATGGCTACCACGCAGCCCAAGCGGCCATGGCCACCAGGCAGCACCAAGCCACGAGCTTTGCCCAGGAGCACCGCGACACCACCACCAGCGCCGCCGCCCCGACATCCAGGACCTTGATGCCACCTCACCCGCCACCCGCCGCTACCCCAACCAAAGAGACGAGTGGAAATGATTCGCCTTTCGCACCCCTGAGCTATCCCTAGCGTCGAGACCCAAAAGGCCAGCCAAAACTGGCCACCATCGACCCGTCCTGCTGCCGGGCGCGAGACGAGCTCGGTCCTGCTGTCGGGCGCGAGACGAGCATGGTCCTGCTGCCGGGCGCGAGACGAGCTCGGTCCAGCTGCGGGCGCGAGACGAGTGATGGGCCGTAGCTGGGAGAGGGGCAACCCTCCAATGAAGGTAGCGCCCGAACGACGGGGTGATGAATCGAAGGTCGACCAGGGCGCTCACCGACAGGCAGACGTCGAAGAAGTCCAGCCGCTGCCGTGAAACGACCTAGACCACCGCGGTGGACCACTCCCACGACGTGGCAGCCCACATCCATGTCGGGACCCCGAGCTGCAGCCCCGAGCCAGCGCCACCACCCTCGCCGCCAACGGCCGCCGGACGCAAGGACGGCCGAAGCCCACACCGCCGCCGGCGCCACCACCAGCACGAACCACCACCACCACCACTGCACTGCCACCACCCACCAGTCGACCGCCACAGCAGGGGGCAGCTGCCCGCAGCCCAGGGCGCCCGCGGCCCGTACCTTGCGAGGGCCAGATCGGCGTGCCCCATCGGCTGCAAAATCCGCGCGCCCCAACGGCCGAAGAAGACGCAGCCGGCCACCACGAGTACTCCGCCACCAGAATGCCTGACGTGAGGCCGAAGGCCACCGCCACCCTCCCGCACCGACGAGCCGCCGCGCTGCACAGCCAGTCGGCCAGCGATGCACCCCCGCCTGCCGCCAAGATCCGCGCCGAGGAAGCCGAGTGAGGGGACGAGAGGATCTCCGTCGCCGCTGGCGGCGACCAGGCTTCGCCCGGCCGCGCCCTTGGGCGGCCGCGAGGGAGGAGGGAGAGGTGGAGGGGGGGGGGCAGTGGCGGCGGCGACTTATGGTTCCCCCTCGGTCGCGCGTGGGGCGACACGAGGGAGTGGGGGAGGGGAGAAAACCAATACCTCCCTTTCATGGCGCACCACCAGAGTCGCCGCTGCCGGAGTTTCGGAGTAGCGCGCACCCTCATTGTGGAAAATATTCTGTAGAGCTTAGGCTTAGGTGCACCCCTTATCTAGCCATCCATCTCTGCATCGCGATTCGTGCAAGAACTTTTCTCTTTTTTGTTTCTTCTGAATAAAACAACATATGAACTTCAAACTTTGCAGCACAACAAAACATTCTAACTAGAATGTGGGGAAAAACTTTCAGATTTTTTCGTGCATCATAAGTACTTAAAATAACATTTTTGAATAAAGAAAATCTCATTTTGTATATTTATGTTTGTCAAAAAATAAGAATGTTTTGCTATCTTGCAAAGTTTGAAGTTCATATGTTGTTTTATTTGGAACTAACAAAAAAGAGAAAATTTCACGCAGTAAGTTAGTTGTCTAGCATGGATCTCAAAGCTATACTGGATGGTATGGATAGGAGGTGTCCATGAGCCTAACCTCTCAAAATCCGCGTCCCCCTCATTGTTGTTGCAGTACACACGGGAGCCATCGCCGCTGCGGCCGTTGCCGCCACCACCTCCACCATCGAAGCATGCCATTGCGCCTTCACAGCAGCAACCAGGCCACCATTAATTGCCTTGCCGCTGCAGCCGTCGCAGCATCATAGCAGCCATGCCCATCAACCCACCACTGCTGCGCTCGTCAAACACGCCGTTGAAGTAGTCAGGCATACGTCGTAGCATCACGCTGTTGTCGAAGCACGACATCGCAGCGTCACCACGATTGTTCGAAGCATTCTGTTGCAGCATCGCCGTGCGCCATCGAAGCATGTCATCACATGATCAACATAGTCGTCGAAGCATGCTGTCTTATCACCATGTCGGCTGTCGAAGCACGTCACAAGCGTTAGAAGCATGTTGTCGCGCCAGACCACCCGCACAACACCGTTGTCTCGGCTTGCAGTATGCCAGCCCACATACGGAACAGCCACTCCAACGTTGGTCTTTGAAGCAACTCGCTTCGCTCCAGCATCGACTGCCATTTCACTTTTGAAGATGTACGCTGCTGCGATCCCTGTATCTACAAGCCAGGGACGCGTGTCGGCGTCCCTGGAAGTTGCATCAAGGGCCTCCGCCGGTGCTGACGCAGGTTGGACATCAATAACTAACAGCGCGGAAGGTGTTGGGCTGCAGCATTCAAGGCCAAGGGGGCTACTGCGTTGGTGACTAGTTGCATCGGATGCACCACACAATGAGCAGGGTTGTCGTCTTGGCGAGCCGCCGACGGTGCCGTGAACACAACACTATGACGGCACTATGACAATATGAACGCACGCGTGCAGGTGTGAGACGTGAAAAGAAAAAAGCGAGTGCGGGTTTCCATCTAATGGTCGTAAAAAAATTCGTCTCCTGAGTACTTGCATAAAATTTTGTGATTAAGTCAAATGATTCTTGGTGTTGACATCGAAATAGTTATTCCAAATCGTGTTCAACAAAAATTAAAATCATTATTATTTGAAAAAAGCGATGGTTGTGTGCATCTTGTGGTGCAGTGGCCAGGGTAATCGACTTTTTGAAGAAAAAAAAACACTTCTGAACACAATATGTATACTCAGTAGTCGGGTTTGATGAATTAACAACCTAACAATAGCAGCAAGAGAAAACATTAGATTCAGAATTCAACTATTGTAGCAAGCCATGAATACAACAAACTTCAGAATTTAGTACATCTCTGAAATCAGGCCAAAGTCTCATAACATAAAATCAACTTCAGTTAGTAGTGTCAGAGAACAAATGGCAGTCATCTTTCCAATCACACATATGAGTAAATTGCTTGAAAGATACATCCAGTTGCTTGCTCTGAAACAAAAGGGGAACCACATAGCACACAGGCAGTTGCGATCTCCAAAACGAAAGGGAAACCAAAAAGAAATCAATCTCAAAGCTTACTGCCTGAATAATCGTGAGAATAGGAGGAGCCCTTAATGTGAAGATCCTTTGCAAAGGCCCATTGAAACATACAAAGACCATCAGTGCCTAGCAGCGCAAAGCAATCTCATATGAAAGCATTCTTATTCTTACATGCTGCATTTCTTCAATACAGTAATTGGTCCACTTTTATGGACATCAATTCTAAGGTACTTCCGTACTTGCTACTGCTTGAACAGGTAATGAAGCAACAGTACAAGGAACCAAATGAGAGTACACCACAAATAGTTTCGGTTCCTGAAAAATTAGCGCATGTCAGTCTTATCTTGTGGTTGTCCCAAACATTGCAAATTAAAAAACAAGCAGATCTAGCTGTAAGAAAACCTTAATAGCTAGTGATGAATATAAGTTTGGCCAGTATCAAGGTTCGTCAACGTGGCTGCGGGTCCGTGGGGCAGCAGAGGTGGAGAGGACGGTGGCGACGGAGACTCTCGCTCGCATCTATGGGGCAACAGAGGAGGGCGACAGGAGGCGACGACGGCATGTGCTCGCCGTCCGGGTGGCAGTAGAGGAGGAGCGGACGACGGCGACTGAGACCCTCGCTCGTGTCCTGGGGTAGTAGAAGAGGAGCGGGCGGCGGCAACGGCGACGGCGATCTGCGGTCGTGCCCATGGGACAACAGAGGAGGAGCAGAGGGCAGCGGCGGGGATCTGTGCTCGCATTCGTGGAGTAGAGGATGAGCAGCAAGCGGTTGTGAGGGAAGAGAGAAAATTATAGAATACTAATCCCACTAATTGAGATAGAGATTAGTTAGTTTCCAGGATCCAAATAAATTGTGCCTTTTTTTACTGAACAGATGCGGGTGTGGGCACGGATGGCTAAGCCCAATGAGATGGCGTGACACATTCCTCGTCCCTCCCGCTGAGGACGACGACGAGGCTGCGGCTGTGGAAGGGACATCATTTAGAGTCATCTGGATGGCGCATTGTGAACTCGAGTTCTTCGTCTTTGTCTTCTCTTCCGGCACTGGACAATGGCGAGATGTTCCATCTCAGAGTTTGAGTGATTTGTCTACTGGCTTGTTAGGGCCAGCGTGGACAAGACTTTTCGGCTGGCGACAGTTTGCCTATGGCTGCTTTTACTGGATGATGGAATCGAAGGAAGGAATGAAAATGTTGGTGCTCAACACCGCGAGGTTGGAATTCTCCATTCTTGAACCCCCACCCGAGGCCAATGGTACATTCATTCCTAATATGACAATGGTGGAGACAGGGGAAGGCATGACTGGGTTATTTATGCTTGCATGTGGCACATCTAAGCTTCGTCATAGCATTAGGCGATACAACAGTGGAAGTTCCAGCCAGTGGCAGAACGAGAAGACAATCTCACTGGCTCCTAGGTACTCGTTAATAAGTTCATCGGGGAGCTACTTGTTCTTGTACCACCATGGGAGCTCAACACATGATCGAGGCTATTTCACGCTTGACATCGAAACATTCCAGCTTCAGAAGGTGTGCAATGTTGACATCTATGAACCACACCCATATAGCAACTTCCCACCATCCTTGTCGTCACCGACAATATAATTTGGTAAACTTTCGGACACGTCCTAATTACTCTATCTTTTTATTATTATCACATAACCTGCATGATGCTTTATTACTTCATCATTATGATTGGTGATTCTTTTTTTTCCCAGTTTGATAGTTGCTACATTCTCTATGCTCTTGGCAAAGCAAACCGAGCAGAGGAAAATGGCGGAGACTTATTTATTTGTTTCTTCTAATTGGCTAATGCAGTTTTAAGGTCACCAGAGAACTAAATGGAAGGATCGTACACACTGTGAGTACCATTCTGGTGGCTTCGTGGAACTGTGAAAAAGCAAGGTTTCAACTATTTTTGGGAAATGGTTGTTATGGCCAGTCTAATGGAAAAAATAATACTAGCTTAAAACAGGATATTGCTACCACTTCACCATTGGTTTTTGCACCTTGAAAAATATCTATTCCATTCAATTAGGACTTCTCCACGTTTCTCTTGATAGATATATGGAGGCAGGAATTTCTTGCTTGGTACCATAAATAGCTAGTGCGACCCATAAACTGATCTCATTATGTTCATTTCTAATAAATATCAGGATGCACCAGCTTGGTATGGTTGCAAATAATATCCTGAGTCATTGCTACATACCACTATGGCCCCGTTTGCAAACCATGTAGGCTTTTCCACGTGTAATCAGATTACCCTTGTATATTGCTGTGCACAAACAATACTGATGGTTACAAGTGAAAACACCTTTCATTTTCTGTATGTATGAAAGGTAATAGAAGCATGTAAGCATATGAATTAAAATAGCACTACCATTTTATGAGATTTCTTCTGTATAATAATATTTTGTCCAAGAAGCTTTATCCGAGGAAAAAGACAAAAAGGAGTGCGTGAACATGATAAAATTCCATGAAACCTGCCGAGTAGGCACAAAAATAATAATAAAATAATCACATAATTTGGACTCATTAATCGTGGAGATGTTTAGTACTCGTAGCCAGTAGAGGCGATCCATTTAGCAAGCTATGATCAAAACTGGGTGCAAGACATTCAAGGTGAGCTCTCATTCATGGTGCATATTCAAGAGGCTCATCTCTGTCAGGTCATCGCCTCTATGCATCGAAATACCCACAATCTGGGTTAGTTCGCTTGGCCTTGCGATGCTTCTGGGAAGTACAATGCTAATTCAGTTTACAAGATACTTGCTTGATGAGATAGCCCACTGCTTGTTGCATCTAGAGAAGTTGGCTCCCCTCAAGTGGAAGATATTTGCATGGCTTGCGGTGCAATATCCGATTTGGACCTTTGACTGAAGCACATGTCATGGCTTGTGGGACGTGCCTTTGCCTTGCTATACCTGCTTGAAGGAGGAAGATAACATGGATCACATTCTTGCTCATTGTTTCTACACAAGGGGGGTATGGCACTTATGCTTTGATTCCCTTAGAATTAACATACAATATGTGGAGACGAATATGACTTTGAGACAATGGTGGCTTCAGCAAAGACACATTTTTCACGGACCAGTGAAACAAGGTTTCGAATCTCTCGTCATTGGGATTGTGTGGTCTCTTTGGAAACAACACAAAGCGATGGTTTTCAACAGAACCCAGCAGCAGAGAAGACCTACTCAAACTACCTTTGCAAATTCCTGACGAGAATGACGACTGGATGAAAGCTAGTCTTGGTTATGCTAGAGGCTTTCAGACATCCTTTGGTTTAGAGGAATCTTGTAGGAATTTCATAGGATAGGATTTCTATAGGAAAAATTCCTTTAGAACCCTTTGATCTGAAGGAATGGAATCCTATTTCTATGGAGGAATTCTTACTATCCTTCACATTTCATAGGAAAATAAACATTAGCCTAGACTCAATGGAAAAAATCGTACGATGTGAATCAAAGGGCATCTCCTTTCCTATCCCTACTCATAGGATTTGAGATACATGTCATCTCATTTTCTATGACTTTTTTATTCCTAAGATTTTTCCTACCCTATGAACCAAAGGAGACCTCAATGTTTCCTGAGATAGTGACCTAGTTTATTTTAGGGTGTGAGTGTGAGTTCGCATCGCGGTAGGCTTCTTATAATTATGTTTTCTATATTCTATAAAAAGATGGTACACCTTTGAAGCACTCTTCAAAAAATCTAATGGAATAACACGACGGTATCATTACATCAACTAGCTATGAGCCAGTTGCTTACATCTGCCAACATTTTACTTCGCGTTGCTCTGCTCATCAAAGAATGCGCTAAATTTCCTGCATCTAATAATTTCAGTGATTATCCCAACTACTAGCAATAGACTAATAGTGTATTTGAAAAGCACGTTAGTATTATGAAAACAACCAATTCATGCCTCACACTTGGTACCAACGCTTAACTGGAGTATACAGCAAAAAACTACCACATTACAGGTTATGTCTACAAAAAACCACCATTTTTTTAATCTTTCAAAAAACTACCACAAAATTAGTTTGCTGTTCCAAAAAAACCTAGTTGCCTAACAATTAGATTTTAAGTGAGCTTATGATACAGAGGGCCCGCGCGTCAGGTCTGATGTGGCATGAGAGTCAACATTGTTAGTTTTGACGGTTAGGTTCACTGTTATGACATGTGGAGCCCACATGTCGGTCCCTTAATAAAATTTATATAAACAATCAGATCCTGTAAGTTTTTGGAAAAGCAATCAAGTCCATGTAACTTAAAAGAAAGCAATCCGGTCCCTGTGACTTCCGAAAAAAAAGCAATCGGGTCCCTACAAAAAGGAAAAAGAGAATGGGTCCCTACAAACCTACAAAAAGGAAAAAAAAAGCAATCGGGTCCGCCGGCGAGCTCATCCCCGGCACCGTCCCTGCTGTCCTACCTTGGCGGAGGAGCTCCCTGCTACCGACTCTTGCACTCCCTCACCTGACCTCCTCCCCGCGATAGCTTGCACAACGGCGTCCCACGCGTGCGGCGTCCACCTTGCTGGACGAGCTCGACTGTGCGGCACGAACAGTTGAGCAGAGCGGCCACTGAGCACGCCACCAACGGCGAGGTGGCCGGAGGACCTCGAGCGGCCACATCCCGCCCATTGAAGAGGACCACAGGCGGCCACCAGAAGCTGCATGACGGCGCGCCGGTGAGGCTGCACGGAGACAGCCACCTCTAGCGGCCCAAAGTGCAACTGCAACCCACTCCTACAGGTTGCAGCGCTCATGGCCGTTGCTGCATACCGGGGGGATTGCAGCGGCGGCAGCAGAGTTGCCGCATCCAAGCGGGGATGGCGCGGCGGTGGCGGTGCTGCATGCCAGCAGGAATGGCGGCGGCGGCTCGTCCATGGAAAAGGGAGGAGGAGGAGGAGAGAGGAGGGCTGGAGGTGTGGAGCGCCTCTCGGGATGGCGGCGGCGTTCACCGGCGAGTACGCGACAGTGAGGCAGAGGTCAACCCGCTCTATCAGGGTGCTCTGTCCCTTTGATCGCTGGAGGTGGGAGGAGAGGTTGACCCTGACTTGTGGGCTCAACATTAAACTTAATAGTCAACAAAATGGTCAAATGATTTTTCTCCTAACACGTGGACCCCCCCCTGTCATAAACCAGATCAAAACTTAAGCACTTGGTCATTAGTGTTTTTTAAAACAGCCAACCAAAATGGTGGTAGCATTTTGAAAAATTAATAAAAGTGGTAGTTTTTTAGGCATAGCTCGTAATGTGGTAGTTTTATGCTATATACTCGCTTAACTGACTACCTGGCCTTTGTCAGCTCCATTGTCACTCCTTTTGACTTGTGACTCTTTGTGTTACGCCACGACATAAATGTGTTACGCCACGACATAAAATATGCATATTTGTTGTTTTAACGTCGAAGATATAGTGTGAAGGATCTTGACCCCCCCCACACACACACACACTATTTCCTCGGTGTACCGCCTCAGGGCTTTTTCTAGTAGGCCAAGTACAAGCCATGCTCCTATATCATGTGGACATGGCCAACTGTTGATACTGCTTCACCCCTTTCCACGCCAAGGCAAAGATCTCTCACGTGATGGTTTACCAACTCAAGATGCCTCTCACGTGATACGGTCATCGGCACCTACCACTGATGCGTCCGGATCTTTAGTATGTTGCACAACAAGTCCACCTCCACATGCATGCCCCGACAAACGAGCACCGAAGCCTTGTAAAGTCTATCCTTTGGTAAGTCAAGGGCACCCTCCACCATTGTATGTGCATCTTCAGCTCTTTGCACTCCAGATCATCGCCTATTCATACGTCAGTTGGGTCGGTTGCTCGGACACACGTCGGGTACTATGTGTTCCTCAACTTCTCGTCGATACCTTTGTTGTTCAAGCGGCAAGCAACCGTCTCACGCTTCAGTGTGGAGGCAAAATATTCCGTTGTCGCGGAGACCCATTGGTTGCACTAACTCCTTGATGAGCCGCATAGTCAGGTTGGCAATGCAACTATGTGCTATTGCAGTAATGCATTCATCATGAATCCGGTACACCACCTTTCGTACCAAGGCAATTATGTGCTACGACAACTATGTGCTCTACGAGACCACACGCGCCACTCGCAATGAAGCTCCACTGCAGCCGGATGCGGACGCGTCCACCAGCTGCGCGTCCTACGCGCCGCCGTCCACTTTCAGGGGCACACGTGGCAGGTGGACGGTGACGGACCATCGATCACGTCCATCATCGACCTCACGTCCACCGGCACCGGTGAAAGACAGGTCGCGGACTCCTCCAAGAATGAGTAGGGCATGGGAGGTGGTAGGGCATTGTGTCCCAAGTGGACCGGTCCGTCTACCATGTTCTCTTCTTCCTCGATGGAGACCCCACCTTCACTTCACGACTTTCGAACCCCATCACCGTTCATGGAGACGCAGATGGAGGATGTAGTCACCGATATGGAATACAAAGGAAGTGGACGCCGGCCACCGCCGTAGGATAGGTTAGGGTCAGAACACTTTTTAAATCTAAATGTTCGAAATGTAATGAAAATTCACCGTGTTGCATGAATCATCCGATTTATGTGAAAATCCGTCGTGTTTGCATGAATTTTCTTAGCAGACGGATACCGTAGCAAATTTACGGGTCAGCGTTGGACATGCCCTAACATCATGACAAAGGGGTGACCATTCTTATTTGTGTCCATGGCTATGATAAATAGAATGTGTGTTGCATTTCTGTCATTCTCCTGAACTCAAACCAATTATACACGGAAAAAAAATCAACACTAAATATGGTGCCACGGATGTGATCAAATTACAGATCAAATTTTTTTCGCTAAAAGGAACCCAGATTTATAGATTGCTAGTGATACAACGAACCCCAACAAAGAAAAGCCGACCAGGCTCACACACAACCGCGAGTTGAGGGCTCGCTGCCGCTCACTCTGTATTAAGTCGAAGTGATTGTGATCTACTCTGTGTGTACAAAGGAAGTGATATGCATGGTTAATTATCTGCCCTGTTGTGCAAATTGTGCTGCATTCCTGGACATTGAATGAAAGGAGCTAAAAGTAGAGCAGTGAAGAGCTGGGCTGGCCTGGCTACATGGTTATGTTTTACTGCTTGATGAACACAAGAATTGTTGGCAGGCAACTACGGGATTCACGGGAATGTTAATCACCTTGCTCTGTGCTGTGACAGGTTATGTTAATTTAACTTTTCTAGCAGGATAAACCACCGGAAGTTTTGAAAGAAAACTGCTGATGATGCGAGTGTTGGTTGTCCGTCCAGTGCTATCACTCGGAAATTAACCACAGGTCGGTCACCAAAAGGGTACCTTTGGCTCGGTGTGGTCCGCGATAAGGTCATCCATAACAAACATGGAGTTTATCTTATGTGCCTTGATCTGACTATGGTTGGCAAAAGCATTAACATTTTGTTTCTGTGCACCAGCATGCTAATCAAGACTGGCAGCACCTCAACTTCAAGTTTTTGTTGGCAGTGGCACTTCTAGTAGGCAAATGATCACCATCCTTACAAGTCTTCAAGGCAGTTTGATTCCTGACACAGAAAGGAAAAATATTCCCAATTTTATGTTTCAGTCTCAAGTATGTGTTTCCGTTCATGCAAGTTGTTGCAATTTTGTCCACTTGCGGAAGGTTGGCTATGGCATTGCCAGTGGAAGCGTCGCAGCTACCGATTGCTTTTACAGTTTTATGTATTTTTAAGTATTTGTTTCACTATGTTTACGCGCCCTTGTCATGTTGCGAATGCTAAGACCTAGCATACGCGATCTGTCCCTCTTTATTCACGAGCTATCGAGTATCTACAATTTGAATACACTTATGGTTCTGTGTTTCTTTTTCTGGAGGTGTTCTTTCCTTTTTTTTTTCCTTCTTGTTGTTCTCCCCCATACTCCTGATACTAGGCTTGACTATGGCCTGCTGCAACTACTTTTGCGGCGCTCACATAGTCGCTCATGTAATTGACTTCTGTCGCCCAGGCTTTTTTTGCCTGTTTTGAAATGGATAAGGTAGAGACTGCTCTACCTTTTGTTTAAAAAAAAAGAAAAGAATACACTTATAGTTTTGGGGTATTGTACAGGTTTGAAGGAGGAGCTGAGAAGGAGATGGTGGAACAAGCTCAAGCGCACAGCCAGGGTATTGCTAATGTGGATGCCGGACATGAGGCAGCGTTGATGATTAGAAATATTGGTGAGGCTACGACGCAACTTGAGAATCAACATTTTTTTGTTTGTACTTTTTCCCATGTCCATTTTATAATTTTTGTATACATTTTTTCGTACACATCGGAAACATTTTTCTATACATATTTAACATTTCATAAATGCATGGTTAACATTTTTTTACTTTTATATCTAAAGTAATTTTTAAAATAGATATATTCAGAATATTTTGAAATACAAGCGAAAGTACATAAATAATACAAAAAAAGAATGCATTAAGGTGAAAAAAATGAAATAAGAAAAGCGCTGAAAGCCTTTGTCCATGTTGGGCCGGCGCAATGGGGCGACATCCTTCAGCAAGACGTCCTACTGTCTCGCTTGAAGAGAGACAATGGCACGCTCCTAGGTACCGCGAGAGCTATATCTCGCATCACCTGACATAGAAGGAGCTCTAGCGCGAAGGATTTCACTCTTCCGGTTGTTTCTAGGCCACCTCTTTTTGCTTTATTTGGCCATTGGCTTCTCGTTGTTCGATCGCTTGTTTGATCGTGGGTTCTGAGCCAGTTTTATTCTGTTTTTTATTTTTTCTATTTTCCTTTACTTTCTGCTTTGCTTTGGGTTTTGTCTGTTTCTTCAATGTATTCCTCGGTTTTTTGTTTCTCCTTCGTTTTTTCACCGTTTTGTTGTATTCCGATTTTACTGGTTTTTTATTTTATTTTTTCTTTGGTTTTATTTTGTTCCTTCCTCCAATTTATTTGTTTTTTTCTTTTCTTTCCTATTTTATTTAATTGTCTAATGTTTTTTGTATCTTTCTTAGTTTTCATCAGTTCTCTTTATTTTTCTTTCGGTTTTTCCTTGGTTTCCTCAATGGTTTTCACGGTTTTTCTTGAATTTTCTGATTTTATTCATTTATGCGGTGTTTCTTTCTTCCATTTCTTCGGTTTTCGCCGCTTTTCTTTGTCCTTTTCTTTTTTGTTCAACGTATTTCTACATTTTTCATACACATCTATATATTTTACATATACATCAACAAACTTTTTTATATACATGTTTAACATTTTTAAAATACATAATTGACATTCTTTAAAAATTTATGTTTGATGACTAATTATAATAAATGCATGTTAGGTATTTATATGCACTCATTGTGGCGATGAAACCACGTTGTACCACACCTAGAACCAACTGTGCGAGTTCTTCATCGCCAACGAGACTGCCCAGTCGGTTCATCTTGACATGGATTTCCGCACCCTCACGTAGGGCGATCTGCGGGTCACAGATTACTATGGGCGGCTCAAGGCACTGGCGGACGTCGACAACATGATCGCCAATTGGACACTGAAATTAGAGATGTTGCGTGACCTCTCTCGACTGTTTTAGGTGATAGCCACGGTCTTGCCGATGCAATCCCCCTTCAACTAGGCCCGCATGTGACTTCTTCTTGAGGAAATCAGCCAGGACGCTCGTGACCGTGCGGATGGATCCAACGTCCTCATGATCGGCCTCAGGGGCGGCGGTAGTTCATCCGGCGGTTCTTCCAGCAGCGCCTCTTCAAGTAACTGAGGTGATCTAGACAAGGCACCGGCAGACGCGGGCGCACACGCTTGTAGGGTGGCAATGCTCACGTTCGTGGCCGTGGACACGACCCGTAGCACGACGGTGCCAGGGGGCTAGACGCCCTAGATGGGATATTTCACGCCTCGGGGTGTGCCTTTCCCTCCCGAGGGGCATGCGCCCTGGTTGCCTCCCAACGCCACCGGTGTGCTCGGGCCTTGCATTGGCGAATGGTACCTCGACTCGGGCACTTTATCGCACCTCACAGGGAACCCAGGGAACCTTAGCTCCTTTTGTTCTCCATCAAAGTTATCCTCTTCGAGCATCATTGTTGGAGAAGGGTCACATCTCCCCATCCTTGCCACTGCTTCTGCCAAGCTAACCTCCCAGCCCTCCTACCTTAACAACATCCTCTACTCGCCTCATGTTCTCACAAATCTCATCTCTGTTAGTCGCTTTTGTATACTTTGTCACTATTGAGTTTTACCTCTTTGGCTTTGTTGTAAGGATCTAGCCACTCAGACCCCCCCCCCCCCTCATGAGTTGCAGTAGCTATGGGTAGCTCTATTCGTTCTCCGGAGGCACCAACACCCGCTCTGTTAAGCTCTCCGTGGACGTCTGCAACCTCTGGCATCTAAGATTAGGACACTCTAGAGCTGCCTCCCTTTCTCGCATGTCACTTAATTTCCCGTCATCATGTAATAAACCTCTCCACCCCGTGGTTCTTGCGAAGCATGTCAATTAGGTCATCAAGCTCGCGCAGCCTTTCCCGGATTCCATGTCATTTACTACTTCCCCTTTTCAGCTTGTCCATTATGACCTTTGGACCTCACCAATTGCAAGTTGCTTGGGATTCGAATATTACTTCATTATAGTGGATGATTTCTCACATTTTCCGTGGAGTTTCCCTCTTCGTCACAAATCTGACGTTGCCGCCTCCCTAGAGCATTTTTGTGCCTATGTGCTCACCCAACTCCACGTTTTCATACGGTGCATACAATGAGATAACGGTGGGAAATTTCTCAACGTCTGCCTCCGCACGTTCTTATCCGATCGCGGTGTCGCCCTACACCTCTCTTGACCCCATACCACCCCCCAAAATGGCAAGCCCGAGCATGCTATACATTCAACCAGCAACATTCTCTACACTCTTCTTCTCCAAGCCAGATGTCGCCCCCCTTTTTGGGTCAAAGCCCTACACACCACCAACTACCTTCTCAACATGCCCTCCTCCCGTGTCATCTCCAACAACACTCCACATTTTTTTTCTCTACGGCACCTCTCCAAACTATTCTTCACACCTTTGGTTATTTGTGCTACCCAAACCTATAAGCTACCATGCCCCACACGTTAGCCCAACGCTCCGTCCGCTGCGTCCTTCTCGGCATGCATCTTGAACACAAAGGTTATCGCTGCCTAGATCTTGAAACACACTGTGTAATTACCTCCCAACACGTCGTTCTTGATGAAAATCAATTTCCCTTTGCTTCCACCTTGCCAAGCCACACCGGTGCACGAGAAAATCCTACCCCAGATGTAGAAAATCCGGCCCCTTCCCAACTACCACCCAATATCCACCTCGGATCGCCCACCCCACCTGCTCCCACACATCATGTCTCAGGATCTCTCGTGCCTATGGATTGCTTAGACCGGGCCCCACCTACCATTCTTGTCATGACCCCCATTCTCAACGTGCATTCAGCACCTACGCCCTCTTGCCCCCGGTCCCACACCCACCACCACCAGCCCAGCAAATCTTCCTCACCTCCCGTGCCCTGCCCACTCACTACCACTCTCCACATGCATGCATCACCCACCCCAGCCTGTTCACCACCTACGTCGCCCATGCATGCACCCTTCCCCCACGAGCCATGCCTGTTGCACCACCTAAAAACCTACATAACATGGTGCACATGAGAAAAATGAGGGTTTATTCAACCCGGCAAGCTCATGGCCATAGCTACCTTTCCCAGCTCTATTTCTCCTATACCAGCCAGCTATAATCCACCCTAAAGGACCCTAACTGGTACAATGTCATGCTTGAGGAGTATAATTCTTTGGTGCAAAAAAAGTGGTCTTTGGATACTTGTCCTGCGGGTGTCAACTTGGTGTCTGGGAAATAGATATTTCACCATAAAGGGCATCCGGATGGCTCCCTCATTCGGTACAAAGCCCGTTGGGTGCTACGTCGCTTCACCCAGCAGCCAGGGGTGGAGTATGGCGAGACTTTCAGTCCAATGGTGAAGCCAACCACTATCCGCGTCATCTTAAGCATCGCCATCAGCAACAACTGGACCATCAATCAACTTGATGTAAAGAATGCGTTCCTCAATGAAACTCTCGACGAGATTGTCTACAGCCAGCAGTCGGCCGGTTTCATCAACAGTGCATGGCCCAGGTTGTGTGCAAACTCCACAACTCCCTGTATGGGCTTAAGCAGGCGCCTCTTGCATGGTCTGTGTGGTTCACCTCTTTCCTCATCACTTTGAGGTTTGTGGCTTCACTGAGTGACTCGTCCTTGTTCATGCTCCGGCACGGCTTGGCAGTGGCTTCCTACTTTTATATGTCGACGATATCGTACTCACAAACTAGCTCCACCACCCTCCTCGCCTCTATCACCACCTTGCTCACCATCGAGTTCTCCATGACAAATCTCGTCGCACTCCACCATTTCCATGGCATAAACATGCAGTGTAGTGCTCGCGGCATCTTTCTGTCCTAGCAACAGTATGCTCTCGAGATCATTGATCATGCTTCCATGCTCAACTTCAAGTCAAGCCTATCACTATGCCCGTTGACACAAAAGCTATAATCTCCGCCCATGCTGGTGATCCTACTCCGAGCCTTGTCTCTTCCGCAACCTAGTTGAAGCGCTGCAATATCTTACAGGTTTGTCTGGTCATGCACTAGGCCCTGATATAGGATATGCCGTCCAACAGGTTTGTCTGGTCATGCACTCATCGTGCAATCCTCATTTCACCCTACTTAAGCGCATCCTTCACTACCTCCGGGAAACTGCACCCATCAGGCTGCTTCTTCGGCCTTCATCATCGTCCCAGCTCATGGCAAACACCGGCGCTGACTGAGCCGGGTGCCTCGACACCCATCGCTTAACGTCAGGATACTGCATGTACCTCAGCGACACCTCATCTTCTGGTCTTCTATGCAGCAGGCTATGGTGTGCAGGTCTAGTGCGGAGGCGGAGTACCGAATTGTGGCCAACGCCCTCGCTGAATCGTATCGGCTTCGACAGCTTCTCCAAAAGATTGGGCGTCCAACCACACGTGCCACGATCGTCTACTATGAGAACATCTCGACTACATACCTCTCCTTCAACCCCGCCAGCATCAGCGCACAAACCATGTGGAGATTGATTTCCATTTTGTCCATGATCGTGTGACCTTTGGATATGTATCCATGCTTCATGTTCCCTCTATGTCGCAGTTCGCCGGGTGTTCACAGAAGGGCTCCCAACAAGCATCTTCGTTGAGTTCCGATCCAGCCTCCATGTCATCGAGGACCCCGTTTCCGCTGCTGGGGGTGTTGGAAAGCGGCTACTACCGAACCTACCTGACCGGGTATCACGCGCCCACCTCGCGCTCTTTGCGATGCATACCTAGAAATTGCTGGCTTGATTCAGATTTAGTAGGAAGCAACGGAAGAACAACATGGGAAGATCCAAAGATCAAAGGAAAATAAAAAGGAAACAACAACGCTATTCGCTGCAGATCAGCACTACACTTTCATGGTGAATCGCCATCCACTCATGACAACACAATGCAGCTCTGACTCCAATGGAGAAACGAAGAAGAACTAGGCAAGTTAACGCCACAGAAGATCACCGAATGGACCACCAGTCGCCTATCGTCGTACGCCACACGGCCCCGTTACCGTAGCTTTGACTTCAAAGCAACAAATAGCCGAGGCAGTCTCACGGGCACGCCAAAGAAGATCGAGCCGACCACCCAACCAATGCCATGTCTCTGATGGCAATCATCCCCGTCATCGTTGCCACAGGAGCATAACCGCCCACACAGCCTGGCGGACACCCTTCCATGAGCCTCCATCCACCACCGTCATGAGCCGCGGGACCCTCTAGCCGAATCCACTTGCAAGACAATGCCCCCAAGAGGGAAAACGGTGCCGAGCTCACCGACTAGCACCGCCATCGTTCGATCTGGAAGACCGGATCTAGGGTTTCCCTCGGAGAAAGTCGGGAAGGGATCGAGGTGAGAACTGCGACGTCGATGCCTTTAGCAAGGGAGGTGCCGCCATCGACGACTCCGGCCGCAACCGGAGTACGACTTTCGCCGGCAGCTAACCCGCCCAAACCCAAAACTCGGCCAGCCCACCGGCTGCTACCTCCCCGACAAGCAAGCTCAGCACCACACCTCGGTCCTGCGCCACACATAGCAAGGACCCACCTGCCGCAGACCCCCAGAAACCCATGTCGGGTCCCGAGGCCTGCGGATCTCACATGTCCGGTGGACCAGAGCCACCGCAGAAACCTCCTCGCGCAGCCACCGCATGCACCTCCAAGCTCGCACTGGATGCATCGACAAAAACGGTCACCTACCCGTTGTGCTGCTGATAGAAGCCACCAGGACACCGCCCAGCAGATCCAAGCTAGTGCCGCCGACCGCGCTCCTCCCGCGACGAGGACGCTGCAGAACCGTGATGGGAGCAACGCCTAGGGACCATGCACAATCTCCTCCTTGTATATATATGACAACCGTCACAATGTCGACCACTGCACCCATCCACGCATGCCCGCCCACCTGCCCGCCGCGTCACCCGAACGCCACTCTGCAGCCGAGCAGCCCGCACCGCCCGAACCAGAGGAGGGGAGACAACGAGAGGCCCGCCTTCGCCGAAGCCATGCGGGCTTGCCGGCGGCGTTGGGTGAGGCAGCGGAGGAGGGCTGGAGTTGGGCGGCGGCTAGGGTTAGCGTCCGAGTCTCCCGGAGGATGTGGGGGGACTGTAAAAATGGTAGTATCACATGTTTACATACTAATTTTTTTTCCAGATATGTTTACATACTAATCCTTGCCACAAATATATTTTGCGGGGTTATCCTTGCCCCAATTAAGGTCACTCATGAATTAAGCTAAAACCAGTGGCTCCAACGCTTCAAAACTATGACGTTTTGATACAAAATTTCTGATCCATTACAGTTTCTTTTTGAGATGGTGATCTTTCAGTTTTTAATAGTCATCATCACACAGTGAAGGTTTTTCTTTTGACAGCAATCACGTCACGGTGAAGTTAGCCCGATGTGCAGATTATATGTGCAAGCAAAGCAATCAGGATGTACATTTTCCAAAACGCCCTTCACAATGTCCAAATTCCAGTCATAACTGCTCCTTTCCCCAAATCCCACAATCCCGTGCTAATCCTCTATCTCAGCCTTTCATTCGTGTCCATATTTTATTGAGATATGTGCATATGGCAGTTGGTGCCAGACGCTTAATCGTTAATCTTTTGCCGCGAAGTCTATGAATTTTTAGCCTTATTAGGCCACTATTCATGACATGAATTGACGTGCGCAGCTACAGTTGTCTTGGCCCGCTCACCGCTTTACTCCCCCTGCCTTCCGCACGCGAGCCTGCCAACACGCGATGGAGACGCGAGGAAGTAACCCGACCAGGTGGGGGCCCGAATAGGAAGGGGCACACCACGTGCAGTACCACGTTGCATGCGCTTAGTTTCCTTTTAAATCTCCACGATGCATGCTACTCTTTCCTCTCTAATTTCTTATTAAAGGCTCCATCTAATCTCAGCCCCCCTGATTTCAAGGATGGGCCCTCCTTAAATTCCTATTAAGCCTCATCTAATCTTTGCCCCCTGATTGCACTGGTGGGCCTTTGTAATTTCCTATTAAACAAATGTGCTAATTTTGTGTTAAGCCTCCACGTAATACTGAAGGAACAAGGCTGCGCTGTGCACTATCCAAATAAATTGACTGGTCAGAAACCGCGCGCTGGCTGTGCCGGTGGACCCCGAGACCGAGACGGGGACAGCGCTGGCAGACTTGGGTGACGTGATGGGACAGCGACGGGTGTACCTACGAGGGAATCAATTCACTGTTTATGTAGCTTGCCTTTTCAGACTAATCACACTGTGGCAATACTGCGCTAGCACACATCTCAATACGGCGACCAACGGTACAGATAAGGGACACCGTGTAGGACAAGCTACAAAGAAACTTTGTGAAAACCAAATCGAGACCCGAGCAAGGGTTTCTCACCACCGGCGGCGGGATGGGCGGCAACGTGGCCAAACCTGCCATACCCAAGCACCACCACCAGTCCCCTCCTCCTCTCCTTCCGCCGCCGCATGGTCCCCGCGAAATGGCCTCTCTGCCGATCCCCGACGACCTCCTGCCAGAAATCTTCATCCGCTTGCCTACCCCAACCGATCTCGTCCGAGCCTCCGCCGCGTGTGTCACCTTCCGCCGCGTCGTTGCTGATCGATCCTTCCTCCGGTGGTACCGCAAGCTCCACGCCCCGCCCCTCCTCGGCTTCCTCAATCCACATAGCGGCTTCCACCCCGCTGTGCCGCCTCACCCCTCTGCGTCGGCAGCCTGCGCCGTTGCCCTTGCCGTCGACTCCTCCTTCTCTTTTGGCCCCGCGCCAGCCACTTCTTACTGCTGAACCGTCCGGGACATCCGCGACGGCCGCTTCCTGCTAGTCAGTGCCGGACATAATTTTTGGTGTGGAGAAATGGTGGTCTGCGACCCCTTGCACCGGCGATACATCCGGCTTCCACCAATCCCTGACGACCTAGCTGCTATGGTGGCAAACCTGGGTTTTTCTGAGACTTTCCTGGTTCCCCTGGGGGACGGCCATGATGATGAGGCAGCAGCTGCGGAAGAGACATCATTCACAGTCATGGGTATAGTGTACTGCGAAGCTAACGTCATCTCCTTTGTCTTCTCTTCCAGCACCATACAATGGCGAGCCGTTGCATCCCATAGTTGGGCGATATGTTACCTGGCTTGCTATCGTCGATAGAGGAGGGACTCTTCTGCTGGCGCTGGCACCAATACGTGTATGGCTGCTTTTACTGGATTTCAGCAGACTGGGAGTATGAAATGAAAATATTGGTCTTCGACACCCGGAGGATGGAGTTCTCCATTGTCGACCTCCCATCTGAGGCGAAACATGCATCCAGTAATGATATAACCATGATCGAAGCAGGAGAAGGCAAGCCTGGGATGCTTATCCGTGGAAATGACATATTTGGTCGTATTTATACTATTTGGAGAAATAATTGTGGGATTTCCAGCCAGTGGTGGAAGGAGAAGGTAATCTCACCCTCATTGGGCTGTGAGTACATAGAGAGCGGTTCAATGGGGAAGTACTTGGTCCTGAATCACTTGGGGGACTCATCACTCGAGCCAGGCTTATACATGTTGGACATAAAAACATTAGAACTTGAGAGGGTGTGTGCTTCGATAGTGCAAGGCTTCGCATATAGCAACTACCCACCATCGTTGTCGTCGCCGACAATATCAAGCGGTAACTCTCTCTCTCTCTGTTGCTTTTAGTTATTTTTTGCCCTTCATTGTTGTCACATAGCTTGTCTGACGCTTGATTGTTGAAAATCGTAATCGCTAATTCTTCTGTACACGTTCTCAGTTGCTTTTAGTCATTTTTTTACCCTTCATTGTTGTCACACAGCTTGTCTGACGCTTGATTGTTGACAATCGTAATCGCTAATTCTTTTGTACACGTTCTCTGTTGCTTTTAGTCATTTTTTACCCTTCATTGTTGTCACACAGCTTGTCTGATGCTTGATTGTTGGCTATCGTAATTGTTAATTATTGTTTACACGTTCATAGATGTTACTTCTTCTGTGCTTGTAGCAAAGCTAATGAGGCTCAGGAACATGGATAATGGATTGTGATTTATTTTTTAGTCTGTTTTGGATGCCACTGTAAGATAACAAGACAAGAGGAATGATCTTGAACACTATGAGCACCATTTTGGTGGCATCCTGAAGTCATAAAAGCCACTAGACCACAATGGTTATTTTAGAGAAATGTTTTTATGGTCAAGCTAACCAAGAAGGTATACAAGTCTAAAATTCTATCCACCTTTGATTATTTGACCTTAGAAACATTCATTCCAGGTAGTGGGAGTCGCTTTTTTCTCTTTTGATAGATATAATGAGGAAGAAAGTTACCTTTTCTTCATCTTTACATCTATAAACAGGGTGTTCCTGAGATTTCGGGGGCCCATGGCGAAATTTGAACACGGGCCCCCTTAATACAAACATCAAAATATAATATACATGTATGTTAAATGTTATCAATAAATACTTAAAGTGCATCGAAAGCTTTCTTATATATTTTTTAACATATTAACTTCCAAAATTTCTTGTCACACTATTTATAGTTCTCTTATAGGCCATTCTCCATTCTTATGTCCTTCGCCATGCTATCAAGATAATTCCAGTTTCTAGGATCATACATATCTAGAGTATAATTGGTTCCATGTCTAGACTAGCAAATTCTGTAGTTGTTGAATCACATTAAGTTCTCATAATGACTCTTATTGTTATCATTTGTTAATTGCCCTTGTTTTTTGGATTAACATGAGTTGTTCCTCCACAAAAACTATGTTCAAGCCATCTGGATTTCTTCAGCTGCTTGTATTACTCTAAAAAAATCATCGGTAGATCATCTCCATAATTTTATTAATTCATCTGCTCGTTTCCTCTCATTTCTCCTTTCCTTGCTGCCGGATGAATACACGTCTTAGATGATGTGCAATGCTAAAATCTAAATAAAAAATCAGTAACCAATGCAATGTTACAAAGGTATAGATCAATTCAATTAAAACCGTACCAATCATCAGTTTCTCACGCTAAACTAGATCATGATAATCCCAATAGCATATCTTCCTAAACTGAATATGTTGGGGGTTGAGTTGTAGTCCAGATCCGTGAGCACGCAGTTGTTGCACAGCGGATCTTGGACCTGTTCCTGTAGGATCAGTTTTGCTGGCCAAGCATACCAGGCGGAGGCCAGTGATGGCAAATCTTGGCGCCATCGCCGAAGGTCCTCGAGATCAATTCAAGTGCATCAGGAGAGGATCTTTCCGTGGCCATAGTTCGCGTATTGCCTAAGTTGACCTTATCTAGCGAAACCATTTGTATGCCTGATGTGCGCTACTCAGGGCCCTGTGACTCTTTTACTACTTTGCAATGTTGACAGCCAGACCCAATATGGAAAACACACCTGCTAGGGGCCCCTTTGGCGAGGGGCCTGTGGGCGGCTACCGCTTGCCCCCAGGGCCGGGCCTGTATATAATTTTATCGCATGGTGTTAACTTAAGATAAGATATAAGCAGGCATCGCTGGTATGGTTGCTAATGAAAACCAGAGCAATTGCTACCACTAAATTTTTTGCAAGGAGTACTATCCTGGCCAAAAATTGATCAAAAATATTTTGCATTCAAAGGGAGTAAATAGGCTATTTTCACAAACTGTTTGTTTTGAAGTGAGCTTCTTGAGATAAATTAGAGGCACCGTGTTTTTTCATTGTTTAAAATTTTGAACTTCTCACGAATCCTCCAAGGCGCATGCCAAATGCGATTAGTTTGTCAATTGTGGCTACTAATTCAGACCTCTGACTTTTTTTGGCTTGACTTGACTTGGAAAGTTGTGGTAAATTACTAGGTAATTCATGAAGTCTTGCAACAGAAAGGTACACTTCTCTTCTGACTTGTTAAGTTCTCTATGATTCATTTCTGAATTGTTGCATGCTTTTATGTTGCTGTGTATTTACTCTTGTGCCGCAAGGTACGATTGTAAACAAACAAAGGTGAGTGTTTTGAGGTCAGTATTACTAACTGGACCATGTCTCGTGTGTGTCGTTTGTTTTAAGCCCTAGTGTTTTATCACAACTATTCTGAAAACTTCTACATGTGTTTCCTCTTGAGCGATTTGCCAGTCGTTACCCAATATAAAGAACCGCCTTTTGTTCTTTTTCAGCCAACAAGCTTCTGAATGTGTACATTTTGTCCGTGCATAATTTTGAGATATTGGACAGGTATTGAGGAGGAGGTGCTGGAATAAGGTTATGCATAGATGCCCACCATGATGATGATGCAGATGGTGGAGGTAAGGCTGTGTTGAGGGTTGGAGATGGTGCCGATTGAGGTTCTCCTGCAACTTGGCGATAGGGTTGTAGTCTGCAGTAGGGTGCTTTGGGTCGCAATATGGTCATTTATATTCGACCTGTTGTTTACCTTGCCTTGTGTGGCTTGATCTGACAAACAATGGGGGTGTCTATGCCGCATAAGGTGGTGAGAGCATCATTGGCATTAAGTTTCTGTGCAATTAGTAAGTAATTAAGATTCTGTATTAAATCAAAGTGATTGTGATGTTGTTGTATTCCTGCTAATAGGTGTGCCTGCTATTGCTAAAACATAAAGTGTGTGGAATAAAGTCAGGTATCTGTAATGAAGGAGAAACGCCAATTTTGTCCTGCACATGCATAATAGGTGATATGGAACTAAGTTGCTATGTGTAGAAAGAAGTGAATCGCATGGTTATCTATCTGCTGTTCTGCTAATTGTGCGGCATCAGATTGCAATTTATTTGAATGTCAGTCAGTTGTTTTTTCATTTTAATCAGAACCAAGGTCGATGACACTGACAGTAGCGTGTATGTTTTGCTCTTATTTGGATGACAGTAGTAAGAGAGATGGTTTTATTTTGCCTATCTTGTTTTGGACAGATTATGTCAATTGTCACTACTAAGACCTACAGGAGCTCCATGATGGTGGTAGTATGATTTATACTCTAACAGTTATCTTAGCTTGGCTTTTCTAACATGCTTTAGCCGATTTGACATGGTTGGTTGTGGATTTTGATGGGTTGCAGATCCAACATGGAAGGAAGTATTTCTTGTTATATCTCTCTAATTCTGCCGAGGTCAATGTTATAGCATTGTTTGTTTTTTCATTTGTGCCCTAGTACTTTATCTTAGCTATTCAGTTTCTTCCCGTGCTTTTCTCATAAGGATTTTTCCCAGTGTTGCCCAATGTTTCTCCCTTAATATCAACAACTTGAATATGCACATAATTTTGAGATATCAAATTCAGGCAGGTGTTGAGGAGATTTGGAACAAGGTGCCAAGGCACTGCCAGCTCAATCAATAGCCCAAAGAGATCACCATCAAATGATAAAACTGTTTGTGGTCAGGCTGGTGTGTGGTGGATTGGAGATGGTTCTAATTGAGGTTGTGCTGTCACTCAGAAAATTAACCACATGTTGGTCATCAGTAGGGTACGTACCTTTGGCGCTATCTGGCACCTTTGGCACAAACAGGGCCAAATTGTCTCTTCAAAACTGTTCTGAAAAAGTGAAATGCCCAGCAAAATCTGGCAAGATTCCATAAAATTAATCTTATATACGTGAGCAATCCAGGAAATTTTCAGCAGATTGGGAGAATAATCAATTTCAATTTTCAGCTGCAAATTTTGACGTCAATTTCAGAGTTCATAGGAATTTTTGAAATAATTCTAATAGTTGAATAATACATACATGACTAATATGGTAAAGTTTCAGCCCATTTCAATCATTGATTTGAGAAATTCATGTTTCTTAACTTTTAGCTTGAAAATTGGAATAAATTTTGACAGAAATTTTAAAAGTATCCAGAAACTTCTGAGCGAATCCAGGAAAGTTTAATTTCATTTGGATCACTGGTTTGAGATATTCATGCATCTGAACTTTCTGCTTCAAAATTGAATGAATTTTGGCGAGGTCTTCTGTTCAATTTTTGTTCGTTGAATAAAAATTAGAAAACATATGACATGTGAACAGTAAAATAGGGGCATGGTGGTCAGTTCTGATCCTTTTTACAAATAACAGTTATGATCCTCTTTGAAAGAAAATGTAACGAGTGTCATATGGACATAGAAGGATTGTCGGACATGTCCATTGCCATAATATGGTCCTGAAACTTTGCAAGGGCATAAAAAGTTTTTATGCCTCGTACAAAGCCTGAAACATTTAGCAATTTTCAGGAGTCTTTCCAGAACTTACAACAGACATCGGTTGTTCAACATCAACAGCGTTACCTGATTGTAACATCCGCCCATTAAGAAATGAAATTAAGTACAAACGTTATCTGATTGTAATCTCTTCGAATGCATAAATAAAACAGTAGTTATCATTTAAATAACAACATGGGCAAGTCACAACCACAGTACAGCTAGGTAAATCACATAGCGTGCAGGTGCAGGTAAGTTCATATCCAAGTCATGACAAGTCTTTTGCACAACCTTGTGTTGCTAATCACCAAATCTCAAACAATCAGTAGGAGCTGTTAACTAAGGCTACTTCACTTCCCTTCCCAAAAAACATTAGGCCTTCAAACGATAATGCTCTTGCAGTTAACCAACCCTCCATCACTACCTTTAACAAAGAAATAAATAGGTCACTTGCAAATGCTCTAGCTGCTAACCGACGCTCCATCAGGACTGCCTTAAGAAATACTCCCTTCGTCTGGAAAAGCATGCCGCGGTGTCCAAGCACTAGTTGTTCAGAACCCGGATACAATTAGTGTGGCATGCTCCATTGCAGCAAAAGAAGGCACAGGGACTGATCCTGGGAGTTGTGAAGAGGTATCAGCAAAGGTTGTCGTTGAAACTGGCGGTGAATCTTATCTTATATATATATATATATATTTACTAATTGGAAGCACCATAGAAGCCTCCACGTTAATCGTGAAAAACTATTTTAAAATAACCATTAGATCGGAATTATGCGTCCAGGATTAAACGAGATAGGAAACGTCTAGGATTAAAAAGAGTCCATATGCGCTACGAAGTCCAGGATTCTTTTTTGCGGGGTAATGTACAGGGTTAAGGAACCACCTCACGTCATACAAGGGTAAAGAGTCCCTAAATCAGGTTGTGACAAGAGAAGAAGAAAATGTCCAAACTAAAATCAACTAACTAACTAAAGTTTTTCTTTTAAAAAATGTACTAGATGCATGCAGGGAGCCGATAAATATATATATGGCTCAATGTCACAGATGAACGTTGTCCTGTTCGCTAGAAATCTGCGTACAATATTCCAATATGTGGTGCATATATCTAGGTATGTGAACTATTTTTTTCTCATCCATAAATCACCATGCACACAATCACAAGGGATATACTCATGAAACAAATAAGCCCCGTCGAGACAAAGCACTCACACATATATACTACAAAATCCGTTTGCTGAAAATGTAGAAAGAATAGTGTCAATCTTTCTACAAAATACATGCCATGAATATATTAATAAATAAATCCTAGATTCTATTTAAAAATACAACATTTGCGAAACAGTGCAAGCGCATAAGAAAACCATTGTTTTTCTGAATTTTGCGCATGACGTCTTAGTTTTGCATCTAAGGAAGAAGACCACAATCATGCCATAGCACCTAATATTTTTTTAATAGTTACTAAAATGAGAATGCACATAGCCGTGTGCTGGATAAAGCAATATATCATAGACTAGGACACCGGCTAGCCGCTCATCGCCTAACAAATAATAGCATCACCACTTTTCTCATTGGCTCATTTAGGATGTCAGAAGTATCAGTTAATTTAAAAAAATGTACAAAGTAAATTTTAAAATGTTACATGCAAGCATCCAATAACTTAGGGGAGCTTTTAGAATATCCGATCAAACAATTAAATTTCATTATTGAATTTAAAGATATAAGAATGACTATTAGAATATTACAGTCCAAATAAAAGAAAGATTCGACCAGAAAACTAGAAATATTGGGAATTATTGAAAAGATGAGAAGGCTTCCAAGAGTTCAAAAAAACTTCGACAAGTTCGATGAACTTACAATCATTTTAAAAGTACAAGGATAAGTTTAACATGAGTCGCGACCCTTTCAGAGGCGCGGAACTCACCAAGGCAGGGGCATCGGTGAGTTAGATACCAATGTGTCGATAGGATTGAGAGTGACCGGCATAAACTAACCATGTAGAATGGTTGTTGCAGCATGTTTTAATGGAGTATATATTAACCACATGTATGCATGTTGAACCATGGCGTAAACATGCCAATAGTAATCAGTTCAGAGTAAATCGTAGATAATATATGTACAATAATGTTAACAAAAAAAGCATAGTCATATCTATTTAGTAATTGCTAAAATAAGAACCGTTAAATTATTTATATGGTGTCACCAATCTTGGTTGTGGCATAAACCTTATAATATTTTATATACTATGAAAATAGGTAGTAAAATAGTAAATATTGATCTAAATATTTTTTATGTATTTTCTACGGGACTTTAGACAAAACAATACTTACAAAAACTCAATAGCTAATATTATAATTTCCGTGTAGTAGTCCATGCAATATTAAAAATTGCTAGCCCGTGCGTTTGCACGGGTTGATGACTAGTATGTATATATTTACTAATTGGAGGCACCATAAGATCTTCCATGTTAATCCACATCAGCAAGATTAATTTAGCCGTTAGATTAGAAATTTAATGGTTATGATCTATGAAAACAATGTTAATTATTTATTTTTAAAGAAAATCATCACGTAGATATACAAACATTAAAAGGAAATAGATCTACCCATAAAAAGGAAAAGAAAAAGTTCCTCAGCACCCACGTCCTCCAGCAAAAAGTTTGAGCGAAAAGAAAACGGAAATCCATCACATAAATAAAAACAAGTCCTCATCACCCACGTCTCCCCTTAAAAAACGCACCCACATCTATTTGTAAACAGAACACCACGTACGTGTAAAAGGAAGAGTCCTCCACACCCACGTTCCAGCAAAAAAAAAGAAATGCATCACGTAAAAAAAGTTGTCAGCACCCTCGCTCATTAATTGATAACAAAACCATGCGTACATGTACAAAAGAGAGTCCTTCACACCCACGTCCAAGTACCAACAAATAAAAATGAAATCGATCACGTACAGAAAAAGTAATCCATCATGTAAAGAAAATTCCTCAGCACCCATGCCAAATAATTGAAGAGAAAAGACACCGTGTACATGTACAAAAAAGAGTTCCTCACACCCACGGCCAAGTTCCAGCAAACAAAAATGAAAACAATCACGTACAGAAAAAAAGGATCTCAGCCCCGCGTGCAACCAATGAAGAAAAACACATCCACGTTGAAGTTCCAAAAAACAGAAAGCACATCTGGCTCTTCGGAAAGAATAATCTAACGATGGTTTCGCTACTTTTATTTAATTTTTGCTAATACCATCTTACTTGGTGTTAGAAAACAAACACAAATACATGTGTTGGAAGGTATCTAGGATGTTCTACATACATGTGTACAAAACAATGGCTCCATGAAATCAGTTTTCGCACGAATATATAATGGACTATATTTTTATTTAACTTGACAACATTCGAATATTAAGGAGTTATTCTTGAGAAACACTTCATTAATATTATTATGTTTCCTAGGTTGATAATGTTCTCATATTGGAATTGTTTTCGGTGAATATGTATGGTAACCCCTGGATCTACATAGTCCACTACAAAAGGTGCTACTAAAATTTATTTATGCTAATAATTCTTAGTCATATTTTAGTTCCAAATAAATTTAGTGATGAAAAAATTGCTAAGTTTATGTTTGTAGTTAGACATGTTCTGTTTTCTTACATTGCTATATTTTTTTGGTGAGACATTGGACTAACCAACAATCCCATCATACTAATAATTGGCTTCTTGGGGTTGGATTCAAGAATGTTAGCATTTCCTTCAAAAAAATCATCCCATCTCATAGAGTTTAGTACGTTAAATGTTTAGTTACTCGAACTATAGGGCATATTTAGTACACACAAAGATATGTTTGCCAAATTTATAGGAATAAGAAGCCCACCATGTTTTTAATTTTTTCTTTTTAATGGGAAATAGCCCTAGGTTTATATTGTCAAATGAATTTTTTTCACCTTTGTGCTTAAGTCATCATGGTTTCATTTTATTTAACCGCAACTGTAAACATATATGCATTAACACATGAACCTGTACTTTGTTGACTTCAAATATTGTTTGTCACTCTGAAGAAACTTAAAACCTATTATTAGCTATTTCACACAACCTATTAATCTCAACTATACTTGATGTTACCTAAGATTACAATGACCAGCGAACTATCTATTAAACACAATGAATACATTTATCTTTTTCCATATGAAAAATACTAAAGCAAAGACTTCGTGGTAGTTTTTCATACTACTTTTCGACGTTTCTCTATATTTGGAATTATTAAAATATTCATGTACAATGGATGGAATTATTTTATTTTTTTGTACATATGAATTCTAGATCGTGCAGCTGCACGGGTTGATGACTAGTGTAGTTGTAACACGCAAACCAATCAACTGGGCTGGGAAGTGGAAGTTAATAAGGTCCCTAAGAGGCCGAGAACAAATTATGTGCCTATCTCACTGGTTGGCGAAAGCAACCCAGCTATGCGTGTGCAAGTGCCAAATTCAGGGTCCCCTGGATTAATCTTCAAGGCACTCAAAGAGATACCTGACTTAGCCCATACCAATATTCTGAGAGCCTACAGTGCTCTTATCTGTGATGATCGCCGGTTTGAGTCTCTCATGGCAGTCCCGATGGACATGAGAAAGGATTGGTTGCTCATGGAGATTGGAAACAACTAGTGCTTGCACTGTCGCTCCAGCAGTATGAATGTATCTGGATGTTTAGATGTGTCCAATGGAATTCGTGCTCCTGATGTTCCCTTTACGATTAGTTAGTCTCGGTAATGTTTGGTTTCCTGATGTTTCCTGATGTTCTCATGGAGATTGGAAACAACCAGTGCTTAGTTTGTCACTCCAGCAGTATGAATATAGCTGCATGTTTAGATGTTATCTGATGGAATTCATGGGCTTGATGCTCCCTTCGCGATTAGTTAGTCTCGGTAATGTTTGGACCATGTGATGTCTGCCATGGCCCAGGTGACATGTTGTATATATGGACTTATTCTCAGATGTCCTTAACTAGTAGTATGAAGTCTGGTTGTTCATCAACTGCAATAGAATTTACTTGTGACTCGAGAGAACATGCATTTGACACTGAGTGTTACATTGTCGCAAAAAAAAACTCAGATTCATGAGTTTCTGCTACTTTTCTTTTATTGATGACAATTTTTTCTGCAAATAAATTGCTGGAAGCATTTCTTTTGAGAAATAGGCAAATTTACTTGAACACTGAAACAAATGTACACTCAAATCAGTGTACATGCAATCAGCTCACAGGGCACAGGACGTGCAAGCCACACCGATGGCTTAATTCCATTCAGATTCACTGTGTTTTTTTGCAAAGACTCTACAGAATAGAAGTGCTTGGAAATCATCAGAAGAGGATATGATCAAGAGTACGAATGCCAGGGTAATTGATAGGCATTTATCAATTTGGCAACACATATTTTTTGAGTGGTATGACTACAGGTAGGCTTGAATATCATGATTTTCCGTCAAGACCAAATATTCTGCCTATCTTATGCTTTTTTCACAAGCAATTTACCAAGTTTGCCACATTAGTAGTAACACCTATGGTATGTTCCTCTTCTCTCAAAAGCTCCTGAATGTCGATCTGAATATGCATGATTTTAATACGTAATCAGGAAGGTGGTGAGGAGATGTTGGAACAAGGTGCGGTGGCACTGCGACCTGAAGAACCCATAAATGCCGATTATGGCGGTCAAGCCCGGTGTGTCGAGGATAGGACATGGCGACAGTTGACTAGAGCCCTAGAGGTTGTTCATTACTTGGGTGCTTTTGGCTCTAAAGGCCGTGGTAGTTTTTTGGGGTGGATTAGCAGAAAACTGGTAGCTTCTTGTTAGGTCTCCAAATTGTGGTAGTTTTTCGGAACGGTTGCACAAAAGTAGTAGTTTTATGCTATTTACTCCCTTGACCTGACAATGATTTATGTGTTTGTTTGTCGGATTAGGTAGCAAGAGCATTAACGGCGCATAGTTTCTCAGTAGGTTAACGAAGAGTATATGTAACCAGTGAATGTGATTGCCATCGTGTTGTATGGCTACTAATCATTGTACCTGCTATTTGCTTCAACTGCGAGTGCGTGGCTTGGAACTTGCTAAATATGGGATAAAGTCCCTTCAAGATGTTCAAATTTCAGTAACAAGTGCTCCCAATCTCCTCATTCGCTTGAGGTGAAACAGATGGCATGCTTCCATTGCACTCTTGCATGTTTGTTGCAATGGAGGTGGTTCCTGAAGATGTTCACCTGCCAACGCTATCTTTTTTCTCCTGAAGAACCTACCAACGCTATGTTGTCGAAGAGAAGAAGCAAACTTGGTGCTGAGGGAAATGGTCTTTTTTCTTTCCTTTGGGTTTTTGGCGGTGATTTTTTGAAGAGAAGAAGCAAACTTGGCTAGCAATTTTTTTTGAAAGAATTTGGCTAGCAATTTTGATGTACGTACTCACCTACTGTATCTGTAGAGCAACAGGCAAACCTTCACAGCAATTCCAATGCAGCTCTTCACAGCAGTATACCTACCTACATGCTTACATGTTCTTGTCGATCAGTTTGTTTGAGCTGAGTTTGATGAGAGGTGTCAAGGGCGCATATCGCCGCCGGTCAGACTGCGTGCACCTGCCTATGCTGGAGTGTCTCTCTCTGTTTCTTCTGGGTCTGAATTAAGCTCGACGTTAGAATTCAGATAAAACCACCGGAGCCAAAAATATAACACTGAAATATGTATGAAGTGATAATCTTATTTTTGTAATCCATTACAGAATAATTTTATTTCTGAGAGTAAGCACGCCACTAGCGAGTTTCATGTGCTACTTTGCTTGCTTTCCTCCTACAGTTTTTTTGACGAAAATGCTGACAGCGCAGCTTTTCATTGATATTGGGGGTAGAAGTACAGGGGATCTACAAGTCATATGGAAGGCACACTTTCCTCCTACAATTAAAAGAAAAGGAAACAGTAGAAGAAAGGCAGAGGGCGTCAAGGATGCCTCCATCATTCAACCATAATAGATGGAGCATTTCTTTTTCATCTTCATCACCCAACCATTAGTGAGTTTCATGTGCCACGGTAGAGTATATAGTATGTTTTAACGGAAGAAAGAAATACATAATGTAATTTGGGTAGAAGAAGAAGGTTTGTCGAGCATGGATCAAAGCTGTTTTCATATGGGCCAGAATTAAAGGAAAGCAGTACAGACACACCAGGGCCATTGGGCCCATTTGGGAAGCAGTAGACAAACCTTCCGCCAGAGCTTTCTCTTCCTCTTTCTCTAGAATCCCTACGCCAGCTTCCCGTCACTGCTGTCGGAGCATCTCCAACAGACGCACGACTTTAGCGCCGCGCTGGAAAAATCGCCCTTTTTGCGCGCGCAGCCGTTCCTGGCGCTCCAGGGCGCTATAGTTGGTTCAACACGCGGAGCAAAACGGCACAGCGTGCCGCTTATTTCGTGCGCCCGCTCCCGCGCGTGGGACAGCGACGACTCGCACACGACTCCCACCAACTGCTGGCGCCGCCGCCCGCACCTCTCCATTTACTGCGGCGACCCGACGACGCTTCCCCGGTTATCCATGCGCACCACCGCTGCATCCTCCACCTCCTCTCGTCGCCACCGCCCCTCAAGCGCGTCATTCCTCCGACAGACAGCGCCGGGATGCCCACTGCAGATCGGCGCCCACAAGGTGTTTGAGAGAACGCCGGCAAGGTATGTAGATGAATTTGGTGCATGTTGTTTGTAGTTTATAGATTAGTTTAATTTCACTATTGTAGATGAGTTCGTCATATTATTCATCCGACGAAGAATTTGATATTCAAGAGGAGGAGGACCTTGCAATGATCCTAGCTATGCACGTCAGTAAAAAGCCGATGCACGGTGGTTCGGTTATGCGTTGTCAGAAAATTTGGAGGGATAAGATCAATGCCGACAACGGATTGATGAGGCACTATTTTGTGGAGAATCCCACATACCCCGAGTCATACTTTCGGAGCCGTTTTAGGATGAGAACCGAGTTGTTCAAACGCATTGCAGAGAAACTCGCGAGCCATGATCAGTTTTTTCAACAAAGGAGGAATGTCACCGGAGAACTCGTGCATAGCACCTTTCAAAAGGTGACAAGCGCTTTGCGTATGTTGACATACGGTATTCCGGATGATCTAGTTGATGACCACTTGGCCATGGGTGAGATTCAAGCCATCATGTGTGTCAAGCGCTTCGCAGTCGGAATTGTGCAAGTCTTTGGTCCAGAGTATTTGAGAGCTCCATATGGTGAAGATGCCGCAAGGCTTTTGAAGATGAACAAAGCTCGCGGGTTCCAAAGTATGCTTGGCTCAATAGATTGCATACATTGAAGTTGGAAGAACTGTACTAAGGCAATGACATGGACAACTCGACGACCAGAAAAAGGGTTCCACTATCATCCTTTAAGCAGTGCCCGATCAAGAGACTTGGATTTGACATGCTTTTTTTTGGAATACCTGGCTCTTTTAATGAAATCAACGTTCTTAATCGGTCACCACTCATTAATAGGATTGCTGGTGAACTGCCACCGGTGCAGTTTGTTGCAAATGGCCATACATACAACTATGGCTACTATCTTGAGGATGGCATCTACCCAAAGTGGTAAACATTTGTGAAGCTGTTGAAAAAACCAGAAGGTAAGAAAAATCTTGATTTCCACAATCCTCAGGCAACGGCTAGGAAAGATCTGGAGAGTGCTTTTGGGATTTTGCAAGCCCAATTTGCTATTGTGAGAGGAGCGACTAGATTTTGGGATCAAAAGATCCTTTGGTACATGATCATCGACAATGAGCGTGGGCAAGATTTAGACTACTCCCAGTATGAGCTCTTGGGACGGCCAATGCGAGTGCAACGAAGGGCTGAGAGGGTGGCCTGATTTGTTGCCTCCTATCATGCCATTTGACGTGATAATGATCTTTAGAATGATCTAATCGAGGAGTGGTGGGTATGGAACGGCCGACAAAACTAGTGATTTGTATGTTGGAGGTTGTATGTTGGATGTTGTATTGTTGAACTATTTGTTGGAAGATAAACTATTTGTTTGAGTTATAATAAAATTGAACTATTTATTATTGATTTATTTTTTATATGTTTGATCTTCTTGATTTATTTTGCTGCGGCCGCTGAAGACAGCGCTCTGCTACACGGAAAAATTTGCTATTTCGGTGCTGCAAATGCTATTTTAGGGTGGCGCGCGTTGCGCGCCTGTTGGAGATGCTCTCACCCATCGCTGTAGTCTAGGGTTTCGGCCGCAGATCTGCACCCCCACCTCCACGGGTGCTAGCCGTCTACATCAACGCTCGGCCTGCTCCTCCCCAGTTGGAGAGCACGGAGGAAATGTCCTCGCTGCCAATCCCCGACGATCTCCTCAAGGAAATCTTCCTCCGCCTGTCCGCCCAAGCCGATCCCGTCCGCGCCTCCGCCACTTGCGTTTCCTTCCGCCGCGTCTCCACTGACCGCACCTTCCTCCGGCAGTACCGCAAGCTCCACGCCCGACCCTTCCTTGGCTTCCTTGACGCATGCATAGTCTTCCACCACGCCAAACTGCCTCACCCCTCCGCGACTGCAGCCAGCGCCACGGCCCTCCCCGCCGCCGTCACCTTCTCCTTCCTCACCGCCCCCGCCAGCAACTGGCGCATCTAGGATGTCCGCAACGGCCGCGTCCTCCTTGACAGAGCTCCCCATTCCCACCTCCACCTTGATAACAAATATGAAATCCTCTTCCCGGAGCTGGTGGTGTGCGACCCTTTGCACCGACGGTACCTCCTGCTCCCCCGTATCCCTGATAACCTAGCCGCTTTGGTGGAGGACCCATTCCTCAGAAAAATATACTCTTACAGCGAGACCTTCCTCGCTCCCCCAGGAGACAACGACTAGGATGTGTCGGCTGCGGAAGAGACGTCATTCAGCGTGGTCTGGATGGCGCAGTGTGTAACTAAGGTGGTCGCTTTTGTGTTCTCTTCCAAGACCGGACAATGGCGTGGTATTTCATCCCAGAGCTGGAGCGATTTATTTGCTGGCTTGTTGTCGTCACCAAGGAAGGGTCTCTTCTCCTGGCGCCAATATGCCTATGGCTCCTTCTATTGGGTGGCACATTGGGTGCAAAACTTGTTGGTGTTTGACACCTGAAAGATGCACTTCTACGTTGCTGTACCCCCACCTGAAGCCAGAGGTTTACGCGGTCCAGATATAGCCCTTGTGGAGGCAGGGGAAGGCAGGCGTGGGATGCTTATGCATGCAGAAAACACAAATCGCCTCAGCTTTACCATTAGGCAAAGCGATTGGGTGAATTCGGGCCAGTGGCAGCTGGAGGAGATAATTCCATTGAATTCTCAGTACTTGTTTGTAGGTTCAGCAGGGGGGCACTTGTTCCTACAAAAGTGTCCAAGCCCATGGCTCGATGCAGGCTATTTCTTGATGGATGTCCAGACATTTCAGCTTGAGAGGCTGTTTGTTTCGAATTCCTTCATCCTCATGATGTGCGCATATTACAACTTCCTACACTCTTTGTTTTCAACACGTACAGTATCCAGTGGTAAACGTATTAGTGATTTGTTGGTTTTCATCTTCTAGTTGTCATTTCAGGGTAGTTAGATTAGTAAAGAAAGGATCATACACATTATTATGTGACATGAGGAGCATCCTTGAGGCATCATGGAATTGTAGAAAGCACTAGATCGCAAAAAGTATTTAAAATTTTATGACCAAGCTAATGTAAGAGTGAACACAAGTTTAAATCAAGACATTGCTGATAGTTCACCTTTAGATTGTTTTGCCTTAATTAGAAGCATTTATTCCAGTCGACCAGTATTTTATCTTGTCGACATTTATTTTGATAGATATAAGGACGCAAGAAAAAAAACTTGTATGTGGTCATCGTTAGACCTAACATTCGTTGATGATCATTCCCACAAAGTTTCAGATTTTTCCGAAATGTTTTGCTATTTTTTTAGGTGGTTGTAGCAGGGGTGCATCGAGCTGGGTGTAAAAAACCACTCTCTTCATCTAATTTCCTGCAAATTTTAAGAGCATGAATGACATATATATCTGGGAGTGTCATTCTGCATTGCTGAAAAGCCGACCTTTATTTTAATTAGTTTGGTTGCACGCAGAAATGATTCAGTTGTAAATGACATATTGTAGCACATGAATGCCATACCTACTGATAATATGGCGATGGCATGAAAAATTGTTTGACGAATAATAGCCTCGCCTTTTCAGCTAATTATGTGCCAACTTTAACAGCATGAATCTGCAAGTATCGTTCTGCATTGCTTAGATCTGCATGTGCAAATCCTAGCTCTGGGACACTTCTGAATATTATTTATTCACATTGCTTAAATAAATGTGCTCTCGATGTTCTATATTCAGATTTTTCATGCAAGCTCTTATGTTTATTACTTGTAACATGTTAGAGTTGAATTGTGCTAAATCTATCATTCCTAAATTTTGACTTGTATGCCAAATTGATCATGTAATTATTACACTTGGTCAGTTCAGCCTTGTTATCCCCTTCAAGTTCATGGTTCAAAATGTTTGTATTCCAATCCTTATGAGTGGTGCTCATGGTTTTGGGTACCGCCTGAGAAAAATGGTTACGGGAAGATACCAAGCTTCTTGCTGCCCTAGGAGAAAGACGTATCCTGAGCAAAAAATTCTGATATTTTTGAATTTTTACGTCCAAAGTACACTAAAATACTATAGCATCTCAATAATATCACAAAACTCGCGACCTCATCGCTTAGCGCGTGCGTACACGACATTTCACTGAGATACTATCACTTTTGCGCTCAGTATTGGTTCAAGTCTTATCTATCACTAGTAGAAAAACACCTATTAGTCCTGGTACGTAAGGGCCTTTAGTCCCGGTTCATGAACCGAGACTAATGGGTCGTTACTAATGGTTCGTAAGGGCCTTTATATCTAACACGAACCGGGACAGATGGTCCTCGACGTGGCCGGTGCGTCGAGCCCAGGCAGGGGGGCCTTTGGTCCCGGTTGGTGGCACCAACCGGGACCAATAGGCATCCACGCGTCAGCATTCCTGTGGTTGGGGTTTTTGTTTTTTTGAAAGGGGGGGTGGGGGTTTTGGGGGTTAATTTAGGTGTTTCATATATTGTGTTAGCTAGCTAACTAATAGAGAGAAGTGTCCTCTCTTTCGTCCATGCTTGGTCGACGCTACGTACTATATACATATAGCCCTCGACACGCTAGCTAGTAAGAAAATGAAGGGAACCATCGAGTACAGAAGTTCGTCATGCATACCGAGAGAAATGATCGATCGACCTCTCCTTCTCCGAGAGATTGGTCGAACAATTTAAAACAAGTTTTAAGTATCATGTACGTCCGACGCTACTGGCTACATACATGTACAATATATAAGATCTCTCAATTACAGTCCCCTAGCATTTGAAATCAACTTCCACATGGTATTCTCCGGCTTTATTGATGACGTGGTCAAGAAAGAATCCCGCCAATTCCTCTTGAATTGCTTTAATGCAATCTGGTTCTAGGAGTTCATTCCGCATCTGCCACGTCTAATTTGAAGAAGGGGGTTAATTAATACATATATATGAATGAAACTCAACAGAAATGATGGTGTAATAAAATGAAATTGTGAATATATTATTAATTGCTTACGCACTTCATATTGTCTTGGAGAGTAGCCCCGCTTGTTTTTCAAAGTCGCGTTGTAGATGAACTCGCACACGTAGTATACCACAGAAAGCATTCCCTTGTTCCTGCCACAAGCACTTTACGAGAAATAGAGATCAATCAAACTGATAATGAAGCATTATAAATGGCATTGATGAAATTATAGCTATAGAATCAACGGGAGATGCGCGCAACTAGCTAGCCAGTAGTACTTACTTTCGGGTATATATATCCCAGCTCCTTCGGCAGTCCCGGAGCTTTTGCGGTGAACTGTTTCCAAACCCTGCAAGACAAAGAAAATAATTATTATTACTTGAGATATCAGGAAATGAACAAAAGTTGCCGCTATGGTGCGATAATGATCGGTTAATTGAACTTACTTGCTGAGCATTTCAGTCATGTCCGCATAGGTGCTGGGATCTTTCCGTCTCGAGTCTAAGACGGTTACTAGTCCACGCTCAAGCTTAATCTCCAGAATAATATAGTGGAACCTGCGCACGCATGCATAACTCATCAATTACATTACTATAACCTCGCTCGAGTAATAAAGGAGACCGAATATGCAAACGATCAGTAACACCCACTTGCCGTTATAAGGAAAGAGTATGGTATCTTTGTTTTGATTTTTCATCAACGATTTTAGCAAGTTGTCCTCGGCCTCTTTGACGTGCTTTTCAACCAGAAATACATCTATGATATTTGTGTTAATGAACCCAATATCATAGATTTCATTTTTTTTGCACTCTACGATCTTCAATCTGCATAATATATTGAGGATAATTAATTATAAATAAATGCAATGAAAGAGCCGAGCTATATATAGAGACTTAATGACAGAAATAGTACTTACAGGCAATAGCAAAATACCGTTAATTTATCGATGGCCTTTTGATTGAAGAACGCGAAGAACTCCTCAAATGGAACACACAACAGATCAGTTCCAACGAGGTCGTGCTCCTCTTTAATGTTCAGATACAAACAATTCGCCCCCCAGACTCTCTGCAGGTTTTCATGTACCAAGTATGGAATCTTCGCATCATCGTTGTTAGAGATTTTTCATCTTTGACGAGAGGCTTTCCGTACTCGTATCTGTGTTCGTCCACCTTCATGTATTCAGGAAGTGCATCGTCAGGAAGGTAATCTTGTAGATTGCCATAACCGGCCACCATCCCCGGAACATTAGCGACCATGTTGCCGCTAGACACATTGAGCGGGGGGCACGATTGGTTTGCTTGTTCGCCGAGCTGGTCGCTCTTTGATGTCTAACAGTACTTCCCGACCGGTCTTTCACCGGATCCACTTCGGTCTGCGTGATCTTCGCGTTTTCCTCCTCGGTCCTCTCGTACGGTAACTTCTCTGGAGTCTTCAGAGAAGGACCGTATCTGTATTTCCTCCCGCCTTTGGCTGTACTGCTAGACGCCGGCAGAGCAGACGAAGCGGATGTCTTCTTTTTTGCTTGCTTACGAGGCGGAGGAGAAGGACTACACGCGCCAGAGCAGCCGGAGTGGCGGCGCGTCTCTTCCGCCCTTGCTGACGAGACGGAGAAGGAGGAGGCTGGCTGCTCGGGCGCGCCGGCGCAGGCGGAGAAGGAGGCGAAGTGCCGCCACGCGCCGGAGAAGGAGGCGGAGTACCGCCACGCTGCGTGCTGATCGTCACTCACGGAGGAGGAGGCGGTGGAGGAGGCGGAGTGCCTGACTCACGGGAGGAGGAGGAGGAGGCGGAGGCGCCCAGCCTGAGAAGGTTGATGAGCTCCTTCCGCCATAGGCATGGAGTATTCAGAGCAGAACCCAGCCTAGTCTCCCCTTCACCGGTAGGGTGGTCAAGCGGGAGGTCCTCAAATCCCTCCGTTATTTCATCCACCATCATCTTAGCATATCCTTCTGGAATCGGCTGGCAGTGATAAGTTGTGCCGGGTCCACTAGGATAAACTTGGCCAACAGCCGCCTTGACCTTCAAAGTCATCCATCGCGCCATAATGTGGCAACTTTGAGACTCCGTGATACCATCCACGGGATAGCCGGCAGGAGCCGTCAAAACATGCTCCGGCTGAAGCAGCACGGTGGAAGCCACGCTGCTTCTCCGCTGAGATGGCGGGGTAGCTTGGGGGGAAGCTTCGGCAGGTCGTTTGCTGCGATCTGCTGCTTCTCGTTCCTCTTCTCGTTCCTCTAGCCCCATTACCCTTTTGTGCAGCGCCTGCAGTTGGTCCTGCTCCAGTTTCTTCCTCCTCTCGTGGGTTTTGTAACCCCCTGCGTCCGGAAAACCAACCTTCCACGAAAGGGAGCCTGGCGTGCCTCGTGTCCGTCCAGGGTGCTCAGGATTCCCAAGGGCCATTGTGAGCTCGTCCTTCATCCTGTTTGGAAGGAACGTCCCTCGCTGCGCTGCATCGATATAGTGTCGAAGCTTCCTGACTAGTATTTGCAGTTGCTCGTCCGTCCACTGCACTTCCCTGTTACAGGGTCCAAGGTTCCGCCAGCCCCGAAGAACCAAGTCCGGCAATGGTCTGGCCAGTAGATTGTCTCTGGTTCGATCCCTTTATCAAGCAGATCATGCTCAGCCTTGGACCACTTAGGCCGGGCTTTGAGGTAGCCACGACCCATGCGATGGTGAAGCTTCTTCTTCGCAGCATTTTTCTTGTTTGTCGCCGACATCTTCTTACTCTTTTCCATGTCTTGTGGGCCACAAATGCGGGCCAGTGATCTTTGATCTTCTCATATTTGCCGATGAATTCTGGTGTCTTATCTTTCTCGACAAACTGGTTCAGCTCTTTCCTCCACCTCCTCATTAGGGTTGCCATCTTCTTAAGAGCACAAGACTTGATTAATTGCTCTTTAACTGGCTTCTCCGGATCCTCCTCTGGCGGTAGGGTGAAATTTGCCTTCAGCTCAGTCCAAGGATCTTCTTTCTGCATATCATTGACATAAGACACCTCAGGGTCTTCCTCCTTAGGCTTATACCATTGATGGATGCTGATCGATCTTGTCCCTAACAAGAACCCCAGACCGAGCAGAAAATGCATTCCTTGTCCGCATGGGTTCAATCGGTTCGCCGTCGGTAGCGATTTATATGATCTCAAACTTTTCATCCGAGCTCAACTTTTTCTTGGGCCTCGTCTCCTTACCGGGTTGTGCTCGATCCGGAGGGCTAGAAATTATAAGGAAGAAAGATGAGAGTAATTAATACGTGTACATATACCAAAACAATGGATGCATCAATTAACTAGCCAGCATGGGCTTAACTAATTAATATATACCTGGTCGGACTCGGTTCGGTCACCGGAGCAGTCAGCACGGTCTCCTTCTGCTTGTACCTCCATTGTGTTACCGGAGCCATCATGAACATAGTCCTCTTCTTGTACCAGAATTAATGGGTCGAAGCCATCATGAACATAGCCCTCTTCTTCACCCAGTCCGGTGTCGTTGAGAAATGACGCAACTTCATCACTTCCTTGTGCGATTATGTGCCCCAACATCGCTTCTGTTTCTTCGTCTAAAAGTGCTCCATAGTTTACGCAAATATTTACAACATGTCAATTTTAATTGAAACATGGTACAGATGGATATATATATATACATATATATATATATATATATATATATATATATATATATATATATATATATATTAGTGGCAATATGAGAACTATATATCTAATCACAATAAGGAATCATGTTAGTTTGGGTGGCCTCGAGAGAGTTAATTTGTCGGGTAGGGGCGCGGCGGGAGGGGGTAGGAGACCAACATCGTTTTCTCTCTAGGGTTTGGGGTCGCCTCGACACAACGCTTCAAGGGTTAATTTGGGTGGCCTCGAGAGAGTTAATTTGTCGGGTAGGGGCACGGCGGGAGGGGTAGGAGACCAACATCGTTTTCTCTCTAGGGTTTGGGTGTCCTCGAGAGTTTTGGTCGAGCGAGAGGGCCGAGGGGGGTGCTGCCGTTGTATAAGTTATCACGGTCGAGAGGGGGTATATATATCGACCGCCCCTCATGTCGAAGTTATCTCGAGGGGGTTATATCTGTTGGAAATATGCCCTAGAGGCAATAATAAAAGCATTATTATTATATTTCCTTGTTCATGATAATTGTCTTTTATTCATGCTATAACTGTATTATCCGGAAATCGTAATACACGTGTGAATACATAGACCACAATACATCCCTACTAAGCCTCTAGTTGACTAGCTCGTTGGTCAACAGACAGTCATGGTTTCCTGACTATGGACATCAGATGTCATTGACAACGGGATCACGTCATTAGGAGAATGACGTGATGGACAGGACCCAATCCTAAGCATAGCACAAGATCGTGTAGTTCGTTTTGCTAGAGCTTTTTCCAATGTCAAGTATCTCTTCCTTAGACCATGAGATCATGTAACTCCCGGATACCGTAGGAGTGCTTTGGGTGTATCAAACGTCACAACGTAACTGGGTGACTATAAAGGTGCACTACAGGTATCTCCGAAAGTGTCCATTGGGTTGACACGGATCGAGACTGGGATTTGTCACTCCGTATGACGGAGAGGTATCTCTGGGCCCACTCGGTAATGCATCATCATAATGAGCTCAAAGTGACCAAGTGTTTGGTCGCGGGATCATGCATTATGGTACGAGTAAAGTGACTTGCGGGTAACGAGACTGAACGAGGTATTGGGATACCGACGATCGAGTCTCGGGCATGTAACGTACCGATTGACAAAGGGAATAGTATACGGGGTTGCTTGAATCCTCGACATCATGGTTCATGCGATGACATCATCGAGGAGCATGTGGGAGCCAACATGGGTATCCAGATCCCGCTGTTGGTTATTGACCTGAGAGCATCTCGGTCATGTCTGCATGTCTCCCGAACCCGTAGGGTCTACACACTCAAGGTTCGGTGACGCTAGGGTTATTAGGAAGACTTGTATGTGATTACCGAATGTTGTTGAGTCCGGATGAGATCCCGGACGTCACGAGGAGTTCGGAAGGGTCCGGAGGTAAAGATTTATATATGGGAAGTTGTCAAACGGACACCGGAAAAGTTTCGGGCATATCGGTATTGTGCAAGGGTCACCGGAAGGGTTCGGAGGTCCACGGGAGGGGCCACCTCCGGGGGCCACTTGGCTGCGTGGGAAGGGCCAGCCCTGGTGGCTGGGCGCACCCTCCCTTGGGCCCTTGCGCCTAGGGGTTGAGGGGAACCCTAGAGGCGCCTTGCTTGGGGCAAGCCCTCCCCTTGCCCACCGCCCCCCCTCTAGATACCATCTAGAGGGGCCGGCCCCCCTCTCCCTTTCCCCTATAAATAGAGGGGTGAGGGGGGGGGGCTGCACACCCAAGCCAAGGCGCAGCCCCTCCCCTCCCCAACACCTCTCCTCCTCCGTACGTGCTTGGCGAAGCCTGTCGAGATCTTGCTGCACCAACAACACCACCTGGCGTGCTGCCGTTGGAGCTGTCTTTCTCAACCTCTCCTTCCTCCTTGCTGGATCAAGACGGAGGAGACGCGTCGTCCCGTACTGCGTGTGTTGAACGCGGAGGTGCTGTCCGTTCAGCACTTGGTCATCGGTGATCCGAATCACGGCGAGTACGACTCCATCATCACCATCCCCTTGAACGCTTCCGCACTCGATCTACAAGTGGTATGTAGATGCAAACTCTCTCCCTTGACTCCTTGCTTAGATGAACTCATAGATGGATCTTGGTGAAACCGTAGGAAAAATTTTAATTTTCTACAACATTCCCCAACAATATCGACAACGACGCGACATACATATACATGGGAAAATAATGTTATCGGGGAGGGGGTATCGGTACCCACCCCCCCGCCCACTCGTGTTGAAGTTTCTTCTTTCTCCTCTATTCCTTTCTTCTCTTCTTCTACGCTTCTTTTTCTTCTTCTCGCGAGAAAGGAAAATAACGAAAAGGAAGAAAAGAGGAAGAAGAAACAAAAAGAGGAGAAGAAGAAAGGAATAGTGGAGCAGAAGAAAAATAGATTTTCTATTTTTCTTCTTCTCCTCTATTCCTTTCTTCTTCTCCTCTTCTTTTTCTTCTTATTTCCTCTTCTTATTTATTTCTCCTCTTCTTCCTCTCCTCTTCTTCTCCTTTCTTCCTCTTGTTATTTTCCTTTTTCCTCTCATTCTTTTAGTATTTCTTGTTTTAAAAAAATGTTCAAATAGAAAATTTCGAAAAAAACAAAGGTTTTGCCTAATGCATTGTTCATATGAATATACAAACATTTGCATATTTCTACAATAATTAATATCACCAAAAAAATCTATGAACAAAAAAAGCCTAACTTTTCTAAAAATCTATCTTTTGCATATATGAAAACATTAATACACATATGAACAAAAAATAAATATATGAAGAGAAACATGCTCTCAACAATATTTTTATACATTTTGAACATCTACATACACATAGCCACATACATACACATATACATTATATATATATGAACAAAAAATTAAACTAATAAAAGTGAAAAACAGAGCCGGTCTTGGCGGCTCTAGCAACGGGGCTAGATGACGATGGTGACGGTGGGGGCGGCGAGGCGCCCGGCGTGCGTGCGGGACGACGGGGCAGGGCTCGGGCGGCGAGGCGGGCGGACGGGCGCTGGCTCGGGAGGCAGCGACGAGGACGGCGCTGAGTTAGGGTGACCTTGGCGGCGGCGGTGGCGTCGGCGAGGTGGAGCAGCCTGGCGGCGTCGAGGAGGCGGGTCGGCGTCGTCGGGGGGGCAACTGGCGATGAGATTCTGAATTTTTGCAAAGTGTTTGCTTATATAGCAAAGCCTTTGGTCCCGGTTCGTGGCACCAACCGGGACTAATGCCCCCCGTTAGTCCCGGTTCGTGGCACCAACCGGGACCAAAGGAATCTTTTTCGGCAGCCCAAAGGGTGGGAAGCGGCGGCCTTTGGTACCGGTTGGTGCCACGAACCGGTACCAGTGCCCCCCCTTTATCCCCGGTTGGTGCCACCATCCGGGACAAAAGGGCCCTGTGCTGCACGCGTCGGGGCCAAAGATTAGTCCCACCTCGCTAGTTGAGAGGGGCGTGCAGTGGTTTATAAGCCCCACTGCCGCACCCCTCTCAACCTCCTCTCCATTGCAGGCTTACGGGCCTACTTGTTACTGCTATGCCTGATGGGCCTGCTGGCCCTGCTGCGGGCCTGAATCCTGGCCCATGGATGGGTTTCTAGTCATATTCAGGTTGTGGTGGCCCAGTAGGTGGCAATTTTTTTCTTTACTTATTGTTGCTATTTTTATTTTTTTCCAGTTTTTTTGTTTTGTTTTCTGCATTATTTATTTTCTTTTGTTTTTTGCTTTATTTTTTAATTCTTTTTGCTTTTAGTTTTAGGAAAATTATAAAGTTTCTGTTAGTGCCATTACTTTACAAATTTGAAAACACTTTTTTTGTTTTTTTGTTTTCTTTCTTGCTTTATTTATTTTATTTTGTTTCTACTTACAACAAAATACTTATTGTTGTTTTTTGTTTTGATTTCTGCATTATTTATTTTCTTTTGTTTTTTTCTTTATTTTTCAATTCTTTTTGCCTTTAGTTTTAGGAAAATTATAAACTTTCTGTTAGTGCCATTAATTTTCAAATTTGAAAACACTAATTTTGTTTTTTTGTTTTCTTTCTTGCTTTATTTATTTTATTTTGTTTCTACTTACAACAAAAAACTTACTGTTGCTATTTTTAATTATTATAAGGGCCGAACCATAAGACATTAAAGCATTTCGAATTAACTCTGAAACAGTTGAAAGTTGGCATGGTATCATACTAAATCGAGTTACAAAGTTGGCATGGTATCATCATAATAGTTGCGGGAGAAAGTCTTCACTTTTTCTTCGCTTGTGTCATTTCCTTATTGCGCCGTAACCATGGATAATCTTCATCATTTATCAGGATGCTGGGGTCAGCCTTGACTTTGAAGGGAGGAATTTCATGAAACTTTTCATAATCTTCAGACATGTCCCTTTTTCCTGAAAGAACTATGTGGCGCTTTGGCTCATCGTATGATGTATTCGCTTCCTTATCTTTTCTCTTTCTCGGTCTGGTAGACATGTCCTTCACATAGATAACCTGTGCCACATCATTGGCTAGGACGAACGGTTCGTCGGTGTACCCAAGATTTTTCAGATCCTTGTTGTCATTCCGTCTTTGTGGGTCTACACTGCACCCGCCTCTGACAGATTGACCCATTTGCACTTAAACAAAGGGACCTTAAAATCATGTCCGTAGTCAAGTTCCCATATGTCCACTATGTAACCATAATATGTGTCCTTTCCCTCTCGGTTGTTGCATCAAAGCGGACACCGCTGTTTTGGTTGGTGCTCTTTTGATCTTGGTCAATCGTGTAAAATGTATTCCCATTTATCTCGTATCCTTTCCAAATCAATACAGTCAAAGATGGTCCCCTAGACAACAAGTACAGCTCATCACAAACAGTGTTGTCACCTCTGATACGTGCTTCCAACCAACTGTTGAAAGTCCTGATGTGTTCACATGTAATCTAGTCGTCGCACTGCTCCGAGTGTTTGGAGCGCAGACTGTTCTTGTGTTCATTGACATAAAAGGGGTCACCAAGGTAGTGTTCTGTAGAACTGTGTAGTGTGCTTGAGACCAAGAATATCCATCCCTGCATATTATTGAGTCCCTTCCAAGCGTGCCTTTTCCAGTCAGTCTCCCCTCATACCGCGATTTAGGGAGACCTATCTTCTTAAGGCCAGGAATGAAGTCAACACAAAAACCGATGACATCCTCTTTTTGATGGCCCATGGAGATGCTTCCTTCTAGCCTAGCATGGTTACAGACATATTTCTTTAGGACTCCCATGAACCTCTCAAAGGGGTACATATTGTGTAGAAATACGGGGCCCAGAATGACAATCTCGTCAACTAGATGAACTAGGACGTGCGTCATGATATTGAAGAAGGATGGTGGGAACACCAGCTCGAAACCCGACAAGACATTGCACCACATCACTCCTTAGCCTTGGTATGATTTCTGGATCGATCACCTTTTGAGAGATTGCATTGAGGAATGCACATAGCTCCACAATGGCTAATCGGACGCTTTTCGGTAGAAGCCCTCAATGCAACCGGAAGCAGTTGCGTCATAATCACGTGGCAGTCATGAGACTTTAGGTTCTGGAACTTTTTCTCCGGCATATTTATTATTCCCTTTATATTCGACGAGAAGCCATTCGGGACCTTCATACTGAGCAGGCATTCAAAGAAGATTTCTTTCTCTTCTTTCGTGAGAGCGTAGCTGGCAGGACCTTCATACTGCTTCGGAGGCATGCCCCCTTTTTCGTGCAAGCGTTGCAGGTCCTCCCGTGCCTCAGGTGTATCTTTTGTCTTCCCATACACGCCCAAGAAGCCTAGCAAGTTCACGCAAAGGTTCTTCGTCACGTGCATCACGTCGATCAAAGAGCGGACCTCTAGGTCTTTCCAGAGGGTAGGTCCCAAAATATAGATTTCTTCTTCCACATGGGTGCGTGATTCTCGGCGTCATTCGTAACAGCTAGTCCGCCGACCCTTTCCAAAGATTACGTGTAAATCATTGACCATAGCAAGTACGTGATCACCCGATGCGCATGGCGGGCTTCTTCCGGTGATCTGCCTCGCCTTTGAAATGCTTGCCTTTCTTTCGACAGTGATGGCTGGTCGGAAGAAATCGACGATGGCACAGGTACACATTCTTCCTGCAGCTTGCCAGGTATATACTATCGGTGTCAAGTAAACAGTGCGTGCATGCGTGGTATCCCTTGTTTGTCTGTCCTGAAAGGTTACTGAGAGCGGGCCAATCGTTGATGGTCACGAACAGCAACACCTTTAGGTTAAATTCCTCATGTTTGTGCTCATCCCACGTACGTACACCGTTTCCATTCCACAGCTATAAAAGTTCTTCAACTAATGGCCTTAGGTACACATCAATGTCATTGCCGGTTGCTTAGGGCCTTGGATGAGAACTGGCATCATAATGAACTTCCGCTTCATGCACATCCAAGGAGGAAGGTTATACATACATAGAGTCACGGGCCAGGTGCTGTGATTGCTGCTCTGCTCCCCGAAAGGATTAATGCCATCCACGCTTAAAGCAAACCATACGTTCCTTGGCTCACTTGCAAACTCATCCCAGTACTTTCTCTCGATTTTTCTCCACTGCGACCCGTTAGCGGGTGCTCTCAACTTCCCGTCTTTCTTACGGTCCTCACTGTGCCATCGCATCAACTTGGCATGCTCTCCGTTTCTGAACAGACGTTTCAACCGTGGTATTATAGGAGCATACCACATCACCTTCGCAGGAACCCTCTTCCTGGGGGCTCGCCGTCAACATCACCAGGGTCATCTCGTCTGATCTTATACCGTAATGCACCGCATACCGGGCATGCGTTCAGATCCTTGTATGCACCGCGGTAGAGGATGCAGTCATTAGGGCATGCATGTATCTTCTGCACCTCCAATCCTAGAGGGCATACGACCTTCTTTGCTGCGTATGTACTGTCGGGCAATTCGTTATCCTTTGGAAGCTTCTTCTTCAATATTTTCAGTAGCTTCTCAAATCCTTTGTCAGGCACAGCATTCTCTGCCTTCCACTACAGCAATTCCAGTACGGTACCGAGCTTTGTGTTGCCATCTTCGCAATTGGGGTACAACCCTTTTTTGTGGTCCTCTAACATGCGATCGAACTTCAGCTTCTCCTTTTGACTTTCGCATTGCGTCCTTGCATCGACAATGACCCGATGGAGATCATCATCATCGGGCACATCGTCTGGTTCCTCTTGATCTTCAGCAGCTTCGCCCGTTGCAGCATCATCGTGCACATCGTCTGGTTCCTCTTGATGTTCAGTAGCATCACCATATTCAGGGGGCACATAGTTGTCATCGTACTCTTCTTCTTCGCTGTCTTCCATCATAACCCCTATTTCTCCGTGCCTCGTCCAAACATTATAGTGTGGCATGAAACCCTTGTAAAGCAGGTGGGTGTGGAGGATTTTCCGGTCAGAGTAATACTTCGTATTCCCACATATAGGGCATGGACAACACATAAAACCATTCTTCTTGTTTGACTCAGCCACTTCGAGGAAATCATGCACGCCCTTAATGTGCTCGGAGGTGTGTCTTGAACCGTACATCCATTCCCGGTTCATCTGCATGCATTATATATAATTAAGTAAGATGGGGCGGATACCAAAACCATCGCACTATATAAGATGCAACAATAAAAGTAAGAAAATTATACAAGTATCTATATAAACATACAAGTAAGAATTCCTTTCAGAAAGAAGATAAGATAAGAACAAGAGGCTCACCACGGTGGTGCCGGCGACGAGATCGGCGCGGGCGATCGACGGCGGTGAAGACGGGGACGGGACGTGACGGACCACTAAACCTAGACAAATATTAAGGAAAATGGAGCTTGGAGAGGAGAAAGCTTAAGTAGTGTGGCTCGGGCATTCCATCGAACACCTCGTGTGAATAGGAGGTGAGCTAGAGCACCACAAAGCTCTCCCTCGCCATTTAAAAAACGGAGCACTGGGAGTGCTCTTCTCGCGGGCGAGGGGTATATATAGGCAAATAATTGGTCCCGGTTGGTGACTTGAACCGGGACTAAAGGGCAGCTTTTGGTACCGGTTCATCCCACCAACCGGGACCAATGGTGGTGGGGTTGTGAGCGAGGCCCATTGGTCCCGGTTCGTCCCACCAACCGGGACCAAAGGTCCAGACGAACCGGGACCAATGGCCCACGTGGCCCGGTCGGCCCCCGGGGCTCACGAACCGAGTCCAATGCCCCCATTGGTCCCGGTTCTGGATTGAACCGGGACTAATGGGCTGGCCGGGCCTGGACCATTGCCCTGTTTTCTACCAGTGTATATCTAGTTTAAAAGAATTTAAATTCAAAATTAAATTATAAATTTTGTCTGAAAAAGTTCAGTATTTCTCAGTAACAGTGGTAACCGAGAATGCCCCCCCCCCCCCACTATCACTTTTGTGATCAATACTACTTCAAGCCTTATCTATATCTATTTTAAAAGAATTTGAATTCAAAATTCAATTATAAATTTTGTCTGAAAAATAATTGGTATTTCTCAGTAAGCGAGAATCTCCGCTCCGCCTCCATGCCCCCGGAGAAAATTCGCCCATTCAGGATCCGAAACCTTGGTGGTGCTCGCATTACTTGTTTCTATGTATTGCTTTTGATGCATTTGTATTCAGTCGGTGCTATCTTATCTTGGACGGTGTGGTTTGAAGACATGTAATTTGTTGCCTCTTCATTTTTCTCTCATGAGAGCCTGAAGCAGGAAGCTGGTGTTTCTTCAGACCAAATTCAAACTGTCCTTTGTTGTCTAGAAAATGATTTCGTCAAGCAGAGAGAGGCAGCCTGAAGCAGTAAGCGATTCTCTTTCTGTAGTGCTGGCTACTACTCTTTGTTTTCTTTCCTGAAATGTAAGCAAAGTTCTTCAGAATATTTAATGTGCTCTAGATGTTCTGTGTGAAATGAACTGTAGATGTTATATATATCCAGATTTTCATGCAAGCTATTCATCTTTTTTCTTTGTAACTTGTTAGGTTTCAGAATTGTACTTTGACGTACTTGATGATGATAGTGGCTAAATATTGTAGTCAGCTGGCTAGTGACTTTGCTTTGGAGTGTGATTCCAAAAAAGAGCGACCTGGTTGTGGTTTAGCCGCTTGACCTAGGAGAACTCCTTTTTGTGGTAATTAAGAAAGGATAGGAATATGCTAGTTGCATCTGCATCCTACTTAAATGATATCTAGGTAGGGCGGTCATTTGTAGGGTGGTATCATTTGCAAAAACAAAATAAAATCATCTTGTAATGTACTCCGTCCGTCCCAAAATTCTTGTCTTAGATTTGTCTAGATACGGATGTATAAGAAGGGGATATTTAAACAAATCTAAGACAAGAATTTTGGAACAGAGGGAGTATAAGGAGTACTAACCCAAACCAGGTTTCCCCCTACCTCCTGCTCAGAGGTAAGGGTAACCAGCAGTGGCAGAAGCACTTACCCACCGACATATACCAACTTTTCACCATTCTTGTCAACACCGACTGTATCAAGTTGTAACCTTTCTGTTGTATCATATTTATTTCCTTCCCTTAGATATCACACATCTTGTCTATTGCTTGATAGTTGTCATCTCTTCTGCGTTGTGGCCAAGATGATCAAGCTCAGTGTCAGCCCGTTGGCTGCTATTCTCTCCAGTCTGACCATCAGCGACGCTCTTGTTGTTCGCAACGCTACCACTACGACTGCGGGAGGATGTTAGAGATATATTTGGGATACATATATTTCGTAGTCTAGGATTTGTAATCTGTCTCCTACCTATCTCCAGTTGAGGCGTCTTGCCCTCCAAGTCTTGTACTCAATCTATACTCCCCATCGAGGCTCAATATACATCTATCATATTCCGCAACAACCCCTCTCTCTCTCTCTCCCTTCTAACACTCAGGAACATAATTGTGGTTATTTGTTAGTCTGTTGTAATTGTCACTTTAAGGTGATCAAAGAAGTAAAATAAAGGTTTGTGCACAATATGAGTGGCATTATGGAGGCATCTTAAAATCATAAGAAACACTAAACAATGATTTTTTATGGCCAAATTGATACATAAGGCATACTAGTTCAAAGAAAATTGTTACTTTTGGTTCATTTCACCTTAGAAACATTTTTTTAGTCAAATAGGACTTAGCTTGACCATAATTCTTGGTAGATGTAAGCAGCGGGGAAGTGTTATATGGTAAAATTTCACTTCCTGCAAACACAAAGATACCATTTCTTTTGTGGCTCTTAAGTTCTTTTATGATTCACCTCTTTATGTTTCCAAGTCTTGTCTGACCACATATTCCAACTCGTGCAATGCAAATGACAGTGAGAAACACCATAAAGCAAGTGTTTGCTGCTATATATCTTAAATTCCACTGAATTCAGTATCAATACTATGGGACTATGGCTAGAAGTAGTCCTGAAGGATGATTCTCCAATCTTCATCTATTACCTGTGGTTTCTTTAATCCTAGTACTTTCTTCTTCTCGTGCTTTTTTTGTAAAAAGAATACCAAGTGTGGACTAATGGTATGACATGGATTGTTTTGCTTGCAGGCTCCTGAATATCTATGATATGAGTATGCATATATTGGGCAGATACTCAGGAACAAGGTGAGGAGCCCATAGGTAGCCCTCACGATGAGAGAACTGCCGATGAAGTGCATGTTGGAGGTCAAGCCGGTGTATCAAGGACCGGAGATGGTACTGATTGAGGCTGTGCTGCGACTGGACAGTTGACAACATGTTGATTAGCAATAGGGTACTTATGGCTCACTGTGTCTGTAATATGGCCATCAAAAATTAACATGGAGTTTATCTCGTGTAGCTTGAACCGACAATCATATGTGCACCTGTAAGATAAAGTAGAGAGAGCAGCAACGATGCTTAGTTTCTGAAAAAAATAGCGCGCTATAGCGTCGCTAATAGCACGTTATAGCGTGTTGAGAATTGCCTCGCTAAATATATCGGTGAACAATGTCTCGCTAATAGCACGCTATAGCGCGATATAGCACGCTAATAGCATATTTTGAGGTCGCCGCTATTTTGCTGTAGCGCGCTATTTTTTTCATTGGTTTCTGTACAATCAGTAGATTAATTATGATCTTGCTGTATGCCTGCAGTGAAATTATGGAGATGTACTGATCATGAACATTGAGCAGTGAGAAAAGGAAGTGAATTTGGTTGTGCTACTTCTTTGTGGTGCAGTCAAGAGGATCTGATTGTTTTGTTTTCTTACACAACCAAAATTACCCTTGGTTCCGTTTGTGCTTTGTCAATCTTTTTTTAGTGCATCTATTTGAGCTGAGATCGTTGAGACTACATTGTGTGTGTGTGTGTGTGTGCGCGCGCTTCCTCTGTAAAGGAAGCGTGCATCTTGCTGGCAGTGAAACATGGGCTTATTCACCATGCTTATTTTTAATCTACTTCATCTGTCAACTAACATCCTTCTGGGTTGAAAAGCTATGCTATTAAATTTACCAGTGGCAATATGATGTAGGGTATTGACTAATGGTGGCCATCGTTGCTATTGCGGATGAAATCGTGTGGTATTTATACTCTGCCTCTAGTACAGTACAGTGCAAGCCCAATAAATGGAATCGTTATTTGATATTTACAGCCAGGAGATATGATTTTGGCAAGTTAAGAAAATATGATAGACGATTGGTAGTTGAGCAATTGAGAGTAAGAATGCCAACTATTCTTGAAAAGCCAAATCACTCTATGTCGAAATAAACGACACTTGTGGTAGAAATAAATGGCCACACCAGCTGAAATGTGAAGTTTGGTGAATGAATTATGTCCAGGAAACATAGTATGCTGTTTCACCTTCTATAAATACCAGTTTCTTGTGCAGCACAGTCATATGCAGTTGCTAGAAAAAGAATGACCATTTATGACAGGAGAGCAAAAATGAAAAACACAATGGGTGCCACTGGCGGTAGGGGATGGTGCAACCTCAGAGGAATGAGATGCACCGGGAATTTGATTCGGAGACGAGTAGAGGTTCCTTGTCCAGGAATATGTTGTAGAGCTATAGAGAGCGTGTACACCGGATCCATCCATTTGATCTGGTGGAATTTGATCTAGAGAGTGTTGGCCATGAGATATGTTTTCCGTGGAGGTGTGCGAGTTCTACCAAGAATATCCCAGTCCGGTTGTGACTTGCTCGCACTTTCTTGCCGATGCAGGCTTCCCACTGGTTGTTTATGTCCTATTGATTGTCTTAGGCATGTGTGCATTTGTTACTGTGATGAGTAGGTCTTCCTGGCGCTTTTCCTACAGAGGCTAAGACAGAATAATCATAAGTACATCACGTTGTTGCTCTAACACACAAGAAAATATATAATGCAGGGAATATTTACATGGTTAAACATATGAAATTTGTATTGTTGTGACATCAATGGACTCAGTGCCATGTAAGGGGTACTTCATTGGGGTATTTGGAAACAGAGCCTCTGAATATTCAAGATGTTGCAAGAAGTGCCTCCTCCTCTTCCTAAATCCCACTAACGGAGGGCCCACACCTCCAAATCAAACTGGGTTATGAACTAAGCTAGTTTCAAGGGCAGGACGGGCAGTAGACGAGCGCCATAGACGCGTGATGCCACCCTCTGCACTAGTATAAGAGAATAAACGATGTTTAGTTTGTCGACAATCAGCACGGGACAAGTCAAAGAGGCTGTGATCTTGCCGTGCGGCACTGCCACCCATTGATCGACCTACTACTGTTTCCGTTCAGAATATGGTCCCTATCTTATCCTACTAACACTAGTAGAAAACAGGGCTTTCGTCCAGGCCAGTTTAGCCCATTAGTCCCGGTTCAATCCAGAACCGGGACCAATGAAGCTATTTGCCCCGGTTCGTGAGCCCAGGGGGCCGGCCGGGCCACGTGGGCCATTGGTCCCGGTTCGTCCGGACCTTTTGGTCCCGGTTGGTGGGACGAACCGGGACCAATGGTCCTGGCTCCTGGCCCACCACTATTGGTCACGGTTGGTGGCATGAACCGGGACCAAAGGGAAGCCCGGTTGGTGGCATGAACCGGGACCAAAGGCTTCCCTTTAGTCCCGGTTCAAGCCACCAACCGGGGCTAATGGTGCTGCCTATATATAGCCCATCGCGCAAGAGCAGAGCACACTGCTCTGTTTTTTCTGGCCGAGGGGGAGAGGGCTTGGTGGTGCTCTAGCTCACCTCCTATGCACACAAGGTGTTCGATGGAATTCCCGAGCCACACTACTTAAGGTTTATCCTCTCCAAGCTTGACCGCCAAGCTCCATTTTCCTCAATATTTATCTAGGTTTAGCGGTCCGTCATGCCCCGTCCCCGTCTTCATCGCCGTCGATCACCCGCGCCGATCTCATCGCCGGCACCACCGTGGTGAGCCTCTTGTTCTTATCTTCTTTCTGAAAGGAAAAATATTATTACTTGTTTGTTTAGATAGATACTTGTATTATTTTCTTACTTTTATTATTGCATCTTATATAGTGCGATGGTTTTGGTATCCGCCCCCGTCGGCCCTCGTCCTGTCTATGATTCGGATGTGGTATATATTATCTTTTCATAACTATTGGTTCATTTATTGTTTATGAAAATTATGCCGACCAACACTACAGGAAATTCGGTCAATTATCACTCCCCATTTTGGTCGTTAATTTGTCATTGCTTTCATTTATTGACCTTTTTTGACCAAATTCGGAAGGTCAACAGTTGACCGTCAAGAACGAACAAACGTGACCTTTTCTGGAATTTTAGTCATGGCCGCCCTTGACCAAAATTTTCGCCGTTAAATCTTTGACCAAAATTATGGTCATTACTAATGAGCCTAGGCCACGTAGGATCTGATGTGGCTGAACCAACGTGGCGCTGACGTGGAAAAAATGATGACGTGGATGCCACGTAGGATCAGTCCAAATCAGTTGTTTTAATGGGCTGAGCCCAATAATTTAGCCCATTTTTACATTTACTTTTGGGCCACGGCCTTTTATGTTAGTTCTTAGGCTCAGGCAATGTGCAGTCCATTTATTCAATCTATCATTAATTGATCCAGCCCTTCTCTCTAACCAACAAAAATATATGAATCTTTTTCTATCAAAAAAAAATCTATATTGGGCCTTGAGATGAGCCAGCCCACTCATACAATTTAGTATTTTCGGTCCAGCCAATAACCAACAGTAGCTCAAAAAAATCATTGCACAGTTTGGCAGTCAACCAATACAATTCTCCAAGATTTCATTAATTTAGGCCCAACAGTATCATTACACCACAAGTTCATAAGATGCACCAACCAAAATAACATAGCCAGTAGCTTAGTATCAGTACACCATGTTCATAAGATTAAGATGCACCAACCAAAACACAACCTCATCAAACCACAGCCAATCTCTGGTCCATATTGTGGTTCACATGTCCGATCAAAGAAACTCATCAACCCCAGGTCGAAACAACTCAACATCAAAAGTCCCAAAGCCAACATCAACCACGCCGTACTAAACTATTTTACCTTCGAACAGATCCATGAGACGCGCAAATCTAGCATCGGTGGCCTCAACTCTTTGCAGTAACAACTGGTACTCTGCGGCGCGTGCAGCTTCGGTCTCCTCTGATTTCTTCTTGACCTCAACAAGCTCCTCTCGCATCAACTCAGCGACTCGCCTCTCCTTCTCAAGCTTGTACTCTAGTTCTTGTACATGAGCATCCAAAGCAGCTGCAGATCTATTGAACTTCTTCTTGGAGCTCGACTCAAGGCCAACATTTTGAAGGAATGTGCTGGAGGGACATTCTTTAGTGAGAATGTCAGCAACAACAGCAGCAACATTCTTTGGTTCTCCACCTTCTGGTACCCCTTGTTCCATAGCTTTGGGGAGTGCGGCCTCTATAGAAGGAGAATGGGTGAGGCAATGCAGCAGGGAAAAACAGTGAAGATAGTTCTTGAATTTCAGTGAAGATAGTTCACCTTCTATGTGTACAATACATATGACACCAGCAGGTCAGAAGATAATACACCAAATATGCATGAAAGACAATACAGTAAACACCATATTGTTTATAACAAGTAGCATGTCTCTACCACATCATCTCATTTAAAGAATGCATTCACGCAAGAACAACTTGGCATTTTCACAGTTAACACCATCATGTACAACAGCAAGCTGCTCCAGGCTGGCCAATTGACTGGTACTACTGGATAAGCAAAGCAAACTACTTCCAAAACAAGAACCAGACATGGCAAGCAAAGTACCAGCATTTTACTCATAGCAAAGCAAACTACTACCAAAACAAGAATCCACAAGCAAACCCATCTCGCAGCACCACCAGTTTGAACGAACAGACAGAGGCGGATGGGGGACGGAGCGGAAACGAAACGCTTACCAGGAGACCTGATTGACAGAGCCCTTTGCCCCAATGCTTGCATGGAGCTGGAGCATCACACACATAACAGTAGCACTGCACATGAAAAAGAGAATAGCAGGGAATTAATAAATTTGAATAGATATTCTAAAACTAAGAATTTCAGATAGAAATAATTTTCCAGAATAAGATTGCAAAGCTGAAAAAGCAAGGACATCAGAGAATATTTTATTGCAACATTCCACAGGGTTGGAAAGCAGATCGACATGTTTCTCAGACAAGAAAAACATTACAACTAATTAATTGCTGCTCCGCAACAAGCAAACATGCTACTGATGCATGACAATATTTGTGTCAAAGAGTTTCTGCAAGAAGTTACTCCTAATGCTACTGATGCAAAACTACTTGGACTGCTACAGCTATACTGCAAGAAGTTACAGCTATACTCCATGTACTGCTGTCCAGGAGTATTCCAATTCATCTTTTATAAAAATGTTCAAGCACTGACTGAAAAAGGAATGCAAAAAGAGATGCAGTACCCCAGTCGTACTCCAGTGGAGAGCATCCGCCCAAAAGAAAACAAAGATAATGGCTGAAAAAATTACTCCAGTTTATACTCCTCTTTTAGCAGTACAGATTATAGCTAATGCAACATCATGGGAGCTGATGTCCAGGAGTATTTGCAAATGATACAGCATCATGGACTATAGAGTACGCAAGCAAGCAATCAATCAATCAAGCAATCATGGGAGCAATCAAGCAATAAAGCAAACATGGATAACATGTTTTAGCAGTACAGGTTATAGAGTAAGCAAGCAAGCAATCATGGGAGCTGATGCTGCCAGTTAATATCAGCACATGACAAGACAAAAAGGATGGCATCAACACAAGCATCAACAGCATACTAACACCTAAACTGATACTAAATTGATGGAGTCCCATCCATCCATGAGAGAATAAAGTGCCTTTGGTTCATAAAGAGAAGAGAACACTTCCTCTTTCTGGGATCAAACCAGAGGATACCAACCCATTCACCAATTTGCAGGTTGTGTAGCTCGAGGTCATGGTGCCAGACACTGCGTCCGTGGCAAAAAGCAACGCCCTTGCAAAGCTGGTACACCATGATCAACATCCGCGTCCGTGAGGTGCGCCTTGGCGCTCCCGGTCTCCACGTACCTGCCAAAAGACCCATTCAGAATTCAGATCACACCTACACACGGCCAACCATTCAAATTCGAACCAACTCAAAGCAGAGCAAGCCACATTGGGTACACTACAATATAGTTGAGATGCAAATAATAAGTCCTAGTTCAGTTCTACTCAAAGAGAAAGACGATGATACATATTTTAATCTTAACCTCCCTGTTATATTAGTCTTAAAAATAGATTGTAAGCTTGGCTGGCATGGTACATAGAGGCAACACCGCTGACTTCTCTTTTTATTTGATGAGACCTGAACCAGCAAGGAGCAGGCGATGCAAGCAGAACGTGCAAATTGCTCCGACGAGAAGAGATACAAAATTGCTAAACGGCACTGCAATTAGTAGCATGCACACTATTTCCTATAAAACATAGCAATAGTCCTTCTCCACAATGCATATTAGACATCCGGAGTGTACAGAGTAAAACAAACTAGCATCTATTCCCGAAATCGAAGAGAGCAGCAGAGATGGATGCACACCTAGAGATTGGTAGCGCGACTTATTCAATTAAGACAATGGATTGGTGAACTTATTCAGAACACACATCTTAGTTCAGGTAAAGTTAGTACAGTAGCAGAATTGACCCGATCGGCATCGGCAATCACTCCGGCATCCAGGCTATCGTCCACCCACAGCTCACTTACGACCTTCTTCCCGCCCTCCCGCGCCGCCACGCACACTGGATCATCCTGCACGCATTTCAGTTGAAGAACAAACACCACTGAACCAAGTCAGCGAGAAATGCCCCCAACGAAATCCCCCGGAAGAGCAGAGGAAGTGGGAACTCACGTAGACGAGGCCGAAGACGACGACGTGGGTGCACCCAGTCGCGCCGTGCCCGCCGGCGTCGGCGCCGCCGCGCTGCACCATCTTGGATTGGTACTGCCAGACGCAGGGACCTCACACGATGAGACGGGCCGAATCGGGCCAAACCAGCACGGAACCGAAATGAAAAGGGGGGCGTGGCAGCGGGAACCGCGTCGAGGCGGGCGGGCGGGTGCACCTGGGACTCGGAGGCGGGGTCGAAGCCAACGAGCGCAAAGCGCACGCCACAAGAGGCGCTGTCGCGGTCGCCGCTGGCCGGGCGCCTGCTGCCCTCGCCGTCGTGCGGCCGCATGGAGGGGGATCCAGGTTGGAGGGACGGGGTAGCGGGTAGGGTTCGAGGATTTGGGATTGGTCCGTTCGTCAACGCGCGAGGGTGGGGGCGGCAGCGGTGCGGGAGAAGGGCGGTGAGGTCGCCGGCGGGGAAGCCCAGCGCCAGTGGAGATGAGGGGCGGCGGCGGCCACGGGATCGAGGAAGAGGGCAGAGGAAGTGGTTGGGCTTGGGAGGGAGACGAGGGGAGGGATGGGATCAGGGTGGGTGGCGGCGACGATGTGGGAGAGGGGGGCTGCTAGGGTTTGGGTTGGGTTGGGTTGAGAGGGGGAGTGAGAGACGTTGGATCCGTCGGATGTGGACGGTCCAGATCGGCTAAGGGGGGGTGATCCGTGTGAAGAGCTCTGATTGATTCAGAAAAATCATGATTTAGAATAGTTTCTAAGTACTAAAACAAGAAGGGTTTTGTGAAGTAGCTATCAAAAGTATTTTGCAAAATGGCACAACTAAAATTTTCTATCAATTTAGACCATATTTTACGGATGATAGCCAGTTTGCATGCAACTTTTTATCTTTGTAGCTATTTTTAATCATTATTCGAGTGCCCAAAATGAGTTTTTTTGTGAAGGGCCTACCAAACAATTGTTTCAAAATTGTACCAAATCAATTTTTTAAAATACTAGGACATATTTAAACCACAGTACACCAAATGGTTGGGTGTAAAAAGTTTTGATCCACCTCTCATGAAAAAGACAAATTCCCGCCGATTCAGGTGGAAGCGGGTCAAATTTGAACAGCAGCTGCCTCGTAGTTATCTCTTTATTTTTTTCCAAAAAACATTTCTAGGTACATAAGTATCTATTTAATCAGATAAACATCAAAAAAATTCCAAGATTCAACCATTAGCTAGGAACGGTCAAGCCCGCCGTTTTGACCGCATTTTGAAACGGGCATAAAAAATTCAAAAAAATTCAAAAAATTGGAAAACCTTCGCATTGTGTAATTATATGTGACCAAGTTTCCAGGAAAAATAATAAACTTGTAATACGGTAATTATTTTAAAAAAGTGTTCTCATAAATGAGCTATCATCTGTGAAGATTCATGGATTTCAAGCCAAATGATCAATCTTATGGCCACATTCATGGCATAGTTTGTTCAAATGACCTCATATCATGCACAAGGGTGCATCTTGGAATGAAAAACAATGTTGCCTAAGGAACTTTTCATTTTCTTTGCACGGAAAATTCATTTTTCCTTTCCCGAGTGCCCAAAAGGAGGTTTTTTTGTGAAGGAACTACCAAATAATTGTTGCAAAATTGCACCAAATCAATTTTATAAAATACTAGGACATATATAATGCACAATTATCAAAATGGTTGGGTGAAAAAAGTTTTGATCTACCTCTGATGAAAAAGACAAATTGCCGTCGATTCAGCTGGAAACGGGTCAAATTTGAACTATAGCTGCCTCATAGTTTGCTCTTTATTTTTTCAAAAAATCATTTCTAGGTACATAAGTACCTATTTAATCATAGAAACACCAAAAAAATTCCAAGATTCAACCACTAGCTAGGAACGGTCAAGCCCGCCGTTTTGACCGCATTTTGAAACGGGCATAAAAAATTCAAAAAAAATCAAAAAATTAGAAAACCTTCGCATTGTGTCATTATATGTGACCAAGTTTCCAGGAAAAATAATAAACTTGTAACGGTAATTATTTTTAAAAAGTATTCTCAGAAATGAGCTATCAAGTGTGAAGATTCATGGCTTTCAAGCCAAATGATCAATCTTATGGCCACATTCATGGCATAGTTTGTTAAAATGATCTCATATTGTGCACACGGGTGCATATTGGAATAGCAAACAATGTTGCCTAAGGAAGTTTTCATTTTCGTTGGACGAAAAAACCATTTTCCATTTTTCGAGTGCCCGAAAGGAGGTTTTTTTGTGAAGGTACTACCAAATAATTGTTGCAAAATTGGACCACATCATTTTTATAAAATACTAGGCCATATTTAATGCACAATTGACAAAATGGTCTGGTGTAAAAAATTTTGATCCACCTCTCGTGAAAAAGACAAATTTCTGCCGATTCGTGGAAGCGGGTCAAATTTGAACTGCAGCTGCCTCATAGTTTGCTATTTATTTTTTCCAAAAATCATTTATAGTTACATAAGGACCTATTTAATCATAAATACATGGTTTGGTGGCGATACGTCAAGGTTTGGGCGGTGGCCGAGGGCCCCAACTCTAGAGCGAGTAAACTCAAGATGCCCGCCAAGCGTGGTCACCCGGCGTGACCGTATGCGTTGCCATGTGTTCAGGCGGCCTAGGCATGTCTAGTGGGTTGGGCACTCCCAGGTTGGTGCTAGGAAGAAAATTACAACATAAGATTCTCACGAGGAGACCAATCGATGCTCAAACATGAATTAGCAGCCAAGTGTTTGATTAGCGGTACGGGAAATGTACAGGGCTAATGGGCGTGAGTTTTGGCTGAGGATGATCAGTTACTAAGAAGACCGTTTTCACAAATTTTCAGCTCAAAAGGAGGAGCCTAGGTGGTACTTGCTTTGCAAACCACCACACTGGACATAAATAAGAATGTTGAAGCTCGGCTCAAAATAATGAATGGATTGAGCTGGCATTTGGTGGAGGATGGTTATTTGGGCATAGGAAAGCACTATAGAAAATGGATACTATTTGGACATGCCAAAGTGGTACTTCCTTCACAAACTGTTACTCTGAACAGAATAGGAAAATGAATATTTTTGAATTATTTTTGAACTAGGCAAGGAAGGTTTTTACATATTTGACGAGGATATGACCCAAAGAATTTATGAGATTTTTTGGGAATTTTGGGAATGACATAAATATAGGTTGCTTCACAACCTAGGGCAAAAACTGCCACATGGACATGACACATAGGCAAAACTGATGAGGTGGCGCCTAGTCATAGCAACCCACCACAATTTACAAGGCTATGACCATCTATATTGGTCGTTAACAACTAGAAATAAGGTAGCGGACTAGCGCTGTTAGCTTTATAACCATTTCATGTAAGGAAATTATGACCTTTCTGACCAAAATGGTCGCAATGGTTTAGGGTTTGGAGCCCCTCGAACAGCTTTTGACCAATTGGTCTCAAATGGTCACAAATCTATGATCAATTCTTCCAGGGTCACTGACAGAAGGTCATAAGTTGACATATTTCTTGTAGTGCAACGTGACATAGATTTTATTTATCTAGGAGGTTGTTGAACCGGAAATTCCAACCGACCCTATTGTCGAGAGGTTAAATTTAGTTGAAGAAGAAAACAATTTCTTGAAGGAAAAAAAAAATTTGAGGAGGAGAAGATGATATTGGAGTTGCATGTTGCGGATGTCGTCGATGATCACAAGATCAAGATGGATGCAATGCGCTTGAAGATGAGAAAGATTAGAAAATATGCCATTCATACCGGGCTTGGTATCATTATGCCGTTGGATCAGTTGTTACCTTGGTTGCGATTATGATCGTATTTGTTTTCGCATTGAAATGTTTTACATAGTTTCAATGTATGGTTTAATTAATTTAGATGCTCTGTAGAGCTTTATGTTGTTAGATGAGAACTATGTATGTACTTTGGTTTTATGTGATGATGAACTTCTATTAATTTGGTCACTTAATTATCTATTCATGATGTTCTGTAATGATTTTTGACACACTTAATTATATATAATGCACGCAGATGAACCGGCAATGGATGTACGGTGGCAGACACACCTCCGAGTACATTAAGGGCGTGCATGATTCTCTCGAAGTGGCTGAGGCAAACAAGCAGAATGGTTTTATGTGTTGTCCATGCCCTATATGTGGGAATACAAAGTCTTACTCGACCGGAAAATCCTTCACACCCACCTGCTTTACAAGGGTTTCATGCCACACTATAATGTTTGGACGAGGCATCGAGAAATAGGGGTTATGATGGAAGACGGCGAGGAAGAAGAGTACGATGACAACTATGTGCCCCCGAATACGGTGATGCTACTGAACATCAAGATGCACTGACGATGTGCACGATGGTGCCGGAACGGGCGAAGCTGCTGAAGATCAAGAGGAACCGCACGATGTGCCCGATGATGATGATCTCCGCCGGTCATTGTCGATGCAAGGACACAATGCGAAAGTCAAAAGGAGAAGCTGAAGTTCGATCGCATGTTAGAGGATCACAAAAAGGGTTGTACCCCAATTGTGAAGATGGCAACACAAAGCTCGGTACTGCTCAATTGCAGCAAAGGAAGGCGTAGAATGCTGTGCTCGATAAAGGATTTGAGAAGCTACCAAAATAATGAAGAAGAAGCTTCCAAAGGATAACGAATTGCCCGACAGTACATACGCAGCAAAGAAGGTCGTATGCCCTCTAGGATTGGAGGTGGAGAAGATACATGCATGCCTTAATGATTGCATCCTCTACCGTGGTGCCTACAAGGATCTGAATGCATGCCCGGTATGCGGTGCATTGCGGTATAAGATCAGACGAGATGACCCTGGTGATGTTGACGGCGAGCCTCCCAGGAAGAGGGTTCCTGCGAAGGTGATGTGGTATGCTCCTATAATACCACGGTTGAAACGTCTGTTCAGAAACGGAGAGCATGCCAAGTTGATGCGATGGCACAGTGAGGACCGTAAGAAAGACGGGAAGTTGAGAGCACCACGACGGGTCGCATGATGGAGAAAAATCGAGAGAAAGTACTGGGATGAGTTTGCAAAGGACCCAAGGAATGTATGGTTTGCTTTAAGCGCGGATGGCATTAATCCTTTCGGGGAGCAGAGCAGCAATCACAGCACCTGGCCCGTGACTCTATGTATGTATAACCTTCCTCCTTGGATGTGCATGAAGCGGAAGTTCATTATGATGCCGCTCTCATCCAAGGCCCTAAGCAACCCGGCAACGACATTGATGTGTACCTAAGGCCATCGGTTGAAGAACTTTTACAGTTGTGGAATGGAAGCGGTGTACGTCGTGGGATGAGCACAAAAGGAGGAATTTGACCTAAAGGCGTTGCTGTTCGTGACCATCAACGATTGGCCCGCTCTCAAGAACCTTCGGGACAGACAAACAAGGGATACCACGCATGCACGCACTGTTTACTTGACACCGATAGTATATACCTGGGAAGCTGCAGGAAGAATGTGTACCAGGGCCATCGTCGATTTCTTCCGACCAACCATCAATGTCGAAAGAAAGGAAAGCAATTCAAACGCCAGGCAGAACACCCGAAGAAGCCCGCCATGCGTGCGGTGATCACGTATTTGCTATGGTCAATGATTTACACGTAATATTTGGAAAGGGTCCCGCGGACTAGCTCTTCCGAATGACGCCGAGAATCACGCACCCATGTGGAAGAAGAAATCTATATTTTGGGACCTACCCTCGAAAGACCTAGAGGTCCGCTCTTCGATCAACGTGATGCACGTGACGAAGAACCTTTGCGTGAACCTGCTAGGCTTCTTGGGCGTGTATGGGAAGACAAAAGATACACACGAGGCACGAGAGGACCTGCAACGCTTACTGCGAAAAGAGGGCATGCCTCCGAAGCGATATGAAGGTCCTGCCAGCTATGCTCTTATGAAAGAAGAGAAAGAAATATTCTTTCCATGCCTGCTCGAGATGAAGGTCCCGGTGGCTTCTCGTCAATATAAAGGGAATAATAAATATGCCAGAGAAAAGTTCCAGAACCTAAAGTCTCATGACTGCCACATGATTATGACGCAACTGCTTCCGGTTGCATTGAGGGGGCTTCTACCGGAAAACGTCCGATTAGCCATTGTGAAGCTATGTGCCTTCCTCAACGCAATATCTCAGAAGGTGATCGATCCAGAAATCGTACCAACACTAAGGAGTGATGTGGCGCAATGTCTTGTCAGTTTCGAGCTGGTGTTCCCACCATCCTTCTTCAATATCATGACACACGTCCTAGTTCATCTAGTCGATGAGATTGTCATTCTGGGCCCCGTATTTCTACACAATATGTTCCCCTTTGAGAGGTTCATGGAGTCCTAAAGAAATATGTTCAGAATCGCGCTTAGGCCAGAAGGAAGCATCTCCATGGGCCATCAAACAGAGGATGTCATCGGGTTTTGTGTTGACTTCATTCCTGGCCTTAAGAAGATAGGTCTCCCTAAATCGCGGTATGAGGGGAGTCTGACTGGAAAAACACGCTTGGAAGAGACTCAATAATATGCACGGGACGGATATTCTTGGTCTCAAGCACACTACAGTTCTCTGAGAACTCTACCTTGGTGACCCGTATGTCGATGAACACAAGAATAGTCTGCGCTCCAAACACCCGGAGCAAAGGTAACGACTGGATTACATGTGAACACATCAGACTTTCAGCAGTTGGTTGGAAACACGTCTCAGAGGTGACAGCACTGTTTGTGATGAGCTGTACTTGTTGTCCAGGGGCCATCTTCGACTGTAATGATTTGGAAAGGATACGAGATAAATGGGAATACATTTTACACGATTGACCAAGATGAAAAGAGCACCAACCAAAACAGCGGTGTCCGCTTTGATGCAGCAACCGACAAGGAAATGACACATATTATGGTTACATAGTAGACATATGGGAACTTGACTATGGAGTAGATTTTAAGGTCCCTTTGTTTAAGTGCAAGTGGGTCAATCTGTCAGAGGCGGGTGCAGGTCGACCCACAGTACGGAATGACAACAGTGGATCTGAAAAATCTTGGGTACACTGACGAACCGTTCGTCCTAGCCAATGATGTGGCACAGGTTATCTATGTGAAGGACATGTCTACCAGACCGAGGAAAAGAAAAGATAAGGAAGCGAATACATCATACAATGAGCCAAAGCGCCACATAGTTCTTTCAGAAAAAGGGACATCCCGGGAGTGGAGGGCAAGACAGACATGTCTCAAGAGTATGAAAAGTTTCATGAAATTCCCTTCAAAGTCAAGGCTGACCCAAGCATCCTGATAAAAGCGATGAAGATTATCCATGGTTACTGGCGCAATAAGCAACGACACAAGCGAAGAAAAAGTGAAGACTTTCTCCGCAACTATTATGATGATACCATGCCAACTTTGTAACAGACAGTATGATACCATTGTCCGCTTTGTACATGCACATGCTATGCCAACTTTTTCAGAGTTAATTTTAAAACTAACAATTTGAAAACCTCGCCAACCGAAGTGAGCTCAAACCGGTTTATAAGACCGTCCCTCTAAACACCGTTTGTTGTAAGCAGAAACAAAATAAAATAAATAAAGAAAAAAAGAAAACAAAAAAATTGTTTTCAAATTTGAAAACTAATGGCACTAACAGAAAGTTTATAATTTTTCTAAAACTAAAAGCAAAAAGAATTAAAATATAAAGCAAAAAAACAACAAAAATTAAATAATGCAGAAAACATAACAAAAAACTTAAAAAATAAAAATAGCAACAATAAGTATTTTGTTGTAAGTAGAAACAAAATAAAATAAATAAAGCAACAAAGAAAACAAAAAAAGAGTTTTCAAATTTGAAAACTAATGGCACTAACAGAAAGTTTATAATTTTTCTAAAACTGAAAGCAAAAGGAATTAAAAAATAAAGAAAAAACAACAAAAAATAAATAATGCAGAAAACAGAACAAAAAACTGAAAATAAAATAAAATAGCAACAATAAGTATTTTGTTTTAAGTAGAAACAAAATAAAATAAATAAAGCAACAAAGAAATCAAAAAAAGTGTTTTCAAATTTGAAAACTAATGGCACAAACAGAAAGTTTATAATTTTTCTAAAACTAAAAGCAGAAAAGAATTAAAAAATAAAGCAAAAGACCAAAAGAAAAATAAACCAAAACGAAAATAAACTAAATAAAGCAACAAATAAAACGAATAAAACAAAAAAAGTGCCACCTACTGGGCACCCACGGCCTGAATACGACTAGAAACCCTACCATGGGCCAGATTCAGTTCCCGCTGGTGGCCCAAAGAGGGCCCACATGCACATATTGCACGTTTAGGCCCGGAAGCCTGCTTTAGAGAGGAGCTCGAGAGGGAAGGTGCACCGCACCTTATAAACTGGTTCGGCTCCCTCTCAACTAGCGAGGTGGGACTAAACATTTGGCGTGGGGCAGTACAAGGCCTTTGGTCCCGGTTGGTGGCACCAACCGGGACTAAAGGGGGCATTGGTCCCGGTTGGTGCCACAAACCGGGACCAATGCCCCTTTATTCAGTTGGTGCCACCAACCGGGACCAAAGGGTCCGCTTCCCGCCCTTTGGGCCCCTGAACATTGGCCTTTCGTCCCGGTTGGTGGCACCAACCGGGACTAAAGGGGGGCATTGGTCCCGGTTGGTGCCACGAACCGGGACCAATGCACTTTCTATATATACAGGACTTGTGAAAATTTCACATCTCCCTCGCCTCCCTAGCCAGTTGCCCCCGCCGCCAGGCTGCCCAAATCGCTCGCGCGCTCCTCGTCGCCGTCGCCGCCGCCTCCATCCCGTCTCCCGTGCCTGCCCGCGCCCGAGCCCACGCCGCCCGCCGCCCGTGTCCCTGCCCCCGTCCCGAGCACGCACGGCGCGCCCTGCGCTTCCCACGCCCGCCGCCTCCGTGCCCCTGCCCGTCCCGAGCACGCACGCGGCCCGCGCCTGCGCCCGCCCGCCCACCATTGTCGTCGCCGGTGCCCGCCCCCCACCGCCCCTGCCTCGGCGCCGCCCCTCCTCCCTGTTCGGTCCGGCTCCGCGACCCCTTTCCTCCCTGTCCCTCGATCCTCTTCATATAATATTTTTTCATATAATTTTTTTCATATGCATATGTTGATTATATGGATGGATGGATGATTATATGTTCATTATATGGATGGATGGATGATGTATGCTTTTTTCATATAATTTTTTATGCAGATTTTTAGATTTTTTAGTCATATTTTTTGTTTTTTTTGTGTATTTATGTTATGTTTATATGTATGTATGTATGTTCATATGTATGTATGTTTATATGCAAAGCATATGCAAAGAAAATGCATGAATGGTCATATGCAAAGAAAAATGTATGTATGGTCATATGCAAAGAAAATGTATGTATGTATGTTCATATGAAAGAAAAATGTATGTATGTATGTTCATATATATGATGATATGTTCATATAAAAAGGAAAATAAGAAGAGGAAGAAAGGAGAAGAAGAGGAGAGGAAGAAGAGGAGAAATAAATAAGAAGAGGAAAAAGAAGAAGAAGAGGAGAAGAAGAAAGGAATAGAAGAAGAAGAAAAATAGAAAAATTCTATTTTTCTTCTTCTCTTCTATTCCTTTCTTCTTCTCCTCTTTTTTTCTTCTTTTATTGCGCTGCTGTATATGTATCGAGGGTGTCGAGGATCGCCGAGGTTCGAGGGTCGGGAACTAGGGTAGAGGGTCGAGGGTCGTTAAGGGGTCAAGGGTCGAAGGTTTCAGGGTCGAGGGTTCCTATAGTGTCAAAGTATTGAAGAAATCCATGGCTTCATCATTAGCCGGAAGTAACCATGGCATGATGGTACGAAGTCCTCCAAAGTTGTTCTGGAATGAAGTCCCGGATAGGATAATTTGCCTTTTTGTACGAATCTCAGCAAAGGGCTTTCAAATAACGATATTCGGAAGGTTCTTGCTGAACTTTGTACCGTAAAGTGAATTATCCTATCCGGGACTCCGCTCCTGTAACAACTTTGGAGGACTTCGCACCATCATGCACCTCACATTTCGCCTAATGATGAAGACATGGTTTTGTTGAACCTTTGACACTAGGCAACCTCCCGACCCTCGGCGATCCTCCACCTTGACCTCGACCGCTCGGCGATCCACGACCCTCTACCCATCATGGCGTCGATGCCCACGTCACTTGTGGGACATAGATGTAGTGTTCAACGCCGACCCCTCCCGATAGCTTCAACACGTGGGGGCGATATTACCTCCTAGCTTGAAGCGTTCTCGAGGCCACCCCTAACCCTTGAAGCATTGTCGAGGCCACCCCAAACCCTAGACAAGCAGCGTCGAGGCCACTAATATGATCCGGAGAAGCCAGTAATAGAGCCATTAATCAAGTCTTTTGCTCTTAAGAAGATGGCAGAACTATTCAGGAATTGGAAGAAAGAACTCAATACGTATGTCGAAAAAAATGAGACACCAGAATTCAAGGGCAAATATGAGAAGATCAGAGATGATGGCCCGCATTTGTGGCCTACAAGACATCGGAAAAGAGTAAAAAGATGTCGGCGACAAACAAGAGAAATGCTGCGAAGAAGAAGCTTCACCATCGCACGGGGTCGTGGCTACCTCGTAGTCGACATAAGTGGGCCAAAGGCTGAGATTGATCTGCTTCATAAAGGGAACGAACCGTAGACAATGAACTGGCCGCACCGTTGCGGACTTGGTTCTTCGGGCGGCGGATCCTTGGACCCTATAACAGGAAGTGCATTTGGACGGACGAACAATTGGACATACCAGTGAGGCTTAAGCATTATATCGAAGAAGTGCAGCAAGGGAAGTTCGTTCCAGACAGGCAGAAGGACGAGCTCACAATGGCCCTCGGGAATCCTGAGCACCCTGGACGGACACGAGGCACGCCAGGCTCCGTTTTGTGGAAGGCTGGATTTCCGGACGCATGGGGTTACAAAACCCATGAGAGGAGGAAGAAACTGGAGCAGAGCCTAATGCATGCGCTGCACGAAAGGGTAATGGGGCTAGAGGAACGAGAAGCAGCAGATCACAACAAACGACCTGCCGAAGCTTCCCCCGAAGCTACCCCGCCATCTCAGCGGAGAAGCAGCGTGGCTTCCACCGAGCTGCTTCAGCCAGAGAAGCATGCCTTGACGGCTCCTGCCAGCTATCCCGTGGATGCTATCACGGATGCTGAAAATTGCCACCTTATGGCTCAATGGAGCAATTTGAAGGTCAAGGCAGCTGTTGGCTCTGTTTATCCTACTAAACCCGACTCAACTTTTCATTGCCGGCCGATTCCAGAAGGATATGCTAAGGTGATGGTCGATGAAATAACGGAGGGATTTGAGGACCTCCGGCTTGACCACCCTACCGGTGAAGGGAGTATCGGCTGGGTTCTGCTCAGAAGACTCCATGCCTATGGCGGAAGGATCTCATCAACCTTCCGAACTGGACGCCTCCGCCTCCTCCTCCTCCGGCGAGTCAGGGCACTCCGCCTCCTCCACCGCCTCCTCCTCCGGCGAGTGACGATCAGGGCACTCGGCCGGCTCCTTCTCCGGCGGCACTCCGCCTCCTTCTCCGCCTGCACCGGCGCGCCCGAGCAGCCAGCCTCCTCCTTCTCCGCCTCGTCAGCAAGGGCGGAAGAGACCCGCCGCCGCTCCGGCGCGTCGTAGTCCTTCTCCTCCGCCTCGTAAGCAAGGAAAGAAGACATCCGCTCCGTCTGCTTCTGCCGGGCGTCTAGCAGTACAGCCAAAGGCGGAGGAGATACAGATTCGGTCCTTCTCTGAAGACTCGGAGAAGTTACCGTCTGAGAGGAGCGAGGAGGAAAACGCGAAGATCGCGCAGACCGAAGTGGATGACTGGTTTCAAGGGTTGAAAGCAAAGAGACATCCACCTCCGGAGGAGAAGGTAGATCCGGTCAAAGCGAAGCGCACTCGCTGCCCCGACAAAATCACTCAAGTCTCCGCCGAAAGGCAACTATGAGCGCATTATTGGAAAGGCATTTGCCAAAGCGGAGAGGTCGGGAAGTACTGTCGCTGATCAAAGGATGAAAGAACGACGAGCTGGGAAACAAATTGCCCAGCTCGGCGAACAAGCGAAGCAATCGTGCCCCCCACTCAAGGTGCCTGCTAGCGACATCGTCGATCCGAGGATGGTGCCCGGTTATGGCAATCCTGCAGATTACCTGCCCGACGATGTAAATTATGATTTCTTGGAGGTGCAGATACAAAGATCTGATGCGGGAAGCCTCTCGCCAAAGATGAAAGCTCTCTATCAACGATGATGCGAAGATTGCATGATTGGTACATGAAAACCTGCAAAGAGTCCGAGGGAGGAGTACTTTGTATGTGAGAGTTAAAAAGGAGCATGACCTCCTTGGAATTGAACTGTTGCTATTCCATTTGAGGAGTTCTATCAGTTTTTCAATCAATTGGCCCTCGATAAAGCAACGGTCACCTGCTACTGTCTGTAAGTAGTACTACTTCTGTCATTAAGTATCTCTATATAACTCAGCTCTTTCATTGCATGTATTTATAAATATCCTCACTATATTATGCAGATTGAAGATCGCCTAAATGAAGAAAAGACAAGTGGGTGATATTGGGTTCATTAACACATATCTCATAGATGCAAATGAGGTTAAATATCGTGCCGATTTAAACCGAGGCCAACTTGCTACGATCGTTGGAAATAGATGAACACAAAAATATAATACTCTTTCCTTACAACTACAAGTGAGTGTTACTGTCTTGTGGCATATTCGGTTTCCTTATTAGTCCAGGTTATAGTAATGTAATATTGATGAGTTATGCATGCGCAAGCAGCTACCACTATATTCTCCTAGAGATTAAGCTTGAGCAGGGAGTAGTAACTGTCTTAGACTCGAGACGAAAAGATCCCAAGGAGTATGCGGACATGACTGAAATGCTCGAGAAGTAAGTTAAATCGATCATTATCCACCATATAAGCAACTTTGTTCATTTCTGATATCAAGTAATTGTTTTCTTTGTATGGCAGGGCTTGGGGAAAATTCACCAAAAATGCTCCGGGACTACCGATGAAGCTGCAATTTAGACACCCGAAAGTAAGTACTATATAGTAGCATATTCCACGCGCATCTCCTAGTGATTCAAGCGCTAGTTTCATCAATACCATTTAGAATGCTTGCTAATTATCAGTTTGATTGACCTCTGTTTCTTGTAAAGTGGTTGTGGCAGGAACAAGAGAATGATTTCTGTGGATACTACGTTTGCGAGTCCATCCGCCACACGACCTGTGAGAGGGGCTACTCCGACAAACAATATGAAGTGCGTAAATAAAAATATTCACAATTTTATTTTATTACCATCATTTGTGTTGAGTTTCATTCATTCATATATATATGTATTGACCCCTTCTTAAAATTAGATGTTTCGGATGCGGGATGAACTACTAGCACCAGATCGCCTGCGAGCAATTCAAGAGGAATTGGCGGCATTCTTTCTTGACCACGTGATCGCTGAAGACGGAGAATACTATGTGGACCACGGTCCGTATTGTAAAAGATAATTATTGTATATATGTAGCCGGTAGTGTCGGATAGATATACGAGAACTTGTTGTTCGACCAATCTCTCGGAGAAGGAGAGGTGGTCGATATCACTTCTCTCTCTGTATGCATATATGTTCATGACGATCTTCTGTTTGCTTAATTACTAGCTAACTAGCGTGTCTAGCTAGTCCTCTCTATACATATGTATAGTACGTAGCGTCGATAGCACAATATATGAAACACCTAAATTAATTAGCTAGCTATAGCACAATATATGAAACACCTAAATTAACCCCCCAAAACCCCCCAAACCCCCCCCCCCCTTTTCAAAAAAAAAACAAAAACCACAGCCATAGAAATGCTGACGCGTGGATGCCTATTGGTCCCGGTTGGTGCCACCAACCAGGACCAAAGGCCCTCTTGCCTGGGCTCAGGGCACAGGCCACGTGGAGGCCCATCAGTCCCGGTTCTGGATTGAACCGGGACTAAAGGGCTAGGGTATTAGTACCGACCCTTTAGTCCCGGTTCATGAACCGGGACTAAAGGCCCTCACCAACCGGGTCAATAGGCCCCTTTTCTACTAGTGTAATTTCATTTGAGAACACTTTATTTTTACAATAGATATGATGAATTAACGAGTCACATCTCATCCAACAATGATAGACGGGAGAGAACCCCTAAGCATATGCACCATTAGTGAGTTTGACGCGCTACTTTTTTTTTGAGAAAAGTTTCATGCGCTACTTTGCTTTGCTTTTTCCCCCAAAAAAGAGAAGAAAACGAAATACTCAATTCATGTTATCAAATGGGCTCTGTTTTCAGGTCACGTTGGGCCATTTGGGACACACAGGCACACAGGACTAATCTCGTACAGCTTCAAAAGCCCCTTGAAAAGGTCCAAATCCCAGTAAAATCCCTCCCGTACAGACTAGGGTTTCTCACCAGCGGCGAGATGGGCGGCAACGCCACGGAGATTGCCCTCCTCGAGCGCCGCAGCCATTCCTCTGCCCAGGAGATGGCCTCGCTGCCGATCCCGGACGAGCTCCTGGCTGAAATCTTCGTTCGCCTGCCCACCCAAGCCGACCTCGCCCACGCCTCTGCGGCCTGCGTCTCCTTCCGCCGCGTCGTCGCCGACCGCTCCTTCCACCGGCAGTACCGCAAGCTCCACGCTGCGCCCCTCCTCGGCTTCATCGATCTTAGCCGAGTCTTCCACCCCGCCGACCCGCCTCACCCCTCCACTTCTGCAGCAAAAGCCTTCGCTGACTTCAGCTTATCCTTCCTCCCTGCCCCAGCCAGTGACTGGACCATGCTGAACGTCTGCGACGGTCGCGTCCTCCTCTACAGGCGCGGTGACTTCACGGAGCTTGTGGTGTGCGATCCCTTGCACCGGCGCCACCTCCTGCTTCCACCAATTCCTAAGTTCATCGACGACTGGGTTCCTTCAGCGGACAACTCACAGATCTTCCTCGTGGGCGGCAATGAGGAAGATTCCGACGAAACATTTTTTAGTGTGATATATGTGGCATTCGACCAACATAAGCAGACCGCCTTCGTCTTCTCTTCCACCACCGGAAAATGGCAAGCTACTCCATCAATAGTGCGATCGCCTTCCTCATACTGGCTCCAGTCTGCCTATGGCTGCTTGTATGGGTTGACAGAGAGCAGTCAGAAGTTACAGGTGTTTGACACCCGGAGGATGGAGTTCTCACTCATAGACCTCCCACCCAAAGCTAAAACAGGTTCTTCTTATGTGCATATAGCCATTGTGGGGGCAGGGGAGGGCATCATTGGGATGTTTGTGCTACCACATAAGACATCTGACCTCAGTTATTTTATTAAGAAAAACAACGGTGGAAGTTCCAGCTACTGGCAGTTGGAGAAGACAATCTCACTGGATTCTTCTGAGTACACTCTAGACGTGGGTTCAACAGGGAGCAAATTGTTCCTATACCATCGCGGAAGCCCATCGCTTGATGCATGCGTTTTCTCAATGAACGTCAAAACATTCCAGCTTGAGAAGGTGTTTGGCTCCAAATATGGCATACTTTACCCACGGGCATATAACAACTTTCCACCATTCTTGTCGACACCAATAGTGTCTAGTGGTAACCTTTCTGTTGCATCCTAGTTATTATCTTCCCTTCATAGTTATCACACGGGTCGTTTGTTGCTCTAAAGTTCACTACTGTGATCAGTAATTCTAGTTTACACAGTTTAGTAGTTGTCACCTCTTCTCTGTTGTGACTATGCAAATAAAGCTCAGGAACACAATTTTGATGTATTCGTTAGTATGTTGTAATGCTACTCTAAGGTTAGTGGACGGTATATATGACTAGCATTGGAAGCATATTAAAATCATAAGAAACACTAGACTGCGATAAATATTTTTGTTCTCATGGCCAATCTAACGTAGAAATCATAGAACTTCAAAGAACACTGCCACCACAGTTCACCTTTTGTTCGTTTCACATTATCCTAGACTTATCTTGTCCACCTTTATGATTTATGTTATTTATCTCTATATGTTTACATGACTTTTCTGGCAATGTATTCCAACTTGTATTGCAAATGGCAATGAGCAATACCATAAAGCGATCATTTGTTGTTCTATATGTCAAATTCCATTGAAGTTAATATTCTACCTACTCCATGGCGTGAAATAGTCCTGAAGGTTGACTCTCCAATCTCTATGTATTGCTTTTGTTTTCTTTTAGCCACTGGCACTTTATGCTTCTTCCCTGTGTTTTTTTGGTAAGCAATTGATTAAGTGTTGCCCAACAGCAAGATCTATTGATTGTTTTGATCGCAAGCTGCTGATTATTTATGATCCGATTATGCATATATTGGGCAGGTGCTCAGGAACAAGGTGTGGAGACGCCGCAAGCTGAAGAAGAGCCCATAGATAGCCCTCAGTACGAGGGCACTGTTGATGAGGGGAATTTTGGAAGTCCTGCCGACGTATCAAGGACTGGAGATGGTTCTGATTAACGCTGTGCCATGACTGGACAGTTGATCACAGATTGTGCGTCTGTCAGATAAGGTAACAAGAGCAGTAATGACCTTTAATTTATGGCATAATCAGTTGGTTAATTAGACTATGTAAGAAGTCAGAGTGCTTCTGATCTAGCTGTATATATGTCTACCCATCACTATAGCTACTATTGTGAGCCATTGGAATGACAGTTATTTGCAAATTAGGGAGCAGCAATGATCTCTCTTTACTGCTCTTTGTTTACACAGAGAAGTCACCTTCAGTTTTGTTTCTGCTTTGTCAAAAAATGGTGGCCGCGTAACATCCGATGAGCTCCATGCAAGCAAAACAAAAATTCTGCTCAATAGTGCACAAATGGTTGAGCACTAATTGTGTTATTGTTTGTATGGATCTCCTCGGACATCGTTTGGCCACTAAATTTTGCAAGAACCTAAAACATTTTATCAGAATCGAAGCCACAAACTTCAGAATTTTTTGAGTTATTTTTACTAGTTTTTAGATTTTACTGAAGATACAGTAGTTCTGCTTGTGCTCCGCCAATCTGTTTTTCAAATGTATTTATTTGAGCCAAGGTTGTTTAGAAGCCCAACGTATTTCAACTTGTGTCCTCTCTCCTCTGTATTTAAACGATCGACGCACCTTGACTTTATTGATTCTTGGAGAAGTCAACCTCGTTGAGTTCAAGCAAATTGAGTGAATATGTCTCCTTCATTTTCTTAAGAAGGAGTGATGACAAGAACTTCGGTTGGATACTTGGGCTACTACAAATCAAAGTGTGGGGTATTTACTATACTCGGCCTCTGCCAGTGTAAAGAAACTGAATATCTTTGGTAGTAAAGCTAGGAGATATATCACAAGATCGCAGAAAAAAAAACACCCCAGATGATTGGTAATACATTCAAGTCTAAGAGACCAGAGTGGTTGAACCGTGTGTCTACATATGCCAGTGGCTATCGCCCCGTGGTTCCCCTAATACTTTAGCTTTTCCAATGTCAACATAGGCACTACGAAATCGTCGAATCTCACTGAAGATATGGAGAATGGGAGCTAGGCTTGATCGGGGGAGCGATTGTGATAAACATTAAGTGGCACTGGATTGTATATACATACTGATCCATGGGAATAGGATGCACCGGGAGTTGATACAAATCAATCATATGCCCAGCAGTTCAGGCATTCACACCATTGATAGAAGATGTACGGCACATACCTGTTTTTTCAAGAATACTTCTCATTATTATTTTCATTTATCTAAAATTTCAGGTTTTTCCCCATTCCTAAAATCCCCATGTTTTGTATAACTAATTTTTTCCTTATTTCAAATAAATTTTAATTTTGTTTATTAAAAATATTAATATGGATATTCAATTAGGTATGTCTACATTACTTTTAAATATTTCCATTTTTAGCAGACATAGTTGGCCAAGCGAAATAACTGCCACATTGTAGGTCAAATCTATATGAACGGGTTGCGAGACCAAATCTATCAGATTAAAAAAATTTAAGGCCCAGTTTGTCAGTTTCTAGACCAAATTTAAACTTGGAAAATAGTTGAGGGCAAAAAAAAGCTCTTAACTAATCATATGTTCGCATTTTTGTGATGCAGCTTTCTGCTAAAATGTAAAGAATCGGCATGTGGTAAACCAAGAGTCCGTTGGTGCAAGGATACTGATTGACATACTTCTTCTGCCTATAGCAATTATACCAATAACATCGACTGATGCATGTACCAACTATATCATTACTTTGTGAAGAACAATACAAACCTAACCAAAAGCAATGAAACACAACCATGTCAGACAGAAGATCCGAGACAGGTCATGGAAAACCCAACTTGTATAGGACCTAGTTTGTGCATAAGTGTTTCATTGACACCTGCAGCTCGTGATAAATTTGAGGCAGTGCACCCATTTTTTAACCCTTGTTAGACTGTTTGAACTTTTCAGCTCCCTATAACTCATATTCCAAGTCCTTCAAGGCACGTGTCAGTACCTAGAAGAGAACGTTTGTTCGCTGGCAAGTAAAATATGGTACACATTTCATAAAAAGAAGGAATTAAAATACGGTACCTCCTGCTGTAACGGCTGAGTTCCATAACCTTCAGGGGAGTGTAATAGACACATTTACTGATGCTTTTCTATAGTGAAACTTACCCTTGTAAATTGTCCAGTGTGACCCCTTACTGATCACAAGTCACTCAAAGACAATGAAGTTGGCGCTTGGATCTGCTCCCATGGGTATCTATTGCGCTCATTAAAACATACAACCTTCTCGCTTGTTCTGTTGTACCAGCATATTGGCGATCACCATTACACTATGGTGTTCTTTCAGAAGATCCTTGCTTGGATTGAGCTTCTGTTCTGGCGACCTTATGTTTTGCCTCTCCATTCTCCTTAGCAGTTTGGTCACCATTTTTTCTTCGTTATTTCAATATCTCTAAGATAAATTCTGTACTGAGTGTGCCAAATGGCAAAGTTGTTCTGTAAATAAGATACAAAATTGAACAAAAAACAGTTCAGACCATGTATGACACAAACTGAAGAAGCTTTCTCCCAGTCAACGATATTTTTCCTAGGTGGCTGGTCTGGATTGGATCTCTTTATAAGACTACTTATGGTTTAAATGACTGGAGATACAAAGAGTTTAGTTTGTTCACTGCTATTGTGACCCCAGAGTTCTTCTTTTCGCGTTCGATGTACTAACAAGTGATTTGTGAAGTCAGGACTTACTGGATCCATAGTAATTCATGCAAGAATTGGTCAGTTGCGAGGATCCATAAATAGTCCGTTTTATGAAATATCTGTTGAGAAAGCAGAAGAAAAAGAAGCGAGACATGTGGTTTATCTATCACCAAATAGAGATGAATATTGCATGACAGCACCAGGAAATTCGTTGTCGTTGAATCAATGTTTCAAGAAGAACAGGTTCATGTTAAAAGTATTTTTCCATATAGAGTCGATTTTATGAAATATCTGTTGGATAGATAGTACTAGCAAGTTATTTTATAATGATATTATTATCACAAATAACTAGATTAGATAGTCTTCAATCTTTCAGGCAAACTATTACTCCCTATAAACAAATATAAGAGTAGATCACTAGAGTAGTTATCTAAATGCTTTTATATTTCTTCACGGAGGGAGTACAGAATAATATTTCAGCAAGAATTTATTCCACACAGGCTAGTACTTCTTGACGTTCTTGTTGGCTTTGGTCCTTATTTGGTCCTATTGCAATTGGTGGAACGATGTATAGATTGGCGATGCCAGTATGGACAACCAATCGGCAAATGAGTCAGGATATAGGTTAGCTGGCTTTCTTGCACTGACGAAAGGGAAGGAGATGGGTCTATCTATGACAAGCATGAAGAAGGCGCCATATGAATGGTCCAGTAAGCCGTAAGCGGACACGATTTTGCACTATTTGTCAGAGCAGGGCCACAAGATGGCAACATGCCCAGACTATGGGGATGTTCTAAAACAGCTTCCAAGGACGACTAGGTGCAAGAACTATTGCCTCAGGGACAAGGTCGTATCAGCTGCACCAAAACACTCGAAACAGGTTTTTGCCCCGCTTTATATATAAAGCAACAACCAAACACAATACACGGTCAAACGATACAAAATTATGTGGTAGCCATCCTCTTACAAAGCCGATCCCAAGATAATCAGAAAACACAGAAGACAGGCCACTACGCTACCGAAGAAGAATACAAGAGGACCGAAGGACATTGCCACACTACACCCTTGTACACCTAAGCTCCATGACAACTCCATAAGGGGTGGGAACGACGCCAAGCGTCGCCACTGTCAAGTCCACACTGGACAAGGGTTTTAACCTGGAATCAATACAGGTAGAAGCACCATGATAACGTCTTAAAGAAGATAACGGCGCCCGCAAGCGTTGCCATCTTCGGCGAGGATGTAGCTCTCCCGTGCCACCACAAGGACATCAGGAGAAGCATGACATTCCCAGATCCCTAGTTCTGAATCGGGGCGTAGAACACCCGAGCCACCCGCCACTGTACCTCTAGCCGCCCATACGACCAAGAGGTATAGCCACCACCACCGCCATGACGCCTGCTAAAGAGCCAACCATGTAAACAACATTCCATGGCCACCACCCTCGCATCCAAGCCACGGCACAATGACCATCGCCCGCTTCACAATGCACAAACCGCGGCAGAAAAAACTAGACATCAGCCACCGAGCCAGGGTTAGTGCCACCATGGTAGGTGCGCCAATGCCTGCAATCCCCAACAATCCTGGTGGACCAGGGCTCTATGACTGCCGATGATCATCCTTGAGCAACCAGCTCAAACGACGCCAAGCCCGCGGCTTGAGGCACCGATGCAACCGCCGGCAAAACGTTGTCCCATCCACCACCAGGATCCTTCGTTGATGCTACAATGTGAGGATGCCTCCCCAACCGAACCACAAGCTCCAACCTAGGCATAGCCGGAGGTGACCCAACATCACACAAGGAGCTACAAACCCGGGGAAAAGAGGACCACATAAAACTCCTACCTGGCAGCCCATCCACGTCATCCGCCTACTGCCGGCAACTGCGCCAGGCGAAGGTGGACACCGACCCAACAATTGGGGGCTGCACATGGCAGACGGTGGCCCCAACCCCATCGCCTTCCCGCGCGGCGTCACACCACCGCAGTGCACTCGCAAGCCGCCACCAACGGACCTCAGTTGCACCTCCATGCCCGCGAGAAGGTCCACAACACATCCATAGGCCGTTGCCGCACCACCGTGGGTCACCCGTAGCCCGAGTCGCTAGATATGCCCAGCCCAGACCGACCGCAAGGCAGCCACGGCAACGAGCCACGGACAGCGCCAAGCTAGGTGCTGGCCCAGGCTAGCACACGCCGGACCTCGCCACTAACGTCCTCAGCCCGTACGCCCTGCCTCGCCACGATAGCTGCCATCACTAGATCCACCTACCTCAATGAACTCTCGCGCCAGCCGCTCGCCGCCCCCGCGGCTTGACGCCTAGGACAGTATCCACCGGAGCCTTCCCGGCTGCCCGCACCGCCTACACGGATGACCGCGACGCAGCCGCGACGCATGCGCAAACGCCGCGTCCCCAAGGGCCTCCGCATCGTGCGCGGCAGGGGAGCCGCTGGGGAGCAAGGCAGCTCCGCCGCCGTCTTCGCCAACCGGGGTTTGCCCGGCGGCGGCAAGGAGGAGGGAGGCGAGAAGGGGGCTGGCGGCAACGCTTCCTAGGGTTCGCCCCCAGCTCGCGGGAGCGGGTGGTCTAAGCAGGTGCAAAAACTAATATCAGAGGTTTACCTCTTTCAGCCGACTACCGCAAAGCTCCAGAATTAAGACTCCAAGGTGTCTGATTGAGATTATCCACTGCTTGCTTAAGAGTAGAGCGTTTGCGTGACTGTTTCCGCATAGTGATGTATGCACTGTTTAAGTAAAATTGTTGTCATGTTCTATTTGCTTTTATGTGTGATGTTAAGCTGACTGGCATCATAATCTCTACTCCTAAAGGAGCAGTTGGTACATAGTTTGTTTGTCCCCTTACCCCACTCCACCAATCGAGAGACCTCTCCATCACATGCCCCTATGACTTTCAGTAGACCTTCTATTTTTTTCAAAAGAAAAACCCATCGATTTTTCTTCAGCCGTTGGTTTTCTTCCACCAGAATGAAAATCGACCGATCATGTAATCTTTCCTCGCAAACCATAACTTTCCATCCCTCCCCCGTCCGCTTGCCTCGGTTCGTGCAAGCTTTCCTGATAAAGAAAGTGTCATCCATTCTCTTGCTCGATAGGCAAGTTTCTCCCAGAAAATCAGGATGTGTGAATTTATAGCATGACGTATGTGATGCACTGCGTGAAAGGACCGGCTGATCCAACTAGACTGCATGGCGGCTCCTCCATGTCAACCGCTAGTTCACACTGCACCTTCTCCCATTCTCCCGCGGGTGCAGCATTCGCATGTCGGTGGCCATCTCCGGCACGCCGTGTTCCCATTGTCGGCGTCCAACGACATCCCGTGACCTGTGACACCGGCAACACACCGTGACTCGAATGCAGCACCCAGACGAACTAGATCGGGGAGCCATCGGATGCCCCACCAGCCCGCACTAACCTAGAGAAGGAGGATGTCATATGCTCATGCGGCTGGCCCTCTTCGAGGACGTCTGCGATCAAAAGAGGCGCAATCGGCGTGTCGATGGTCAAGGCAGAGCACGACCAATGTAGATGCAGCCGGTGTGACTTTCATGGAGTGATTGCTCTTGCGGCCGGTTGTTAATCTACGATATATACGCCTCCTTGAACCGTAGCTACCGCCAACGTGTTATCCTAGAGATTGTTGTGGGAAGGAGGAGGCGAATTGGATCAGGGAGTGTCGGTGAGAACAACACCTATGGGATCAATGGGATCCCTACTATGGTCGGCGGGCGCGGGTTGTGAGAAGAGCAGGTCTAAGAGCCAGCAGAAGGGTCGTTTACCCAGGTTCGGGCCGCGGAGATCGCATAACACCCTAGTCCTGCTTTAGTGTGTATATGAATATTCTTCAGCTAGCTATCGAGCATGACTTGCTCAAAGAGCCGAATCCCCCAGTACGCCTCGAGCCTCCTTTTATAGTCGAAGGAGGCGCTACAGTGGCACACAGGAGGTGGAAAGGGTACAGTGGCTATGCTTATTGCTTGTCATTACGGGACAAGACACATTAAATGCGCCCATGAGGTGTCCCCTTGCTTTATCGCCGCCTCGCCGTGCTTCGACACGCGTCCAGGCCAGCGAGTCGGGCAGTGCCATGTAGGCTGGCAGGCTGCTGAGCTGGCATGGTGGCAGCGTCTTCACGAAGATCGGCATGCAACCACACAGGTGCTTGCTGAGTTAGCCTCGGGACCGCACGTCGCCACGCAGGTGCTCGCCTGGCTGGCTGGGCTAGCAGCTGCATGAGAACGGCGGTGGGGACTTGGTGCGCGCGGGCCTGGCCGCGGCCCTGTTGATGCCTTCGGCAAGGGTCTTGCCGTGGCACTGCGATCGTCCCCGAAAAGGATGTTGCCGGAGGTCTCGTCTTCCGGTCTTCATCTGATTTTGCGCGTTAATGATCTTCACAAAGATCTGCATGCCACCATGGAGGTGCCTCCCGAGCCTTGGTTCCGATGTGGTTGATGATGTTCGAAACCTCGGGCTCAAGGGTGGCACACTCCGCTGTTGTTGGGCAAGTTGCCCCGGCAAGGCCCCTGTCGGGGCCGTGGAGGCCGCCCCGGCAAGGGCCTTGCCTGGGGAGTCCACCTCACCCTCTTGCTCTTTGTGCCTCTGTCTTGGCATTGCCTTGATCTACTCGCGGCTTCGTCTTCCCTCCTTTGCTCCGCTAAGTGTGGCCACAGGCGCGGCTCTGACTGCACGTGCACAGGTAAAGGCACTACTAGGAAAAGGCCTACTAATGGCGCACCTAATTTGGCCACTAATGGCGCATTAGTGGTGCGCCATTAGTGCCACGCCATTAGTATATTTTACTAATGGCGCACCACAGGTGCGCCATTAGTATCTGATATACTAATGGCGCACCACTGGATGCGCCATTAGTATATTCAACAGTGCGCCATTAGTATGCCTCCCAGGGGGCCATGTATACCCAGGTGCTTTGGCATACTAATGGCGCACAACGGCATGATGCGCCATTAGTAACTTCGGCATACTAATGGCGCACTGTTTAATGATGCGCCATTAGTATCCTTTGGCATACTAATGGCGCACTATGATGTGATGCGCCATTAGTATGAATATTAGGTTTTTTTTATTATTTTCTGTTTTTTGCACAGGTTACAAAATGTATAATTGGACAAAATATAGACAGCACACATCAACAACAGATTCATCGAATACAATTGAAGATTAGTCTCTGAATACAATTCATCATATTAGTCTCTGAATACAATTCATCATATTAGTCTCCGAATTGAAAAGACCGAACAAAGATAGAACATTATATTACAAGTCTCGAGACCATGAGTAGCGAGTTTGTCTTCACATTACAAGTCGATATCGATCATCTAAACTACCATCACATAGAAGAGAGCTGCGGTCATCACGATGAGCATCATCACGATGAAACTTCGTCTTCATCCGGTTCCTCCAACGCTCCTCCCTCTCCCGCTAGATAGCGGGCGTATCTAGATTCAGCCTCGGCCCTAGTGGTGTACCCTTTGTAACTGTTACCGCTGAATCGGTGAACCTGTCTCCGACACTCCTCCCAGTCGTAGACTCCAGGAACCTTACCCTTGTACACGACATACGTCGGCATCGCTATGCACTAGCCAAACGAAACGTTAGTACCAATTCACTGACAATACATAAGCAATATATAAGTATGCAACAGAACGATCGGAAGAGAAAAGCAAGACATTAATAGCATCGATTACATCTAAGTTGAACAACTCTCGAAACCAAAGAGACATACTACAAGTTCATTAAAGTTTAATTACAACATGAGCCAATCGATGTTTCAGAACTAGACACAACATCACTGCTTTCGACTCGACTCAAGGGACCGGAGCGTGGATGAAGCCGCCATCTATCGTGGGAGTCATGAAAGAACGGGCGTTGTCAGCCTGCATTTGTAGCATTATGTCGATGTCACTGTTGGACGGTTGATTTCTGAGGTAGAACTGCCCCGAGGTACGAAGGACATCTTGATGGATGATTTCCGCAAACTCCGACTGGATGCTAAAGAATTCTTGTCTGATGTCCGCGTCCTGGATTGCCGACACGCTCGCGGCCCAATCTTTGAGTTTACTCGGTAGCAGAAGTTGATGATGGTCCCGTACGATCGCCCGCATGTGATGGATTGCGTAGTAGGCACCCTTCTGACCGCCAGCGGTTGCTTGACGCAGCGTAACGTCAGATTGGGAGAACACGTGCTTGCCGTACTTACGAATAGGCCTGGTGAAGGTGCCTCCAGATTGGGCGTGGCGGGAGAAAATCATCAAGAACCTTCTTGACATTTGTGTAGTCTACGTTCGATTGACGGTCCGGGTCGAAATACGTGGCCATGGAATATTTGGGGCTTAGGAGGATGAGCGTGCAATGTGTGTCACTGCAGAAAACACAGAATGTTAAAGGAAAAACGATCGAAATCTAAGAATTCATATGTTACGGGCCGGTTGAGGGGAGGACTTACTCGGAAAGTAAGGCACGAGGAAGTTATCCTTATCTTGGTTTGCCAGAATGATGCCTTCGAGGTAAGAACTCGCGACTTGTCGGTCCCCAGCGCTGCCCAAGATCTTGGCACGCATGTAGAAGGGGTCGACTATCACGATGTCCGAGGTCTTGTCGCGAATGATCCGCATCTCCATACTCAGCGAAAATAGCCGAACGAAGGTGTAGTGCAGCGGATGAAGGTTCAACATAGCGTGGATGTGATCAAACCGCAGGACGATCGTACGCCCGATGGAGTTATCCACAAAGCCCTTGCCCTCTGGCACCTTGGCCACGAAAACCGGGTATGCCACATCCTTCTCTCTGAGACGCCGCTTCTCCAAAGAAAGAAAACTGTCATGCAGACTCCGCATAGCACCGGTTGCAGCATTGAGCATATTTGTCGGTAGCAACGCCCTACCCGCCACATGCACCCTCCTCGAGATATCCTCAGGTGAAGGTGGCCCGTCCTGAGCACGGATCGTACTCGGTGCCGGCTGGCCCGCACCCTTGTTAGTATTTCTTTTGCGTGCCTTCTTCTTCTCCTGTAATGGGACCGAGTTCTGCTCACAGACCGCCTTTTTGAGTGTGTTGGGGCTGATAATATTTCCCACCTCGCCTATCTGAGGCTCGGTGAAGTCGGCAGCTGGAGGCGTCTCCTGAGAGCTGAACGGCAGACGACGGCGCTGTTGCAACTTGGCTTCTCCGCGGTACCAGCTAGATCGCGCACGTCTTTTGTTGGGTTGGGTTCTTGAGAAGGAGGCCCCATGAAGTCGCCACTGTACCAATGATCGGCAAAGTACTGATCGACGTTGGCAAACGTATCATCGTCGTCGTCGTTCTGATCCTGTGCCATATGCATGTTTGGATCCAGTGGCATAGGGATGTCCGGAACCGTTGCGGCGGTCTTTCCATGGGGCCGACTTGGCGGCATTTACACGATCGGGCGGTGTTGTCTTTGGGGTGGTGTCCCCGCCTCAAACGAATCTGGCTCTTCGCCAAAGCAGGGCCAGCTCAGGTAGGCGCCGAGGTCATCACGTCATCATCGCCAGCCGACGGGTCGAATCGGAGGTAACAACTCGTCGCAGCCTGGCAGCACCGAACCAGTTCAACCCTAAACAAGTTGGGTGTCATCTGGTACCGTGGAACAAGGGGTTGCCCGGTTGAACGATTTTGCCCTTGGCGACATCGACCAACTCGTTGTTCACGGCGCAGTGAGAGTGCACGGAACGTCGGCGCCCTGCGAAAACATGTAGGGCGTCAGGGATGCCCAGTCAAAGGCAAGGAGATGAAGTCCTCGACCGAGAGAGGCTTAATTAGTTACCGTGATGATGGCGTCGAGCTCGGCTAATGTCACGGCACCGCCAACGGCGGGCATGCAGTTGACGGAGGGCCCGCTTGCTGCAGAGGTGCCGGCCGGCGTACACCCGGGTGCATTAAGCTCCCGTGCCGGCGTCGGAGACACCAATGCCGCCTCCGCCGGAGACACCAATGCCGCCTCCGCCGGAGACACCAATGGCCCCGCCATCGCATTCTGCGAGTTGCTGGCCGTGAAGCTAGGAATCGGGGGCGGCTCCTGTTGGCCGCCCGCAATCCACGCACTCAACCCTCGATCAAGGTAGGCACAATGGCGGTGATCGTCAGCCCGAGTTGTTGTTGCACTTGCTCTTGGACAATCTCCGAATCCGCGCCACCTGTGCCTTGAGTTCTTGAACCTCGCTACCGCTTTCCGAGCTGGTCTTTTCTCCTTCCGCACACCAGCGGTATAGTATGACCTCCATTTTGTGGACAAGCCTTTGCCGCCGCACGCGACCAGCTGACGTCGGCTTCTCGAGCTTATCCTTGTTCTTCATTACATTCAACGCCCTATTTAGAGTGGTGTCCCAAGGGTTGCTCTTAGTCGACCCAGCTACGCTTTCGATGCGCTGCGGAAGGAATGTGAACCATTTAGAAATTTGGCTTCATTAATTAGAATGCAACACATATGGAGCTAATTACCCGGGGTGGTATTCCTTACTGAACAACCTCAAGCGCCCTGGTCTTCGGATCCGTGGTAAGCTCCTTTGTTTTCGGGTCCTTCTTGTACCGGGCCCCGACAAAGTTCCTGGTCTGCTTGTCACCGTATTTATCGAAGAGGGCGGTAGGCCTTGCTCGGCACGCCCGCTCGCGTCCTCCTTGTCCCATATAGGCTCCGCCACTCAGAACCGCCGGGACCGAGTGTGTGTTCCCTAAGTTCAGCTCCGCATTTCTTTCCCCACTGACTTAATTCGAGTTTGCGGTGCTCGAGCAATTGATCTTGAAGTCGTTGTAGTCATCTTCGGTGATCGAAGGATTTTTCTCCTTGATCTTCTCATAACTCTCACCTTTCTCGATCATTCTCTTCACATTGCTTTTCCAAGTAGACAGGGCCTTGCTCATCTTCGTGAGGGCAGCATTGTTCACTTTATTACCTTTGAGGCTTGTGTTTTCAAATTCAGCGAGGAACTTGTATCGTTCGTGCAGCTTCGTGAAGAGGAGGTTGCGCAAATTCCCTCGGTCAGGATGCCTCAGGTTCTCGGTGTTGATCGAGACGGTGCTCCGGAGAATGCACCCGAGCTGAAGCGAGTACCCCTTGACTATTCGTCCGGGCGCCGTTGGATTCCCGTCGGAGTCCACTTCAGTAACTTCCTCCTTGAGGGTGCGGAGCACGGTCGGGCGCCGGTCCTTCCGTTGCCTCTTCTGTTGGCTGCCATCTCAGGCGCGCGCCATCATCATCATCGATGATGGCATCCTCGGCGGCACCATCGGTGGTGGCATCGGTGGGGTCATACTCGGCGGTACCATCGGTGGTCTCGTGGATCGGTGGGGAAGGCGGCGTCCTCATACAAGTGAGGTTGTTCCTCCATCTCCTGGGACAGCTCCTGAATGCCTTGCCGCCCGAACCCCGGCCTCATCATTGTTGGCCATGTTTCTCTCTAAATAGGAACAAAGTTTGGTCAAAAGTTGGTTATTGTCAAGGAACAAGATCATGGTCTCATCATTTAGGGTTTGTCGACACCGAGGCATTCTAAAAGCTAAGCTTTTATCATTGAGGGTTTTTCGACGCCGAGGCACCCTAAAAGCCTAAGATTTCATCATTAGTCACAAGTACCCCATATGTCCTATTTTTAGCAAAGTCATGCTAAAATTCACGAAAAATTTCAGCATGACCTTTGCTGAAAATAGGACATATGGAGTACCCGAATTTGCTGGAACGGAAATTAATCGACATTCCAGCAAACTCAAGGGCCTCTCGGTGGACAAGGCAAAAAAAGCCTCCATCACAACAAAGCAAATCATTGCATGGGCATACAGATGCTGAAGTAAGAACGCCAGAAGTAGCATTAAACCATTTCCACACTACTATGGTGATTTGAGATCATCTATTTATGTTCGCAAAGAGTAGTTTATGATCTAAGACTAAAAGGAAATGCACCAGCAGTACTAAATTGTCGGTCAGTCTCCAAAACTGATCCCAGCATTTTAAACAGTCCCTAGCAAGAACACAAATGTGGAAGCAAGTCAATCGCACAACATAAGAAACAAATTGGCAGCTACTGGCTAGAGCTAGTATTATGTTATCATGTTTTCCTAACAGATTATAGGAACCTCAAATATATGACGTTTTGCAAATGGAGATTATAAGGAACACCGACATTCGGCAAGTTCACGGGTTACTACATTGTATATATGAGACTGAAAACATCAGTTTCGGAGAGATGAACTAGATAATAAAATTAGAAGATGAACTTGTAATAGTTTCACGAGGTTTGGTTGGACACTGTAAGTACACTTTCTACCTAACATCGTTCAAAACACAGAGTAATCTACTTGCAGAACAGTATGAGAACTTCCAATTTTTTTGTATATCATCATCATTTTTCATAAATAACTTTGCTTGATATGTCACCTTGGTTCAAATTAATGGAGGTTTGGGCTCTCAGATTTACTGGTTGTTGGTTGACTACTCTTTTCACTGGATTAAAATAAGCACATACACATAACTGACAGCACACATACACATCACTGATTTAACGAAATTTGCACACAACTCAGTAGCACTTCATCATCATATAAAGTATACATCAAAATTGCCAGCCAGGAATCAACATTACAAAATCAAAGGAAAAACGGAAGCATTCTCCAAGCAACAAGTTTGCTTCTTCTCTTCCAACATAGAACTAATTCAGAAGAAAGAACATACATGTCTTAAGGAGGGATCATCTCCGAAGGATCGATTTACGCTCTATGGTAATGAAGGATGTTCCTATTTCGAAGTTCCGCTCCAGCTCTACCATCCCCTATTTATTTAAAACATCAAACCGTAAGCTAGTAACTACAATTTATCCTTGTTTTTCTGAAATGGAGTAGTGCTTGTCCTGTTGCTGGAATATGTGGAACTTTACTTTCCCAAGAGAATTGTCAATGCCTACTTGGCATTGACAGTGACCTTATTCATTAGCATTATGCCAAGTTATCACTTCACTGCTCTAGGATAGTTTGTAGACACTAGCTGCTTATGTTCACAGCGAGAGAAAAACAGGGTCAAGTAGGAAAGTAAAATACAAGTAAAAACAATGGACCTGAATTGATATAATATTTTTTTGCCATGTATCTACTTCATTGAGGGGTGGTGAGATGCTCACGGCCATACATGAATGCACATGTGCTTCTTATGGCAATATCGAACTACATAAGAGCATCCATCATATGATGATGTGAGATATTATAGTACAATGGTGCCCCTATTTAAGCGTTAGAAGAGAGATGGAATAGGATTTTTTTTACAAAACGAACCATCCTTTGTACCTAAGGCCAAGCAAGGGGTAGAGCTCAATCGTTTGTATATCCAACTCGATACACCTCAAACACATGACATACTCAGGATTTATAACCACTCAAGACTCTAGTTGAACTTTGATTAAGATGTGTTATATCCCTCATTTGGGAGAAGGACGCCATCCTCTCAAAAGAGTTTAGGGGATGTCTTTTTTGTGGTTCTTACTGGTCTGCAGATAGGAATTTTGAGAAAAACAATCATGTACCTGAAAGGCCTGCTCATGGTTATACATGACACAACATGGGTTAAAACTCTAATAGTTTAGTTTAAAGCGTTAGATGGGATCTTAGAGCCCCTCTGCTTTCAGTTTTAGAATGGTCTGGTTCCAACTCCTGACCGAAACCGAAGCAGACCTCTTTTTTGAACAAAACATTTGCCAAGCTTGGCTTATCTCATTTCCATTTCTCACGAATCGAATCGACGCTATTAAAACTCGCTTTAAACATTTTTTGAACCCATTTCTTGTTACCAAAATTAAAACATCGACCATTTTGGAAAGCTCACGGGGGCAGATGCAGGGGCTTCATACCATGAGCAATATATGTACTCAAAAATCATGAATGCAGTGCTGCAATGTTTGTAGAGTGAGGGGGAGAGGGGGAGAGGGGGAGAGGAGGAGGGGGAGCTCACGGGGGCGGTGGTTTGGACGGGGCGACGAGGTGGGGCGACGAGGTCCGGGTGGTGGTGCTCCGGCGACGGTGGTGTGGACGGGGCGGCGTCCGGGCCACCGGCGACGAGGGCGGCGGGGCGATGGCGAGTCGGCCGGGCCACCGGAGTCGGCCGGGCGAGGTCAACGGCGAGCGCCCCCTCTTCCTCCTCCTTCTCCGCGGGGAAAGCAGCGGGCGGCGCGCGGGAGAGGAGAGGGCGGCGTCCGCGGCGTCGCGCGCCGGGCGTCGGGCGGAGACGAGGACGACGGGCGGCGCCACGGCGTCGGGCGGCGCCGAGGCGGCGGGCAGCGCGCGGGAGAGGAGAGGAGAGGGAAGGTGATCGAGGGCGAGGCGAGAAGGGGATCGAGGGCCGGGAGGAAAAATATGGATGGGGCACAATACTAATGGCGCACCACCCCTTGGTGCGCCATAAGTATATCCACACTAATGGCGCACCTCACCCTGGTGCGCCATTAGTATTTTTTTTGATTTCTGCTCGAGCCAACAGGTTATCTCCCACCTGACCTTATCCACACCAAGTTCTCTCTACTAGCTCGACTGGTCAGCAGCCAGTTCTCACACCAGGAGGTCTTGGGTTCGATTCCCAGGCTGCACAATTTTTTTTATGCATTTAAAATGCTGTTTGATACTTATTTGTGTTTAAATATGTTCAAACTTGTTTAAATCATAACAGTAATATTTTTTATAAGACAGTAATAATTTTTTTTAAAATATCATCAAACAGTAATGCCGGTGGAGCGGGGAGGTCTTGTGAGGTGCGGGGATCGTGGCGGCGGTTGAGTAGGGAGGTGCGGGGGTCAGCGGCGGTTGAGTAGGGGAATCGAGGGTGCGGGGGTCGGCGGCGGCAGTTGGACTGGGGTGCTCAAGGCGAGGGGACCGGATCTGGCGAGGTGGGATAGCGATCGAGATGGAGGGGGATCGAGATCGAGTGTCCATGAAATTTAAAATGCTGTTTGATACTTATTTGTGTTTAAATATGTTCAAACTTGTTTAAATCATAACAGTAATATTTTTTTATAAGACAATTTTTTTTTAAATATCATCAAACAGTAATGCCGGTGGAGCGGGGGAGGGTGCGCGGGGTGCGGGGGGTGTGGCGGTTGAGTAGGGGAGGGTGCGGGGGTCAGCGGCGGTTGAGTAGGGAATCGAGGGTGCGGGGGTCGGCGGCCGGTGGACCGGGGGGTGCTCGGCGGCCTGGGGGACCGGATCTGGCGAGGTGGGATAGCGATCGAGATGGAGGGAGATCGAGATCGAGTGTCCATGAAATTTAAAAATATTCATGATAGTTCAAAAAGTGCCCATGAAATACAATCGAGACATGAAGGCTACGATTTAAATACAATCGATCTTAGCTAGCTATCTGTTCACAATCTTCTTGCCCTTCTTTTTCGCAAATGGAGTTCTTCTATGGAACGGACGTCCTTTAGGTAGGGTGGTACTGCTTCTTCTTGTGGTGTATGCTGCTACTTCATCAGCGTCGTCATGTTCGATCCTCGGGGCGCCGTACTTGTCGAAGTCTTGCTCATTGGCTACTCTATCCATTCCGATGATCTTCCTTTTGCCTCTCCTCACGACAACACAACTGGGGTTTGGCGGGTCGGTAATGAAGAAGCATTGGTCGACTTGGGAAGCCAGTACCCATGGCTCATTTTTCACGGTGACGTTTGCGCCCGCGGTCTTGGATTTGGCTTCGGGTATAACCATGGTGGTGAAATATCGGTCTTCTTTTAGGACGCTCTTGGCCCATCTGACACGGAACATCGGCACCTTCTCTCCAACAGTAGCTCAGCTCCCAGATCTCCTCGATCCTTCCGTAGTATCTGTCCTTGTCCTTACTGGTGTAGGATTCCATCGTTACCCCGGAGTTCTGATAACCATCGCTCTTCATGTCCTTGTCCTCGGTGTAGAATGTGTAGCCGTTGATATCGTACGCCTCATAGGTCATCAGGTTGTGCTCGGCACCCTGTGACAAGGTGAATATGAGTTGTTCTTCCGCGGAAGAATCTTCATGTAAAGGGTATGACAGAAGCTTCTTCTTGAACCAACGCGTGAAACATGAGTTGTGCTCTTTGAGTATATCTCCGTCCGTCCTCTGTTGGCCTCGGTCATTGTACGTCTTCTCAATAAAGGTTTTGTGCTCTACCACCCAAGGATCGACCACGTCTATGTGTTGTAGCGCGACTAGGTTTGCTCTTTCAAAGTCGGCAAGTCGACCCTCGAAGTCGACATGCATTTCGCGGCGACCCTCACGGTGACCCCATCCAGCGAGCCTGCCGAGGTGCCTGTTGACGGGCAGACCAACGGGGTTCTCGATGCCTAGATAATTCGTGCAGTAGGAGATGCACTCTTCGGTCAGAAAGCCCCTGGCTATACTTCCCTCTGGATGTGACATGTTCCGAACATATCCTTTGATGACACCATTCATCCTTTCGAACGGCATCATGTTGTGCAGGAACGTCGGCCCGAGTTGGATGATATCCTCCACGATATGGACCAGCAGATGCACCATAACGTCGAAGAATGCAGGCGGGAAGTACATCTCAAGCTCGCATAGTATCACCATGATCTCTTCCTGTAGCCTTCTGAGTTGCCTCACGCCAACCGACTTCCGAGAGATGACGTCGAAAAAGTTGCATAGGCAAAATAGCATTTCACGGACGTGCGCGTCATGATCCCACGGATTGCAACTGGAAGTATCTGCGTCATCAGCACGTGACAGTCGTGAGACTTCATCCCGCTGAACTTCTGCTTCGTTGGGTCTAGGTATCTGCTTATCTTCCCCGCGTAACCGTAAGGAAGTTTTACTCCTAGGAGGCAGGTGAAAAACTGCTCGATCTCCTCCTGACTTAGAGTGAAGCACGCGGGAGGGTAGTCCTTTCCGGTCTTCTTGGCCTTTTTGCCTTTGCGACGACTTTCTGTATCCTGCTTCGCCTCATCATCATCATCATCATCATCATCATCATCATCATTAGCGTGAAGCTCCTGCCTGATGCCCATTGATTTCAAGTCTGCCCTTGCTTTCGGCCCATCTTTGGTCCTCTCTGGCATGTTGAGCAGGGTACCAAGCAGACTCTCGCAACGTTCTTCGTGATATGCATGACATCAAGGTTGTGAGGCACACGGAGGATCTTCCAGTACGGCAAGTCCCGTAAAACAGACCTCGTTTTCCATACCTTCAGCAGCGGCTCTGGCGCCTTCGCTTCTTTCCGGCTCTGGCGCCTTTTGCTTCTTTCCGGCGGTGGGCAGTCTTTCCAATTTTTCAACAGCTTGTCTATTTCCTCGCCGCTCCTCGTACAGGCGTTTTCGGGGTTCGGTTTCACCATCGAACATATCCTTGCGTTTCCTCCACGGGTCATCGTCGCGAAGCCACCTTCGATGTCCAATGAACACGATTTTCGAAGACCCGGGATGTCTATCTAGCTGGCGATACGTTGTGTCATCCATGCACCTTACGCATCCAGAAAATCCGTGGACTACCTGCCCCGCGAGATATCCGTAACCGAGATAGTTGTGCATCGTCGTGAGCAGTGCGGCTCTCATAGGGAAATATTCTTTCTCTGCGGCGTCCCACGTATTGGCTGGGGTTTTCCACAGCATGTCAAGCTCCTCTTTCAGCAGCCCGGACACAGATTGATGTCGTTCCCTGGTTGTTTCGGCCCTTCAATTAGCATACTCATGTGAATGTACTTCCTCTTCATGCACAACCAGGGGAAGGTTGTACATCCACACAAACACAGGCCAGGTGCTATGTGTGCTTCTCTGGCTGCCAAACGGATTGACTCCATCGGTGCTCGCGCCCAAAGACGATGTTCCTTGGATCGTTCCCAAATTCTGAGTGTCGAAGTTCAACGCTTGCCACAGGCTCGCATCCTTATGGTGACTCAGCATCTTGTCTTTTTATCTATCTCCGGATCATTTGCGTAATCTTCTCGCTTCTTCTCCTCCCTATCCGGCGTGCCAACGCAGGAGCTTTGCTACCTTAGGGTCCGCGAAATACCGCTGCAGACGAGGAGTGATCGGAAAGTACCACACCACTTTTCGAGGAGCTTTCTTCCTCTTCTTGTATCGAGTGGCGCCGACACGGACATATGGTAGACTCAGCGTGCTCGTCCCGATAAATGATGCAATTGTTCATGCACACATGGTATTTCACGTGCGGTAAATCGAGAGGACACACGATTTTCTTCGCCTCCTCCAAACTGGTCGGGCACTTGTTCCCCTTAGGAAGACGTTCGTGCCAGAATGACATGTTCTCGTCGAAGCATGCATCGGTCATTTTGTGTTTTACCTTCATCTCCAGAGCCATGAGCGTTACTTTCAGGCGGGTATCCTCGGGCCTGCATCCTTCATACAATGGAGTAACCGCGTCTGACTCAAGTTGATCCATCTTGGCTTTCTCTCGGGCGGCAGCTCTTGCATTATCCGTCTGCTTGAGAAGCAGCTCTTGAATATGAGGGTCCTGCACCCAGCCCATCGATGGTCCAGCGTCGTCTGCTCCGCCGGCATCATCATCTTCATGATCATGCCCGTCGTCTGCTCCGGCATCTTCCTCATCATCATGTCCTGCATCTTCTACATGATGACCGTCGTGATCATCTCCTGGGGATTCTTCGTCTTCTCGCCCGCCCGAGCCGCGGTGGTTGTCTTGCTGCCCTTCCTCATTTCTTGCCCGGCCCCCAGGGACGAGTTCGTAGTCCTCTTCATCACCTTGCCGCCGATAGCCATCCATGAAACCATGCAAGAGCAGGTGGTCCCGCACCTGCCGGAATCCGGGTCCGCAATAAGGCTCTTCAGCTTGTATCTTCGACACGGACATCTTATCTCCGTCTCGTTCTTTTGAAGCATCTCGCCTTCGCGGACCTCAAAAACCTATTCACGATGCCTTCGGTCATCGTGCGGACCATGGTCGCCATGGGTAGAGCAAAAGCGATATTTTAGAACCAAGAAAAATTTGGCATGACTTTCCCTAAAATAGGACCAAAGAATGCTTAATGCCAAAATTCTACTTGAAACGGAAATGAAACAACATTCCGGCAAAATATTGGCAACTATCGCATTTCAAATACCGGTACACCTCTAAACACGAACACATATGCAACAGCACAAACATATGCAACACCACGAACATACATAGATCTAGCTAGGCCATAAAAAGTGCATGTGCACATTGTTGTAGGGAGAACAACATAAATATAGCTTCCCCCTTACTTACCTATTAAAACTAGGTTATTTAACCACTTAATTTGAATGAATCTATGGTGGAAATGAGGTGAAAAAGAGGAGGCACCCGAGACAAGGAAGAGGTGGAGAGAATGAAGTGGGGAGAAAGTGAGTGGGTAGGAGAGGCTGTCCAAAATATCTTGTTGCTGCCTACTTACTAACGGCGCACCAGAACTAAATGCGCCATTAGTAATCCAGGTTACTAACGGCGCACCTTCTGGCGGTGCGTCATTAGTAGTTTTGCAAAAAAAATATTAAAAAAATACTAATGGCGCACTGATCCATAGTGCGCCATTACTAGTTTAAACTAGTAATGGCGCACGGTTGATCAATGCGTCATTAGTAGCATTGCAAAAAAAGAATAAAAAATATAATAAAAAAAACAACATTAGTGGCGCACTTGCCGACGGGTGCGCCATTAGTAGTTACAACTAGTAATGGCGCACTTTGCCCGGATGCGCCATTAGTATGTTTGGACAGGCGCACTAGTTTAAAAAAAAAATTTGATACTAATGGCGCACTCTGGGCCTGGTGCGCCATTAATAGTTTCAACTCTAATGGCGTATCAGCAGGTTGTGCGCCATTAATATATACTAATGGCGCAAGCACTCTCTGGCGCGTCATTAGTGTCAATCCCATCTATAGCCCTTTTTCTAATAGTGAAGGGTGCAAAGTAGAGCCCCTACTTCTGTACACCGACAGGGAGCATATGGAGGGACACTTGTAGGAAATGTCAACGGCTGTTGCCCCTCCCGTCCGCTACCTCTGAAGGTGGTGCGTGGTACTAGAATCTTCGGCAATTGACTCATCACACCCCTTCCCTGGTAACGACCCAAGCTCCTCTCCTCTCCGCTCCATTGGATATACTTTCTTGCCTTAGGCTTTCATGTTTAGGGATGCACTTTCTCCGCCTTGCTAAGCAAGTGATATACACAGTGGAGAAGAATTAACACCATGGAAGAGGAGAAATCAAGTTCTTGTACATGACATATTCGATGAAATACAGAGCACGTACCATGTATTTTAAATTTTGCATGAAGGCTCAGGACTGTCACCGTCAGCAGCCTCCAACATTCCTCGATTCGGTCTTCGCCGCCACTGACCTCCCATGCCCACAATCCGCGTGAGCGGTATCACTGCTATCCCCTCACTGTGGCAGCTTCCTCCTGCGTGTTACTTTTTTTGCTGTACCTGCCATTGTTTTGGTCCATCATTGGTCTCAAAAAAGTACATTATTACTGATGAGCAAGCTTGTGCGATGTTGGGAGGAGAAGTATTTAACTGCTAAGTGGCTGAAGCTCTGATGTATTACTTTGAATCCATTTTACACCATAGGAGGGGACTTCACAATATCATGGAGCAACCTGCATTTTTGAAATGTGCTGAACTAATTTGGTCACAAATACTACGTACTTTTGAACTGACTATGCTCTAGCAATTGGGCGTCAGCATTTACTGCGCCACTTTGAACTGACTATGCTCTAGCAACTGCCTATGTTCAGTGCCGGAGTACCGACTGCAATACGGAGGTGCGTGTGTGTGTGTGCGTGTGTGTGAAATCGTTTTGTGTGTGTCAACTTGAGACCATATCATAACTCCATAAAAGCAGTCCTTATCAGAAACAACTGAGCACCCCTTCCATTCGGCAGACGCCACCACAGTAAGTATGTTTGGAAACAAATGCTCTTTTCGTAGAAAAAAGATAGAGGAACAACTAATGTCTTCATGTGTGCGGTTCTGTGCGAGCGGCAAAGATGAGAGAGCTAGTTTGAAGCAGACTAGAGTGGCTACAACTTAGAATGGGCCAGATATGCTTGGTGGAGCACATGATTATGAATCTGTTCACTTGGCTGACAAGACTATATATAACTAGCGACCATTTGAAGAAATACAAAGTGTATTTACTCATCTTTATGATAGTCCTTTCACAAGCCATACCACTACATGCACGTTGCCCGTAAATAGATGGCTCCTCCGAGTAGCACTATCAATGCAATGCCTGATTTCTTCTCCCTCGTAACATGAGTACATGAGAAAGGGAAGTAACGCATCATTAAGGTCTGTCATGGACGGCGTAACAAATATTCTGATTTTCTCATTATGAATGGGATGTATTAGGAAGTTCAGTTGAAAACGAAATATCCAAGTCTGCTTTGAGTGGTGGTTCCCTCCATGTGCTCGTCTTTGTGTCTGTGCGAGTAGCTCCTTGTGAGCTCCGTCACACAATGATGCCACGGCGGATCAATGCAATTCCATATCAGTATATCAACTGCGGCCAAGACGATCGCCACAGAGCGGAGCGCACACAAGTCAGCAACAGTGAGCAGCCTGTAGTGGTCATCGTAGTTGGGACGGATAGCAACAAGAGGCGACAAGATCTTGACATGAGTTATGATTTGCTTCCACTGTGATCAATGGACTTTGTTCGATTGGGCTCACATTGTGATAAAGTTTCCAGGCTTTGAGCAATTTAACTTCACGTAGAGATATAAGTAAAATTTATCAATTTAGTTTGATACCATTTTACCGAATCATGAAGTATGTTTGTAGTCATCAGTTTGTATCATCAAGACACCTGAATTATATACAAAAGAATCTTACATTCATGTTGATAAATTTGGCAAACATGCTATGTCTTGAGGTATCACTTGGTTGTGACTGGCTGCTGAGTCATCACCTACGGAAAAAGGAAGCGGAGGCATTATTGCTCAAAAGTCTGTTTGGATACTCTTGCCTTGCAAAAGGACACCCTACATGATCGAAACTAAGTATGACCAACAACTGAAACCATTTTAGTTTGCACCTGACTGAATCAGTTGCCGGGTTCTTAGAGAGCACGCTAATTGCCCAGTTTAAATTAACAAATCCACATAATGTTGCCAGCTTGGAGTAAGAGTATCAAGTTAATCAATGGTTCTCAAAACTCCATGAGGATCATCTATCTACTTAATTTTCCATTGCAATCTCCCATCAAGATATATACTATGACATAAGGGCATCTCCAACTTGGTACACCAAATCGTCCGCAAATGTCCGATCCAATGTGCCTAGACAGATTTTGCCTTCCAACTGTATGCACCAAATGTCCGTGAATTGTCTGGACGTGCGAAATCTCATAAACCGGAAACCAAATCCTAGAAGTGGTTTGTGAAAGTACGGATGCACTGCGAACATGACAACTTAGAAGTAGACCCCACCACAAACCCTCTTTTTCTCTTCCTCCATTCTCTCTCCTCTCTTCATTGGACAAGAAGCGGACATTTAATGGACATTGTTGGATGGTTGCCTACGGCTCCGCCCATGGGCATATCCGGACGTGTCCATGGACGTTTGGTGGTGTCCTTTTCGATGTACCCTGTTGGCTTTGAACTTGGTTGAGGAGTGTTTACCAGAAACATAGAATCTTAATCTGGATGGAAGCACCAGCTTTAGTTCAGTCGCCTTGAGTCCCGACCGCTGTTTACGGAGGTGTATGATACTCAATAAAAATGGCCCTTATAGGAAACAACTATATAGAGCAAATTCTCATGACGATGTCTCAAATGCACAATTCTGGCCCAATGGACAATCATGAAAACTATCAAAGGGTATAAATCGTATATTTGAAATTAATGAAAGTGTGTTTGGAAACTATTGCACTTTTCATAGAAAAAAGACAGAGGACAATTAAGGCCTTCATGTGTGCGATTCTGTTGGAGTGGTAAAAGTTGAGAGAGGTAGTTTGTGCCAGAGGAGAGTGGTTACAACTTAGAATGGGCCAGAGATTCTTGGTGGAGCACATAATTGTGAATCAGTTTAATTGAATGACAAGACTCTACTTGAAACTAGTCCCGATTTGCAGAAAGACCAATTGTATTAATTCATCTTTTAAAGGAGGGGAGACTCGGGGGGCGATCGTCGATGCGGACGCCGGGGTTCGCCGCCGCCTCTCCCGATGACGGTGGGAGCCAAGTGGGGGGCTGGTTCTGGCGCTGGCCGAGGATGGAAACGGCGATTCCGACGACAACGATGGCGATTCGGACGGCGGGCCGGCGGGCGCGTCGTCCCCTTTCCCGTCTGACGTGATTTGCGAAGCCCTGCGGGTGGGATATCCCGAGGAGGAGGTGGCTTTGCTTGTGGACATGGCGGTTCTCTCCAACGATCCGGTGAGGCGAGATTTGCAGGCAGAGGACAAGATCGAGATGGTCAGACGAGTGGTTCATCGACGGACGGCGGCCACGGCGATCCGGCCGTGGAAGGGGCCTCTTCCCAAGGTGAGTCTTCCAAAACTGTTCTTGTCGGATTTTATTACAGATGAGTGGTGGAAGGTAGTCAAGAGGAAGAAGAAACGGCGGTCATCGGCGGCGCAGGCGCCGGCGGCCGACCGATCGGGCGTGATCTGGGTGTAGCGGATTAGGCGTTTGAATATTTTGCTAGGCGCTGATGGGCTGGCAGAGGCAGGCTGCTGTGGGCCTGTGTTGGGGCCGTCAGGTCAGGGCGAGCTGGCTGCGTTTGGGCTGGAATTAGCGGGGCTGGCAGCCCAGGCAAAACCAGGTCCATGGGACTTGCCTCAGGGGGCCGACGTGCATGACTACGCATCGGATCGCGAGTCACATGCATGTTCGTCTACCCATTGCTGTCGCGGCGCAGAGGTTAGGGTTCGTTGCCACGGGAGGCAAGGTTTTCCCGCGGCTGTTGGGCGAGCGAAGAAAGGCATGTTCGTGGCGCCGGCGGTCTACGGGTTCGCGATGCCGCCGAAGGCTCCACCTCCGCTGAAGCCCGTTCTTGCGGCGAAGATGGGGTCGGGGGCTACTGGATCTGCTCTGGCGCAGGCTGCGGGATCGGCCGCGCCTGTGCCCGCACGGGCCGTGGTACCGCCGCCTGCCAGGTCTGCGCAGGAGCCGCCCAGGACTTTACCCCCGCCGCCGCAACGCCCTCGGCCCAGGCAGATGGCCGGAGGGCGTGGGGGTTCTGTTCAGGGTGCGGGTGGCCGTGGCTCAGGCGGTTTCGCGTGAGACGGCCGCTATCGCATTCGTGGTCAGTGGGGTGACGATGGTTTTAATGCATATGAAGAAGGTATTCATTGAGGTTCGTCGTCTACCGGGGTGGGCGCGGCTATGCTGGGATAGATCACGGAGCTAATGATAGAGGTTTTCAAGGGCCGCCCGGCAACTTTGTGGAGGGTGCGGTTGGCCCCAATAACCGGTCTTTCCGAGGCCGTTTCCGTGGAGGTCGTGGCAGCTTCCGACGTCCTCCTCCACCCCGCCATGCGCCCGTTGCGACGGGTTCGGTCGCGAGCCTTGAGGAGGTGCCCATCGATTGTGCGGGTCTGCCTTAGGTTGCGGTGGAGACTGTTCGGGCCTTCGCATATGTGACGGTGCCGGAGCCCTCTCAGACTGGTGATGTTGTGTTAGACAAAGGTATGGAGAAGTCCGAGGGTGACATACCATCTAAGTGGGCGATTAAGAAGAAAAACTTGACCTGTTTTCGGTGCGGTTAACCGGGGCACTTTTTGTTAAGACTAAACCATGGGCTACTACAGGAAACGGCCCAACCGAAGAAGCCCAGGAGGTGGTTCAGCTCGACAAGCGGCTGAGACAGCCAGCCCAGCGATATGCATCAGACGAGTGGGTCAAGTGAACTATATATCGACGTGTCCCAGCTTCCGTGTCATTCGGCCATTGGTTGAACGGCTCTGCCGTCAGCTTGTAAGAGGAGAAACCTGTAACTAGCTATTGCAATTCGAATACTGAAGCAATTCCCCTCTCGATCCTCTTTCCTCCATGGCAATTCCTTGAGATCCATAGCTAGTTGTTAACAATTGGTACTCAGAGCCAAAATTTCCCCACCCACGCTGGAGCATCCACACGAGACTAGGCTGGCGGCGGCGGCGGCGCGCCGGCGTCAGGAACTCATGGACAATCTCACTTCGGAGGGCAAGGCGATCTATGAGACGGTCACGCAAGCAAGCGAGGCGACCCATCTTCGCCACCAGAAGGAACTCGAGGCGATGATTGTGGCGGCGGTGGGCAGCGCAGTTGAGGCGGCGGTGTCGCGCTCGGTTGGGGCGGCCGTCGACAAGGCCAACGACATGCAAGCGTACACCGACGGCGCCGAAGCGGACCTCCTCAAGCAGATCCAGGAACTACGCGTCGCCAAGGGTTCGACGACTCGTCCCAGTGAAGCAGAAGGGGGCGAGCGCTCTCCCAAGGGCGCGGCGGAAGGGAACACGCAGGCGTTCCGTTCATCCATGGCGGCGAAGGGCGCGGGCTCGTCTGGGCCATATATTCCACCGCCAGCTCGAGGTATGGCTGATTTGCCCAGACCGACCTCTTCCTTCTCCAGTCTGTCACACCGCGAGAGGCGGAATGGTGCGTCGTCTTCGTCAGGAAATTCAGGGCATGGACGACCACCATCAGTGGATTTTCCGAGGTTTGATGGAGAGAATCCCAAGTTATGGCAGACGAGATGTGTGGATTATTTTGACATGTTCGACACAGATCCTGATCTTTGGATTGCAGTAGCAGCTATGCAATTTGAAGGACCAGCAGCGCGTTGGCTCTCATCAGTACAGCATAAGTTTGTTCGAGCATCATGGGATGAGTTTTGTGCTGCCGTCCTTGCTCGCTTTGGGCGCAATCAGCATCAATCACTTGTGCGCAAATTGTACAGGCTGCAACAGACAGGATCTGTGGAGGAATACATTGCTCAATTCTCAGAGTTGATGGATCAATTGACCGCTTATGAACCTGATCCTGATATGTTACACTATACCACGCGTTTTATTGATGGTCTGAAACACACTGTCAGATGGTGGTTGCAGTGCAAAGGCCTGCTGATTTAGATGCAGCTTATTCCATTGCCGCCGTGCAAGAAGAGGTTGCTGATTGTGAACCAGAGTACACTCATGCCAGCAGGCGAGCTAGTTACTCCAATCCATCTCGGCAGTATAAACAGTCAGCTGAACATAAAGTACCAATTGAGGTCCGAGTACCTGAAACACAAAAGGTTACTTCAGTTCCTGAGGACAAGTTATCCACTCTCAAGGCTTACAGGAGGGCAAAAGGTTTGTGTTACATATGTGGTGAGAGGTGGGGCAGAGATCACAAGTGCAATAATACAGTGCAACTGCATGTTGTGCAGGAGATATTGGAATTTTGTGCTACTGATCCTGTGGAATCTGATGATAGTGAAGTGGATTTGATGGTATTATCTGCAGAAACACAAACTTCTGATCCGGCTAACAGTGCTATTCGACTCACTTGTCAAGTTGGAGGACATGAAGTAGTCTTCTTATTGGATTCTGGTAGCTCACATTCATTTCTCAGTGACAGATTGGCAGGTCATTTAGTGGGTCGGCAACCTTTGAGCAAGGTGCAGAAAGTCAGGATCGCTGGAGGAGGACAACTGGAATGCTCTGCTTGGATTCCTAACTATGGATGGTCAGTGGGGGGACATCAGTTTGTTACCGACTTCAAAATCCTACCTCTGCAACATTATGATGGGATTATTGGGATGGATTGGCTCTCAGCTCAGGGAACTATGAGTGTTAATTGGTCACAAAAATGGCTATCCTTTGATTACAAGGGCACAAAAGTGGTTCTACAAGGAGATCTGCCATCTGAGTGTGAATTCATCGTGGTAGAACTCCAACTTATCCAAGACACACAAGAAACAAAAGTGACTGTGATAGATGATGTACCTGAGGAAATTCAACAAGTCATTGCTTCCTTTGCTGATATTTTTGAGGAACCTACTGGTCTTCCTCCTCGTCGCTCCTGTGATCATAAAATACCACTGGTGGAGGGAGCTCGTCCTGTTAACATTAGACCATACAGGTATTCCCCTGAGCAAAAGACAGAAATAGAACGACAAGTGAAAGAAATGCTAGCCTCTGGTGTAATTTCGCCGAGCACTAGTCCGTTTGCCTCCCCAATCATTTTAGTTAAAAAAAAGGATGGCACATGGCGACTTTGTGTTGATTACAGACAACTGAACATGTTGACACTGAAGACTAAATATCCTCTGCCCGTGATAGATGAATTACTCGATGAATTATCAGGCGCCTCATGGTTTTCCAAATTGGACCTTCGTGCTGGGTATCATCAGATCCGTTTGGCTCCCGGGGAAGAATACAAGACGGCCTTTCATACACACAATGGTCACTACGAGTTTAATGTGGTATCGTTTGGGCTGACGGGAGGGCCATCTACATTTCAAGGAGAGATGAATGTTACTCTAGCACCTGTGGACCGTGTCTGTGCAGTCGTATTCTTTGATGATATACTGGTGTTCAGTGCTACCTTAGAGGAACATGTGCAGCACCTCAAGCAAGTTTTGCAACTACTCAGGCAACATCAGTGGAGAGTTAAAGAGTCAAAGTGTGCATTCGCCCAGCGTAGCATATCCTATTTGGGCTTTGTGGTCAGTGGGAACGGAGTGTCAACAGACCCAGCTAAGGTGCAAGCGGTCCTTGAGTGGCCAGTGCCCCAATCTGTTAAGGAGCTTCGAGGGTTTCTTGGACTTTCAGGGTACTACAGGAAATTTGTGCGCAATTATGGTGTTATCAGTCAGCCCTTGACCCATCTTCTGCGCAAGAATGTACCCTTTGTATGGTCTACAACAACACAGACTGCTTTTGAAGTGTTGAAAAAGGCTCTAACATCAGCACCTGTACTTGCTTTGCCAGATTTCAAGGTTCAGTTTGTTGTTGAAACTGATGCTAGTGACACTGGAGTAGGTGCAGTGTTGTTACAGAAGGGACATCCAATAGCATTTGTCAGTAAGGGATTGGGACCAAAGAATCGTGGATTGTCCACTTATGAGAAGGAATACATGGCGATTTTATTGGCTGTTGAACAGTGGCGCACATACTTACAACATTCTGAGTTTTTGATTTTTACTGATCACTGCAGTTTGGCCCATCTGGAAGACCAGCGCTTACACACTCCCTGGCAGCAGAAAGTGTTCACTAAGTTGCTAGGTTTGCAGTTCAAGATCAAATACAAAAAAGGGTCTGAGAATCGGGTTGCTGATGCTTTATCTCGCAGACCACATCCTGAGTCTGAATTGTTAGCGATCACTTGTCAACATCCAGCATGGTTGCAGGATGTGTGTGACACCTACCAACATGATCAAGAAGCGCAAGAATTGCTTACGCGATTGGCTGTTCGCTCTGACTCTGAAGATGATTTTTCTCTGCAAAATGGACTGATCAGGTACAAGCAGCGATTGTGGTTGCCTAATGGCTCGCCCTTGACAGTGAAAATTATTGAGGCTTTCCATGCTAGTCCCCTGGGAGGACATTCAGGTGTGCCAGTCACCTTGCGCAAGCTTAAGAAATTATTCTATTGGAAGGGCATGAGTAATCAGGTGCATAAGATGGTGCAAGAATGCTTGATCTGTCAACGTGCTAAACCAGATCGTGCTAAATACCCTGGACTTCTTGCTCCTTTGCCTGTTCCTTCTCAGTACTGGCAACTACTTACTATGGATTTTGTTGAAGGCCTTCCGAAATCAGGTCGCTTCAATTGTATTCTAGTGGTTGTGGACAAACTGTCCAAGTATGCACATTTTATTGGGCTTCAGCATCCCTTTACCGTGTCCACCGTGACTGCAGCGTTCATGGACAACATATACAAGCTTCACGGGATGCCTGAATCAATTGTTACTGATCGTGATCGTATCTTTACCAGTCGTTTTTGGCGAGAGATTGCTGCTCTCACAGGCACTAAGCTCAAGATGAGTTCTTCCCATCATCCTCAGACTGACGGACAGTCAGAGCGCGTGAATCAGTGCTTGGAAGCCTTTCTTCGATGTTTCACGCATGCTTGCCCGGCTAAGTGGGCGCGGTGGCTGTCGCTTGCGGAGTATTGGTATAACACCAGTATGCATTCCTCTCTACAAGGGAATCTCCATTTGAGACTCTGTATGGTCATTCTCCTCGTCAGTTTGGCATATCAGATGCAGACGCTTGTTCCGTGCCAGAACTGTCCACTTGGCTCCAAGATCGTGCATTCATGCTCAGGCTGTTGCAGCAGCATTTGGAACGTGTGCGCGTCCGTATGAAAAATCAGGCAGACAAGAAGAGATCTGACAGGGTATTTCAAGTGGGTGACTCTGTCTTTATGAAACTACAGCCATATGTGCAGTCTTCTGTTGCTCCCCGTGCACATCATAAGCTTCTTTTCAAGTTTTATGGTCCCTTCAAGATACTGGAGCGCATTGGTCCTTCTGCTTATCGCCTGCAACTTCCTCCTCATAGCAAAATTCATCCAGTTTTGCATGTGTCTCAACTGAAGAAAGCATTGGGGCCTCATTGTCAGGTACAATCTGATCTTCCTCCTGTTGATTCACAACTTGCTATCCCTGTCAGAGTGCTTCAACGGCGTTTCCGTCAAGCTGGTGAGCGAGCAGTTCCTCAAGGTCTTATTCAGTGGTCTGATCAGCCGGAGTCATTAGCAACTTGGGAGGATCTGGAGGCGTTGAAGCAACGTTTTCCTCGAGCGGCCGCTTGGGGACAAGCGGCATTTCAAGGGAAGGGGAATGTTAAGACTAAACCATGGGCTACTACAGGAAACGGCCCAACCGAAGAAGCCCAGGAGGTGGTTCAGCTCGACAAGCGGATGAGACAGCCAGCCCAGCGATATGCATCAGACGAGTGGGTCAAGTGAACTATATATCGACGTGTCCCAGCTTCCGTGTCATTCGGCCATTGGTTGAACGGCTCTGCCGTCAGCTTGTAAGAGGAGAAACCTGTAACTAGCTATTGTAATTCGAATACTGAAGCAATTCCCCTCTCGATCCTCTTTCCTCCATGGCAATTCCTTGAGATCCATAGCTAGTTGTTAACACTTTTTGGCTGAATGCTCTGCTGAGTTATGTGATATTTGTCGGAAACCGAAGCATACGGCGGCTGAGTGTCCACTTCTATTAGGGCCCAAGCCTACGGTAAACATTTATGGGGTCTGTTGCTCTGAGTTAATGTTCTTCGAGTCACCAAGTGTGGCACTGGTGGCTCCCGTGATTGAAACTTCCTTGCCAGGCATGGTTAAGGTGGTTCATGGACCTCTTACTGAAGCTCAGATTATCCAGTAGTTGTGGGAGTTGGCACCAGGTAATTTTCAGTGGACTTTGTTGAAGTTATCAGATCAGACTTACAAAGTGGAGTTTCCTACTAAGAAGAATCAGATGAGAATTCTCAAGTTTGGCATGAGTCGAGTTACTAGAACAAGTTTTGTGTTGCAGTTTGACGAGTGGAAAAGGAAGGAGCCTCAGGGTACGCCACTGACTCAGATTTGGGTTCGTTTTTCGGGGATGCCATCTGAACCCCTGGATAACTTCCTGGTCACATGGAGCACAGGATCCCCTTTCGGCAAGACGGAGCAGGTGGATATGCCCATCACGCGCGCTCATGGTGTGGCACGTTTGCTGCTTAGTGTTTCTAACATTGAGTTCTTGCCGGATGTGGTAAGATGGACTCACGAGGGCATCGCGTATATGTTGGATGGCGAGTATGAGGACCCTGATCTGTTCCAGGATTTTGAGGAGATACATCATATGGACACTTCTGATGGGGGAGGTGCTTCTGGGAACCAGGATGGTAGTGCACAAAATAATGGTGACAAGGCTATAGGGCCTACGGATTCTACTAAGGCAGGAGAGACTGCTAAGGAGAAGTCGCCGGGTTCTGTTCCGACTAACATGCTGCAGCTTGGATCCTTAGGAGCTTTCTTAGCGCCTCCTCGTCTTTGGAGTGACCGAGTGGATTTGGATGATTCGTTGGAAATTTTTCCGCCGGTGATTGCGGGGTCTGACTATTTGGTGGTGATGGATGGACTGGGAGGAGCCGGTGGGCAGGAGGTCTCCGTTACTCCCCCTTCATCGCCATTGCCTAGGCTGGAGGTGACGGCTGGTCTGGACGGTTCGACGGACGGTGGCGGGCAGGTGGCCCGGCCCTCGTACGCTGCTTCTTCACCTGCTTGGGGGGGGGGGGGGGCAAGGCTGGCTCGGCGGCTATGGGCTCCCTGGAGACTCTGGCAGGCCTAGGAGGGGCATGCGGGCAGGAGGCCTGCACATCCCCTTCTCCCTCCCTTGTGATGATTCCCCCGACGCCTTTTGCGGCGCCATCTCAGGCGACGGCTGCCCTGGCGGGAAGATCGGGTGGTGTGGGCAGCCAGGGGCCTCTCATTGCTTCGCCGCGCCGCCCTACTATTGTGGCATCGCCTGTCTCAGGTACTTTCACGGGTCCTGTTACTCCGCCAGTGGTTGGTGCGGCTCCTGTGGCGTCTCCGGAATCCGGACACCGTCCAAGGCCCCAAGAGGCCTCGAGGACTCTTGGTGATCTATCGGCTGATCCAGTTCAGTTGAGATCCGTTGGGGGTTAGGCAGGCGGCCTTACCCCTAACAGGGCCACGAGGGAGGAGGTCATAGCTTTTAGCGGGATCCCGGATCCTGTTTCTTAGGGGCGGCAGATAAGCAGCCGTCTACAGGAGCAACCGGATGTAGACGACATGCAGCTGAGGTGCGCTACGCGGGCGGCCAAGCTTCGTGACATTGAGGTCATTACTGGTATGTCTGTCAATATATCTAATTCGATTATGCATTTTTCCAATGATGAGATTGTTCACAATGCAAATCAATTAGGGGTCTCACTAGGTAGCAATGGTTATGAAATCAATAAATCCGTTAATGATATTCTCGATCTCGAAGCGGAGCACGCTTTGGAGATGTTTCGTAAGATAGCAGTTGTTAAACCCACGAATGATTCCGACATAGATGCGTTGGGAGTTAGGGTTCTTGATAGTTTTTGTGTGGATCTGGCCCCTGAGTTAGAGGGGGCGGAGGGACTCGATTCCCCATTGGCTTTGAGCCATGTAGATGTTCCAGAGGCTAAATCCTTAAAGCCCGGTTGTGAGGACCGGCAGGAGGATCCGTATAAGCCTAAGCGATAGTGGAAACGGAAGGTTTATCCAGTTTCGGCTGTGCGTAGAAGTGCTAGGATCTGTACCTCTAAAAAATTTCATGATGAAATATGAGAGGAGTTTTTTGGAATAGCAGAGGTCTTATAGACTTGGCTAAAAGAAGGTTTCTAGCGGAAGCATCTATTGATTACCAGTTCGATTTTATTGCCCTGTCCGAGACTGGAAGGGATAATTTTACCCCCCCCCCCCCCCAATTCCTTAGTACTTTATCCGGGGGTGTTGACTTTAACTGGCACTGCCTACCTCCAAGAGGAAGGTCTGGCGGGGTCCTACTCGGGGTTAGGTTTGACTCGCTGGAAGTGCGGAGTGTGGTCATGGGAGATTTTGCGGTAAAATTTTGGGTCAGATCTAAGGCCGATGGGTTTAATTGGGCTTTGGTGCTGTATATGGGGCCGCGCAGCCAGAACTCAAACCATATTTTCTGGCTGACCTGGTTCATACTTGTGGTAGGGAGCAACTCCCAATCCTAGTTGGGGTGATTTTAACATTATTCGAACGAGGGAGGAGAAGAATAATGATAATTTTGACCGCAGGTAGTCGTTTATGTTCAATACCATAATCGAAAGCTTGGATCTTAGAGAGATAGAGCTATCTGATAGGAATTTCACTTGGGCTAATTCACTACCTAACCCGACTTTTGAGAAACTGGACCGTGTCCTCTCTAGTGTCGAATGGGAACAGAAGTTCCCTCTCGTAACTGTCCAGGCGTTATCGCGCGCAATTTCGGATCACACTCCGTTGCTAGTTGGCTCTGGCGATCCATCTCATGTGGGGAATAAGAACACCTTTTCTTTTGAGCTCTCATGGTTTTATATAGAAGGGTTCTTTGAGCAGATTGCTAGAGAGTGGGCTGAAGACTCAGGAGGAAGGTCTCCTATCGAGAGATGGCAGAATAAGATTAGGCATCTGCGAAGATTCCTTCGTGGATGGGCTAAACATACGCATGGGATTTATAAGGCTGACAAGGAAAGACTCCTTTTACTTATTCAGTCCCTAGACTTAAAAGCCGAATCTACTATTTTAGATACCAGAGAGTTGGAAACTAAGATAGAGGCAGAACTGAGACTGAAAGATCTCCTTCGGGAGGAGGAATTGAAGTGGGCATCGCGAGCTAAGGTTCACAAAATCGTCCAAGGGGATGATAACACTCAGTTCTTTCACATGATTGCAAATGGCAAACACCGTAAGAAGAGGGTATTTCAGCTTGAGCAGGAAGAGGGGACGATTTTAGGTCAAGAAAATCTGAAAGCCTATATTACCAATTACTATAAGCAGCTGTTTGGGCCGCCAGAAGATAACTATGTGTTCTTAGATGAGTCTAGGGTTGAGGATTTACCTCAACTTGCGTCGGACGAGAACGAGGTCTTGACTGCCCCATTTTCGGAGAAAGAGGTCTTTGAGGCTATTTCACAAATGAAGAACAATGAGGCTCCCAGGCCGGATGGATTCCCGGCGGAGTTTTTATAAAAAATGTTGGCATATTATCAAAGGGGATTTACTTCCAATGTTCCATGATCTTTTCTCTGGACAGCTTCAGTTGTTTGAACTTGATTTTGGAACGATTACTTTACTACCCAAGAAAACAGAGGCCGTTCGTATTGAGCAGTTCAGGCCAATCTGTCTTCTTAATGTAAGTTTCAAAATTTTCACCAAGGTCGGGACTAATAGGCTTACGCAAATTGCGCGCTCGTTCATGCAGCCATCCCAACCTGCTTTCATGCCAGACAGAAACATCCTAGAAGGGGTTGTCGTTCTGCATGAAACACTCCTGAAATCTACTAAAAAAACAAGGCGGAGTAGTTTTCAAAGTGGACTTTGAGAAAGCATACAACAAGGTCAAATGGCCCTTCCTTCAATAGGCTTTGCGTATGAAAGGTTTTGATCAGGTCTGGAGACACCAGGTTGACTCCTTCACACAAAAAGGTAGTGTTGGAATTAAAATGAATGATGACATAGGTCACTATTTCCAAACACACAAAGGACTGAGGCAAGGGGATCCGATGTCTCTTATTCTTTTCAACATAGTGGCCGATATGTTGGCAATTCTTATTGGAAGGGCTAAGGATGCGGGTCAGGTAGGAGGCCTCGTCCCTCTCTTAGTAGATGGAGGTATTTCCATTCTACTGTATGCCGATGACACTATCATTTTCATGGAGCACGACTTGGCAAAAGCACGAAACATGAAGCTCGTGTTTTGCTTGTTCGAACAATTGTTCGGGATAAAAGATTAACTTCCACAAGAGCGAGTTGTTCTGTTTCGAAAGAGCTATTGATGAACAAGATGCATACAAGCAATTGTTTGGGTGTGAATTGGGGGCTTTAACTTTTACGTATTTAGGTATACCAATTCACCATCGCAAGCTAACAAACAGAGAATGGAAGTGCATTGAGGATCCGTTTGAGAAGAAATTGAGCTGCTGGAAAGGCAAACTGATGTCATACGGAGGACGATCAATTCTCATTAATTCGGTCCTCAAGAGTATGTCTATGTTTCTTCTCTCGTTCCTTGAGGTTCCGGTGGGAGTCCGGAAGAGGCTAGATTTCTATCGATCACGATTCTTTTGGAAGAGTGATGAACTTAAGCGAAAATATAGACTTGCTAAATGGGATATCATCTGTAGGCCGAAAGACCAAGGGGGTCTAGGTATTGAGAATCTGGAAGTGAAGAACATATGTCTCCTTAGCAAGTGGTTGTTTAAGCTTTCTTTCGAGACGGAGGCCACTTGGGCTCAAATCTTGCGGAACAAGTACCTTCACTCCAGAATCTTGTCCCAGGTATCAGTGAGGCCGACTGATTCGCCATTTTGAAAAGGACTAATGAGAGTTAAACCACTCTTTTTCAATAGGACAAGATTCATAGTTGGAAACAGTACTTCTACGAGGTTTTGGGAGGATACATGGCTAGGGGAGACGCCCCTCGCACTCCAATATCCTTCTCTGTATAACATTGTTCAGCGTAGAGATGCTTATGTTGCAACAGTTACGCAGTCCACTCTGCTTAATATTCAATTTAGGAGGACGCTGGTGGGAACCCGTTGGGAAGCTTGGCTCAATCTTGTTCGAAGATTAATTGATGTTCAGCTGTCTCAACGGCCCAATCAGTTGTGCTGAAAACTAACTAAGAATGCGAATTCTCAGTTAAATCCATGTATTTGGATGTTATCAACTCTAGTGTGATTCCTAGATCGAAACATGTTTGGAAAGTTAAAGTTCCTTTGAAAATCCAAGTGTTTATGTGGTTTGTGTATATTTTAACTAAGGATAATTTGGTAAAACGCAATTGGACAGGATCTACCAGATGTAGTTTCTTTGACCAACACGAATCAAGCAAACATCTCTTCTGGATTGTCCTCTGGCAAAAAATTTGTGGCGGTCGGTTCACATAGCTTTTAACATTACTCCACCGAATTCTATCAATATGTTATTTGGGACGTGGTTTGATGGGATAAATTATGATACAGCGAAACACATTCGTGTAGAAGTGTGTGCTTTATTATGGGCAGTCTGGAATTGCAGAAATGATTTGGTTTTTAATAGAACAACAAATATCAACTTTTTGCAGGTTATCTTCAGAGCCACAGCGTTGATCCGTATGTGGTCGCTACTCACTTCGATGGAGGCCAGGGAGCGTTTGGTTACTGGGTCTACCCGATGGGAGATGGTAGCACGGGATATTTTCAACCGGTTTGGATGGCGGTCAAGTAATAGGATAGGCATGTAGTGCTCTTATCTTTTTATGCCAGCCGGTTGTGGCCTTTCCTTTTTACTGTTAAGCTCTTATGGAGCCTTTTTTCGTTCATTGTTCGAGATTTGAAGATTTATGTTGGATATTTTTCTTATTAATAATATTGGCCGTATGCATCATTCAGATGCAGAGGCTGGGGCGTACCCCCCATTTCGAAAAAAAATGACTGTCCTTTCACAAGCCATACCATTATATAAGGTTAAGAAAAAAAAACAAGCCATACCATTGCATGCACGTTGCCTATAAATAGGTGACTACTCCAAGTAGCATTATCAACGATAAGAAACAGAAGCAATCATAACGAAATGCTAGATTTCTTCTCCTGCTAACACATGAGAAAGGGGATAACACATCATCATGTGTGCTGTGGACGGTTTAACATACATTGTGATTTCCTCATTATGAATGGGATGTATTAGGAAACTTAGTTGGATATAAACAATCCAAGTTTGCTTTGAGCATTGGTTCCCTCTATGGGCGAGTCTTTGTGTCAGCACATGGACCACCTGATGGACTCCATCTCGCACGGGTGACATAATTGTTCTCTTCAATGCCTTATGCATCTCTCCACTACGGCCAAGAAGATGGCTAGAGGGCAGAGCGCACACAAGTCAGTAACAATGAGCTGCATGTTTGCTGCTTACCGCAATTAGGTAGGACGGACTGCAACAAGGCAACAAGATCTGAACTTGAGTTCAAATTTTGTTCCCCCTCACCTGCATGCCACTGCTAATTTCGATACGTTTTGTCAAAAATTTGGAGTTGCTGCTGTGAGGCATTCGCCGCGTTCCCTATGTGGATGACCTCGCATTTCTTTTACTTTTGTACGCCGATTTGATCACATCAATGCTTAGGTTTTCTTGGCAATGTTCAATAATTAATAATATATGGCTGGGTAATGTAGAAAATATGAAATCCAAGAATTATGTGTTGTTGTGTTGTATTGATCAAACATTCGTAGGAGTACATATAAAGTACAAAATGGGAAGAGGCTCAAAGTACAAGTCATATCTCCTTGTCTCTATCCTAATCATGTTTATACTTCTAACATTCCCCCTCAGTCATATCCAGAGTGATGCAGACGAAATTGACTGAATTTAAAGTCTTGTGCTTTCGTCGTTTTCTTTATTGCGCCATCATAAACTGCGTCTCTGAGAGATCGTTACCTTGGGCAGTGACTGCGTCCCTTCTGGTGCCTTGGTGTAGCTGCAATCGCTGGACACGCAAAAAATTGCGTGATGTGTATGGCGGAGCTGCAATTGTGTAGCCGATGTTTTGCAGCTAGAGTGGTCGCCGGAGGCAAAAATTTGCACCTTGAGAAGTACAGCCGCAGTCATCTTGCGGATGTCAGAGGACACAATTATAGATGAGACCATCAGTTTAACCAAGACTGGACGAAGCCCACCGAGCATACTACGGTTTTGCTAGGACCGTATGCACAGTTGTAATGGCTTTCTGAATCCGATGTGTTGATGCAGTATTAGCCATCAGACGTCGTCAATGCTATCAGTGTGTTATGCATGTTGTGCAGTACTACTGTCAGTGGACGTGTGTCCCTCCTTATGGACGAGGTTGTAGAGGCGGCGGCGGTCTGTTAACAAGGTTGTCGATGAAGACAACATTTATGTAGACCTTGGCGATGAAATGTCAGTGATGGAGTTACAGCGGCTAGTCAACGATGATGTGCCGCTTGATGGTGTCCCTCGCGGGGACAAAGTGTTGACGCCGTGTCATGTTGGAGAAGTGGACGAAGAATTACATCTCTTTTCACACCTGCCTGTCGTGTGGATGGTGCATGTGGATGGTCTTCTCGAAGATGTGCTCGAACGTGTTTTCTTAGCATAGTCGTACTGTCAGTGCAGTGGCGCGGGTTGCAGATCGGTCAATGTGATACTACAGTTGCGTAAATAATTGTACGTGATTTACGTAAATAATACTACAGAGGTGTCGTGCACGAGTGATACTACAGTTGCGTAAATAATTCTACGTGATTTACGTAGAAGCTTAGGTGGGCTTTTCTGGTTGGCTGGAAACCAGGGAGGGGCCCACCCGGATGAAAACAAGGTGTGTATAGAGATTAAATAGGGAAGGTTTGGTAGGGGTTCCGTACATGTAGCATCATTGCTTCCTGCACTGCAGCTTCGGAGTAACTTGCGACTCGCTCGTAGACGGCTCGGATCTCGGCGCGCGTGTAGTCAAGGATGAGGTGTACGTTGTTGGATCGAAGACGGTTGGTGGCGTACACTGATGAAACGAAGACAGCGGGTGCTGGCGCGTGCCGTACGGATACAAGTCTGGAGCTTGAATTTGCAAATGCATAGCATGCGTACCTTCTCGAACCTTCGTGGCCTTCCCGTGGTGATGCATGCGTGGCATCTTGTTCTGCACGTGGATGGGTCATGGATGCACTGGCGATTAAGCTGGAGGTGGTGCAGCCGCATTGTCGATGTTAAGATTTAGTTAATTAGTTTAATTAAAGGGAAATCCTAGCTTTTCCAAACCGATGTGCGGTTTCTTCCCCGATGGGTCACGTCCTAATGTAACGGACGCGTCCTTTTAATCTTGCCTCTTGTAAGCGTTATGACCAGCGACGACGTGTCCCTTCCGGACATATAAATATATACATCATTGCAGTCAATCAGCAGCGATCATTACTGTTCATCGTGACTATTTCTTTACACGTTATCACGCACTTCTCTCCAGCGAGAGCGATAGGCCACACAGGAACTCGCCGGAGAAGAAAACGGTGAGGATGCCGTCCCTCGCCTCCCTTCTCCTTGGTCTTCTCTGGGAAGAAGGTCGCCGCCATTTCCTTGCCGAGCAGCGCCGCCGGTTCGTCCGCCATCGATGGGGCGCACCACCACAAGAATCTGGCCTCGGCGTTAACCGCCGCCAGAACTTCGCTGGTGGACGCCGCCATCACACGGCCGCTGGACGCCGCCGTAATGCCACGCCGGTGAACCGACGCTCGCCATGCCGGTTGTCCACCGCCAGGCTCGATCTGTGGCTTGTCGCCGACCGAGTGCTCTTCCACCGCTGAACGCCGACATGGGCGTGCAAGCGATTGCAGCTGTGCCGGCACGCCGCCGCCCCCACGCCGCAGAAGAGGAGGAACGGGTGATAGTTGTCGACGTACCGCACGCTGCTGATCCCGACCGACGCTGCCGCCAGCGCCAGGGGTGATGGCCTCGTTTTCATCCCAACTCCAGGACGCGCCATGGCCACCGCGGGCGCGGTCACCGCTGCCGGAGCAAGTGGCAGCGCCGGTCCAGGGCCTGAGATGGCCACCGCGGGGACAAGCAGCGCCCCATGGGCGTTGTCGCCTCGCTCCCGCCATCAGAGCATCTTCCTCTTCGGGGCAGGAGGGACGCCCGCCACGGACGTCGCTGGCACGAGCGGCGACGCGGGTCCGCCTGACACCGGCGCGAGTCGCCGTCTTCTCTTTGCGCCCATCGCCGCCGTCGACCGTCGCCACAGACGCCGTCGGCGCCTGGAACCAGCGTCGCTCGGCCTCGTAACGGATCCCGTAATGGGGAGGACATCCATGACTACACCCCCTCGTCGGACGAGGAGGAGGGCTTCATCCCTTCACCGCCGGCGGCTCGCCGGTGAGCGCGCGTCCGGCGCGGCGGCTGGAACGGGGGAGAAAGGCGCCGCGTGGAATGGGGATCGGGGCGGTAGGAAAACCCTAACCGCCGATCCATTTTATCCAACGTCTAAAGCGGTGCCGGGCTAGTTGGGCCGAAAGGCTAGACGGGCTTCGGCCTGTGCCCCGTTCTGTAGCAGTGGGCTGTGCTACTGGTTTGGGTCTCCCTGTATGCGACCCAGGACCATTTTTTTCGTTTTTCTTTTTCTGTTTAGTTCTTTAACTAGCAGTTTGAAGTTGTGACTAGTTATTTAGTAATTTGTGTAAATTACTATGTTGTATTGTTCAGTAATTAGTGTGTATTACTGTATTGTACAAGTACAATGTATGTCAACGTATATGTTCCGGCAATTTGGCAATTGCTATATGTTGATCAATATACATGCATTGTTTTATTTACAACACAATTAATTTGCTATGAGAGTAAATTAATAAGCATGATGATTGCATGCAGAATATGGCTGACATATCTAAAAGAGTTTGCTGAACTTGCCGTCGATGGTTCTAACTATTTGACATGGGCAATGGATGTCAAAATCAATTTGACGCCAAGGGACTCAATTCCGCTATAACCACACCTGCCCAAGGGACTGCATCCGTAATGTACATAATAAGGTATTCAGCGTTGCACTTCATTCGACATCATCTTCACCCTGACCTAAAGATGAGTATCTCGATGGAGGAGAGCCCTCTCGACACTGGAACTCCTTAAAGGAGAGGTATGATCAACAAAGAGGCGGTGATGTTGCTCAAGCGCAACGGAATGGGCACTAGTCCGATTCCAAGACTTTAAGTCCAGAGCTGCATACAATTCTGCTGTTCATAAGATCAACTCCAAGTTGAGATTCTGTAATAGTGCAGTTTCTGATGCCGATCTTATTGAAAAGACGCTTTCTACTTTTCATCCTTCTATGAGGATACTTGCTGAACAGTATCGTCAGCAAAAGTATAAGAAGTATTCTGAGTTGATTTACTCACTGCTTCAGGCAGAGAAGCACAATGAGCTTCTTGAGAAGAACAATTTGGCTCGTCCAACAGGAACGATGCCTCTGCCTGAATCACACTTCAACTCTAAGAATACTCAAAAGTTCAATGGTTCCAAAAGAACCGTAGGACATTCAATGGAAAGTGGAAGCGTAATGAAAAGCAGAATAAGTATGGCGTCCAAAAGGGAAAAGGTTCTTTCAAGAAGAATGAAAGGGCTAGCAACACCGGTTGCTTCTGTGTGGTTGTAAGGAACATATTGCAAAGAAGTGTGACACTTCAAAGCATTTGGTGGAGTTGTACCAACAGTCACTTGGAAAGGGCAAGAAGGCTCGGGGAACCAGATGAAGCACACTTCACTGGAAATGAAGATGGTACCCCTACGGTTGATGGTTCTCGAGATGATTCTCCTAACATGGACAACCAGGAGCAGAATCAGCAAGTGGAAGATCCAATACTAGATGTCGATGACATGCTAGTGGAACTTGGTTCTACTGACATATATGGAGACCAGATTTAGTCTCATTTGTCTAAGTATTGTAATGATGTTATTAGACATATTACATGTGTTGTAAAATAAGTTATGTCCTTAGACATAATGTGTTTGCTATGTCGTGTGACATAGGGCTTGTAATAAGTACAAGACATATATAGTTTGTAATGTATGTACTGATTCTATAAGAGTTTGATTATATACTGAACTTTGTTCTTTTACTCTATAGAACTTCAAGAAATAATACAATGGAGGAGGAAATGTGTTTAGTGGATAGTGGATCTACTAACACGATACTTAGGGAGATGAAGTATTTCCAAACACTCAAGAAGAGTAATGGAAGTGTCATGACAATTGCTGGTCGAGACACGGTAATTGTTGGTTCTGGTCAAGCTACAATTACACTCCCTATGGGTACTAAATTGGTAATCCCGGATGCTCTCTGTATCCAGATTCTACTCGCACCTTGCTGAGTTTTAAAGATATCCGCAAAAATGGTTTCCATGTGGAAACTAATGAAGAGAGTGGGACTGAATGCCTACTCATAACTCAGCAAAAGGGATTTTGAAAGGAAGTCCTTGAGAATTTGCCTTCTCTATCTTCTGGGTTGTATTATACATACATTAAACCAGAGACGATTTGGCGTACAAGATAATTTTCAGAATCTTGATAAGTTCAAGATTTGGCATTGTCGCTGGGTCATCCTGCTATTGGGATGATGAGAAAAATTATTGATGGTTCTGTTGGACACAACATAACGGATAGAAAGTTCCCAAAATCATCGGATTTTGTATGCACAGCATGTGCAACTGGGAAATTGATCACAAGGCCATCTTATGTGAAAATAAAGGATGAGCCGCTTAATTTTCTTGAACGCATTCAAGGAGATATTTGTGGTCCAATACAACCGTTATCTGAACCATTCAGATATTTCATGGTCCTAATTGATGCATCAACGAGATGGTCAAATGTGTGTCTACTGTCAACAAGGAACCATGCTTTTGCAAAGCTAATTGCTCAGATTATTAAATTGAGAGCAAATCATCCTGAGCATAGGATAAAAACCATCGTAATGGATAATGCTGCGGAATTTAGTTCACGAGCATTTAATGATTACTGCCTAGCTTTGGGCATTTCTGTGGAGCACTCAAGACCTTATGTACATACCCAGAATGGTCTTGCGTAATCACTTATTAAGAGGATCAAGTTGATAGCAAGACCGCTCCTGCAGAATAGTAATCTTCCAGCTTCATGTTGGGGTCATGCAGTTTTACATGCTGCAGAATTGATACAAATTCGACCAATCAGCATATCATACGGTCTCCCGTTGCAGTTAGTAATGCGTGGAAACCAGCCAAGTATTTCCCATCTGCGGCAATTCGGTTGCGCGGTATATGTACCGATCTCACCACCGCAGCGTACATCAATGGGCCCTCATAGACGAATGGGGATCTATGTGGGGTACAATTCTCCGTCAATCATTAAGTACCTGGAACCCTTGACAGGGATTTGTTTACAGCCCGGCACGCTGATTGCATTTTGATGAGGACAATTTCCCGGCATTAGGGGGAGAGAATAACCACAAAGAATGCCGAGAAATAGATTGGGATGTGAAAGGCATCCAGTCCTTAGATCCACGTACGAATGAGTCTGAACTGGAGGTTCAGAAGATTATAAATTTGCAAAATATTGCAAATAATCTGCCAGATGCATTTACTGATTATAAAGGTGTCACAAAATCAAATGTTCCCGCTATGAATGTGCCAGAGAGAGTGGATGTGACCCATAGATCTACTCAGCCACCTAAGAGGGGGAGGAATCTGGACACAAAGGACAAGGCTTTGCAAAAGCGTCCAAGGGGAATGAGGAATCCTCAAAAGGTAAATGCAAGTCAACAAGATGTTGATATTCAACCTAGGGTTGAAGGACACCTGAAGGATGTTGGACATCCAGAACCCAACACGAGTGTGCACACAAATTTTGGTGTTGGGACATCGGAAGACCTTGATCCAATTGTTGAGGGAAATCACGAAGGATCAAAAGGTATTGATGAGATATCCATTAATTATATTGATTCAGAGAATCATACAATAGAAAGACTACAGTTGTTCGACATTTATTTCGCCTCTAGAATTGCGAAGGCCTTGATTTGGATCGAGAACCTAAGTCCATGGCAGAGTGCATGAAGCGCTCAGACTGGTCCAAATGGAAGGCAGCAATTGAGGACGAATTGCGCTCGCTCATAAAAAGAGGGGTATTCACTGCAGTAATACCCACTCCTCAGCATGTGTTCCCTGTGGGAGCAAAATGGGTTTTCGTTCGTAAGAGGAACGAGAACAATGAGGTGGTGAGATATAAGGCGAGGCTTGTAGCACAGGGGTTCACGCAGAGACCCGGCATCGATTATGATGAAACATATTCTCCTGTTATGAGTGGAACAACGTTCCGATATTTAATATCACTGGCAGTGAAAATGAATTTGTCTATCCAACTGATGGATGTTGTGACTGCATATTTATATGGGTCACTGGATTCGGATATTTATATGAAAGTTCCTGAGGGAATGAAGCTCCCGAATCCAAAGGCTAATCGCAACATGTATTGCGTAAAGCTTCAGAAGTCATTATATGGCTTGAAGCAGTCGGGAAGAATGTGGTATAACCGATCGAGTATATTCCTTCTTCGTAAGGGTTACTCAAACAACAGTGATTGCCCATGTGTGTTTATTAAGAAATCTAAGAATGGATTTTGCATTATTTCTGTGTATGTGGATGATCTGAATATCATTGGGACTACACAAGAAATACATGAGGCAAGTAATCATCTTAAGACGGAGTTTGAGATGAAAGATCTGGGTAAGACTAAATTTTGTTTGGGCTTACAACTTGAACATCTTCCTTCAGGAATACTTGTTCATCACCGCTTATATCCAAAAGATTCTTGAGAAATTTAATATGGATAAAGCATATCCATCGAAAACATCAATGGTTGTTAGATCTCTTGATAGAGATAAAGACCCATTTAGACCTAAGGGTGATGATGAAGAGGTATTAGGGCCTGAGTTTCCTTACCTCAGTGCTATTGGAGCACTAATGTATCTAGCAAACTGCACCAGGCCTGATATATCATTTGCAGTAAATTTATTGGCTAGATTCAGTGCATCACCAACAAAGAGGCACTGGGTTGGTGTGAAGAACATTTTCAGATATCTTCAAGGCACCAAAGATCTTGGTTTGTTCTATCAGAAAAATCAAGATAAGACCATGGTGGGATATTGTGATGCTGGATACCTATCGGATCCCCATAATGCCAGATCACAGACTGGTTTTGTCTTCTTGAGTGGAGGTACGGCCTTTTCTTGGAAGTCGACAAAACAAACTCTGGTGGCTACATCCACGAATCATTCTGAAATTATTGCTTTGTTTGAAGCATCATGTGAATGTGCATGGCTTCGCAGAATGATTAACTTTATTGAAAGTTCAAGTGGGATTGGATCATTGGAATCACCCACTATTATCTATGAAGATAATGCTGCATGTATTACACAGATGCAAACAGGTTATATAAAGAGTAATATTACAAAGCATATTTCTCCTAAGTTATTTTATCCCCATGAGTTACAGCAGACTGGGGAGATAAATATTTTGCAAACGAAGTCATGTGATAATCTTGCTGATTTGTTTACAAAATCATTACCAAGTTCTTTATTTGTGAAGTACATCAATGGAATTGGTATGAAACGACTTGATTTGCAAAGTTCAGGAGTGTCTCCCTGAATGATAATCTGTTTGTGATCCTCCGATCTTTGATATTGCACTCTTTTCCTTTATAAGTTTTCCTAAATGGTTTCTTATGGAAGGTTTTAATGAGGCAATAGTAATGCAGGCATTGTGATATGTCAGTTTCTCCTTATTTTCCCACTGGGTTTTTGGAAGGAGTTTTTGACGGCATATTGTATATATCTCCTCATATTTTTCCTACAGGGTTTTTGGAGGAGACTGATCATGATGATGATGTTGATGGTGATGATGATGTTTACAAGAATAAAGAAAGCAGGGATTAGGGGAGTGTTAAGATTTAGTTAATTAGTTTAATTAAAGGAAATCCCAGCTTTTCCAAACCGATGTGCGGTTTCTCCCCCGATGGGTCACGTCCTAATGTAACGGACGCGTCCTTTTAATCTTGCCTCTTGTAAGCGTTGCGACTGTGCGACGTGTCCCTTCCGGACATATAAATATGTACATCATTGCAGTCAATCAGCAGCGATCATTACTGTTCATCGCACTATTTCTTTACAGTCGATACAGATTGTATTGAACCCAATACACGTGTGTCGTCTTCCCGCGGGCGCAGGTCGATGCAGGTGCGGGTGAGGACTGACGAGGGACCTCGTGTCGATGTAGAAGGCCGTGGGTGCTGCTCACGCGGATCCAAGCAGCAGGACGTCTTGCCGTAGTCGCCGCGCCGTCATGATGTGATGCTGATCCTGCACTACTTTACCGGAATACGAGGCTTGTCTACCTGATTATTTGTGGCTAAAAAGAAATAACAATCTACTGGAGTTGCATGTCAAAATTGATCTAATCTAGAAAACCAATTTAATATATGGAACCAATCTGATTTTTTATGGATCGATCGCCGCGCCCCTGTGGAGAGAAAATTAGTCACTTCGGGGGCGGCGTGATGCGGAAGTGATAGAAGGTTCTAAGATTTACGTCGTTGAACAAACCGCTCTAATACCATATAGAAAGTATGAAACTCCAAAATTATGTGTTGTTGTGTTGTAATGATCTGACCCTCACAGGAGTATACATAGAGTATAAAATGGAAAGACGCTTGGAGTACAAGACATGATATGTTTAATTAATTTTATCTCTATTACCTCGTCTCTATCCTAATCATGTTTATGCTTCTAACACGTTCATCATGTGGTGTAGATCCCCGGGGGCATATCTTCCTTTTTGATCAAAAGAATCCATATGATTGTCCTTTCACAAGCCATGCCACTGCATGCACATTGCCCATAAATAAGTGGCACCTCCATGTAGGATGTTCAGCGCAGTGACAGTTTTCTGAGTGTCATATGCTATACCAACGCAGTGCTAGTTCCCCGGGTGTAATATGCAATTTCATGGCAAGATGTGGTGAGGAATAAGATGCATCAAGAAAATGAGAGGAAGAATTCTTTTTGTTGGCAAAGCTGATGTGGCTCCTCTGCAGTATTTGTTCTTCACCCAACCATCTAAGGCACAATAGCAGTGTGCCCATGTGTTTGTTTGCCCGCCTGATTACATTCAGCTTGCATGGTCCATGGGTGTCAGTAGGACGGACTCTCGCAGATGAGTCTGATGGAATAGATTAACCGAGGTCGATGTCAACACCTATATGGAGACCTTGGTCACCGTGACGGCTGCGGGGATATAAATAGTTGCGCATATTTAGCATGTATTTGGACTTCAAAAATAAATTATGTAACTGTTTACATCAGTACATTCTCCTCCATCCAACTAATATACATAGCTATAAAGATCAGTGTACTCCCTAATCTCTAATCAACATTGTTCTCGTATTACTAGCCAGTTTGTTCACCTAACTCTCTTTACAATTTTAAGCCTAATTTCATCCCCTGGGTACACATTCACAATGAATTAGCAACATATAATTACGGTGACATATGCCATTTTTCATACATGTGTGCACGTCATGTGCTTCTAATCAAAGAAAAAATGTCATGAACACTGGAAGTATGTTTGGAAACAGAGGCAAATTTTGTGAAAAAGAAACAGTCACAACTAATGTTTTGCTGTGCGATTCAGTTACAACTATCGAAGTTGAGAGAGCTAGTATGGTAGTAAACGAGATGGTTACTATCAACTAACTATGAATAAGTTTAATTGACTGGCAATACTGTATATAGAAGCAGGACTAGCCACGGTTTGCAGAAATAAAAGTTGTAATTCATCTTTTATGACGTCCTTTCACGGAACATACTATTGCATGTAGGTTGCCTAAATAGACGGCTCCTCGAAGTTGCATGATCAACGAAGTTTCATTTCGGAAACGCTCCTTCGCACCCGAGCGTTGGAACGAGCGATTTCCTTCCATGCGTTGTCGGTCGCCAGGACAGAAGGGCCCACCGAAGGCTCCGTTTCAGATCTGAAGAAAAGCCTACATCACGGGATCCTTCCTTAATCTCTCTCCCTCCTGAACTTAATCTTACTACTGCCCCCTGATTCAACGGGTGAGGCCTGGGTGGCTCAGTTTCCCTCAAACATCTCTCCCCTGATTTGCTAAAAAGGGAAAGTTCTGCCTGTCCGAAATTGATCGTTGCAATGCGCGCGCGCGAGATAGCAACGCCCGTTTCCATTTCCTTCTCCTCCTAAGAGAAGAACATGAGAGAGATGAGAATAACAAGTACATCGTACTCATACCGTGTGATATCCTTGTTACGAATAGGAAGTATTGGGAACTTCAGTTGAGGACGAAAATCTCAAGTCTGCCTTGAGAGCGGGTCTATCCTTGTTCAAGTCTTCATGTCTACACCGGCTCATCATCATCATCTTGGTGGAAAATGGGTGCTATTGCTACCCAGATGAAAGCTCTTTCCGTCAATATACGATATGGCGAAGTCGGTGGCGCGTCGGTAGAGAAGTATTTCTCCGTAAACTAACATAAGACATTTTAGGTCACTACAAGATCGGATTGAAAATTGAATTTCAGGCTGCGTGTTAATCTCATCGCAGCAACTCCTTACCATGATACACCTATAACTACTGGCTTGAACACCTCATTACTGGCTGCAACTCAACTAACGAATTGGTGTCCTTCACAACCACACTAGAGGACCCGTTGGACCCCCCCCCCCCCCCTAAATGATGTTATTTGAAAATATATGAAAACAAGATTGATAAGAGGGGTGAGACATGACGTAGTATATGACTATGTATTTCTTATACTTATATTGCATGATATAAATACTGTTTTGAAAAACAAAATATATTAATATCACAGAGATACCAATTACACCTAGCCTCTGCACCAACCAAATGTCCAAAATACATTATGGATGCACACAACAAAAAGGAGAAGAAGAAGAAGAAGAAGAAAATTTCTCTACTCTTTAAGTCATTTCTTTATGCTAGAACAAAAAACAAAAAGAGATAAATGTTGTTACAGCTATATTATATACTCCTGTCCATTTCTTTACTCTTTTAGTCATTTCAGATAACGAAATTGAGTTTTTCAAGACTTTAGTTGTTGTCATGTAATGGATCTACATATAATGAGCTTGGGTCGTTCATGCTCTTCTCACTGTGAAATTGATCTGGTAGGTATATATAATGATACTCATGTTGACATAATTTTTTGCCATGATATATCTTTTTGAATTTTGCAACACCTGAATTGATTGGACTACTGCAGCTTCATTCAATTTCTCACCCACTATTTTTAGTTAAAGTTATTATTTCACTTATGTACCCTGTAATGGAGTGCACGGGGCAAAAAAATTATATTTACACATGAAATTATTTCGTGGGAGCCATGGTAGAGGAATTAGAACATACTCTTAGTCAAGATGGTGATAAGTAGTACAATAAGCTGGTAATTAACCACGCATTCGAAAAATAATAGATTCAGAAAGGAGGCACAAATGAAAATCAATGTCGTGTAGTAGTGTGGTACTCCATAGAGTACTGAAACTTCACTACTCTCTCCGGTTGAGGTCGCTCGGCTACATTCAACACAGCTATACATATGCAAATAAGATAGCTAGCGTTCATCTATCTTGGGGCAAGACGAAATGCCCAAAAGGAGAGTTAGTTTGTTGCCTTGCATTAGTATTGACATGGGTGAACCAACAAGAGATGACTTATCAAACTGTTTGCATGGGAAGGGTAGGCATTGGGATACCACCTGACACGCTCCGATGAAGTTCATCTGCCATGCCAGCGTAGCCTGTCACTTCGTTCCCCTCTGCTCCAATCTACGTTGCAATCACTTTTTGGATCGCCATAAGCTTTCAATAGTCTAGAGACACTGTACAGACTACACAGGGGCTTGTGGATTTGACGCTGAACTCATTTTCCTTATTTATTTGTCCTTTTTTTCTTTAGTTTTGCTCCAGCGCGCTTGTTTGTGATTGACGACAAAAACAATAGTTGTTATCGATTTGTGAAAATGTCAAATCTATTTGGAACTAATTTAAAAGAAACAATAGTCATATAAACTGAAATATTAAGTCAGAGAAACAGCGGAGCAGTGCATGGGACTTCAAATATCAGTGGTGGTGGGTCCCATACTTAGTTGACATAACTTCTAAGAGCATCTAAAACCAGGCATCCCAAACTAATCGGATGGATGTCCCGGTCAGTGTCTGATCACAAAACCATGACTCAGCTGGCCTCCCGAAATCGATGTATACAATTTCTCATGTTGCATGGATAGCATGGTTTTGAGGGGGCCGATTTGAGGTATCCCACTACTGGGAAAATCCCTAGACGTGGCGGGCCAGGCTCTCAAGGCCGCACGCCACTCACTTGCCGCCATAGAATATACCCCTAGTGGCGCGCGTGCGCTCACCACTGGTAGTGTCTGTGCAGTGGAGGGTGCTCCTAGACGCCCGACACTGTTCCATGTTGTTGCAGTTGCGGTCTTTCTGGGTCACCCGCCACAACTATATGCCTAGCCAACACCACTTTCAATGCGAAACCGGTAGCTAAACAACAACTAACGTATTCGATCAGATTCATTACAATAGATGTACGACAGTTTAGCATCATCACATTTTACCACCATAATAATCCAAGTCCAATACAATAGATGTATGCATTAGAGTACACTTCACATAACATCGTAAGTAAGTACGTATAGCCTTCTTAGCAAAGCCTCCAACATGTTTCATTTTACATACATGTTTGACATCATGATAGCAACAACACAATAATGAAAATAAATTGGACAAAATTATCCAATTCTTTACTAGTCCACTTGTCTACTTGTTCTTGCATACTTCATAGTCAATTTTCTCTGTGTGGACGAACTTGGACTAATGATGCTCTGCTTCTTTTTCAGTCTTTCCTTTAAACCAGTTGTTCTCGTAACCTACCACTTGTTCATTGCATTTCTCACATGAATCATATAATCCTAGATTCTTCCCATAGTATACAACATACCACTTTATCTACGAAGATAAATAAACAAGATAACAAGTCAGTTCCATAGTTTTCCAATTACATATAGCAATCTTCAAAGAAACATAGAAATTACGTTTATAATGATCGACCATTGAGATCACATAAAGGCAGTGCAATAGTAGTTCGGAATCAAATGTTCATCTCCGTCATGAGCTCTCTTCGCCTCCAAATATTTTCGAGATATCGTCTTAGGTGGTCGGGGTAGCTTCGATGGCTACTCGTGCATTCTTGGGCGGCTGCTCGCGCACTCTCGGTGGCTCCTCTAGTGCTCTCAGCAGTTGCTCTCGTGCTCTTGGATGATGCTGTAGTTATCTCGGCATAGGCCATAGGATTCCTAACATGGTGTCTCGGCTTGTCCATCTAAATTGCATTAGAAAAACTAGACATTCAAGTGGAAATATCTTTCATGAAACAAGATTTATGAGAATAAAAAATACAAGCGTATGAAAGAAAATTTATGAGGCAATATCTTTGTCCTTCGAGTGGACACTTCTCACTCTTAAGTGGTTCTACATATGTTCGACAGTCTTTGAATGGTACTTCGACCGCCGGTGGTGGTCGTTCTTCACCCGCTCCTCCTACTTTACCAAGGTCTCTTGCTTTACCAAGGTCTGAGAGGAGGAAGAGGGAGAAGAACGACCCCTACGACAACAGTCGGTTCATCTCTCAAGTGGTTGTATATATTCTGTACGCTCACTCGCTCACTGTTATTTCGACTGTCGGTGATGGTCGTTCTTCACGCTCTCTTCCTGCTTTACCGAGGTCTCTTGCTTTACCAAGGTCTCAGAGAAGGAAGAGGGAGAAAAACGACCCCCTACGACAGAACCAACTCTCATCTCAGCGCGTGGATTAGAAGTGAACCTTGTCCAACCAAAAGGACCGGTAATTAAGTAGCTCATATATGAAAAGTTCAAAATTTAAGAAAAAACTCGCCATGGCCTTTGCTAGAATTTGGACATAGTGAGTGCTAGAAATTAAGCGAAACGGAACTTAATCAACATTTGACGAAAACATTGGAACTCATTCCGAATATCTGCATCATGAATACAATATGGTGCTATATGTTCGTTCATATGTAGTACGTAGTCCTCTACATATGAATAGCTCGTGTGCTGACGGCGGGTGCTGGCTCGTGCCGTACGGACACCAGTTCGGAGCTTGACTTTGGATATGCATAGCATGCGTACCTTCTCGTGCCGTGGTTGCCTTCCCATGCTGATGCATGTTTGGCATCTTGATCTGCATGTGGATGGATGCAGTTGGCGATGAAGCTGTAGGCGGTGCAGCCGCGTTGTCATGCAGACTTGGATTGAACCCAATGCGCAGGTGCGGGTGACGACTGACGAGGGACCTCACGTTGATGTAGAAGGCCGTGTGTGCTGCTCGTGCAGTCGTGCTGATCGAAGCATCCGCACGTCTTGCCATACTCGCCGCGCCGTCATGATGTGATGTTGATTCTGCACTGCTTTACCAGAATACGAGGCTCGTCTATTATTTGTGGCCAAAAAAAAAAAGAATAATCTACTGGAGTGTCATGTCTAAATTGATCAAATCTTGAAAATCGATCTAATCCATGGAACCTCGATGTGATTTTTAATCTATCGGGTGCCACGTCCTTGGGGAGAGGAGATTAATCTCGTCAGGGCACGCGCTGTGGAAGTGATGAAAAGTTCTAAGATCGGCATCATTGGAGAAACCACACTAATATCACATAGAAAATATGAAACCCTGAAATTATGGGTTGTTGTGTGGTCTTAATCTGATCCTCGCAGGGGTATATATAGAGTATAAAATGAGAAGAGGGTTGGAGTACAAGACATGATATGCTTAAAATAATTCTATCTATATTTCCTTGTCTCTATCCATGTTTATACTTCTAACACGTTCATCACATGGTGTAGATCACCAGGGGCATATCCCCGTTTTGATAAAAAAAATCCTTTTTTCTTGAACAAAAGATGGGTCATGTGACCCAGAAACTGCATTCACCATAGATCGGTAGCACTAGCACACCGCAGTTTACAAGAGGACCTACAAAGAAAAGAAAATTACAGACCAGACCCTGTTTTTGCAAGAAGAACCATGAACTGGAAACAAGAAATGCAATCTGGTCCAAATCATCTCCCAACCGGATCAAATCCCGTCGTTGCCAGGGACGTTACCACTTGGTACGCCGGGACCTCTGCAGCTGCTTCTCCCATAGCACAACACTGCAGAAGAAGAAGCCTTAGACTCCGATTCGGAGATGAAGAGAAAGGGTCGCCCTTCGGCCAACATATTCAATGGCGAGACGGTGAGGACCGGCTACCGACAGCCGAAGCGGGCGCCGTTGCCTCATATCAAACAGCATTGAGGATGAGCTCCTTCCCAAACTGCAAAGTCCAGCTCGCCGCCTCTCCGTCTTCCTCCATCCAGCACCACGATCGCCTGAAAGGAAAGGGACGAGCAGCCGGGCCTCCACCTTAACTAGAAACACAGCGAGCTAAGGAGTCGCCGCCGTCATTTCCTCCAGTTGCCATCAGAAAAGCCGACGCTAGCCACCAGGCGCAGCTCGCGTCTTGCCCGGCGGCGCGCTCCACCACTGCATAGCGCCAGACACTAGTAGAAAAAGGGCCTATTGTCCCGGTTCATAAGGGCCTTTAGTCCCGGTTCTGGAACCGGTACTTTTCTCGAATACGCGTAGAGCGTATCATTTCATTGATAGGGGGAGGAGTTTACAAACGCTTGATCAAGCTACACACTCGTGGCCAGACCTACGCAAAGTTACGGTTACAAAGTTCAATCAAGGCGGTTCAAACACGAAGGAGCGCAGTCCTTTTGCGCCAGCCGTGGCCCACATTGCAGCCTTAGCCAGAGCAGCACGAGAGGCCTCGGTCACAAGGGATGCCGTCGAAGGTGCATGCATTCCTATGCTTCCAGAGTGTCCAGGCGACGATGATCACAAGGGAGGCCGTGCCCTTACGAAGAGAAGCTGGGGCGGAGGACGTGGATGCTTGCCACCCGGTCGAAGAAGGGCTCGTGGCCGAGAGGAATGGTGCTGGTGAGTCGTAACTTGGACAATACATTATGCCACGCCATGCGAGAGAAGGCGCAACCAATCAAGAGGTGTTGCATGGATTAAGTGGCCTGATCACAGAATGCGCAGGCGTGGCTGTGCGGCAGTCCGTGGCGTGCAAGTCTCTCGCTTGTCCAACACCGGTCTTGTGAGGGGCCCAAGTCTTCCAGGTAAGATCGGCGCGGGGATGAGGTGGAGCCGAGGAAGAGAGCCTCATAGCATGTTTTTGCAGAATAAGTACCATTTGCTGTCCATCGCCACCGGAGAATGTCGGGATGGCCGGAGGTTGAGAACGAAAGTAGATGCCTCCAAAGCTCAATGTACTGAACTGTCGCTATGGGGCCCAAGGCGCCAACGATGTCCTGAACCCAGGCCCGGCCCTGGAGTCCGTCAGCCACGAGGCGGGCGTTGGTGTCGTCGCTTGGGCACCAGAGCGAAGATGGCCGGCGCGAACTCGGCGATGCACTGGCCATGAACCCGGTGGTCGGTCCAGACTTGCAGGTGTGCGGCCATCGCCAAGTTCCCACCTGGTGGAAGCACGGAAGATGGCCTGCGTCTCGTGGTCGGCAGGGGAGGAAGATGACTACAGGGGCGTGCTGGTCCGTGGCCTGCAGCCGAGCCAGCCGAAAAGCGGAGGGATATTCCAGCGCTGCAGTCGCGGGTGCCGAGCCCACCGAGCTGCAGCCGCATGCGACGCCGGGCGCCAGTTAACTGCACAGTGTCCAAAGGCAGAATCTTTCTTGCCGTGCCATAAGAATTCACGGATGAGGCGGTTGACCAGCTTGAGCACATGGGCGTTGAGAGCGATAGTCGCGAGCAGATGCCCCGGCATGGCGCATAGCACATGCCGAACCAGGGCGAGCCGCTCACCACGAGACAACAAAGTGATGCCTTCCTGTGGACAACTTCTTGCGCATCCGGTCCACCAACGGCATGAGGTGCGAGGAGTGAATTCTCCCGACCGACAGCGGCAGTCCTAGGTAGGTGATAGGGAAGTGCTAAAGGGTCGCATTAAAGCCTCCCCCTTTAGTCCCGGTTCTTACACGAACCGGGACTAAAGGCCGTCCACGTGGCCGCTGCCTGGAGGTCCACCTTTAGTGCCGGTTGGTAATACCAACCGGTACTAAAGAAATTTTATGATTTTTTTTGAATTTTTTGAATTTTTTTTAATTTTTTTATTTTCAAATTTATGAATTATTTTAACCTCTAATCTCTAATCACCCCTCATCATTGCTCAATTTAACCTCTAATCTCTAATCACCCCTCATCATTTTAAATCATCTAACTTCCGGACGGTCATCCATCCTCTCAAGATTCCAGCCTAAGCACGCTTAACTTCCGGGTTCTATTCTCCTCATTTCCAAGTCTGCACTTGTTGTTTCTCGACAATACTAATATGTCAATCTTATTAACACTCGTGAATTTAGCTTGAGCATGAAGTCACACGTTTCACTGTTTGAGTTTGAAATTATTCTTCTAAAAATAATAATTATTTAGTAACACTAATATTTCTTGAATAGGTTGTTTGACCACAGTTTGACCACAATTTGACCATAGTTTGACCAGATTTGACCAAAATTCAAAAAAACTGAAATAATTATTTAGTAACACTAATATTTCTTGAATAAGTAGTTTGACCATTGTTTGACCATTGTTTGACCACAGTATGACCAGATTTTACCGAAATTCAAAAAAACTGAAATAATTATTTAGTAACACTAATATTCTTGAATAATTATTTAGTAACTCTAATACTTCTTGAATAAGTACTTTGACCATAGTTTGACCAGATTTATCAAAAATTAAAAAAAACTGAAATTTGAGCATAACATTTTTTCCTTTTAGATTTTGAGGATTCTAAAAATTTGCAAACAGGCCATAGGAGGTCAAAATCGGATGCGGATTTTCATGCTGAACATTTTGATATATTATACGTTTTTTCTGACATAGTATGCAAAATTTTTGCCGTTTTACATTATCCCTACACTTTTTGTAAAACATGTCCAAATTTAAGTTTTTAAATTTTCCTAACTAGTAGATGTAGTAACATAACTACATCTCGAAGTATTTTAATATTTGAAATTTTTATCATTTTCTTTTTGCTTTTTACAAAACTGAAAAGGCGATCGGGGAAGGGGGTAGAGTTTGAAATTGGGACCTTTATTACCGGTTCGTGCTACGAACCGTACTAATGCTCAAACCCCATTAGTACCGGTTCGTGGCACGAACCGGTACTAAAGGTTGTTTCGTACACGAACCGGTTTGTGGCACGAATCGGGACAAAGGTCCCGTTGAACTGGACTAATGCCTTTGCCGCATGAACCGGGACCAATTCACATTAGTCTCGGTTCATGACTGAACCGGGACTAATGGGCTAACCCGCCTGGACCAAAGCCCTTTTTCTACTAGTGAGACGCCACTTGGGCAAGACTCGCCTAATCCTAGAGACCTAGACCTGCTATTTACAGAGCTCCACACACCTCTCCTGTCTCTCTTCCGGCCGGCATCGCCGTCGTCGGAGATTGGGGATCAGGCGAGATCAGGAAGCTACAGGCGACTCTCAAGGGGCTCTCTCGAAGGGACTCGCTCCTCTAGGATCTCATTGGTAGGCTGCCGAGGTCTTAGCTGTTGCCGATATGACTTAGCAAGTTAGCAGCCTAGCCGGTACGTGCCCATTGATAAGTGGCATCTCCATGTAGCATGTTTAGCGCACTGCCAGTTTCCTGGGTCTCATACGCCATACCAACGCAGTGCTAGTTGCCCGGGTGTAATATGCAATTTCATGGCACGATGTGGTGAGGAATAAGATGCATCAAGAAAATGAGAGAAAGAAATATGTTCATTTTTTTTGGGTAAAATGATCTGGCTCCTCTGCAGTAGTTGTTCTTCACCCAACCATTAGGGTACAATAGCAGTGTGCCCATGTGTTGGCTTGCCCGCCTGGTTACATTCAGCTTGCATCATCCATGGGTGTTAGTAGCACCGACTCTCGCAGATGAGGCTAATGAAATAGAGTAACCTAGGTTGATGTCAACACCTTTATGGAGATCTTGGTCACCGCAACGGCTAGGGGGGTTATCAACAATTGCTCATTATCGGAATGTGCAACGGCTAGGGGGGATATCAACAGTTGCTCATTATCGGGATTTTTTTTTGAAACTCTGATATTTTTTATAGCGAATTTGGAAACTTTATGACCTAAAATGTTATTTGCAGAACTATTACCCCATCGGCCTGTATTAGGCTGAAGAGGGCTCTTCGGTCTTGTTGTGGCCGAAGACAGGTGCAGCTGGGCCAAAGAACTATATTTTTGGTTTTGTTTGGGCGAAGACCACTCTTCGGTCACCTTTTGGCCGAAGAGCTCATAAGCATACTGCAGCAGTCCGGCGTATGTCACGGATGACCTGAACGTGTGGACACACGTTAGCTGCACCGAGATTTGATGCCGATGCATGTGCTTAGTACGTGGGCAGCTCGCCGGCTGGCTGGTTGTGTGCACGTATTTGTATACATACGCGCGCTTGCCGGCTAGACTATATCAGGTATGCATATTGTAAACGCATGCGCGTGTGCTAGACTGCTATTACGTATTCACCAAGTCCTGATGCATGTATTGCTACCTCGGTCCTCATGCATGCATTAGGCATGCATGAACCACATGCAACACCGATCAGCCCTTCGATGCATCAGTCTAGCATCGCTACGCATGCATCGATCGCTGGCGCTCTTCGGCGAAATGATGACCGAAGAGTGGTCTTCGGCTTGAGCAAAGCCGAAAATAGCTCTTCGGCCCAGCTGCTAGGAGACCGAAGAGGCGACTTCGGCCTAGTGCTGACCGGAAAGTTGATCATCGGCCTAAAAAAGGCCGATGGGGTCATAATTTTGCAAATAACACATTAGGTCATATAGTTTTTGAATTCGCTATAAAAACGTCATAGTTTCAAAAAAAAACAATCCATTATCGGCATGTATTTGGAATTCAAGAATACATTATATAACTGCTTACATCATTAGATTCTCCTCCATCCAACTAACATACGTAGTTACAAAGATCTAGTGTACTCAATGATATGTGATCAACATTGTTCTCTTAGTACTAGCCAGTTTGTTCACCTATCTCAATTTACAATTTTAAGCCCGATTTCTTCCAATGGTTACAGATTTACAATGAATCAGCAACATATAATTACGGTGACATGTGCCGTTTTTCATACACGAGTGCACGTCATGTGCTTGTAATCAAAGAAAACACGCCATGAACACTGGAAGTATGCTTGGAAAAACAGGCAAATTTTATGAAAAATAAAGTCACAACTAATCACTAGTAGAAAAGGGGGCAATGATTCAGGCCAGGTCAGCCTATTAGTCCCGGTTCAATCCAGAACCGGGACCCATGGGGGCATTGGACCCGGTTCGTGAGCCCCGGGGGCCGGCCGGGCCACGTGGCCATTGGTCCCGGTTAAATCGAACCTTTTGGTCCCGGTTGGTGGGACGAACCGGGACCAATGGGCCTCGCCTCTGCCACCATTGGTCCCGGTTGGTGGCGGCATGAACCGACAGTCCGGTTCATGCCACCAACCGAATAAAGGGCTGGTCCTCGTTCTTTGTCAGAATTTAGTCCCACCTCGCTAACCGAAGGACGCTCACACCGGTTTATAAGCCCCTCCCTCTCTGCCTTGTTGTGCTCCTATCAAAGTGAAAATAGATGCCACCTACTTTCTTCTATTTATTTCTGAGTATTTTTTTATATAGATTTTTTTCTTTTCTGCTATATTTTTTCTATTTATTTCTAAGTTGTAATAAGTCATTAAAAATAAAAAAGAGGCGCAATGCTTGTTAATTTGCTTCAAGCCTTCGAATAGTGTAAATTGCACTGCACATAGCTCCGTGCAGTCTACCCTATTCCTCATGGCTTGAAGCTAAGCAACGTCTTGAGTGAGCATTGAGCCTCTTCTTCATCATCTCTCGCACTCAGGGCTTATAAACCGCTGCTATGAAAAGCACTCGCCTTGGCGAGGTGGGACTAAAAAACAGATGCAGAAAGAATCAACTAAAAAACTCTTTTACTGGTTCATGCCACGAACCGATACTAAAAGGAGCTCGTGGGGCACCAGCCTTAAAACCTGTACCAAACAACATGCCTTTGTAACAGCCTTAGAACTGGTAATCAAGGAATCAACTAAAAAGCTTTTATAAACCTCTAGTATTATTAAAACTAAAATTATAAAGAATTTTGTTACAAATTTTTATAGCAAAAAGAATTATCATAAAAGAAAATAAATAAGTAATTAGAATTATGTTCAAAACATTAAAAGCAAAAAAGAATTATCATAAAAGAAAATAAATAAGTAATTAAAATTCTGTTCAAAACATTAAAAGCAAAAAGAATTATCATAAAAGAAAATAAATAAGTAACTGGGAAAAAAATGCCACCTACTGGGCAACCACGGCATAAAAACGACTAGAAACCCTATTGGGCCAGGATTCAGGTCCGCAGACGGACCAACAGGTCCACAGGCAGAGACACAAGTTTAGGCCAGTAGGCCTGCAATAGTGAGGAGTTCAAATGGGTTGGCAGAGTCGCGCTTATAAATAGGTGCGACCCCTCTTCACCTAGGGAGGTGGGCTAAACTTTGTCGCTGGCGCGGCAGCACAGGTTTTTGGTCCCGCCAGGCACCAACCGACTAACACTACTAGAAATACCACTACTAATGGCGCACCTAATATGGCCATTAATGGCGCATCGAGGTGCGCCATTGACAGCACGCCATTAGTAATTTTTACTAATGGCGCACCACCTGCGCGCCATTAGTATCTGGTATACTAATGGCGCACCACCTGGTGCGCCATTAGTATTCAGATACTAATGGCGCACCATCCGGTGCGCCATTAGTATATGCAAGGGTGCGCAATTAGTATATGCCTGTGGGCATGTATACCAGGTGCTTTGGCATACTAATGGCGCACCACCTCTGGATGCGCCATTAGTAACCGCAGCATACTAATGGCGCACTACCCGGTGATGCGCCATTAGTATGCACTGTCATACTAATGGCGCACTGTCATGTGATGCGCCATTAGTATGAATATTAGGTTTTTTTTTTTTTATTTTCTGTTTTTTGCACAGGTTACAAAATGTATAATTTGACAAAATATAGACAGCACACATCAACAATAGATTCATCAAATACAATAGAAGATTAGTCCTTGAATACAATTCATCATATTAGTCTCCGAATACAATTCATCATATTAGTCTCCGAATTGAAAAGACCGAACAAAGATAGAACATTATATTACAAGTCTCGAGACCGCGAGTAGCGAGTTTATCTTCGCATTACAAGTCGATATCGATCATCTAAACTACCATCACATAGAAGAGAGCTGCGGTCATCACGATGAGCATCATCATGATGAAACTCGTCTTCATCCGGTTCCTCCAACGCTCCCTCCCCTCTCCCGCTAGATAGCGGGCGATCTAGATTTGGACTCGGCCCTAGTGGTGTACCCTTTGTAACTGTTACCGCTGAATCGGTGATCCTGTCTCCGACACTCCTCCCAGTCATCGTAGACTCCGGGAACCTTACCCTTGTACACGACATACGTCGGCATCGCTATGCACTAGCCAAACGAAACGTTAGTACCAATTCACAGACAATACATAAGCAACATTTGACGAAAACATTGGAACTCATTCCGAATATCTGCATCATGAATACAATATGGTGCTATATGTTCGTTCATATGTAGTACGTAGTCCTCTACATATGAATAGCTCGTGTGCTGACGGCGGGTGCTGGCTCGTGCCGTACGGACACCAGTTCGGAGCTTGACTTTGGATATGCATAGCATGCGTACCTTCTCGTGCCGTGGTTGCCTTCCCATGCTGATGCATGTTTGGCATCTTGATCTGCATGTGGATGGATGCAGTTGGCGATGAAGCTGTAGGCGGTGCAGCCGCGTTGTCATGCAGACTTGGATTGAACCCAATGCGCAGGTGCGGGTGACGACTGACGAGGGACCTCACGTTGATGTAGAAGGCCGTGTGTGCTGCTCGTGCAGTCGTGCTGATCGAAGCATCCGCACGTCTTGCCATACTCGCCGCGCCGTCATGATGTGATGTTGATTCTGCACTGCTTTACCAGAATACGAGGCTCGTCTATTATTTGTGGCCAAAAAAAAAAGAATAATCTACTGGAGTGTCATGTCTAAATTGATCAAATCTTGAAAATCGATCTAATCCATGGAACCTCGATGTGATTTTTAATCTATCGGGTGCCACGTCCTTGGGGAGAGGAGATTAATCTCGTCAGGGCACGCGCTGTGGAAGTGATGAAAAGTTCTAAGATCGGCATCATTGGAGAAACCACACTAATATCACATAGAAAATATGAAACCCTGAAATTATGGGTTGTTGTGTGGTCTTAATCTGATCCTCATGAGGGTATATATAGAGTATAAAATGAGAAGAGGGTTGGAGTACAAGACATGATATGCTTAAAATAATTCTATCTATATTTCCTTGTCTCTATCCATGTTTATACTTCTAACACGTTCATCACATGGTGTAGATCACCAGGGGCATATCCCCGTTTTGATAAAAAAAATCCTTTTTTCTTGAACAAAAGATGGGTCATGTGACCCAGAAACTGCATTCACCATAGATCGGTAGCACTAGCACACCGCAGTTTACAAGAGGACCTACAAAGAAAAGAAAATTACAGACCAGACCCTGTTTTTTGCAAGAAGAACCATGAACTGGAAACAAGAAATGCAATCTGGTCCAAATCATCTCCCAACCGGATCAAATCCCGTCGTTGCCAGGGACGTTACCACTTGGTACGCCGGGACCTCTGCAGCTGCTTCTCCCATAGCACAACACTGCAGAAGAAGAAGCCTTAGACTCCGATTCGGAGATGAAGAGAAAGGGTCGCCCTTCGGCCAACATATTCAATGGCGAGACGGTGAGGACCGGCTACCGACAGCCGAAGCGGGCGCCGTTGCCTCATCTCAAACAGCATTGAGGATGAGCTCCTTCCCAAACTGCAAAGTCCAGCTCGCCGCCTCTCCGTCTTCCTCCATCCAGCACCACGATCGCCTGAAAGGAAAGGGACGAGCAGCCGGGCCTCCACCTTAACTAGAAACACAGCGAGCTAAGGAGTCGCCGCCGTCATTTCCTCCAGTTGCCATCAGAAAAGCCGACGCTAGCCACCAGGCGCAGCTCGCGTGCGCCGGCGGCGCGCTCCACCACTGCATAGCGCCAGACACTAGTAGAAAAAGGGCCTATTGTCCCGGTTCATAAGGGCCTCTAGTCCCGGTTCTGGAACCGGTACTTTTCTCGAATACGCGTAGAGCGTATCATTTCATTGATAGGGGGAGGAGTTTACAAACGCTTGATCAAGCTACACACTCGTGGCCAGACCTACGCAAAGTTACGGTTACAAAGTTCAATCAAGGCGGTTCAAACACGAAGCGAGCGCAGTCCTTTTGCGCCAGCCGTGGCCCACATTGCAGCCTTAGCCAGAGCAGCACGAGAGGCCTCGGTCACAAGGGATGCCGTCGAAGGTGCATGCATTCCTATGCTTCCAGAGTGTCCAGGCGACGATGATCACAAGGGAGGCCGTGCCCTTACGAAGAGAAGCTGGGGCGGAGGACGTGGATGCTTGCCACCAGTCGAAGAAGGGCTCGTGGCCGAGAGGAATGGTGCTGGTGAGTCGTAACTTGGACAATACATTATGCCACGCCATGCGAGAGAAGGCGCAACCAATCAAGAGGTGTTGCATGGATTAAGTGGCCTGATCACAGAATGCGCAGGCGTGGCTGTGCGGCAGTCCGTGGCGTGCGAGTCTCTCGTTTGTCCAACACCGGTCTTGTGAGGGGCCCAAGTCTTCCAGGTAAGATCGGCGTGCGGGGATGAGGTGGAGCCGAGGAAGAGAGCCTCATAGCATGTTTTTGCAGAATAAGTACCATTTGCTGTCCATCGCCACCGGAGAATGTCGGGATGGCCGGAGGTTGAGAACGAAAGTAGATGCCTCCAAAGCTCAATGTACTGAACTGTCGCTATGGGGCCCAAGGCGCCAACGATGTCCTGAACCCAGGCCCGGCCCTGGAGTCCGTCAGCCACGAGGCGGGCGTTGGTGTCGTCGCTTGGGCACCAGAGCGAAGATGGCCGGCGCGAACTCGGCGATGCACTGGCCATGAACCCAGTGGTCGGTCCAGAACTTGCAGGTGCGGCCATCGCCAAGTTCCCACCTGGTGGAAGCACGGAAGATGGCCTGCGTCTCGTGGTCGGCAGGGGGAGGAAGATGACTACAGGGGCGTGCCTGGTCCGTGGCCTGCAGCCAGAGCCAGCGAGTGCGGAGGGATATTCCAGCGCGCGCAGGTCGCGGGTGCCGAGCCCACCGAGCTGCAGCGGCATGCAGACGCGGCGCCAGTTAACTGCACAGTGTCCAAAGGCAGAATCTTTCTTGCCGTGCCATAAGAATTCACGGATGAGGCGGTTGACCAGCTTGAGCACATGGGCGTTGAGAGCGATAGTCGCGAGCAGATGCCCCGGCATGGCGCATAGCACATGCCGAACCAGGGCGAGCCGCTCACCACGAGACAACAGTGATGCCTTCCAGGTGGACAACTTCTTGCGCATCCGGTCCACCAACGGCATGAGGTGCGAGGAGTGAATTCTCCTGACCGACAGCGGCAGTCCTAGGTAGGTGATAGGGAAGTGCTAAAGGGTCACATTAAAGCCTCCCCTTTAGTCCCGGTTCTTACACGAACCGGGACTAAAGGTCACCCACGGGCCGCTGCCTGAGGTCCACCTTTAGTGCCGGTTGGTAATACCAACCGTACTAAAGAAATTTTATGATTTTTTGAATTTTTGAATTTTGTTTAATTTTTTTATTTTCAAATTTATGAATTATTTTAACCTCTAATCTCTAATCACCCCTCATCATTGCTCAATTTAACCTCTAATCTCTAATCACCCCTCATCATTTTAAATCATCTAACTTCCCGGACGGTCATCCATCCTCTCAGTACTCCAGCCTAAGCACGCTTAACTTCCGGGTTCTATTCTCCCTCATTTCCAAGTCTGCACTTGTTGTTTCCTGACAATACTAATATGTCAATCTTATTAACACTCAGGAATTTAGCTTGAGCATGAAGTCACACGTTTCACTGTTTGAGTTTGAAATTATTCTTCTAAAAAATAATAATTATTTAGTAACACTAATATTTCTTGAATAGGTTGTTTGACCACAGTTTGACCACAATTTGACCATAGTTTGACCAGATTTGACCAAAATTCAAAAAAAACTGAAATAATTATTTAGTAACACTAATATTTCTTGAATAAGTAGTTTGACCATTGTTTGACCATTGTTTGACCACAGTATGACCAGATTTTACCGAAATTCAAAAAAACTGAAATAATTATTTAGTAACACTAATATTCTTGAATAATTATTTAGTAACTCTAATACTTCTTGAATAAGTACTTTGACCATAGTTTGACCAGATTTATCAAAAATTAAAAAACTGAAATTTGAGCATAACATTTTTTCCTTTTAGATTTTGAGGATTCTAAAAATTTGCAAACAGGCCATAGGAGGTCAAAATCGGATGCGGATTTTCATGCTGAACATTTTGATATATTATAATGCTTTTTTCTGACATAGTATGCAAAATTTTTGCCGTTTTACATTATCCCTACACTTTTTGTAAAACATGTCCAAATTTAAGTTTTTAAATTTTCCTAACTAGTAGATGTAGTAACATAACTACATCTCGAAGTATTTTAATATTTGAAATTTTTTATCATTTTCTTTTGCTTTTTACAAAACTGAAAAGGCGATCGGGGGAAGGGGGGTAGAGTTTGAAATTGGGACCTTTATTACCGGTTCGTGCCACGAACCGGTACTAATGCCTCAAACCCCATTAGTACCGGTTCGTGGCACGAACCGGTACTAAAGGTTGTTTCGTGCCACGAACCGGTTTGTGGCACGAACCGGGACAAAGGTCCCGTTTGAACCGGGACTAATGCCTTTGCCGCATGAACCGGGACCAATTCACATTAGTCTCGGTTCATGACTGAACCGGGACTAATGGGCTAACCCGGCCTGGACCAAAGCCCTTTTTTCTACTAGTGAGACGCCACTTGGGCAAGACTCGGCCTAATCCTAGAGACCTAGACCTGCTATTTACAGAGCTCCACACACCTCTCCCGTCTCTCTTCCGGCCGGCATCGCCGTCGTCGGAGATTGGGGATCAGGCGAGATCAGGGAAGCTACAGGCGACTCTCAAGGGGCTCTCTCGAAGGGACTCGCTCCTCTAGGATCTCATTGGTAGGCTGCCGAGGTCTTAGCTGTTGCCGATATGACTTAGCAAGTTAGCAGCCTAGCCGGTACGTGCCCATTGATAAGTGGCATCTCCATGTAGCATGTTTAGCGCACTGCCAGTTTCCTGGGTCTCATACGCCATACCAACGCAGTGCTAGTTGCCCGGGTGTAATATGCAATTTCATGGCACGATGTGGTGAGGAATAAGATGCATCAAGAAAATGAGAGAAAGAAATATGTTCATTTTTTGGGTAAAATGATCTGGCTCCTCTGCAGTAGTTGTTCTTCACCCAACCATTAGGGTACAATAGCAGTGTGCCCATGTGTTGGCTTGCCCGCCTGGTTACATTCAGCTTGCATCATCCATGGGTGTTAGTAGCACCGACTCTCGCAGATGAGGCTAATGAAATAGAGTAACCTAGGTTGATGTCAACACCTTTATGGAGATCTTGGTCACCGCAACGGCTAGGGGGGTTATCAACAATTGCTCATTATCGGAATGTGCAACGGCTAGGGGGGATATCAACAGTTGCTCATTATCGGGATTTTTTTTTGAAACTCTGATATTTTTATAGCGAATTTGGAAACTTTATGACCTAAAATGTTATTTGCAGAACTATTACCCCATCGGCCTGTATTAGGCTGAAGAGGGCTCTTCGGTCTTGTTGTGGCCGAAGACAGGTGCAGCTGGGCCAAAGAACTATATTTTTGGTTTTGTTTGGGCCGAAGACCACTCTTCGGTCACCTTTTGGCCGAAGAGCTCATAAGCATACTGCAGCAGTCCGGCGTATGTCACGGATGACCTGAACGTGTGGACACACGTTAGCTGCACCGAGATTTGATGCCGATGCATGTGCTTAGTACGTGGGCAGCTCGCCGGCTGGCTGGTTGTGTGCACGTATTTGTATACATACGCGCGCTTGCCGGCTAGACTATATCAGGTATGCATATTGTAAACGCATGCGCGTGTGCTAGACTGCTATTACGTATTCACCAAGTCCTGATGCATGTATTGCTACCTCGGTCCTCATGCATGCATTAGGCATGCATGAACCACATGCAACACCGATCAGCCCTTCGATGCATCAGTCTAGCATCGCTACGCATGCATCGATCGCTGGCGCTCTTCGGCGAAATGATGACCGAAGAGTGGTCTTCGGCTTGAGCAAAGCCGAAAATAGCTCTTCGGCCCAGCTGCTAGGAGACCGAAGAGGCGACTTCGGCCTAGTGCTGACCGAAAGTTGATCATCGGCCTAAAAAGGCCGATGGGGTCATAATTTTGCAAATAACACATTAGGTCATATAGTTTTTGAATTCGCTATAAAAACGTCATAGTTTCAAAAAAAAACAATCCATTATCGGCATGTATTTGGAATTCAAGAATACATTATATAACTGCTTACATCATTAGATTCTCCTCCATCCAACTAACATACGTAGTTACAAAGATCTAGTGTACTCAATGATATGTGATCAACATTGTTCTCTTAGTACTAGCCAGTTTGTTCACCTATCTCAATTTACAATTTTAAGCCCGATTTCTTCCAATGGTTACAGATTTACAATGAATCAGCAACATATAATTACGGTGACATGTGCCGTTTTTCATACACGAGTGCACGTCATGTGCTTGTAATCAAAGAAAACACGCCATGAACACTGGAAGTATGCTTGGAAAAACAGGCAAATTTTATGAAAAATAAAGTCACAACTAATCACTAGTAGAAAAGGGGCAATGATTCAGGCCAGGTCAGCCTATTAGTCCGGTTCAATCCAGAACCGGGACCCATGGGGGCATTGGACCCGGTTCGTGAGCCTGGGCCGGCCGGGCCACGTGGGCCATTGGTCCCGTTCGTCTGACCCTTTTGGTCCCGGTGGGTGGGACGAACCGGGACCAATGGGCCTCGCTCCTGGCCCGCCACCATTGGTCCCGGTTGGTGGCATGAACCGGGACAGTCCCGGTTCATGCCACCAACCGGGAATAAAGGGCTGGTCCTCGTTGCTGTCAGAATTTAGTCCCACCTCGCTAACCGAAGGACGCTCACACCGGTTTATAAGCCCCTCCCTCTCTGCCTTGTTGTGCTCCTATCAAAGTGAAAATAGATGCCACCTACTTTCTTCTATTTATTTCTGAGTATTTTTTTATATAGATTTTTTTCTTTTCTGCTATATTTTTTCTATTTATTTCTAAGTTGTAATAAGTCATTAAAAATAAAAAAGAGGCGCAATGCTTGTTAATTTGCTTCAAGCCTTTCGGAATAGTGTAAATTGCACTGCACATAGCTCCGTGCAGTCTACCCTATTCCTCATGGCTTGAAGCTAAGCAACGTGCAGGTGAGCATTGAGCCTCTTCTTCATCATCTCTGCACTCAGGGCTTATAAACCGCTGCGAGTGCCACTCGCTTGGCGAGGTGGGACTAAAAAACAGATGCAGAAAGAATCAACTAAAAAACTCTTTTACTGGTTCATGCCACGAACCGATACTAAAAGGAGCTCGTGGGGCACCAGCCTTAAAACCTGTACCAAACAACATGCCTTTGTAACAGCCTTAGAACTGGTACTGAAGGAATCAACTAAAAAGCTTTTATAAACCTCTAGTATTATTAAAACTAAAATTATAAAGAATTTTGTTACAAATTTTATAGCAAAAAGAATTATCATAAAAGAAAATAAATAAGTAATTAGAATTATGTTCAAAACATTAAAAGCAAAAAAGAATTATCATAAAAGAAAATAAATAAGTAATTAAAATTCTGTTCAAAACATTAAAAGCAAAAAAGAATTATCATAAAAGAAAATAAATAAGTAATCGGGAAAAAATGCCACCCATCTTGGGCAACCACGGCATAAAATGACTAGAAACCCTATTGGGCCAGGATTCAGGTCCGCAGACGGACCAACAGGTCCACAGGCAGAGACACAAGTTTAGGCCAGTAGGCCTGCAATAGTGAGGAGTTCAAATGGGTTGGCAGAGTCGCGCTTATAAATAGGTGCGACCCCTCTTCACCTAGGGAGGTGGGCTAAACTTTGGCCGCGATGCGGGCAGCACAGGGGCCTTTGGTCCCGGTTGGTGGCACCAACCGGGACTAACACTACTAGAAATACCACTACTAATGGCGCACCTAATATGGCCATTAATGGCGCATCAGAGGTGCGCCATTGACAGCACGCCATTAGTAATTTTTACTAATGGCGCACCACCTGGTGCGCCATTAGTATCTGGTATACTAATGGCGCACCACCGGGTGCGCCATTACTATCTGGTATACTAATGGCGCACCACCTGGTGCGCCATTAGTATATGCAAGGGTCTTAATTAGTATGCCTCCCAGGGGCATGTATACCAGGTGCTTTGGCATACTAATGGCGCACCACCTCCGGATGCGCCATTAGTAATCAAGCAGCATACTAATGGCGCACTACCCGGTGATGCGCCATTAGTATGCACTGTCATACTAATGGCGCACTGTCATGTGATGCGCCATTAGTATGAATATTAGGTTTTTTTTTATTTTCTGTTTTTTGCACAGGTTACAAAATGTATAATTTGACAAAATATAGACAGCACACATCAACAATAGATTCATCAAATACAATAGAAGATTAGTCCTTGAATACAATTCATCATATTAGTCTCCGAATACAATTCATCATATTAGTCTCCGAATTGAAAAGACCGAACAAAGATAGAACATTATATTACAAGTCTCGAGACCGCGAGTAGCGAGTTTATCTTCGCATTACAAGTCGATATCGATCATCTAAACTACCATCACATAGAAGAGAGCTGCGGTCATCACGATGAGCATCATCATGATGAAACTCGTCTTCATCCGGTTCCTCCAATGCTCCCTCCCCTCTCCCGCTAGATAGCGGGCGTATCTAGATTCCGCCTCGGCCCTAGTGGTGTACCCTTTGTAACTGTTACCGCTGAATCGGTGATCCTGTCTCCGACACTCCTCCCAGTCATCGAGACTCCGGGAACCTTACCCTTGTACACGACATACGCCGGCATCGCTATGCACTAGCCAAACGAAACGTTAGTACCAATTCACACACAATACATAAGCAATATATAAGTATGCAACAGAACGATCGGAAGAGAAAAGCAAGACATTAATAGCATCGATTACATCTAAGTTGAACGACTCTCGAAACCAAAGAGACATACTACAAGTTCATTAAAGTTTAATTACAACATGACCCAATCGATGTTTCAGAATTAGACAACTCGACTCAAGGGAAGGAGCGTGGATGAAGCCGCCGTCTATCGTGGGAGTCATGAAAGAACGGGCGTTGTCATCCTGCATTTGTAGCATTGTGTCGATGTCACTGTTGGACGGTTGATTTCTGAGGTAGAACTGCCCCGAGGTACGAAGGACATCTTGATGGATGATTTCCGCAAACTCCGAATCGGATGCGAAAGAATTCTTGTCGGAGGTCCGCGTCTGGATTGCCGACACGCCGCGGCCCAATCTTGGAGTTTACTCGGTAGCGAAGTTGATGATGGTCCCGTCACGATCGCCCGCATGTGATGGATGGTGTAGTAGGCACCTTCGACCGCCAGCGGCTGCTTGACGAGCGTAACGTCAGACATTGTGGGAGAACACGTGCTTGCCGTGACTTACGAATAGGCCTGGTGAAGGTGCCTCCAGATTTGGCGTGGCCGGGGAGAACATCATCAAGAACATTCTTGACATTTGTGTAGTCTACGCTCGATCGACGGTCCGGTCGAAATACGTGGCCATGGATTATTTTGGGCTTAGGAGGATGAGCGTGCAACGTGTGTCACTGCAGAATACACGGAATGTTAAAAGAAAATCGATCGAATTGTAAGAATTCATATGTTACGGGCCGGTTGAGGGGAGGACTTACTCGGGAAAGTAAGGCACGAGGAAGTTATCCTTTTCTTGGTTTGCCGTAATGACGCCTTCGAGGTAAGAACTTCGCGACTTGCGGTCCCCAGCGCTGCCCAAGATCTTGGCACGCATGTAGAAGGGGTCGACTATCACGATGTCCGGGTCTTGTCGCGAATGATCCGCATCTCCATACTCAGCGAAAATAGCCGAACGAAGGTGTAGTGCAGCGGATGAAGGTTCAACATAGCGTGGATGTCATCCAAACGCAGGACGCTCGTACGCCCGCTGGAGTTATCCACAAAGCCCTTGCCCTCTCGCACCTTGGCCGCGAAAACCGGGTATGCCACATCCTTCTCCCTGAGACGCCGCTTCTCCAAAGAAAGAACACTGTCATGCAGACTCCGCATAGCACCGGTTGCAGCACTGAGCATATTTGTCGGTAGCATCGCCCTACCCGCCACATGCACCCTCCTCGAGATATCCTGCGGTGAAGGTGGCCCGTCCCCGAGCACGGATCGCATTTCGGTGCCGGCTGGCTCGCACCCTTCTTAGTCTTTCTTTGCGTGCCTTCTTCTTCCCCTGTAATGGGACCGAGTTTTGCTCAGACCGCCTTCTTGAGTGTGTTGGGGCTGATAATATTTTGCACCTCGCCTATCTCGAGGCTCGGTGAAGTCGGCAGTCGGAGGCGTCTCTCGAGAGCTGAACGCCAGACGGCGCTGTTGCAACTTGGCTTCTCCGCTGATGCGAGCTAGATCGCACACGCCTTTTGTTGGGTTTGGTTCTTGAGAAGGAGGCCCCATGAAGTCGCCATCGCACTCCATGCTCGGCAAAGTACCGATCGACGTTGCCAAATGTATCATAGTCGCCGTCGTCGTCATTCTCGATCCTGTGCCATATGCATGTTTGGATCCAGTGGCATAGGGATGTCCGCACACCGTTCTGGCGATCTTGCCATGGGGCCGACTTGGCGCCGCACGACCGCGGTGTTGTCTTTGGGGTGGTGTCCCCGCCCCCAAACGAATCTGGCTCTTCGCCAAAGCAGGGGCCAGCTCAGCAGGCGCCGAGGGTCATCACGTCATCATCGCCGGCCCCGACGGGTCGATTCGAGGTAACAAGTCGTTGCAGCCTGGCAGCACCCGAACCAGTTGAACCCTAAACAAGTTGGGTGGCATCTGGGTACCGTGGAACAAGGGGTTGCCCGGTTGAATGATTTTGCCCTTGGCGACATCGACCAACTCGTTGTTCACGAAGTGGAGGAGAGTGCACGGAACGTCGGCGGCGCCCTGCGAAAACATGTAGGGCGTCGGGATGCCCAGTCAAAGGCAAGGAGATGAAGTCCTCGGCCGAGAGGCTTAATTAGTTACCGTGATGATGGCGCCGAGCTCGGCTAATGTAGAGGCACCGCCAACGGCGGGCGGCAGTGGACGGAGGGGCCGCTTGCTGCAGAGGTGCCGCCGGGCGTACACCGGGTGCATTAAGCTCCGTGCGGCGTCGGAGACACCAATGCCGCCTCCGCTGGAGGCACCAATGGCCCCGCCATCGCGTTATGCGAGTTGCTGGCCGTGAAGCTAGGAATCGGGGGCGGCCCCTATTGGCCGCCCGCAATCCACGCACTCAACCCCGAGATCAAGGTAGGCACAAGGGCGGTGATCGCCGCCCGAGTCGTTGTTCCACTTGCTCTTGGACAATCTCCGAATCCAGCCACCTGTGCCTTGAGTTCTTGAACCTCTCGCTGGCTTTCCGAGATGGTCTTTTTCTCCTTCCGCACACCAGCGGTATAGTATGACCCCATTTTTTCGACAAGCCTTTGCCGCCACACGACCAGCCGACGCCGGCCATCGAGCTTATCCTTGTTCTTCATTACATTCAACCCCCTATTTAGAGTGGTGTCCCAAGGGTTGCTCTGAGTCGACCCCGCGCTACTGCTTTCAGTCGCCTGCGGAAGGAATGTGAACCATTTAGAAATTCGGCTTCATTAATTAGAATGCAACCATATGGAGCTAATTACGCGGGGGTGTATTCCTTACCAGAACAAGCTCAAGCTGCCTGGTCTTCGGATCCGTGGTAAGCTCCTTTGTTTTCGGGTCCTTCTTGTACCGGGCCCTGACAAAGTTCCTGGTCTGCTTGTCACCGCCGTATGTATCGAAGAGGGGCGGTAGGCCTTGCTCGGCACGGTCCGCCTCCTCCTTGTCCCATATAGGCTCCGCCACTCTGTAACCGCCGGGACCGAGTGTGTGTTCCCCTATGTTCAGCTCCAGCATTTGTTTCCCCACTCACTTGATTGGGAGCTTGCGGTGCTCGAGCAATTGATCTTGAAGTCGTTGTAGTCATCTTCGGTGATCGAAGGATTTTTCTCCTTGATCTTCTCATAACTCTCACCTTTCTCGATCATTCTCTTCACATTGCTTTTCCAAGTAGACAGGGCCTTGCTCATCTTCGTGAGGGCAGCATTGTTCACTTTATTCCCTTTGAGGCTTGTGTTTTCAAATTCAGCGGGAACTTGTATCGTTCGTGCAGCTTCGTGAAGAGGAGGTTGCGCCAAATTCCCTCGGTCGGGATGCCTCAGGTTCTCGGTGTTGATCGAGACGGTGCTCCGGACAATGCACCCGAGCTGAAGCGAGTACCCCTTGACTATTCGTTCAGGCGCCGTTGGATTCCCGTTGGAGTCCACTTCAGTAACTTCCTCCTTGAGGGTGCGGAGCACGATCGGGCGCCGGTCCTTCTGTTGCCTCTTCGGCTGGCTGCCATCTGTGCGTGCGCCGCCATCATCAGTGGTGGCATCCTCGGCGGCACCATCAGTGGTAGCATCAGTGTGGTCATCCTCGGCGGCACCATCCGTGGTCTCGGGATCGGTGGGGAAGGCGGCGGCCTCATACAAGTGAGGTTGTTCCTCCATCTCCGGGACAGCTCCCTGAATGCCTTGCCGCCCAACCCCCGGCCTCATCGTTAGGGCCATGTTTCTCTCTAAATAGAAACAAAGTTTGGTCAAAAGTTGGTTATTGTCAAGGAACAAGATCATGGTCTCATCATTTAGGGTTTGTCGACACCGAGGCATCCTAAAATCTAAGCTTTTATCATTGAGGGTTTTTGACGCCAAGGCACCCTAAAAGCCTAACTTTTCATCATTTCGGTTTTTATCGACACCGAGGCACCCTAAAAGCCATGCATTAGTCACAAGTACGCCGGGCACTTGATCCTACTTAATTAACTACTAAGATACCCCGGCCCATGCATTAGTCACAAGTACCCCATATGTCCTATTTTTAGCAAAGTCACGCTAAAATTCACGGAAAATTTCAGCATGACCTTTGCTGAAAATAGGACATATGGAGTACCCGAATTTGCCGGAACGGAAGTTAATCGACATTCCGGCAAACTCAAGGGCCTCTCGGGTACCTGCAATATCATCACGACACGATGGTCGGAGACAAAACCCAGCAAACTAGCAAAATCATCACAAATTGTTTTCTGTTAAAGATGATCATCATCTTTACAAGTCTTTCTCAATGTGATCACAAGTAATTCAGAGGCATCACAAGTAATTCAGAGCATCACAAGGCATTAGTAGTTCAGTACATGAACAAGTTTTACAAAGCACATCAATTTGTGTGCCTAACTGAATTAACTGAATTTTCAGTAACCGAATAAACTGAATTTTCAAAACTGCAAGAAGCCAATTAAAAAAAATCCCCTTCTTCTTGTCTCCTCTCACTATCTCTCACACATGTACACATGGAAAACCACAAAGGGTGTGTCAAGAAATTACTAAACTAATAATCCAACCACTAAAGCACAAAGGGTGTGTCAAGAAATGTTGCAATTAAAACAACAACTTGTCACTAACAACATTGGGCACACCACAGTTAGCATGGAATTGACATTATTTATTGCGACTGAATATGTCAAAAGGGAGGGTATATAACAAACTTAAATTTTTCAAAATATCCATGGACCAGGTTCAACTACTCAACTTAAGCGGCTTTCTGGACTTTCTTTTACATGATTAAAGATAGGCGAAGCAAGAGTATATAAAAACAGCACATTTCGGATTAGATGAGTGACACCATCAGTCCGTTGCAAACTTGGAAAAAATTATGACAATCCTTGGAATCGCAGGACAATATTACGAAGAAAGAGTTTAACAGGCTAGCATCATTACTACAGCTCCGTAAATCTAATAGTGATCAAATGAGACTGTTAGCTCCTAATGAAATATGTTGTAAAGCTGACAGGCCATAAGATTGATTGAACATGGCTGAGAAAGGAGTAGTACTCTGCCTTTCCATACAGCCTAGATAAGCAATATACCAGAATGTCATGTCATGTCAAACAGCAATATTATTTACATGGTCTCAAACTTGTGGTAAAAGATTATATCAGATACAGCAAATGTATGTTTTCAGCAATCAGACTGTTGTCGAACAAATAACCTAAATTGCATTTGGTGGGTTTGTCCAGGTCACACACATACACACACACACGAACTGGAGGTAGAAGAAGAGACGCACACTTTGGGCACCACACGACTTGTGCCTTTTCTTGAATTTCTTCTTACACAAACAGAACTGAATTACACGGGGTTAAATAACCGGACCACCCAAGCTATCACGCACCCACTAGCCACTATCTAGCATGCACACACGCATACACTATGTATGCACTACCATACATAGTCTCAAACCAGTGGAAGAAGACTTATCTATACATGTGCAGTTACTTTTTTTTTGAGAAAGTCATGTGCAGTTACTTATGTAAGGCCCTGTTTGTTTGCGCTTATACTTCAGATTTTGCAGCTTTTCCACTTTGGCTTAAAAAATACACAGGTTCTTTGAAAATTGGTAAAAAAGGATGACCAAATAAAACTAAAAAGGAATAATCAGGGAATCAAAACCTTTAGCCGGTGTAGTTTTCTGACTGCTCGATGCTTTCTCTTGTAACAGCACCTTCAAAGCCAATTTAGACGTGTCCCTCGCCTAAAATATTTCTGAGCTGATGAACTGCATATTCCAAGGAATACAATGAGATCTGAGTATAAGTTAAATGCAAGAACAAAACAGAGAATTGGATGCAGTACTCAATAGCATATTATTAACTTAAGTGTTGCTATTTAAGCTTACATAATGATGTACAGAGATGTATGGAAGTTCGAAACAGATTTATTCTTCAATACTTTTTAAAGTGGAATTAGCAGAAACAACATAAAAAATAATATGTTTGGGAGAGCATCCCGCATGTTAATATGTTCGAGAAACATCCCAGCCCATCCCAAATTGTTAATAATTTCAGTTAAAATGTTGATGGTGTATTGGTGTTGTGGTCATGTTCTGGTCATTGTGGAGTATTTCAGTAGTTGCCGGGATATGAATTCTTTTGTTCAAGCTTAGGTTGAACACTAACTAAATTCAGATGGGACCAGGGTTGGGGCAAGTTTCAAAATCTGGGACTGTTTGTATTGTTCTTACATCCATGCACTGTTTTGTTGTTCTTGCATCAAGGAGAATGCCCCCACTTTGAAATTAAGTGAAATGATTCCACAGACTTCCATTTTGAAATAAAGTAATATGCTCCTTGAAATTTGGCCAATATGATAAGTGGCATATTACTCATAACCTATTATATTCACATCTCAGAACTTTCACTAGCTGTTTTTTGCAGAGAAGGAAAATTCAAGTAAGTACCTTATGGTCGAGGGAGGCGGGTCGACGGTGGTGTGGACGGGCGGGTCGAGGTGGGGCAGCGGCGCTGGGCGGGTCGAGGCGGCGCTGGGCGGCGGGCAGCGTCCCGGCGGCGGGTCGGGCGGCGTCGGGCGGCGCCCGGCGGCGGGTCGGGCGGCGTCTGGGCGGGCCGGGCGGCGTCTGGGCGGCGCCCGCGGCGGGTCGGGCGGGTCGAGGCGGCGCTGGCGCCCCGGGCGGCGCCCCGGGCGGAGAGGGCGAGGGAGGGAGCGGGCGATGGCGAGGCAGCGCGGCGCGGCGGGCGGGGCGAGAGGAGAGAATCGGCGGGGGATCGGGCGAAGGGGATCGGGCGAAGGGGATCGGCGAAGGGGGATCGGGCGGGGGCTACAATACTAATGGCGCACCTCACTGCGGTGCGCCATTAGCATGTCCACACTAATGGCGCACCTCACCGTGGTGCGCCATTAGTATTTTTTTTTTATTTCCACAAAAGCCAAAAGGTTATCTACTACCAGAACCTATCCATGTCAAGCCCACTCTACTAGCTCGACTGGTCAGCCTCCAGTTCTCACACCAGGAGGTCCTGGGTTCGACTCCTGTGCTCCACAAAATTTTTTTTTTAGCATTTAAAAGCTATTTGATACTTATTTATGTTTAAATATGTTCAAACTTGTTTAAATAATAACAGTAATATTTTTTTATAAGTCAGTCGCATTTCAAAAGCTGTGTGATGCTATTTTTTTTCTAAGACGGTGCGCGGGGTGCGGGGGGGTCATGGCGGCGGTTGAGTAGGGGAATCGAGGGTGCGGGGGTCAAGCGGTGGCCGTGGATCGGGGGTGCTCAAGGCGAGGGGGACCGGATCTGGCGAGGTGGGACAGCGATTGAGATGGAGGGGATCGAGGTGGGCTCCACAAATTTTTTAGCATTAAAAAAGCTGTTTGATACTTATTTGTGTTTAAAAATGTTCAAACTTGTTTAAATAATAACAGTAATATTTTTTATAAGACAGTAGCATTTAAAAAGCTGTTTGATACTTATTTTTTATAAGACAGTAGCATTTTTTTATAAGACAGTAGCATTTTTTTTATAAGACAGTAGCATTTAAAAGCCATTTTAAAAGATGGAGGGGAATCGAGGGTGCGGGGGGTCGGCGGCCAGTGGACTGGGGGTGCTCGGCGAGGGGGGCCGGATCTGGCGAGGTGGGTAGCGATCGAGATGGAGGGATCGAGATCGAGTGTCCATGAAATTTAAAAATATTCATGATAGTTCAAAAAGTACCCATGAAATACAATCGAGAAATGAAGGCTACGATTTAAATACAATCGATCTTAGCTAGCTATCTGTTCACAATCTTCTTGCCCTTCTTTTTCGCAAATGGAGTTCTTCTGTGGAACGGACGTCCTTTAGGTAGGGTGGTCCTGCTTCTTCTTGTGGTGTATGTTGCTACTTCATCATCGCTGCCATGTTCGATCCTCGGTCGCCAGATTTGTCGAAGTCTTGCTCATTGGCTACTCCATCCATTCCGATGATCTTCCTTTTGCCTCTCCTCACGACAACACGACCGGGCTTTATGGTCGGTAATGAAGAAGCATTGGTCCACTTGGGAAGCCAAGACCCATGGCTCATTTTTCGCGGTGACGCGTTACGCCATGGTCTTGATTTGGCTTCGGGTATAACCATGGTGGTGAAATACCGGTCTTCTTTTATGACGTTCTTGGCCCATCTCGACACGGAACATCGCGACCTTCTCTCCAACAGTAGCTCAGCTCCCAGATCTCCTCGATCCTTCCGTAGTATCTGTCCTTGTCGTTACCGGTGTAGGATTCCATCGTTACCCCGGAGTTCTGATAACCATCGCTCTTCATGTCCTTGGCCTCGGTGTAGAATGTGTAGCCTCATAGGTCATCAGGTTGTGCTCGGCGCCCTGTGACAAGGCGAATATGAGTTGTTCTTCCACGGAAGAATCCTCATGTAAAGGGTACGACAGAAGCTTATGCTTGAACCAACGCGTGAAACATGAGTTGTGCTCTTTGAGTGTATCTCCGTCCGTCCTCTGTTGGCCTCGGTCATTGTAACGCCTTTTTAATAAAGGTTTTGTGCTCTACCACCCAAGGATCGACCACGCCTATGTGTTGTAGCGCCGACTAGGTTTGCTCTTTCAAAGTCGGCGAAGTCGACCCTCGAAGTCGACATGCATTTCGCGGCGACCCTCACGGTAACCCCATCCAGCGAGCCTGCCGAGGTGCCTGTTGACGGGCAGACTAACGGGGTTCTCGATGCCTAGATAATTCGTTCAGTAGGAGATGCACTCTTCGGTCAGAAAGCCCCTGGCTATGCTTCCTTCTGGACGTGAAATGTTGCGAACGTATCCTTTGATGACACCATTCATCCTTTCGAACGGCATCATGCTGTGCAGGAACGTCGGCCCGAGTTGGATGATATCCTCCACTTTATGGACCAGCTGTTGCACCATAACGTCGAAGATTGCGGGCGGGAAGTACATCTCAAGCTCGCATAGTTTCTCCACGATCTCTTCCTCGTAGCCTTCCGAGTTGCCTCACGCCAATCGACTTCCGAGAGATGACGTCGAAGAAGTTGCATAGGCCAAATAGCGTTTCACGGACGTGCTGGCGTCCATGATCCCACGGATTGCAACCGGAAGTATTCTGCGTCATCAAGACGTGACAGTCGTGAGACTTCATCCCGCTGAACTTCTGCTTCACTGGGTCTAGGTATCTGCTTATCTTCCCAGCGTAATCAGAAGGAAGTTTTACTCCTAGGAGGCAGGTGAAAACTGCTCGATCTCCTCGACTTAGAGTGAAGCACGGGAGGGTAGTCATTTCCGGTCTTCTTGGCCTTTTTGCGTTTGCGACGACTTTACGTGTCCTGCTTCGCCTCATCATCATCATCATCATCATCATCATCATCATCATCATCATCATCATATATAGCGTGAAGCTCCGCACGATGCCCATTGATTTCAAGTCTGCCCTTGCTTTCGCCCATCTTTGGTCCTCTCTCGCATGTTGAGCAGGGTACCAAGCAGACTCTCGCACACGTTCTTCGTGATATGTATGACATCAAGGCTGTGAGGCACACGGTGGATCTTCCAAGACGGCAAGTCCCGTAAAACAGACCTCGTTTTCCATACCTTCAGCAGCGGCTCTGGCGCCTTTCGCTTCTTTCCGGCTCTGGCGCCTTTTGCTTCTTTCCGGCAAGGCAGTCTTTCCAATTTTCCAACAGCTTGTCTATTTCCTCGCCGCTCCTCGTGACACGGGCGTTTTGGGTTCGGTTTCACCATCGAACAGATCCTTGCGTTTCCTCCACGGGTCATCGCCGCTGAAGCCACCTTCGATGTCCCATGAACACGGTTTTCAAGACCCGGATCTCTATCTAGCTGGCGATACGTTGTGTCATCCATGCACCTTACGCATCCAGAAAATCCGTGGACTACCTGCCCCGCGACATATCCGTAACCGAGATAGTCGTGCACCGTCGTGAGCAGTGCGGCTCTCATAGGGAAATATTCTTTCTCTTATTGGCTGGCGTTTTCCACAGCGTGTCAAGCTCCTCTTTCAGCAGCCCCAGATACAGATTGATATCGTTCCCTGGTTGTTTCGGCCCTTCAATTAGCATACTCATGTGAATGTACTTCCTCTTCATGCACAACCAGGGAGAAGGTTGTACATCCACACAAACACAGGCCAGGTGCTATGTGTGCTTCTCTGGCTGCCAAACGGATTGACTCCATCGGTGCTCGCGCCCAGCACAATGTTCCTTGGATCGTTCCCAAATTCTGAGTCTTCGAAGTTCAACGCTTGCCACTGGCTCGCATCCTTAGGGTGACTCAGCATCTTGTCTTTTTTATCTATCTCCGGATCATTTGCGTCATCTTCTCGCTTCTTCTCCTCCCTATCCGCGTGCCAACGCAGGAGCTTTGCTACCTTAGGGTCCGCGAAATAGCGCTGCAGACGAGGAGTGATCGGAAAGTACCACACCACTTTTCGAGGAGCTTTCTTCCTCTTCTTGTATCGAGTGACGCCGCACACCGGACATATGGTAGACTCCGCGTGCTCGTCCCGATAAATGATGCAATTGTTCATGCACACATGGTATTTCACGCGGCGGTAAATCCAGAGGACACACGATTTTCTTCGCCTCCTCCAAACTGGTCGGGCACTTGTTCCCCTTTGGGAAGACGTTCGTGCGAATGACATGTTCTCGTCGAAGCATGCGCCGGTCATTTTGTGTTTTACCTTCATCTCCGTGGACATGAGTGTTACTTTCAGCGGGTATCCTCGGCCTGCATCCTTCATACAATGGAGTAACCGCGTCTAACTCAAGTTGATCCATCTTGGCTTTCTCTCGGGCGGCAGCTCTTGCGTTATCCGTCTGCTTGAGAAGCAGCTCTTGAATATGAGGGTCCTGCACCCAGCCCATCGATGGTCCAGCGTCGTCTGCTCCGCCGGCATCATCATCTTCATGATCATGCCCGTCGCCTGCTCCGGCATCTTCCTCATCATCATGTCCTGCATATTCTACATGATGACTGTGTACAGCATCACAGTCGTGATCATCGCCCGCCCGAGCCGCGGTGGTTGTCTTGCTGCCCTTCCTCATTTCTTGCCCGGCCCGCATGGACGACTTCGTAGTCATCTTCATCACCTTGCCACCGATAGCCATCCATGAAACCACGCAACAGCAGGTGGTCCAACACCTGCCCGGAATCCGGGTCCGCAATAAGGCTCTTCAGCTTGCATCTTCGACACGGACATCTTATCTCCGTCTCGTTCTTTTGAAGCATCTCGGCCTTCAAGGACCTCAAAAACCTATTCACGATGCGTTCGGTCATCGTGCGGACCATCATGGTCGTCAAGGGTAGAGCAAAACGATATTTTAGAACCAAGAAAAAATTTGGCATGACTTTCCCTAAAATAGGACCAAAAGGATGCTTAATGCCAAAATTCTACTTGAAACGGAAATGAATCAACATTCCGGCAAAATATTGGCAACTATCGCATTTCAAATACCGTACCCTCCAAACACAAACACATATGCAAACACCACAAACATATGCAACACCACGAACATACATAGATCTAGCTAGGCCGTAAAAAGTGCATGTGCACATTGTTGTAAGGAGAACAACCTAAATATAGCTTCCCCTTACTTACCTATTAAAACAAGGTAATTTAACCACTTAATTTGAATGAATCTATGGTGGAAATGAGGTGAAAAGAGGAGGCACCCGAGGCAAGGAGGAGGTGGAGAGAATGAAGTGGGGAGAAAGTGAGTGTGTGGGTAGGAGAGGCTGTCCCAAATATCTTGTTGCTGCCCACTTACTAATGGCGCACCTCTTGCATGGTGCGCCATTAGTAGTTACCACTACTAATGGCGCACCTAAGCAGGATGCGCCATTAGTATGTTTGGACAAGCGCACTAGTTCAAAAAAAGTTTCTATACTAATGGCGCACCCACACTGGTGCGCCATTAGTAGTTAACTACTAATGGCGCACCAGTGTGGGTGCGCCATTAGTATGTTTGGACAAAGGCGCACTAGTTTAAAAAAAAATGGTACTAATGGCGCACCCACACACAGTGCGCCATTAGTAGTTACAACTACTAATGGCGCACTCGGGCAGGATGCCATTAGTATGTTTGGACAGGCGCACTAGTTCAAAAAAGTTTATATACTAAGGGCGCACCCACACACTGGTGCGCATTTAGTAGTTACAACTACTAAGGGCGCAGCTGGGTGTGGGTGCGCCTCTGGTGCGCCATTAGTATGTTTGGACAGGCGCACTAGTTTAAAAAAAAATTTGGTACTAATGGCGCACCCACACCTGGTGCGCCATTAGTAGTTACAACTACTAATGGCGACTTTCGGGCAGGATGCGCCATTAGTATGTTTGGACAGGCGCACTAGTTAAAAAAATTTGGTACTAATGGCGCACCCAAAGCATGGTGCGCCATTAGTAGTTTAGACTCTAATGGCGCATCGTATGGCGGTGCGCCATTAGTATATACTAATGGCGCACCATCTTTCCGGTGCGCCATTAGTGTCATTTCCATCTATAGCCCTTTTCCTAGTAGTGTAAAGGGGACCAAAGGCCTCTGCTTCCCGCCCTTTGGGCTCCTGAAAATAGGCCTTTGGTCCCGGTTGGTGGCTCCAACCGGGACTAAAGATGCCGTTGATCCCGGTTGGTCTCTCGAACCGGGACCAATGCTCTGCCTATATAAGCAGCACTCGTGAATTTTTGGTTCAGTTCGTTCTTCCCTGCCTCCCGCCCTTGCTGGCTGCCGCCGTCGCCGTAAATGCAGCCGTCGCGCCGCCCGATCGACGCCGTCGCCGCCGCCCCACGCCCCTGCCCGTCGCCCGACGCCCGCCCGCCCGCCTGCACGCCGCGCGCCGCGCTGCTCGAGCCGCCCGCCCACCGAACCTCGCCGTCGGCGTCGCCCGTCATCCGTCCCATTTACCGTCGCCGTGAGCAGCTGATTTAATTTGATGTGAGTAGTTAGATTTAGTTAGATTTTTTGTAGTTCATAGATTTTTTTGTTAGATGTGTAGTAATTTTTTTGTTAGATATTTTTGTAGTTTCATAGATTTTTTTGTTAGATGTGTAGTTCATAGATTTTTCTATCAGATTTTTTTTCATATTGTGTAATTAATTTGTTCATATTGTGTTAGATTTTTTTCTGTTAATAGATTTTTTATGCAAAGATGTTTGTATGTTCATATATATGCATGTTTGTATGTTCATATATATCTTGAAGATATAATTTTTATGATTTTTTCTGTTCATAGAATTTTTATGATTTTTTCGTTGTAATTTTGTTCATAGAATTTTAATGATTTTTTGTTCATAGTATTTTCTTTGTCAATTTATTGTGTATGTATAGGAAAATTGTGAATGATAGAAGTCATTTATGAATATGTTCATATTTAGAATAGAGGAAAAAGGAAAAAATAAGAAGAGAAAGTGTTCAATATAATTAGTTAGAAAAATAATAGAACTATAGTTAAACTAGTTTATTTTTAGTAAGTACTACTTTATGATAATTCATAGTAAGTGCTTCATATATAGTTGAACTAGCTATAGTTGATTTAATAAACTACTTTATTTTATTATATATAGAAGTAGTTTGTTTTTAGTAAGTACTACTTTATTTATTTATAGTAAGTGCTTAGTAGTTAAACTAGTTGATTTAATTAATAAAGCTACTTTATTTAACTATATGTAGAAGTAGTTCCTGCATCGACGTTGATGATGCCTATCCCGCATCCTCGTCGTCGTCGACTCGGCGGTGGAGGCCTGTTTGATCAGGGCCATGTTCGGGACTGGGCTCCGCCGGGCTGGTATTGGGAGGTACTACCTTCCAGGGGACGTAGGTTGGTGAGGAGGCAGCCCGTTGTTGACCTGATCCTTGTTTGGTGGCGGTTGCGTGGGCCAGTGACGGTGCCGAGACTTCCGGACACCGTGGAGGTGGTACGTCACCGTGTACGCGAGGAGGACGAGCACGCCCGTCGCTACATGGTTGCATTGGAGGACAGGTTCGACAATACCTGGCAGGTTCTTCAGAGATCTCACTGGAGCTATGATCATGTGATGGTTCCTTATCTTTGGGTGTCCACTGCCCGCGACGATACCCGTCGGGCGCTTTGGTTCTAGCTGTATTAGTGATGCTATATGTATGATAGTATTTGAGGAGTATTAGTGATAATATTCGACGATGTACGGACACAAGAGATGATGTACTTTTGCTTATAATTGAATGCATGCATGCTAATTTGAATACTTTATTTTATGATTTGGTTTTGCTTATTGAATGCTCATATTGGAAAAATACTCCTACTTTGAATGCTAAAATCATGGGGGTAGCTTCTCCTTCATTCCCGGAACTACTTTATTGAATGCTCATATTATGAACATAGGCAGGAAATATCGTACTTGGGCGACGAAAACCGCCCGAGGGACTGCGACTGGTGCCACGACGATCGAGGTATGTGCGACAGGTTCATTGAGCTGGACGAAGATCGGCGCTTCAGCATTAAGCTCAAGGAGACCTTCGATGTTCATACGGTACGCAACGACGACAATAGTTTTTTTCGTAATTAAGCATGACTTCAACTATTTTAACGTGTATTTTTCATCTTTTCCAATTCGACTAGCTTATCCCATGCTATGCAAGACGCTATGTCTTGGAGAGGATGGGTTTTGAAGATCATGAAAGTATAGAAACCAAAAAAAATCTCCTAAGGACCCATCATGGTGTGGATTTTCAAGTAAAGTTGTACAATGTTGAGAGTGTAACCCATTTTGGTTGCAAAAATTGGGAAGCACTTTGCAAAATGTATGGTTTTGATGAGGGTATGCTTGTCACCATGGATCTTGGTGATCCTACAATCGAGCAAGACAATATGGAGATTTGGGTCCTTGTGGATACACCTCCAATTCTTCCCCCATATGAGCTTAACATAGTTATTAAGTAATGTATATTGTTTATTTTAAAATAGTTGACAGCTTATTTCCATTGACAGCTTATTTTGATTGTTCAAAAATGTGCGGAAGATGGTAGACAAAACCCACTACACCGATGGCTCTAAATTAACTTATAAGGAGAATTACAATGTCTATAATCGAACTCCTCAACATTATGGTCAATACGTGCCACTAGTGCACGTGTTGAACTACGGTAACTACCATGGAGATACCCTCGTAAGATTTTTTACTATTACGACATCCGTGCATCTTTTGCATACTTATAAAACTAGTACATCATTGCTAACTACGAAGTTATTACTATGTTTTTCAACAGAGAATCCCAGAGGATTGTGTGCCTCATTTGATGTATCAGAATGGCAGCCTTCATGTTTTGAACATATATCCAGGTCATCCTACGAATCTCAACTGTCCATACAGGATTCCTAAAAGAAGAGGAGACATGACAATCGAAGAATGGAAAAAAATGTATGGACAGTCGTAAGGAGCTTCTTGGAAGCAAAAGGAAGCGAAGCGCAAGAATTCGAGACATAACGAAGATATAAGAGAGGACACTTCTCTCTATTAGCTAGCTAATAACAACCTAAAAATAACCCAAAAAACTCCTAAACCAGCCACTTTTTTTTAAAATAAAAACCTCAGCTCCAGCCAGCTGCTGACGCGTGGAAGCCTTTTGGTCCCTGTTTATGTCACCAACCGGGACCAAAGGCCCCCCGCCTGGACTGCCGGCAGCGGCCACGTGGATGCCCATCTGTCCCGGTTTGTGTAAGAACCGGGACTAAAGGGGGCAGGTATTAGTAACGACCCATTAGTCCCGATTCATGAACCGGGACTAAAGGCCCTTACGAACCGGGACAAATGCCCTGTTTTCTACTAGTGTTTCAACTACTGAAGTTGAGAGAGCTAGTGGCTTTCTCACAAAAGAAAGGTTGAGAGAGCTATTACTGTAGTAAACAAGATTGTTATCGTCAGCTCGAGATCCTTGGTGAAGTGCATAACAATGAATAAGTTTAATTGACTGGCAATACTGTATATAGAAGTGGTTCTAGCCACGGTTTGCAGAAATAAAGATTTTAATTCATCTTTTATGACGTCCTTTCACCGACCATACCACTGCATGCAGGTTGCCCATGAGTAGATGGCTCCTCCAAGTAGCATGGTCAACGCAGTTCCATTTTTCTTCTCCTACTAAGAGAGGAACACGAGAGAGAGGACAGTAACTAGTACATCATGTTGGTGGCGTGTTCCTTCGTGAGGGTGTCGTCCGGGGATGGCTCGAGTGGTGGTGAAGTTGGGTGTGGTTAGAGGGCGGCAAATGATGGCCTGATTTCATCAACGGCATCCTTCTCTGGTCCAGGTGCGGAGGGTTCCAGCCGTAGGTTTGAGGGGATTGGGGTCCCTGCCGCCATGCCGGCGTTAGGCCTTCGGCGTGGCGATTCCTATCCTTGACCAGGGGCATGGTGTCGCATCCTTTTGGCCTTCTCTGAGGTTCCAGCGTCTGCGCCTGATAACTCTCGTCCGGTGTTCTGCCTTGCTGCTGCCGACAACGGTGTTTTGGTGGTCGGTTCTCCGTTTCATGTGGGTCTGTCCCTGATGCCTCTCCTTTGGCAGCCGGGGCACTATGGTTTGGATTCTAGGGTGAATCACTCCGTCGGCCGCCAGTGCGGCACCCGTCGAACCCGGGTGGTAGGGTAGGGACCCTTTGCGGTGGCGGAGTCAGATCATGTGTGCCCTGTTTGATCCCTTTGGTGGCAGCCAGCGACACAAATCATGTATGGGGGTGCCCTCCTCCTGGCACCTCCATAGGTTAGCTAGTTTTTGGCTTTGCGTCGTTCCATGGCAAGAGTGGTGTGCTCTTTGCCTTCGAGTTGTTCTACTGAGCACATTGTATCTTTTTTTTTCCGCTTTCCTCTTTTTTGTTGTAAGTTGTAGTCTTGTACGCCTGGCCGGTTGATGGCTTTGTTAATTCAAAGCCGGGCTCTTCTTGAGCCTTTGTTTAAAAATAAATAAATAAATAGTACATCATGTTCATACCGTGTAATTCTCATGTTATGAATGGGATGCATTGGGAACTTGAATTGAAGGTGAATATCTCAAGTCTGCCGTGAGGACAGGTTCTCTCCATGCTCATGTTTTCATGTGTACACAAAATCACCATTAGCATCTCGACGGCCGTTGGGTGCTAATGCTGCCCTGGTGGCTGCTCCTGCTTCCTTCGCCCCTGTCACAGCCCTAGATTAGCCTTGTTGTCTTTGCTTAATATTCATGTCATCATGTCTAAATTCAAATGAAATTTGAATTGAGGAATTTTCAAAGCCTCAGAAACCTTTTAAAAATGATCAACATTAAAATCTTCTCAAATAAGTCCAAGAAAATGTTCCTCATACTCTCTGAAAATATTGCAAAGAGGTAAAACTCAAAACAATATTTTTGGTATCTCAAGGATAATTATTTTGGGCCTTTGAATTAAATAAATAACTATTTGCATTGGATATATATTTGTTAATTAATTAATATATGTCCAATAATTTTGATCTTTGATGAAGGGCTTTGGAATAATCCAACTAGTCCCTACAATAATTATCAGAAGCAATAAAAATGATTTAGTGTCTAAAACTAAATCAAAACAAATTACAGAAAATGCAAAACAGAAGAAAAAGAGAGAGAGAGAACTACCTGGGCCACTTACCTGGCGGCCCATCTACTCTGGCCCAGCTGACTGGCGCGGCCAGTCGTCGTCTCCACCGCGCCAGAAGGACGCCGAGCGCGTGCTCGCCGTGCGCACACACGCGCCCATGCTACCGACTGCCTGCTAGCCTGCGTGGCGCCGCGGACAGACCCGCGAGAGCCGTCTGGATCGCTCCGACCGCCCCGCATTCTCCCCCTCGTCTCCCTCTCGCCCTCTCCACCATGGCCGAGACGCCCGCCGCCGCCGACGTGCACCACCGCAGCCACCGCCTCCCCCTCGCTACTCTGACCGGCCCAGAGGCTCTGCCCCGAACCCCTCTCTCTTCCACCCCGAGCCACGCCACCGGGAGAGCCCCACATCGCCGCCACGAGTCGTCTTCCCCGAGCACGGCCGCCGGACTCCATCGACGGATTCGCCGCCTTCCGTCATCCCGAGCCAGCTGAGCTGGTCGGTCTCACCGTGAGCTCCGGTTCTTTTCCCCTTCTCCCGTGCTCTACTTCACTCTCTAGCCGCCACGCCTCTCGCCCGACGCGCCGCCGCCTGCGCTCGTCGCCGGTGCTGCTCCGGTGACCATTTGGTCCCGGGCATGCGCCCATCGAACTCACCGCACCACGTAGACGCCGTAGGTGCTAAACGCACATCGCCACGGCCACCGCAACCGCGTCCCCGCTCACACCCGAACTCCGGCGGCCGCAACCGAGCTCGCCGCCGTTGACTCCGGCCACCCGAGCCCGATCCACGGCCACCTCCGGACGCGCCGTTGCGCCAGCTACCCGTAGAGCCCAACGGCGCCTCGAACGGTGCCCTGTAGGTGAAATCCGAGGTGCCCCGCCGCGTCTGGCCTCGCCGGCGGCTAAACGCCGACGAGTTGACCCTTTTGACCCTGGTTGACTCCGTGTGGGCCCAGGTTGACTTCCCCTGACTCCATGACAGGTGGGGCCCGTCCTCTAATTAAATTGATTAGTGCTAACTAAAAACTAGTTAGGCTAATTACACTGACACGCGGGACCCACAGGTCAGGGTTTGACCTGGACCGCCGCAGTTGACCCGCTGACGTCATAGTGGCGCAATGCTGACGCAGTAATGCCTTTTTCGGATTTATTCTTTGAAGGAAATTCCAGAAAATAGCCAAAACTTCTAAAAATCATATAAAATCAACCGTAGCTCAGAATGAAATAATTTATATATGAAAAGTGATCAGAAAAATCCAATCTATCCATCTGTACTATATTCATGCATGTTAGAAAAAATTATAGCTGCTGTTTAGCACAAATCAAATAAATGGCAATTTAATATCCATATATGGAGTTTGAATTTGAATCTTGGATTCAAACCAACTTCATTTAATCTGCTGCTAGTTGCATTAGCTCAAATCACAGCATTTTGACATGTCATGATCATGCATCATATTGTGCATTGCATTGATTGTGTTCTTCCTTGTTTGCCGGTATTTGTCCCCTCTTAGTAGACGACGTATCGACGTTGAGTTCGATGACACCGATGAAGAGCTATAATATCTTCAGGAGTGCCAGACAAGCAAAACCCCCTTGTTCATTCCGATACAATCCCACTCCATCGCTCCTACTCTCTTTTACTGCATTAGGACAACAACGATTCATCTGTTACTTGCTGCGGTAGCTGAACCCCTTTATCCTCTGCATGACCTGTCATTCCACAAGAATTAGATGAAACCCACTAGCATGAGTAGGAGTTGTTTGAGCCTTGTTGTGCCTACTCATTCATGCTTGTTTGTCATGCCTGCTATTGCTTAGAGTTGAGTCAGGTCTGATTCATCCGGGGATGAATCGGAGGTGTGTGAACATGTCCTACTGTGTGTGAGCTAAGTGTGTGAACACGATTTGGAAAAGGTAGCGGTGAGATGCCATGTAGGAGTACATGGTGGGTTGTCTCATTGAAACCGTCCTCAGGAACTGAGTTCTGTGTTTGTGATCCATGAAACAGTTACTACCACACATTGGGATCCTTAATTGACTCTCTTGGCTTCTTGACCACCCTTGTTCTCTGTCTAGGAGTTGCAACTAGTTTCTGGTGTTTGTAGGATATGTGTTGGAGGCCGTGCGTAGCGCTGACCCTAGGGGTGGGCTATGATGTGGTAGATACACCGTGGCCCGGTGTACCGATTCGCCCATTTGGTGTATCGGGAACCCTGCACACATCGTTCGGCGCCGTTAGTGGAAACCTCGGCCGGACTCCCTGCGGATGGAACCCGAATAGGCGATAAACCTGGACTAGGGACTTGAGTGTTTAGGTAGGCCGTGGCCGACACCCTCGCCAGGCTTCCGCTTGAAGGTTGCCGAGATATAAAGTACACCCCTGCAGGGTTATAAATGATCTATTCGAATAGCCGTGTCCGCGGTAAAGGACTTCTGGGTTGCCTATATCAGTTCATAGACAAGTGAAAGTGGATACTCTAAAATGTGCAAGATAAGCGTGAGTGCTATGGATGGCGTTCTCGTGAGGGAGGCGGGAGGCGGGTCCATAGTGGTGTATTGATATGGTGAATATGTGGACTCGTGTGCGCCACCTCAAAAGAGTTACTTGCAGTCATAGTTCAGGATAGCCACCTAGTCAAAGCATATTTTAACTAAGGATAATTTGGCAAAACGCAATTGGAAAGGATCTACCAGATGTAGTTTCTTTGACCAACACGAATCAAGCAAACATCTCTTTTGGATTGTCCTCTGGCAAAAAATTTGTGGCGGTCGGTTCACATAGCTTTTAACATTACTCCACCGAATTCTATCAATATGTTATTTGGGACGTGGTTTGATGGGATAAATTATGATACAGCGAGACACATTTGTGTAGGAGTGTTTGCTTTATTATGGGCAGTCTGAAATTGCAGTAATGATTTGGTTTTTAATAAAACAACAAATATCAACATTTTTGCTGGTTATCTTCAGAGCCACAGCGTTGATCCTTATGTGGTCGCTACTCACTCCGACGGAGGCCAAGGAGCGTTTGGTTACTGGGTCTACCCGATGGGAGATGGTAGCACGGGATATTTTCAACCGGTTTGGATCGCGGTCATGTAATAGGATAGGCACGTAGTGCTCTTATCTTTTTATGCCAGACGGTTGTGGCTTTTCCTTTTTACTGTTAAGCTCTTATGGAGCCTTTTTTCGTTCATTGTTCGAGACTTGGAGACTTATGTTGGATATTTTGCTTATTAGTAATATTGGCCGTATGCATCATTCAGATGCAGAGGCTGGGGCATACCCCCCATTTCGAAAAAAAATGACTGTCCTTTCACAAGCCATACCATTATATAAGGTTAAGAAAAAAAACAAGCCATACCATTGCATGCACGTTGCCTATAAATAGGTGACTCCTCCAAGTAGCATTATCAACGATAATAAACAGAAGCATTCATAACGAAATGCTAGATTTCTTCTCCTGCTAACACATGAGAAAGGGCATAACACATCATCAAGTGTGTTGTGGACGGTTTAACATACATTGTGATTTCCTCATTATGAATGGGATGTATTAGGAAACTTAGTTGGAGATAAACAATCCAAGTTTGCTTTGAGCATTGGTTCCCTCTATGGGCGAGTCTTTGTGTCAGCACATGGACCACCTGATGGACTCCATCTCGCACGGGTGACATAATTGGTCTCTTCAATGCCTTACGCATCTCTCCACTACGGCCAAGAAGATGGCTAGAGGGCAGAGCGCACACAAGTCAGTAATAATGAGCTGCATGTTTGCTGCTTACCGCAATTAGGTAGGACGGACAGCAACAAGGCAACAAGATCTGAACTTGAGTTCAAATTTTGTTCCCCCTCACCTGCATGCCACTGCTAATTTCGATACGTTTTGTCAAAAATTTGGAGTTGCTGCTGTGAGGCATTCGCCGTGTTCCCTATGTGGATGACCTCACATTTCTTTTACTTTTGTACGCCGATTTGATCACATCAATGCTTAGGTTTTCTTGGCAATGTTCAATAATTAATAATATATGGCTGCGTAATGTAGAAAATATGAAATCCAAGAATTATGTGTTGTTGTGTTGTATTGATCAAACATTCGTAGGAGTACATATAAAGTACAAAATGGGAAGAGGCTCAAAGTACAAGTCATATCTCCTTGTCTCTATCCTAATCATGTTTATACTTCTAACATTCCCCCTCAGTCATATCCAGAGTGATGCAGACGAAATTGACTGAATTTAAAGTCTTGTGCTTTCGTCGTTTTCTTTATTGCGCCATCATAAACTGCGTCTCTGAGGGATCGTTACCTTGGGCAGTGACTGCGTCCCTTCTGGTGCCTTTGTGTAGCTGCAATCGCTTGACACGCAAAAAATTGCGTGATGTGTATGGCGGAGCTGCAATTGTGTAGCCGATGTTTTGCAGCTAGAGTGGTCCGCCGGAGGCAAAAATTTTCACCTTGAGAAGTACAGCCGCAGTCATCTTGCGGATGTCAGAGGACACAATTATAGATGAGACCATCAGTTTAACCAAGACTGGACGAAGCCCACCGAGCATACTACGGTTTTGCTAGGACCGTATGCACAGTTGTAATGGCTTTCTAAATCCGATGTGTTGATGCAGTCTTAGCCATCAGACGTCGTCAATGCTATCGGTGTGTTATGCACGTTGTGCAGTACTACTGTCAGTGGACGCGTGTCCCTCCTTGTGGACGAGGTTGTAGAGGCGGCGGCGGTCTGTTAACAAGGTTGTCGATGAAGACAACATTGATGTAGACCTTGGCGATGAAATGTCAGTGATGGAATAACAGCGGCTTGTCAACAATGATGTGCCGCTTGATGGTGTCCCTCGCGGGGACAAAGTGTTGACGCCGTGTCATGCTGGAGAAGTGGACGAAGAATTACATCTCTTTCCACACCAGCCTGTCGTGTGGATGGTGCATGTGGATGATCTTCTCGAAGATGTGCTCGAACGTGTTTAATTAGCATAGTCGTACTGTCAGTGCAGTTGCGCGGGTTGCAGATCGGTCAATGTAGATGTCGGTCGCGTTTCCATAGTTCACGGTGCATGGTACTACAGAGGTGTCGTGCACGAGTGATACTACATTTGCGTAAATAATACTACGTGATTTACGTAGATGCTTAGGTGGGCTTTTCTGGTTGGCTGGAAACCAGGGAGGGGCCCACCCGGATGAAATGAATACAAGGTGTGTATAGAGATTAAATAGGGAAGGTTTGGTAGGGGTTTCGTACATGTAGCATCATTGCGTCCTGCACTGCAGCTTCGGAGTAACTTGCGACTCGCTCGTAGACGGCTCAGATCTCGGCGCGCGTGTAGTCAAGGATGAGGTGTACGTTGTTGGATCGAAGACGGTTGGTGGCGTACACTGATGAAACGAAGACAGCGGGTGCTGGCGCGTGCCGTATGGATACAAGTCTGGAGCTTGAATTTGCAAATGCATAGCATCCGTACCTTCTCGAACCTTCGTGGCCTTCCCGTGGTGATGCATGCGTGGCATCTTGTTCTGCACGTGGAGGTGGTGCAGCCGCATTGTCGATACAGATTGTATTGAACCCAATACACGTGGGTCGTCTTCCCGCGGGCGCAAGTCGATGCAGGTGCGGGTGACGACTGACGAGGGACCTCGTGTCGATGTAGAAGGCCGTGGGTGCTGCTCATGCGGATCCAAGCAGCAGGACGTCTTGCCGTAGTCGCCGCGCCGTCATGATGTGATGCTGATCCTGCACTACTTTACCGGAATACGAGGCTTGTCTACCTGATTATTTGTGGCTAAAAAGAAAGAACAATCTATTGGAGTTGCATGTCAAAATTGATCTAATCTAGAAAACCAATCTAATCTATGGAACCAATCTGATTTTTTATGGATCGATCGCCGCGCCCCTGTGGAGAGACCGCTCTAATATCATATAGAAAGTATGAAACTCCAAAATTATGTGCTGTTGTGTTGTAATGATCTGACCCTCAGGGGTATACATAGAGTATAAAATGAAAAGACGCTTGGAGTACAAGACATGATATGTTTAATAAATTTTATCTCTATTTCCTCGTCTCTATCCTAATCATGTTTATACTTCTAACACGTTCATCATGTGGTGTAGATCCCCGGGGCATATCTTCCTTTTTGATCAAAAGAATCCGTATGACTGTCCTTTCACAAGCCATGCACTGCATGCACATTTCCCATAAATAAGTGGCACCTCCATGTAGGATGTTCAGCGCAGTGAGAGTTTCCTGAGTGTCATGTGCTATACCAACGCAGTGCTAGCTCCCCGGGTGTAATATGCAATTTCATGGCAAGATGTGGTGAGGAATAAGATGCATCAAGAAAATGAGAGGAAGAAATATGTTCTTTTTGTTGGCAAAACTGATGTGGCTCCTCTGCAGTATTTGTTCTTCACCCAACCATCTAAGGCACAATAGCAGTGTGCCCATGTGTTTGTTTGCCCGCCTGATTACATTCAGCTTGCATGGTCCATGGGTGTCAGTAGCACGGACTCTCGCAGATGAGTCTGATGGAATAGATTAACCGAGGTCGATGTCAACACCTATATGGAGACCTTGGTCACCGCGACGGCTGCGGGGATATAAATAGTTGCGCATATTCAGCATGTATTTGGACTTCAAAAATAAATTATGTAACTGTTTACATCAGTACATTCTCTTCCATCCAACTAATATACATAGCTACAAAGATCAGTGTACTCCCTAATCTCTAATCAACATTGCTCTCGTATTACTAGCCAGTTTGTTCACCTATCTCTCTTTACAATTTTAAGCCTAATTTCATCCCCTGGGTACACATTTACAATGAATTAGCAACATATAATTACGGTGACATGTGCCATTTTTCATACATGTGTGCACGTCATGTGCTTCTAATCAAAGAAAAAATGTCATGAACACTGGAAGTATGTTTGGAAACAGAGGCAAATTTTGTGAAAAAGAAACAGTCACAACTAATGTTTTGCTGTGCGATTCAGTTACAACTATCGAAGTTGAGAGAGCTAGTATGGTAGTAAACGAGATGGTTACTATCAACTAACTATGAATAAGTTTAATTGACTGGCAATACTGTATATAGAAGCAGGACTAGCCACGGTTTGCAGAAATAAAAGTTGTAATTCATCTTTTATGACGTCCTTTCACGGAACATACTATTGCATGTAGGTTGCCTAAATAGACGGCTCCTCGAAGTTGCATGATCAACGAAGTTTCATTTCGGAAATGCTCCTTCGCACCCGAGCGTTGGAACGAGCGATTTCCTTCCAAGCGTTGTCGGTCGCCAGGACAGAAGGGCCCACCGAAGGCTCCGTTTCAGATCTGAAGAAAAGCCTACATCACGGGATCCTTCCTTAATCTCTCTCCCTCCTGAACTTAATCTTACTACTGCCCCCTGATTCAACGGGTGAGGCCTGGGTGGCTCAGTTTCCCTCAAACATCTCTCCCCTGATTTGCTAAAAAGGGAAAGTTCTGCCTGTCTGAAATTGATCGTTGCAATGCGCGCGCGAGATAGCAACGCCCGTTTCCATTTCCTTCTCCTCCTAAGAGAAGAACATGAGAGAGATGAGAATAACAAGTACATCGTACTCATACCGTGTGATATCCTTGTTACGAATAGGAAGTATTGGGAACTTCAGTTGAGGACGAAAATCTCAAGTCTGCCTTGAGAGCGGGTCTATCCTTGTTCAAGTCTTCATGTCTACACCGGCTCATCATCATCATCTTGGTGGAAAATGGGTGCTATTGCTACCCAGATGAAAGCTCTTTCCGTCAATATACGATATGGCGAAGTCGGTGGCGCGTCGGTAGAGAAGTATTTCTCCGTAAACTAACATAAGACATTTTAGGTCACTACAAGATCGGATTGAAAATTGCATTTCAGGCTGCGTGTTAATCTCATCGCAGCAACTCCTTACCATGATACACCTATAACTACTGGCTTGAACACCTCATTACTGGCTGCAACTCAACTAACGAATTGGTGTCCTTCACAACCACACTAGAGGACCCGTTGGACCCCCCCCCCCCCCCCCTAAATGATGTTATTTGAAAATATATGAAAACAAGATTGATAAGAGGGGTGAGACATGACGTAGTATATGACTATGTCTTTCTTATACTTATATTGCATGATATAAATACTGTTTTTGAAAAACAAAATATATTAATATCACAGAGATACCAATTACACCTAGCCTCTGCACCAACCAAATGTCCAAAATACATTATGGATGCACACAACAAAAAGGAGAAGAAGAAGAAGAAGAAGAAGAAAATTTCTCTACTCTTTAAGTCATTTCTTTACTGCTAGAACAAAAACAAAAAGAGATAAATGTTGTTACAGCTATATTATATACTCCTGTCCATTTCTTTACTCTTTTAGTCATTTCAGATAACGAAATTGAGTTTTTCAAGACTTTAGTTGTTGTCATGTAATGGATCTACATATAATGAGCTTGGGTCGTTCATGCTCTTCTCACTGTGAAATTGATCTGGTAGGTATATATAATGATACTCATGTTGACATAATTTTTTTGCCATGATATATCTTTTTGAATTTTGCAACACCTGAATTGATTGGACTACTGCAGCTTCATTCAATTTCTCACCCACTATTTTTAGTTAAAGTTATTATTTCACTTATGTACCCTGTAATGGAGTCTTGTGGGCAAAAAAAATTATATTTACACATGAAATTATTTCGTGGGAGCCATGGTAGAGGAATTAGAACATACTCTTAGTCAAGATGGTGATAAGTAGTACAATAAGCTGGTAATTAACCACGCATTCGAAAATAATAGATTCAGAAAGGAGGCACAAATGAAAATCAATGTCGTGTAGTAGTGTGGTACTCCATAGAGTACTGAAACTTCACTACTCTCTCCGGTTGAGGTCGCTCGGCTACATTCAACACAGCTATACATATGCAAATAAGATAGCTAGCGTTCATCTATCTTGGGGCAAGACGAAATGCCCAAAAGGAGAGTTAGTTTGTTGCCTTGCATTAGTATTGACATGGGTGAACCAACAAGAGATGACTTATCAAACTGTTTGCATGGGAAGGGTAGGCATTGGGATACCACCTGACACGCTCCGATGAAGTTCATCTGCCATGCCAGCGTAGCCTGTCACTTCGTTCCCCTCTGCTCCAATCTACGTTGCAATCACTTTTTGGATCGCCATAAGCTTTCGATAGTCTAGAGACACTGTACAGACTACACAGGGGCTTGTGGATTTGACGCTGAACTCATTTTCCTTATTTATTTGTCCTTTTTTTCTTTAGTTTTGCTCCAGCGCGCTTGTTTGTGATTGACGACAAAAACAATAGTTGTTATCGATTTGTGAAAATGTCAAATCTATTTGGAACTAATTTAAAAGAAACAATAGTCATATAAACTGAAATATTAAGTCAGAGAAACAGCGGAGCAGTGCATGGGACTTCAAATATCAGTGGTGGTGGGTCCCATACTTAGTTGACATAACTTCTAAGAGCCTCTAAAACCAGGCACCCCAAACTAATCGGATGGATGTCCCGGTCAATGTCTGATCACAAAACCATGACTCACCTGGCCTCCCGAAATCGAAGTATACAATTTCTCATGTTGCATGGATAGCATGGTTTTGAGGGGGCCGATTTGAGGTATCCCACTACTGGGAAAATCCCTAGACATGGCGGGCCAGGCTCTCAAGGCCGCACGCCACTCACTTGCCGCCATAGAATATACCCCTGCAGTGGCGCGCGTGCGCTCACCACTGGTAGTGTCTGTGCAGTGGAGGGTGCTCCTAGACGCCCGACACTGTTCCCTGTTGTTGCAGTTGCGGTCTTTCTTGGTCACCCGCCACAACTATATGCCTAGCCAACACCACTTTCAATGCGAAACCGGTAGCTAAACAACAACTAACGTATTCGATCAGATTCATTACAATAGATGTACGACAGTTTAGCATCATCACATTTTACCACCATAATAATCCAAGTCCAATACAATAGATGTATGCATTAGAGTACACTTCACATAACATCGTAAGTAAGTACGTATAGCCTTCTTAGCAAAGCCTCCAACATGTTTCATTTTACATACATGTTTGACATCATGATAGCAACAACACAATAATGAAAATAAATTGGACAAAGATTATCCAATTCTTTACTAGTCCACTTGTCTACTTGTTCTTGCATACTTCATAGTCAATTTTCTCTATGTGGACGAACTTGGACTAATGATGCTCTGCTTCTTTTTCAGTCTTTCCTTTAAACCAGTTGTTCTCGTAACCTACCACTTGTTCATTGCATTTCTCACATGAATCATATAATCCTAGATTTTTCCCATAGTATACAACATACCACTTTATCTACGAAGATAAATAAACAAGATAACAAGTCAGTTCCATAGTTTTCCAATTACATATAGCAATCTTCAAAGAAACATAGAAATTACGTTTATAATGATCGACCATTGAGATCACATAAAGGCAGTGCAATAGTAGTTCGGAATCAAATGTTCATCTCCGTCATGAGCTCTCTTCGCCTCCAAATATTTTCGAGATATCGTCTTAGGTGGTCGGGGTAGCTTCGATGGCTACTCGTGCATTCTTGGGCGGCTGCTCGCGCACTCTCGGTGGTTCCTCTAGTGCTCTCAGCAGTTGCTCTCGTGCTCTTGGATGATGCTGTAGTTCTCTCGGCATAGGCCATAGGATTCCTAACATGGTGTCTCGGCTTGTCCATCTAAATTGCATTAGAAAAACTAGACATTCAAGTGGAAATATCTTTCATGAAACAAGATTTATGAGAATAAAAAATACAAGCGTATGAAAAAAAATTTATGAGGCAATATCTTTGTCCTTCGAGTGGACACTTCTCACTCTTAAGTGGTTCTACATATGTTCGACAGTCTTTGAATGGTACTTCGACCGCCGGTGGTGGTCGTTCTTCACCCGCTCCTCCTACTTTACCAAGGTCTCTTGCTTTACCAAGGTCTGAGAGGAGGAAGAGGGAGAAGAATGACCCCTACGACAACAGTCGGTTCATCTCTCAAGTGGTTGTATATATTCTGTACGCTCACTCGCTCACTGTTATTTCGACTGTCGGTGATGGTCGTTCTTCACGCTCTCTTCCTGCTTTACCGAGGTCTCTTGCTTTACCAAGGTCTCAGAGAAGGAAGAGGGAGAAAACGACCCCTACGACAGAACCAACTCTCATCTCAGCGTGGATTAGAAGTGAACCTTGTCCAACCAAAAGGACCGGTAATTAAGTAGCTCATATATGAAAAGTTCAAAATTTAAGAAAAAACTCGCCATGGCCTTTGCTAGAATTTGGACATAGTGAGTGCTAGAAATTAAGCGAAACGGAACTTAATCAACATTTGACGAAAACATTGGAACTCATTCCGAATATCTGCATCATGAATACAATATGGTGCTATATGTTCGTTCATATGTAGTACGTAGTCCTCTACATATGAATAGCTCGTGTGCTGACGGCGGGTGCTGGCTCGTGCCGTACGGACACCAGTTCGGAGCTTGACTTTGCATATGCATAGCATGCGTACCTTCTCGTGCCGTGGTTGCCTTCCCATGCTGATGCATGTTTGGCATCTTGATCTGCATGTGGATGGATGCAGTTGGCGATGAAGCTGTAGGCGGTGCAGCCGCGTTGTCATGCAGACTTGGATTGAACCCAATGCGCAGGTGCGGGTGACGACTGACGAGGGACCTCACGTTGATGTAGAAGGCCGTGTGTGCTGCTCGTGCAGTCGTGCTGATCGAAGCATCCGCACGTCTTGCCATACTCGCCGCGCCGTCATGATGTGATGTTGATTCTGCACTGCTTTACCAGAATACGAGGCTCGTCTATTATTTGTGGCCAAAAAAAAGAATAATCTACTGGAGTGTCATGTCTAAATTGATCAAATCTTGAAAATCGATCTAATCCATGGAACCTCGATGTGATTTTTAATCTATCGGGTGCCACGTCCTTGGGGAGAGGAGATTAATCTCGTCAGGGCACGCGCTGTGGAAGTGATGAAAAGTTCTAAGATCGGCATCATTGGAGAAACCACACTAATATCACATAGAAAATATGAAACCCTGAAATTATGGGTTGTTGTGTGGTCTTAATCTGACCCTCGCAGGGGTATATATAGAGTATAAAATGAGAAGAGGGTTGGAGTACAAGACATGATATGCTTAAACTAATTCTATCTATATTTCCTTGTCTCTATCCATGTTTATACTTCTAACACGTTCATCACATGGTGTAGATCACCAGGGGCATATCCCCGTTTTGATAAGAAAAGAAAATTACAGACAAGTCCCTGTTTTTTGCCAGAAGAACCATGAACTGGAAACAAGAAATGCAATCTGGTCCAAATCATCTCCCAACCGGATCAAATCCCGTCGTCGCCAGGGACGTTACCACTTGGTACGCTGGGACCTCTGCAGCTGCTTCTCCCATAGCACAACACTGCAGAAGAAGAAGCCTTAGACTCCGATTCGGAGATGAAGAGAAAGGGTCGCCTTCGCCAACATATTCAATGGCGAGACGGTGAGGACCGCTACCGACAGCCAAGCGGGCGCCGTTGCCTCATATCAAACAGCATTGAGGATGAGCTCCTTCCCAAACTGCAAAGTCCAGCTCGCCGCCTCTCCGTCTTCCTCCATCCAGCACCACGATCGCCTGAAAGGAAAGGGACGAGCAACCGGGCCTCCACCTTAACTGGAAACACAGCGAGCTAAGGAGTCGCCGCCGTCATTTCCTCCAGTTGCCATCAGAAAAGCCGACGCTAGCCACCAGGCGCAGCTCGCGCCGGGCGGCGCTTCCACCACTGCATAGCGCCAGACACTAGTAGAAAAAGGGCCTATTGTCCCGGTTCATAAGGGCCTCTAGTCCCGGTTCTGGAACCGGTACTTTTCTCGAATACGCGTAGAGCGTATCATTTCATTGATAGGGGGAGGAGTTTACAAACGCTTGATCAAGCTACACACTCGTGGCCAGACCTACGCAAAGTTACGGTTACAAAGTTCAATCAAGGCGGTTCAAACACGAAGGAGCGCAGTCCTTTTGCGCCAGCCGTGGCCCACATTGCAGCCTTAGCCAGAGCAGCACGAGAGGCCTCGGTCATAAGGGATGCCGTCGAAGGTGCATGCATTCCTATGCTTCCAGAGTGTCCAGCGACGATGATCACAAGGGAGGCCGTGCCCTTACGAAGAGAAGCTGGGGCGGAGGACGTGGATGCTTGCCACCAGTCGAAGAAGGGCTCGTGGCCGAGAGGAATGGTGCTGGTGAGTCGTAACTTGGACAATACATTATGCCACACCATGCGAGAGAAGGCGCAACCAATCAAGAGGTGTTGCATGGATTCAGTGGCCTGATCACAGAATGCGCAGGCGTGGCTGTGTGGCGGTCCGTGGCGTGCGAGTCTCTCGTTTGTCCAACACCGGTCTTGTAAGGCCAGCCATATGAAGAACTTGACGCTGAGAGGGGCCCAAGTCTTCCAGGTAAGATCAGCGTGCGGGGATGAGGTGGAGCCGACGAAGAGAGCCTCATAGCATGTTTTTGCAGAATAAGTACCATTTGCTGTCCATCGCCACCGGAGAATGTCGGGATGGCCGGAGGTTGAGAACGGAAGTAGATGCCTCCAAAGCTCAATGTACTGAACTGTCGCTATGGGGCCCAAGGCGCCAACGATGTCCTGAACCCAGGCCCGGCCCTGGAGTCCGTCAGCCACGAGGCGTCGTTGGCGTCGTCGCTTGGGCACCAGAGCGAAGATGGCCGGCGCGAACTCGGCGATGCACTGGCCGTGAACCCAGTGGTAGGTCCAGAACTTGCAGGTGCGGCCATCGCCAAGTTCCCACCTGGTGGAAGCACGGAAGATGGCCTGCGTCTCATGGTCGGCAGGGGGAGGAAGATGACTACAGGGGCGTGCCTGGTCCGTGGCCTGCAGCCAGAGCCAGCGAGTGCGGAGGGATATTCCAGCGCGCGCAGGTCGCGGGTGCCGAGCCCACCGAGCTGCAGCGGCATGCAGACGCGGCGCCAATTAACTGCACAGTGTCCAAAGGCAGAATCTTTCGTGCCGTGCCATAAGAATTCACGGATAAGGCGGTTGACCAGCTTGAGCACATGGGCGTTGAGAGCGATAGTCGCGAGCAGATGCCCCGGCATGGCGCATAGCACATGCCGAACTGTATGCAGCCGCTCACCACGAGACAACAGTGATGCCTTCCAGGTGGACAACTTCTTGCGCATCCGGTCCACCAACGGCATGAGGTGCGAGGAGTGAATTCTCCTGACCGACAGCGGCAGTCCTAGGTAGGTGATAGGGAAGTGCTAAAGGGTCGTTACTAAAGCCTCCCCCTTTAGTCCCGGTTCTTACACGAACCGGGACTAAAGGCCGTCCACGTGGCCGCTGCCTGGAGGTCCACCTTTAGTCCCGGTTGGTAACACCAACCGGTACTAAAGGAAATTTTATGATTTTTTTTGAATTTTTTGATTTTTTTAATTTTTTTATTTTCAAATTGATGAATTATTTTAACCTCTAATCTCTAATCACCCCTCATCATTGCTCAATTTAACCTCTAATCTCTAATCACCCCTCATTCATTTTAAATCATCTAACTTCCCGGACGGTCACCCATCCTCTCAGTACTCCAGCCTAAGCACGCTTAACTTCCGGGTTCTATTCTCCCTCGTTTCCAAGTCTGCACTTGTTGTTTTCCTGACAATACTAATATGTCAATCTTATTAACACTCAGGAATTTAGCTTGAGCATGAAGTCACACATTTCACTGTTTCAGTTTGAAATTATTGTTCTAAAAAATAATAATTATTTAGTAACACTAATATTTCTTGAATAAGTTGTTTGACCACAGTTTGACCACAATTTGACCATAGTTTGACCAGATTTGACCAAAATTCAAAAAAAACTGAAATAATTATTTAGTAACACTAATATTTCTTGAATAAGTTTGACCATTGTTCGACCATAGTTTGACCACAATATGACCAGATTTTACCAAAATTCAAAAAAACTGAAATAATTATTTAGTAACACTAATATTCTTGAATAATTATTTAGTAACTCTAATACTTCTTGAATAAGTACTTTGACCATAGTTTGACCAGATTTATCAAAATTAAAAAAACTGAAATTTGAGCATAACATTTTTTCCTTTTAGATTTTGAGGATTCTAAAAATTTGCAAACAGGCCATAGGAGGTCAAAATCGGATGCGGATTTTCGTGCTGAACATTTTGATATATTATACGTTTTTTCTGACATAGTATGCAAAACTTTTGCCGTTTTACATTATCCCTACACTTTTTGTAAAACATGTCCAAATTTAAGTTTTTAAATTTTCCTAACTAGTAGATGTAGTAACATAACTACATCTCGAAGGATTTTAATATTTAAAATTTTTTATCATTTTCTTTTGCTTTTTACAAAACTGAAAAGGCGATCGTGGGGAGGGGGGTAGAGTTTGAAATTGGGACCTTTAGTACCAGTTCGTGCCACGAACCGGTACTAATGTCTCAAACCCCATTAGTACCGGTTCATGGCACGAACCGGTAGTAAAGGTTGGTTCGTGCCACGAACCGGTTTGTGGCACGAACCGGGACAAAGGTCCCGTTTGAACCGGGACTAATGCCTTTGCCGCATGAACCGGGACCAATGCTCACATTAGTCCCGGTTCATGACTGAACCGGGACTAATGGGCTAACCCGGCCTGGACCAAAGCCCTTTTTTCTACTAGTGAGACGCCACTTGGGCAAGACTCGGCCTAATCCTAGAGACCTAGACCTGCTATTTACAGAGCTCCACACACCTCTCCCGTCTCTCTTCCGGCCGGCATCGCCGTCGTCGGAGATTGGGGATCAGGCGAGATCAGGGAAGCTACAGGCGACTCTTAAGGGGCTCTCTCGAAGGGACTCGCTTCTCTAGGATCTCATTGGTAGGCTGCCGAGGTCTTAGCTGTTGCCGATATGACTTAGCAAGTTAGCAGCCTAGCCGGTACGTGCCCATAGATAAGTGGCATCTTCATGTAGCATGTTTAGCGCACTGCCAGTTTCCTGGGTCTCATACGCCATACCAACGCAGTGCTAGTTGCCCGGGTGTAATATGCAATTTCATGGCACGATGTGGTGAGGAATAAGATGCATCAAGAAAATGAGAGAAAGAAATATGTTCATTTTTTTTGGGTAAAATGATCTGGCTCCTCTGCAGTAGTTGTTCTTCACCCAACCATTAGGGTACAATAGCAGTGTGCCCATGTGTTGGCTTGCCCGCCTGGTTACATTCAGCTTGCATCATCCATGGGTGTTAGTAGCACCGACTCTCGCAGATGAGGCTAATGAAATAGAGTAACCTAGGTTGATGTCAACACCTTTATGGAGATCTTGGTCACCGCAACGGCTAGGGGGGTTATCAACAATTGCTCATTATCGGAATGTGCAACGGATAGGGGGGATATCAACAGTTGCTCATTATCGGGATTTTTTTTTTGAAACTATGATATTTTTTATAGCGAATTTGGAAACTATATGACCTAAAATGTTATTTGCAGAACTATTACCCCGTCGGCCTGTATTAGGCCGAAGACCAGCTTTTCGGCCGGCACTAGGCTGAAGAGGGCTCTTCGGTCTTGTTGTGGCCGAAGACAGGTGCAGCTGGGCCAAAGAACTATATTTTTGGTTTTGTTTGGGCCGAAGACCACTCTTCGGTCACCTTTTGGCCGAAGAGCTCATAAGCATACTGCAGCAGTCCGGCGTATGCCACGGATGACCTGAACGTGTGGACACACGTTAGCTGCACCGAGATTTGATGCCGATGCATGTGCTTAGTACGTGGGCAGCTTGCCGGCTGGCTAGTTGTGTGCACGTATTTGTATACATACGCGCGCTTGCCGGCTGGACTATATCAGGTATGCATATTGTAAACGCATGCGCGTGTGCTAGACTGCTAGTACGTATTCACCAAGTCCTGATGCATGTATTGCTACCTCGGTCCTCATGCATGCATTAGGCATGCATGAACCACATGCAACACCGATCAGCCCTTCGATGCATCAGTCTAGCATCACTACGCATGCATCGATCGCTGGCGCTCTTCGGCCAAATGATGACCGAAGAGTGGTCTTCGGCCTGAGCAAAGCCGGAAATAGCTCTTCGGCCCAGCTGCTAGGAGACCAAAGAGGCGACTTCGGCCTAGTGCTGACCGGAAAGTTGATCATCAGCCTAAAAAAGGCCGATGGGGTCATAATTTTGCAAATAACACGTTAGGTCATATAGTTTTTGAATTCGCTATAAAAACGTCATAGTTTAAAAAAAAACAATCCATCCAACTAACATAGGTAGTTACAAAGATCTAGTGTACTTAATTATATGTGATCAACATTGTTCTCTTAGTACTAGCCAGTTTGTTCACCTATCTCAATTTACAATTTTAAGCCCGATTTCTTCCAATGGTTACAGATTTACAATGAATCAGCAACATATAATTACGGTGGCATGTGCCGTTTTTCATACACGAGTGCACGTCATGTGCTTCTAATCAAAGAAAACACGCCATGAACACTGGAAGTATGCTTGGAAAAACAGGCAAATTTTATGAAAAATAAAGTCACAACTAATCACTAGTAGAAAAGGGGGCAATGATTCATGCCAGGTCAGCCTATTAGTCCCGGTTCAATCCAGAACCGGGACCCATGGGGGCATTGGACCCGGTTCGTGAGCCCCGGGGGCCGGCCGGGCCACGTGGGCCATTGGTCCCGGTTCGTCTGAACCTTTTGGTCCCGGTTGGTGGGACGAACCGAGACCAATGGGCCTCGCTCCTGGCCCGCCACCATTGGTCCCGGTTGGTGGCATGAACCGGGACCAAAGGCTGCCCTTTAGTCCCGGTTCATGCCACCAACCGGGAAAAAATGGCTGGTCCTCGTTGCTGTCAGAGTTTAGTCCCACCTCGCTAACCGAAGGACGCTCACACCGGTTTATAAGCCCCTCCCTCTCTGTCTTGTTGTGCTCCTATCAAAGTGAAAATAGATGCCACCTACTTTCTTCTATTTATTTCTGAGTATTTTTTTATATAGGCTTTTTTTCTTTTCTGCTATATTTTTTCTATTTATTTCTGAGTTGTAATAAGTCATTAAAAAACAAAAAGAGGCGCAATGCTTGTTAATTTGCTTCAAGCCTTTCGGAATAGTGTAAACTGCACTGCACATAGCTCCGTGCAGTCTACCCTATTCCTCATGGCTTGAAGCTAAGCAACGTGCAGGTGAGCATTGAGCCTCTTCTTCATCATCTCTGCACTCAGGGCTTATAAACCGCTATGAAAAGCCACTCGCTTACAGGTGGGACTAAAAAACAGATGCAGAAAGAATCAACTAAAAAACTCTTTTACTGGTTCATGCCACGAACCGGTACTAAAAGGAGCTCGTGGGGCACCAGCCTTAAAACCTGTACCAAATAACATGCCTTTGTAACAGCCTTAGAACTGGTACTGAAGGAATCAACTAAAAAGCTTTTATAAACCTCTAGTATTATTAAAACTAAAATTATAAAGAATTTTGTTACAAATTTTTATAGCAAAAAGAATTATCATAAAAGAAAATAAATAAGTAATTAGAATTATGTTCAAAACATTAAAAGCAAAAAGAATTATCATAAAAGAAAATAAATAAGTAATTAAAATTCTGTTCAAAACATTAAAAGAAAAAAGAATTATCATAAAAGAAAATAAATAAGTAACTGGGAAAAAAATGCCACCTACTGGGCAACCACGGCATAAAAATGACTAGAAACCCTATTGGGCCAGGATTCAGGTCCGCAGACGGACCAACAGGTCCACAGGCAGAGACACAAGTTTAGGCCAGTAGGCCTGCAATAGTGAGGAGTTCAAATGGGTTGGCAGAGTCGCGCTTATAAATAGGTGCGACCCCTCTTCACCTAGCGAGGTGGGCTAAACTTTGGCCGCGATGCGGGCAGCACAGGGGCCTTTGGTCCCGGTTGATGGCACCAACCGGGACTAAAGGGGAGCAATGGTACCAATTCCCCCCCTCCCCTTTTAGTCCCGGTTGGTGCCACCAATCGTGACCAAAGGCCTCTGCTTCCCGCATTTGGGCTCCTGAAAAGAGGCATTTGGTCCCGGTTGGTGGCTCCAACCGGGACGAAAGATGTCGTTGGTCCCGGTTGGTCTCTCGAACCGGGACCAATGCTCTGCCTATATAAGCAGCACTCGTGAATTTTTGGTTCAGTTCATTCTTCCCTGCCCTCCCGACGCCGCCTGGCTGCCCGCCGTCGCCGTCGTCGCCCCGCGCCGTCGCGCCGCCCCGATCGACGCGCCGTCGCCGCCCCCCATGACGCCGCCCCTGCCCGTCGCTCGACGCCGCGCCCGCCCGCCCTTACTGTCGCCCGCGCCGCACATCCGCCGCCCGCCCACGCTGCACCTCGCCGTCGACGTCGCCGTCGCCGTCCCCGACACCGTCGCCGTGAGCAGCTGATTTAATTTGATGTTAGTAGTTAGATTTAGTTAGATTTTTTGTAGTTCATAGATTTTTTTGTTAGGTGTGTAGTAATTTTTTTGTTAGATATTTTTGTAGTTTCATAGATTTTTTTGTTAGATGTGTAGTTCATAGATTTTTCTATCAGATTTTTTTTCATATTGTGTAATTAATTTGTTCATATTGTGTTAGATTTTTTTCTGTTAATAGATTTTTTATGCAAAGATGTTTGTATGTTCATATATATGCATGTTTGTATGTTCATATATATGCAAAGATATAATTTTTATGATTTTTTCTGTTCATAGAATTTTTATGATTTTTTTCGGTTGTAATTTTGTTCATAGAATTTTAATGATTTTTTTGTTCATAGTATTTTCTTTGTCAATTTATTGTATATGTATAGGAAAATTGTGAATGATAGAAATCATTTATGAATATGTTCATATTTAGAATAGAGGAAAAGGAAAAATAAGAAGAGAAAGTGTTTAATATAATTAGTTAGAAAAATAATAGAACTATAGTTAAACTAGTTTATTTTTAGTAAGTACTACTTTATGATAATTCATAGTAAGTGCTTCATATATAGCTGAACTAGCTATAGTTGATTTAATAAACTACTTTATTTTATTATATATAGAAATAGTTTGTTTTTAGTAAGTACTAGTTTATTTATTTATAGTAAGTGCTTAGTAGTTAAACTAGTTGATCTAATTAATAAAGCTACTTTATTTAACTATATGTAGAAGTAGTTCCTGCATCGACGTTGATGATGCCTATCCCGCATCCTCATCGTCGTCGACTCGGTGGTGGAGGCCTGTTTGATCAGGGCCATGTTCGGGACTGGGCTCCGCCGGGCTGGTATTGGGAGGTACTACCTTCCAGGAGACGTAGGTTGGTGAGGAGGCAGCCCGTTGTTGACCTGATCCTTGTTTGGTGGCGGTCGCGTGGGCCAGTGACGGTGCCGAGACTTCCGGACACCGCGGAGGTGGTACGTCACCGTGTACGCGAGGAGGACGAGCACGCCCGTCGCTACATGGTTGCATTGGAGGGCAGGTTCGACAATACCTGGCAGGTTCTTCAGTGATCTCACTGGAGCTATGATCCTGTGATGGTTCCTTATCTTTGGGTGTCCACCGCCCGCGAAGATACCCGTCGGGCGCTTTGGTTCTAGCTGTATTAGTGATGCTATATGTATGATAGTATTTGATGAGTATTAGTGATAATATTCGACGATGTACGGACACAAGAGATGATGTACTTTTGCTTATAATTGAATGCATGCATGCTAATTTGAATACTTTATTTTATGATTTGGTTTTGCTTATTGAATGCTCATATTGGAAAAATACTCCTACTTTGAATGCTAAAATCATGGGGGTAGCTTCTCCTTCATTCCCGGAACTACTTTATTGAATGCTCATATTATGAACATAGGCAGGAAATATCGTACTTGGGCGACGAAAACCGCCCGAGGGACTGCGACTGGTGCCACGACGATCGAGGTATGTGCGACAGGTTCATTGAGCTGGACGAAGATCGGCGCTTCAGCTTTAAGCTCAAGGAGACCTTCGATGTTCATACGGTACGAAACGACGACAATAGTTTTTTTCGTAATTAAGCACGACTTCAACTATTTTAACGTGTATTTTTCATCTTTTCCAATTCGACTAGCTTATCCCATGCTATGCAAGACGCTATGTCTTGGAGAGGATGGGTTTTGAAGATCATGAAAGTATAGAAACCAAAAAAAATCTCCTAAGGACCCATCATGGTGTGGATTTTCAAGTAAAGTTGTACAATGTTGAGAGTGTAACCCATTTTGGTTGCAAAAATTGGGAAGCACTTTGCAAAATGTATGGTTTTGATGAGGGTATGCTTGTCACCATGGATCTTGGTGATCCTACAATCGAGCAAGACAATATGAAGATTTGGGTCCTTGTGGATACACCTCCAATTCTTCCCCCATATGAGCTTAACATAGTTATTAAGTAATGTATATTGTTTATTTTAAAATAGTTGACAGCTTATTTCCATTGACAGCTTATTTTGATTGTTCAAAAATGTGCGGAAGATGGTAGACAAAACCCACTACACCGATGGCTCTAAATTAACTTATACGGAGAATTACAATGTCTATAATCGAACTCCTCAACATTATGGTCAATACGTGCCACTAGTGCACGTGTTGAACTACGGTAACTACCATGGAGATACCCTCGTAAGATTTTTTACTATTACGACATCCGTGCATCTTTTTGCATACTTATAAAACTAGTACATCATTGCTAACTACGAAGTTATTACTATGTTTTTCAACAGAGAATCCCAGAGGATTGTGTGCCTCATTTGATGTATCAGAATGGCAGCCTTCGTGTTTTGAACATATATCCAGGTCATCCTACGAATCTCAACTGTCCATACAGGATTCCTAAAAGAAGAGGAGACATGACAATCGAAGAATGGAAGAAAATGTATGGACAGTCGTAAGGAGCTTCTTGGAAGCAAAAGGAAGCGAAGCGCAAGAATTCGAGACATAACGAAGATATAAGAGAGGACACTTCTCTCTATTAGCTAGCTAATAACAACCTAAAAATAACCCAAAAAACTCCTAAACCAGCCACTTTTTTAAAAAATAAAAACCTCAGCTCCAGCCAGCTGCTGACGCGTGGAAGCCTTTTGGTCCCTGTTTATGTCACTAACCGGGACCAAAGGCCCCCCGCCTAGACTGCCGGCAGCGGCCACGTGGATGTCCATCTGTCCCAGTTCGTGTAAGAACCGGGACTAAAGGGGGCAGGTATTAGTAACGACCCATTAGTCCTGATTCATGAACCGGGACTAAAGGCCCTTACGAACCGGGACAAATGCCCTGTTTTCTACTAGTGAATGTTTTGTTGTGCGATTTAGTTTCAACTACTGAAGTTGAGAGAGCTAGTGGCTTTCTCACAAAAGAAAGGTTGAGAGAGCTATTACTGTAGTAAACAAGATTGTTATCGTCAGCTCGAGATCCTTGGTGAAGTGCATAACAATGAATAAGTTTAATTGACTGGCAATACTGTATATAGAACTAGTTCTAGCCACGGTTTGCCGAAATAAAGATTTTAATTCATCTTTTATGACGTCCTTTCACCGACCATACCACTGCATGCAGGTTGCCCATGAGTAGATGGCTCCTCCAAGTAGCATGGTCAACGCAGTTCCATTTTTCTTCTCCTACTAAGAGAGGAACACGAGAGAGAGGACAGTAACTAGTACATCATGTTGGTGGCGTGTTCCTTCGTGAGGGTGTCGTCCGGGATGGCTCGAGTGGTGGTGGAGTTGGGTGTGGTTAGAGGGCGGCAAATGATGGCCTGATTTCATCAACGGCATCCTTCTCTGGTCCAGGTGCGGAGGGTTCCAGCCGTAGGTTTGAGGGGATTGGGGTCCCTGCCGCCATGCCGGCGTTAGGCCTTCGGCGTGGCGATTCCTATCCTTGACCAGGGGCATGGTGTCGCATCCTTTTGGCCTTCTCTGAGGTTCCAGCGTCTGCGCCTGATAACTCTCGTCCGGTGTTCTACCTTGCTGCTGCCGACAACGGTGTTTTGGTGGTCGGTTCTCCGTTTCATGTGGGTCTGTCCCTGATGCCTCTCCTTTGGCAGCCGGGGCACTCTGGTTTGGATTCTAGGGTGAATCACTCCATCGGCCGCCAGTGCGGCACCCGTCGAACCCGGGTGGTAGGGTAGGGACCCTTTGCGGTGGCGGAGTCAGATCATGTGTGCCCTGTTTGATCCCTTTGGTGGCAGCCAGCGACACAAATCATGTATGGGGGTGCCCTCCTCCTGGCACCTCCATAGGTTAGCTAGTTTTTGGCTTTGCGTCGTTCCATGGCAAGAGTGGTGTGCTCTTTGCCTTCGAGTTGTTCTGCTGAGCACATTGTATCTTTTTTTTCCGCTTTCCTCTTTCTTGTTGTAAGTTGTAGTCTTGTACGCCTGGCCGGTTGATGGCTTTGTTAATTCAAAGCCGGGCTCTTCTTGAGCCTTTATTTAAAAATAAATAAATAAATAGTACATCATGTTCATACCGTAATTCTCATGTTATGAATGGGATGCATTGGGAACTTGAATTGAAGGTGAATATCTCAAGTCTGCCGTGAGGACAGGTTCTCTCCATGCTCATGTTTTCATGTGTACACAAAATCACCATTAGCATCTCGACGGCCGTTGGGTGCTAATGCTGCCCTGGTGGCTGCTCCTTCCTTCGCCCCTGTCACAGCCCTAGATTAGCCTTGTTGTCTTTGCTTGATATTCATGTCATCATGTCTAAATTCAAATGAAATTTGAATTGAAGAGTTTTCAAAGCCTCAGAAACCTTTTAAAAATGATCAACATTAAAATCTTCTCAAAGAAGTCCAAGAAAATGTTCCTCATACTCTCTGAAAATATTGCAAAGAGGTAAAACTCAAAACAATATTTTTGGTATCTCAAGGATAATTATTTTGGGCCTTTGAATTAAATAAATAACTATTTGCATTGGATATATATTTGTTAATTAATTAATATATATCCAATAATTTTGATCTTTGATGAAGGGCTTTGGAATAATCCAACTAGTCCCTACAATAATTATCAGAAGCAATAAAAATGATTTAGTGTCTAAAACTAAATCAAAACAAATTACAGAAAATGCAAAACAGAAGAAAAAGAGAGAGAGAGAACTACCTGGGCCACTTACCTGGCGGCCCATCTACTCTGGCCCAGCTGACTGGCGCGGCCAGTCGTCGTCTCCACCGCGCTGGAGAAGGGCGCCGGCGCGTGCTACGCCGTCTTGCACACATGCGCCCATGCCACCTCCTGCCTGCTAGCCTGCGTGGCGCCGCGGACAGACCCGGGAGAGCCGTCTGGATCGCTCCGACCGCCCCGCATTCTCCCCCTCGTCTCCCTCTCGCCCTCTCCACCATGGCCGAGACGCCCGCCGCCGCCGACGTGCACCACCGCAGCCACCGCCTCCCCCTCGCTACTCTGACCGGCCCAGAGGCTCTGCCTCGAACCCCTCTCTCTTCCACCCGAGCCACGCCACCGCGAGAGCCCCACATCGCCGCCACGAGTCGTCTTCCCCGAGCACGGCCGCCGGACGCCATCGACGGATTCGCCGCCTTTCGGTCATCCCCGAGCCAACTGAGCCGTCGTCGGTCTCACCGTGAGCTCTCGGTTCTTTTCCCCTTCTCCCCGTGCTCTACTTCACTCTCTAGCCGCCACGCCCCTCTCGCCCGACGCGCCGCCGCCTGCGCTCGTCGCCGGTGCTGCTCCGGTGACCATTTGGTCCCGGGCATGCGCCCATCGAACTCACCGCACCACGTAGACGCCGTAGGTGCTAAACGCACATCGCCACGGCCACCGCAACGCGTCCCGCTCACACCGAACTCCGGCGGCCGCAACCGAGCTTCGCCGCCCGTTGACTCCGGCCACCCTGTGCCCGATCCACGGCCACCAGACGCGCCGTTGCGCCAGTTACCCGTAGAGCCCAACGGCGCCTCGAACGGTGCCCTGTAGGTGAAATCCGAGGTGCCCCGCCGCGTCTGGCCTCGCCGGCGGCTAAACGCCGGCGAGTTGACCCCGTTTGACCCTGGTTGACTCCGTGTGGGCCCAGGTTGACTTCCCCTGACTCCATGACAGGTGGGGCCCGTCCTCTAATTAAATTGGTTAGTGCTAACTAAAAACTAGTTAGGCTAATTACACTGACACCTTGGGGACGCACAGGTCAGGGTTTGACCTGGACCGCCGCAGTTGACCCGCTGACGTCATAGTGACGCAATGCTGACGCAGTAATGCCTTTTCTGGATTTATTCTTTTCAGGAAATTCCAGAAAATAGCCAAAACTTCTAAAAATCATATAAAATCAACCGTAGCTCAGAATGAAATAATTTATATATGAAAAGTGATCAGAAAAATCCAATCTATCCATCTGTACTATATTCATGCATGTTAGAACAAATTATAGCTGCTGTTTAGCACAAATCAAATAAAGGCAATTTAATATCCATATATGGAGTTTGAATTTGAATCTTGGATTCAAACCAACTTCATTTAATCTGCTGCTAGTTGCATTAGCTCAAATCACAGCATTTTGACATGTCATGATCATGCATCATATTGTGCATTGCATTGATTGTGTTCTTCCTTGTTTGCCGGTATTTGTCCCCTCTCAGTAGACGACGTACCGACGATGAGTTCGATGACACCGATGAAGAGCTATAATATCTTCAGGAGTGCCAGGCAAGCAAAACCCCCTTGTTCATTCCGATACAATCCCACTCCATCGCTCCTGCTCTCTTTTACTGCATTAGGACAACAACGATTCATCTGTTACTTGCTGCGGTAGCTGAACCCCTTTATCCTCTGCATGACCTGTCATTCCACAGTAATTAGATGAAACCCACTAGCATGAGTAGGAGTTGTTTGAACCTTGTTGTGCCAACTCATTCATGCTTGTTTGTCATGCCTGCTACTGCTTAGAGTTGAGTCAACTCTGATTCATCGGGGATGAATCGGAGGTGTGTGAACATGTCCTACTGTGTGTGAGCTAAGTGTGTGAACACGATTTGGTAAAGGTAGCGGTGAGATGCCATGTAGGAGTACATGGTGGGTTGTCTCATTGAAACTGTCCTCAGGAACTGAGTTCTGTGTTTGTGATCCAAGAAACAGTTACTACCACACATTGGGATCCTTAATTAACTCTCTCGGCTTCTTAACCACCCTTGTTCTCTGTCCAGGAGTTGCAACTAGTTTCTGGTGTTTGTAGGATATGTGTTGGAGGCCGTGCGTAGCGCTGACCCTAGGGGTGGGCTATGATGTGGTAGATACACCGTGGTCCGGTGTACCGATTCGCCCGTTTGGTGTCTCGGGAACCCTGCACACATCGTTCGGCGCCGTTAGTGGAAACCTCGGCCGGACTCCCTCCGAATGGAACCCGAATAGGCGATAAACCTGGACTAGGGACTTGAGTGTTTAGGTAGGCCGTGGCCGACACCCTCGTCAGGCTTCCGCTTGAAGGTTGCTGAGATAAAAAGTACACCCCTGCAGGATTATAAATAATCTATTCGAATAGCCGTGTCCGCGGTAAAGGACTTCTGGGTTGCCTATATCAGTTCATAGACAAGTGAAAGTGGATACTCTAAAATGTGCAAGATAAGCGTGAGTGCTATGGATGGCGTTCTCGTAGGGAGACGGGAGCGGGTCCATAGTGGTGTATTGATATGGTGAATATGTGGACTCGTGTGCGCCACCTCAAAAGAGTTACTTGCAGTCATAGTTCAGGTTAGTCACCGAGTCAAAGCTGGCTTGCCGTTGTTAAACTCCACCACCCCCTTTGTTGATAATGATGCATTTGTAATTAGTTCTGATGTAAGTCTTGCTGAGTACATTTGTACTCACGTTTGCTTATTTTATGTTTTGCAGAGAGACGTCAGTCTCGCTAGTAGTTCCACGTGGACTTCGACGTTTAGCTTGTTACCTCAGCTACGATCTTGTGCCCTCGGCAGGCTCTGGTCGATAGTCAGGCTTCTCAGCCTTTTTCATTTGTAGATGTTTGTACTCAGACATGTTAAGCTTCCGCTTGTGCTTGTTGCTTGTATGTTTCTGTATGTTGGGTCATGAGACCCATGTTTGTAATATCTCGCTCCTCGGAGCCTAATGACTAAATATTTGAGTCGTAGAGTTATGTTGTGATGCCATGTTGTATTTACACATATTGAGCATATTGTGTGTATGTTCTAAATGCTTGGTATGTGTGGGATCCGACAATCTAGTTGTTTATCCTTGGCAGCCTCTCATATGGGGAAATGTAGTCTAGTGCTTCCTGAGCGATAGTAGTCCGCTACAGCCCGGTTCACCGGAGTCCTGATAGCCCAAAGACTACTCTTTCTGGACACTTGACTGGCGGCATGGGTTCCACTTTGTTCCAGTGTATGTCCCGTCGGGAAATGTCACGCGGTGACATCCGAGTCCTGCCTAGCCTGCTACAGCCCGGGTTCCCGGAGTCCTGTTAGCCCAAAGTGCTACAGCCCGGATTCTGCACGCTGGCCAATCGACATGCTCGATGTGATTCATGTATGCCTGTCCCCATGGGTTAAGCGCCGCTTTGGGTTCACGACTAGCCATGTCGGCCCGGGTTCTCTGTCATATGGATGCTAGCGACACTATCATATCGTGAGCCAAAAGGCTAAACGGTCCCGGGCCATGGTAAGGCGACACCCGTGGGAATACCGTGCGTGAGGCCGCAAAGTGATATGAGGTGTTACTGGCTAGATCGATGTGACTTGGAATCGGGGTCCTGACAGCGTTGGTATCAGAGCCTGACTGCCTGTAGGTCTACCAAGCCAAACCGGTCGAAGTTGTGTCTAGAAATGCTTTAGCTATGTAAGGGAATTGATTGTGGAAGGAAAGATAAGGCTCTTTTTACTCCTTATACCTCATGGCCTTCTGATCTGAGTCATCCTCTTCTCTTCTACGGGGATTAAGAACTAGGCTTCTCATCTATCTATCAGGATGACGTGTTACTAATCCATAGACCTTTAAGATTGTTGGATTTAAGCCATAGTTCAGTTCCTACTATTTCTGTATGTTAACTATTGATCTCCGAACCTTGATATGGTGTTGTTGAGTGGTTATGCCACCATTTTGCATGATATCTCAAATCTTTTTGAGCATCTACAGCCGTTATGCTGTCCGAGTTATCCGAGGTTTCCAAACAATCTGATGCATTTGCAAATTCCTTCTTCCCGTTCCCGATGTCTCTTTGGGCCAGGTTAATCACACTAATTGCTGAGTTGAGGTACTCTGTTGCCTCGACTTATATATTGGAACTATTATTATGAACCTAGGTGTTTTGGGGAGTCACCTAGTAATCTAGCCATGATTTGTGTCCCACTGTGATGATTCTGGCCATTATTCTCGAAAGCATCCCGTGATGCAATTTAGTTAGTAGGCATTCCATTCCTGGGTTCTTGAACCCGAGATTCACCCTACTTACCTCATGTTGATAGTAATTTCTAGCTCCCTTAGGTTATTAGTAACTTTTGCATTAGTCTTCAACGTTCGTGGTATTTCCTTCTTCCAAATACTATGAACCGCTTATGGCAGAAGTTCCTCGCTGAACCGAAGGATCACAATCAGAGTACTCTTGAGGAGTTCTCCATTCATAATTATGAATCTGCCAGTTCTACCTTTCCGCATGGGTTATCCGGAAGAAATGTTGAACTTTGCTCGACATACTAATCCATGCCTCCATAACTCGAAAAGTTATATGTTCCTTGAGTTGTCCCTCTTTAGTTGTATTCTGACTCTCGTCTATCAATTGATAGTCAAGAGTATGTGTGCGATCGTGTTTATCGATGCCTATTATCCTTGTGGTCCGTCAAGCCATTCTATTCCGGAATGACTAGGAGAAACAAACTCCAGTACCTCATCCATTTCTAGGATTGGTCAAAGTAGTTGTATTCCACAGATTAAGATGCCAATCCAGCTTTTGTTCTGTTCTACCTTGGAGTGTTACCATCTTTATGTCAAAAGTGTCATGAGAATTGCACCACCTCTTATGAATTCTTGATGCAGTGATACTCTCGCCATCATCGTTCATTCCTCGGTCCCGTGTTGTTGTAACGGAATGCCGACAAGTGAACGGTGACGTGTGAAACCGATACTCCTAGCAACCTTGTTGCTTGGTAGCTAATGGACAATATCCTCATTCTTAGCGTGTTGGTTATTAAATCATCATCCTAAGATTGATCGTGCTACCTAGTCCTTATTTCTGGTGCACTCTTCGATCAATGAGTTAGGATTGTAACAATCCCTCACTCTCTTGATCATATCATCTTGCCCTGCAAAGCAAGGTTGATCTCGAGCTTAGTAACATACCGGTGGTTCGTGATTTTCCGAATATCTTCTCGGAAGTATTATCAGATTTTCCCTGACGGTTATGTTGAGCTCGTAATCAAGTTGGTTTCCAAGAATCTGTGTTGGATATCCCTGAGCTAGTTGGTTGATCTAGACAACAACTTGGAGAGTCGGAAGATAAAAGCTTTCCTAACTTAGTTCGTTCCAAAGGGATATTCTTGTGTAGTGTGTGTTGAAGAAAGATGATATCTTCATCGATTGGTCCCTGTGATCGATTCTTTGGACCTATTGTCTTATCAATCCTTTGATTTGAGTGTGGGCTATCGTCAAATCAAATTAGTACCAACGATGCTCGTAATGTTGTCTTACTCCTGGTTGATCCCTCGAGCATATACCATTACATCTTTTGGTCTGACCAATGCTATCACCGTGTTCACATGATGGTGGAAGTCCAGTGATATGGAAATTCCGATGAGTTGTTGTTGAGCCCATCAGCAGCATTTTGTCTCCCCCATGAGTCATGTTGAACATCAACCTAGTGTTGGAAACTTGTGTAAGCATTTCTTCGTGTTTCGTTCATGAATCATATGTTTGGATGAAAGTAGTGACTTCCTCTAATTCATGTGCATCTGATGCAACTTGCCGCCATGGATTCGAGAAAGTCAATGTTGCTTCTTTTGGAATCATCCCAAATCGGTCATGCATACGTGCGAAGTATTCTGTGGTTCGGAGACTTGCAACCTTCGCTCCACATGTGTTCCTAGCACACCAAGCCACTGACTGATTTGTTCAAGGAGAAGGAGTTCCTTCATAAGAGCTGATCCGGACTTATGTAGGGACTTCGATATCCTCGTTGATGGTTCCCCACCTGAACTCGGTAGTGTTTTATTATAAGACTACTATGTGGTCATGCTTGTCTCGAACAACATGTTCACATGTTTGTAGCAGAACCTGCTCATGTTTTGGAGCTCACTACCATAGTCCATCTCCCGAGAATCTCGCAACATCATCTCGTCGATTTGTGTTGCACCCTTCCCTTTTCAGACATGCCGAGTCCGGAGTGTTCTATTACCAATTGGATCTGAATCTCAGGCAGATATGATGGTTGGAACATTCACAACAGTTGCATTTTGTTCCCAGCTTGCACCCCATTGTGCCAATTTCCATGGGCTGCCCCTCTCAGTAATTGATGTCTAGGATCATCCTCAAAAGTGGACTTACCATTGGTCCCATCCATTTCCGATGATAAGCAAATCATCCATTGCGTTGTCTTCAACAAGGTAGTCCACATCATCCATTCTAGTCCGAGTATGTCATTCTTTCGAACTCCTTCAAATGATCGATTGTGATTGCCTTAGGCTGGTATAAAGAGTTCCAATGATCTATGGATCAAAAGTAATTCTTTTTGCCACTTAAGGGAACAGCTCAAGGAGTCACTTTCCCCAAGGTGCCCCGTTACGGAATCCTGGCAATTATTTCCTCGCCACCTTGACACCATCCACCATCTCTCTAAGCGTGGAATTGATGCCCACCGTTGTTTGTTCTTCCATCCCTCTCGATGTGTTTTGTGTCTCAACTCGAGATGTTTCTACATCTCATTCCGTGAGTTGATCATGTTTTACTTGATCTTCGTGAAGATCGAATCATGTAGAGCCTCCCTCTCTTTCCATTGTCGTGTTGGATGGAGTTCTCAAAGGAAGATGTCAATATCATGATGATGTTCGAATCAACGTTCTTATGAAGTGCAACCTGGATCGTGAAGACCGTGATAGTTTGCGCCCCCTCTGTCTTCTTACCTCACGTCTTGAATCTCGGGACGAGATTCTTGTTTAGTAGGGGTGAGTTGTCACAGCCCTAGATTAGCCTTGTTGTCTTTGCTTGATATTCATGTCATCATGTCTAAATTCAAATGAAATTTGAATTGAGGAATTTTCAAAGCCTCAGAAACCTTTTAAAAATGATCAACATTAAAATCTTCTCAAAGAAGTCCAAGAAAATGTTCCTCATAGTCTCTAGAAATATTGCAAAGAGGTAAAACTCAAAACAATATTTTTGGTATCTCAGAGATAATTATTTTGGGCCTTTGAATTAAATAAATAACTATTTGCATTGGATATATATTTGTTAATTAATTAATATATGTCCAATAATTCTGATCTTTGATGAAGGGCTTTGGAATAATCCAACTAGTCCCTACAATAATTATCAGAAGCAATAAAAATGATTTAGTGTCTAAAACTAAATCAAAACAAATTACAGAAAATGCAAAACAGAAGAAAAAGAGAGACAGAACTACGGGCCACTTACCGGGCGGCCCATCTACTCTGGCCCAGGTGGCGCGGCGGCCAGTCGTCGTCTCCACCGCGCCAGAAGGACGCTGAGCGCGTGCTCGCCGTGCGCACACACGCGCCCATGCCACCTCCTGCCTGCTAGCCTGCGTGGCGCCGCGGACAGACCCGCGAGAGCCGTCTGGATCGCTCCGACCGCCCCGCATTCTCCCCCTCGTCTCCCTCTCGCCCTCTCCACCATGGCCGAGACGCCCGCCGCCGCCGACGTGCACCACCGTAGCCACCGCAGCTCCGCCCCGAACCCCTCTCTCTTCCACCCCGAGCCACGCCACCGTGAGGGCCCCACATCGCCGCCACGAGTCGTCTTCCCCGAGCACGGCCGCCGGACTCCATCGACGGATTCGCCGCCTTCCGGTCATCCCCGAGCCAGCTGAGCCGTCGTCGGTCTCACCGTGAGCTCCCGGTTCTTTTCCCCTTCTCCCCGTGCTCTACTTCACTCTCTAGCCGCCACGCCCCTCTCGCCCGACGAGCCGCCGCCTACGCTCGTCGCCGGTGCTGCTCCGGTGACCATTTGGTCCCGGGCATGCGCCCATCGTACTCACCGCACCACGTAGACGCCGTAGGTGCTAAACGCACATCGCCACGGCCACCGCAACGCGTCCCTTTCGCGCCCGAACTCCGGCGGCCGCAACCGAGCTTCGCCGCCATTGACTCCGCCACCCAGTGCCCAACACGGCCACCAGCGGATGCGCCGTTGCGCCAGCCACCGTAGAGCCAACGGGCGCCTCGAACGGTGCCTCAGAGGTGAAATCCGAGGTGCCCGCGGCGTCTGGTTTCGCCAAGCGGCTAAACGCCGCGAAGTTGACCCCATTTGACCCTGGTTGACTCGCGTGGGCCTGTGTTGACTTCCCCTGACTCCATGACATGTGGGGCCCGTCCTCTAATTAAATTGGTTAGTGCTAACTAAAAACTAGTTAGGCTAATTACACTGACACGCGGGACCCACAGGTCAGGGTTTGACCTGGACCGCCGCAGTTGACCCGCTGACGTCATAGTGACGCAATGCTGACGCAGTAATGCCTTTTCTGGATTTATTCTTTTCAGGAAATTCCAGAAAATAGCCAAAACTTCTAAAAATCATATAAAATCAACCGTAGCTCAGAATGAAATAATTTATATATGAAAAGTGATCAGAAAAATCCAACCTATCCATCTGTACCATATTCCTGCATGTTAGAACAACTTATAGCTGCTGTTTAGCACAAAGCATATAAATGGCAATTTAATATCCATATATGGTGTTTGAATTTGAATCTTGGATTCAAACCAACTTCATTTAATCTGATGCTAGTTGCATTAGCTCAAATCACAGCATTTTGACATCTCATGATCATGCATCATATTGTGCATTGTATTGATTGTGTTCTTCCTTGTTTGCCGGTATTTGTCCTCTCTCAGTAGACGACGTATCGACGTTGAGTTCTTTGACACCGATGAAGAGCTATAATATCTGCAGGAGTGCCAGGCAAGCAAAAACCCCTTGTTCATTCCGATACAATACCACTCCCTCGCTCCTGCTCTCTTTTACTGCATTAGGACAATAATGATTCATCTGTTACTTGTTGTGGTAGCTGAACCCCTTTATCCTCTACATGACCTGTCATTCCACAGTAATTAGATGAAACCCACTAGCATGAGTAGGAGTTGTTTGAGCCCTGTTGTGCCTACTCATTCATGCTTGTTTGTCATGCCTGCTACTGCTTAGAGTTGAGTCAGGTCTGATTCATCGGGGATGAATCGGAGGTGTGTGAACATGTCCTACTGTGTGTGAGCTAAGTGTGTGAACACGATTTGGTAAAGGTAGCGGTGAGAGGCCATGTAGGAGTACATGGTGGGTTGTCTCATTGAAACCGTCCTCAGGAACTGAGTTCTGTGTTTGTGATCCATGAAACAGTTACTACCACACATTGGGATCCTTAATTGACTCTCTCGGCTTCTTAACCATCCTTGTTCTCTGTCCAGGAGTTGCAACTAGTTTCTGGTGTTTGTAGGATATGTGTTGGAGGCCGTGCGTAGCGCTGACCCTAGGGGTGGGCTATGATGCGGTAGATACACCGTGGCCCGGTGTACCGATTCGCCCGTTTGGTGTCTCGGGAACCCTGCACACATCGTTCGGGGCCGTTAGTGGAAACCTCGGGCGGACTCCCTGCGGATGGAACCCGAATAGGCGATAAACCTGGACTAGGGACTTGAGTGTTTAGGTAGGCCGTGGCCGACACCCTCGCCAAGCTTCCGCTTGAAGGTTGCCGAGATACATGACGTGTACATGGCGGTAAGTGGCGAGAGCGTGTGTGAAGAAGTACACCCCTGCAGGGTTATAAATGATCTATTTGAATAGCCGTGTCCGCGGTAAAGGACTTCTGGGTTGCCGATATCAGTTCATAGACAAGTGAAAGTGGATACTCTAAAATGCGCAAGATAAGCGTGAGTGCTATGGATGGCGTTCTCGTAGGGAGACGGGAGCAGGTCCATAGTGGTGTATGTTGGGGAACGTAGCAGAAATTCAAAATTTTCCTACGTGTCACCAAGATCTATTTAAGGAGAAACCAGCAACGAGGGGAAGGAGAGTGCATCTACATACCCTTGTAGATCGCTAAGCGGAGGCGTTCATGAGAACAGGGTTGAAGGAGTCGTACTCATCGTGGTGTATGCTCATTTGAAAGTATTATTAAGCATTTTTGATCTATCCTTATAGATCTCGATGCTCAATGTTCAAGTAGCTTAATCCAGGTTTTCTATTGAAAAACATCTTTCAAATAACCCTATATGCTTTCCAGAAATAATACATCATTTCTGATCATCAATATGTCAACAACATATACTCATCAGAAATTCTATAGTGCTCCCACTCACTTCTTTGGAAATACAAGTTTCTCATAAACTTTGTACAAACCCAAAATCTTTGATCATCTCATCAAAGCGTACATTCCAACTCTGAGATGCTTACTCCAGTCCTTAGAAAGGATCATGGAGCCAGCATACCTTTTAGCATCCTTAGGATCGACAAAACTTTCTGATTGTATCACATACAACCTTTCCTTACGAAAATTGGTAAGGAAACTCATTTTGACATTCATCTGCCAGATTTCATAAATGCAGCTTATGCTAACATGATTCCGACGGACTTAAGCATCGCTACGGATGAGAAAATCTCATCGTAGTCAACTCCTTGAACTTGTGAAAAACTCTTCGCCACAAGTCGAGCTTCATAGACGGTGACATTACCGTCCACGTCCGTCTTCTTCTTAAATATCCATTTATCTCAATGGCTTGCCGATCATCGGGCAAGTCCACCAAAGTCCATGCTTTGTTATGATACATGGATCCTATCTCGGATTTCATGGCTTCTAACCATTTGTCGGAATTTGGGCCCACCATCGCTTCTCCATAGCTCGTAGGTTTATTGTTATCTAGCAACATGACCTTCAAGACAGGATCACCGTACCACTCACGAAGCAATGCGCATCCTTGTCACCCTACGAGGTACGGTAGTGACTTGATCCAAAACTTCATGATCACTATCATAAGCTTCGACTTCAATTGGTGCAGGTGCCACAGGAACAACTTCCTGTGCCCTGCTACAGACTTGTTGAAGTGACGGTTCAATAACCTCATCAAGTCTCCACCATCCTCCCACTCAACTTTCCGAGACAAACTTTTCCTCGAGAAAGGACCCGATTCAAGAAACAATCCCTATTGCTTTCGGATCTGAATTAGGAGGTATACCCAACTGTTTTGGGTGTCCTATGAAGATGCATTTTATCCGCTTTGGGTTCGAGCTTATCAACCTGAAACTTTTTCACATAAGCGTCGCAGCCCCACACTTTCAAGAAACGACAACTTAGGTTTCTCCAAATGGTGTCGTCTCAACGGAATTACGTGGTGCCCCATTAAAGTGAGTGCGGTTGTCTCTAATGCCTAACCCATGAACGATAGTGGTAATTTGATAAGAGACATCATGGTACGCACCATATCTAATAGGGTGCAACTATGATGTTCGGACACACCATCACACTATGGTGTTCCAGGTGGTATTAATTGTGAAACAATTTGCACAATGTCTTAATTGTGTGCCAAAACTCGTAACTCATATATTCATCTCTATGATCATATCATAGACATTCTATCCTCTTGTCACGAAGATCTTAAACCTTACTCTGAAATTACTTGAACCATTCAATAATTCAGACTTGTGTTTCATCAAGTAAATATACTCAACATCTACTCGAATCATCTATGAAGTAAGAACATAACGATATTCAATACAATTATAGCATGGATAATAAACGATTATCGTGAACAAGGAAATATAATAATAACTAATTTATTATTGCCTCTAGGGCATATTTCCAACAGTGTATTGATATGGTGAATATGTGGACTCGTGTGCGCCACCTCAAAATAGTTACTTGCAGTCGTAGTTCAGGTTAGCCACCGAGTCAAAGCTGGCTTGCCGCTGTTAAACTCCACCACCCCCTTTGTTGACAATGATGCATTTGTAGTTAGTTATGATGTAAGTCTTTCTGAGTACATTTGTACTCACGTTTGCTTATTTTATATTTTGCAGAGAGACGTCAGTCTCGCTAGTAGTTCCACGTGGACTTCGACGTTTAGCTTGTTACCTCAGCTACGATCTTGTGCCCTCGGCAGGATCTGGTAGATAGTCAGGCTTCTCAGCCTTTTTCATTTGTAGATGTCTGTACTCAGACATGTTAAGCTTCCGCTTGTGCTTGTTGCTTGTATGCTCTGTATGTTGGGTCATGAGACCCATGTTTGTAATATCTCGCTCCTCGGAGCCTAATGAATAAATATTTGAGTCGTAGAGTTATGTTGTGATGCCATGTTGTATTTACACATATTGAGCATATTGTGTGTATGTTTGAAATGCTTGGTATGTGTGGGATCCGACAATCTAGTTGTTTATCCTTGGCAACCTCTCATATGGGGAAATGTAGTCTAGTGCTTCCTGAGCGATAGTAGTCCGCTACAGCCCGGTTCACCGGAGTCCTGCTAGCCCAGCACTACTGCTCTGGACACTTGACTGGCCGGCATGTGTTTCACTTCGTTCCTGTGTCTGTCCCTTCGGGGAAATGTCACGCGGTGACATCCGGAGTCCTGCCTAGCCTGCTACAGCCCGGGTTCCCGGAGTCCTGTTAGCCCAGTGCTACAGCCCGGATTCACACGCTGCTGACCGACATGCTCGATGTGATTCATGTATGCCTGTCCCCATGGGTTAGCGCCGCTTTGGGTTCACGACTAGCCATGTCGGCCCGGGTTCTCTGTCATATGGATGCTAGCGACACTATCATATACGTGAGCCAAAAGACGGAAACAGTTCCGGGCCATGGTAAGGAGACACCCATGAGAATACCGTGCGTGAGGCCGTAAAGTGATATGAGGTGTTACTGGCTAGATCGATATGACTTGAAATCGGGATCCTGACAGCCCCGGTATGACGAAGTCGGTGGCCAGAGGCGGTAGCGAAGTAGTCGTACTTAGTTGAACGAGATGTCACAAGGTGCACAAGAACGAATGGCAGATTGTATTTTAGGGCTCGTGTTATTCTTATCACAGCAACGCGTTAACATGTTACAATTTGCCATTCGTTTCGTCGCCATCCCCATCACGCGGACCTTTTATGCTGCCTCTGCATGTTTCAGTTCTGGTGAAAAACAAAAGATCTCCTAGTCATGGGTAACAGCGGGTCCTCTCTCGCTTGGTAAACCACTGTCTACACCAACCACGTCACCCATTACTCTGTGAACTCATTTTTACTGTCCATATCGTCCGGGTCTTAGATGAGTTAGCTAGCTGCTCGGCCCCAACTTAGGGTTCATCTTTCTGTCTTTGTGTGGGATGCATCAGTGTAATTAGTCGAGCACCTCGCATGTGCTAAGCCTCCTTACCGACGGCGACGCAGCGAGCTCAAGGATGGGCACGCCGCGTTTGTTTTTTTATCCCAGCCTGAGATGACCAAATTTCGGCCATTTAAAAAAATTGGCCGAAACATGACCAAAACTTGGTAGAATTTTGGCCAAATTTGAACAAAATCTGTTTTCTCGGCCGAAAGGTACTTTCTGCCCCAGGCCGAGATGGCCAAAATCCATTTTCTTGGCCAAAATTCGAAACTCAGTTGTGGTGGCCAAGCTCGCGTCATACCAGCTCGCACCACCGCGCCGCCTCTTACCATCTACGAGCAGCAGCAGATCTATGAACGCCATTGCCGTGCTGAGCTCTCTTGAGGCCATGCTGGCTGAGCCGCTGCTGCACAAGGTGCACTCCATGGTGACTTCCACCTCCAAGAAGACGAAGAAGTCCGACATGAAGGACGGGGAACGCATGGTGATCGTCCTGCTGTTCAAGGTGGCCAATACCATGTCCGTCCCGCGCTACCAACCTCCACCAATCACTCGGCACCGAGGCAACGTGCCAACTGGGACACGACCTGGCTTGCCTGACTCACGAGAGGCCACATGCCGCGGTGGGGTGAACGATGAGGATAGCAGGGGCGATGTAGACGGGAACTTGCTGTAGCCTGTAGGGGGCATCTGCGATAGACAAGTGCTCGCGCTGACGACCTGAGCTCCATCGACGGCGAGGACCGTAGAGGGTCCGATGAAAAGCCGAGCTGGCGCACAAGACAGGAGTCCCTGAAGCTCCCATATGCAAGCTGGAGTTGCGTGCAGAGGCCTAGATGGTGGCGGGATGAGCATCAGCGAAGGGCTGCTCTCGGCTCGTCGTCGGTGTTGGACCCGCGTCCAGTCCGTTTGCACGACGCCTCGCTCTGGAGCTGGACCCGCGACCAGGGCATGCTCCTGCTCACGTGTGCCATCTGCGCATTCTACCACCGCATGTGGGTCGCTCATGGACGCCCTGCTGGTGTTGGTCGACGGCAAGCGGCGACGCGCAGGTGCAAGCTGGTGTGGCATGTGTTCGGCTAGCATCGCAAGGTGGCCTGCCTTGAGCTCGGTACAGAGGCCGCACGCACACATGGTGCTCGGCCAAATACTGATGTTGCATGTGTGAGAGAGAAAGATGAGGTGGCAGTCAACTTTAGTTGTTTTTAGTCAAAACCAGGGCCATGTCAGCCCAATACAACTTCATCTCTAGTTTTGAATCGAACATACCTGGTTTTCAAAGATGAGGGATGAAATGTTAAGGAAAAAATGATGAGGGACCAAATGTCTACGCCTGTAAACTTAAAGGACTAAAAACATACTTCTCTCTTTTATATACGGAAATGTTAACGCTCACACGTGTGGGCGTTAGCCAACTTGCCCACACGCCTCCATCACCGTTCAGCGCCTTTTGCACGAATCTTGGCATAAAAAGGCTGATTTTGTGTGCCACGTAGGACAACTCGTGTGTGTGGCATGTGGGGGAGTTCGCCCACACGCCTGTTTTCTCTCCGCCGCCAATGTTCGCCAGTTGGGGCGTGCGATGGAACTGCTGTCGCGCCCGCACGCCACGCACCACTCCTGTTCCCCATCTCCCACGACTGCCATTCTCCCACTCTCCCACATCCAAGCTGTCATTTGCCATGTTTTGAACGGGTACATGGCAACTGCCCTATTTGTGATTGTAAGCATATGGCAACTCTCTTTTTACCCGAACATGTTATTGTTGCCACGTCTGTTTTGTAGCGTTACATGGCAACTGTTTAGTGTTAGTAGGTGGCAACTCCTAAAGATACCACCGTCACCCACATGCCCGTCTCCTCTCCCACACACCAAAAGCCATCAGTTGCCATGTGTTTTGCAGGATACATGGCAACTGCCCTAGCGTGCTTGTAAGCAGATGGCAACTCTCTTTTTACCCGCAACATGTTTTTTGCCATGTTTTTTAGTGCTACATGGCAACTGTCCAGTGTTAGTAGGTGACAACTCTTAAAGTTTCCCAAATCATGATAACGGTAGTTGTCCGACATGGCAACAGCTGTAGTTGCCCAAAAATGGCATCCGACACTTGACCTAAGATGGCAACTGCAGTTGAGCAATCATGGCAACTGTAGTTGTCCGACATGGCAACTGTAGTTCAGCAACATGGCAACTGCAGTTCAGCAACATGGCAACTGAAGAGGGTCCGGACCATGGCAATCGTGGTGGGGCCGTGGAATTCTTGACCAGGCGTGTGGCTCAAGCGAGGGAGAACAGCGGCCAAGGCGTCGTGCGGGCGGCGTGCTTTCGCTTCGCCCGGGCGATGCTTTCGTCTTGAAGCGATCGCGCTGCCGGACGTCTGCGGGCTGTGGTTCTGTGGCCAGACCTTGATGCGTGTAATGGTGCGTCTTCGTGCCACACAGGGCGTGCGGCGCAACCACCCGATACACCACACGTGTTGCAGTTATCGGGACCCTTTATATAAAGTTATTATTTCACTTCTGTATGTACCCTGTAATGCAGTGCGCAGGGCAAAAAAAAATTTACATTTATACATGAAATTATTTCGTGGGAGGCATGGTAGAGGAATTAGAAGATACTCTTAGTCAAGCTGTCGTTAAGTAGTACAGTAAACTGGTAATTAACCACACCTACGAAATTATTGACTCAGAAAGGAGGGATAAATGAAAATAAATGACGTGCAGTACTATGGTACTCCATAGAGTACCGGTTGAGGCTGTTGGGCTACATTCAACACAGCTATATATATGGAAGTAAGATAGCTAGCCTTCATCTATCTTGGGGCACGAAGAAATGCCCAAACGCACATAGTTTGTTGCGTTGCGTTAGCGTTGACATGGGTGAACCAACAAGATATGACTTCTCAAATTGTTTGCATGGGAAGGGTAGGCATTGGGAAACCACACGACACGTCCCGAGCATGTTCGGCTGTCCCTCTGCACCCATCTACGCTGCAGTCACTTGCTCAATCGCCAGAAGCTCCGAATAGTCTAGAGACAGTGTACAGACTACAGATGGGCTCGAGGATTTGACACTGAACTGTTTTTATTGATTTATTTGTGTTTTTTTGTAGTTTTGTGCGACCGTACTCGCCTGTGATTGACGAACACACTACAAGACTCAAGCCACTCTTTAAAATAGTTGTTATGGTTTTGTGAAAAATGTGAAATCCATTATGAAATAATGCTAAACAAACAATTAAAGTCATCTAAACATAAATATTAAGTCACCTTGAGAAGTTGGTAGGTGGTATCCTCGCTTCGTACCGCCATCGATCGAACGGTCGCCCATCATCCCACCTCCTCGCCCCACCCATTTCGTTTCATTTCATACTCCCCACCACTTTTACCATCGAGCGATATGCCACCACAGTTTTTTACTCAATGTAAGCCACCCCACCGTTTTTTTCACTGGTCCATCACATGACTCATGCCGGAGATCGAAGAACCGTTCCTAATCCCCCACCCCAAGAAAGGCACGATCTTGCTACCCCTCTCCCTCCCGCTGGTCTCGCCGATCTCTCCTGCCGAACCCAATGTTGGAATTAACCACGATGTAGTGGTACGTGTGCGGCTTGTACAGGTTCAGTGTCACCTAACCCGTGTAGGTTAGCTTGTCTTGGTCATAACTGTTATATAGCTAGCTATACCCCTTGTAACTTGTAACCAGATCGCAAAGCAATAAAGTCTACAGGACCGGCATGGCCCTGTTAGCCATAAAGTCGCCAACGTATTCTCTCTGTTCTCGTGTGATCAATCGATCTAGCCAGCCAGCGTTACCTAGTGTACATAGTAGCTACTCCCTCCGTTCCAAATTACTCGTCATGGTTTTAGTTCAAATTTGAACTAAAACCACGACGAGTAATCTGGAACGGAGGGAGTAGCTAGTTAGCTTCCACGGAAGCATCCACCTGCTATCTTGCTACTTGTATGGCCTCAGCTTAAACCGATCGGCCGGCTAGCGTGGCTAGCGACTCCGGCGTACATACGTGCTCTGACGGAAAGTACTCGTCCGAGTGACGTTCGATGCGGGCCTGTGGCCAACAATTGGTATCAAGAGCTTTGGCGTATTGGCATGATCTTTGGAAAGAAATCGAAGGATCATGTGTCGAACACAGGCAAGGAGATCGTGACGGCAGAACCAGGAGCACCGATGTCGATGGTGGGGGTGGGGGGGGGGGGAGGGCAGTTCCCCCGTATGGATCGAGAGGACAACGCACTATGGGCGATGAACATGGAGGTTATGATGGAGGGAGCCGAGCTCTGGGAAGCCATCGACCCCGGCGGCGCCGAGTACGCGAAGGGCGCGGCGAAGTATCGGACCGACCGTTGGGCGTTAACGGCAATCTACTCCGCCATGCCGAAGGATGTACTGCAACACCTCGATGGAAAGAACTCGACGAAGGAGGCATGGGAGACCATCAAGATCCTGCACCAGGGTCATGACCGTGTCAAGGAAGCACACCTTCAGTCCTTGATGAGAAGCTACGAGTGCCTGAAGATGGATGAAACTGAGAAGCTTGATCAGTTTGCCTCCCGTCTCAAGACCCTCGTCAATGGCATAAGCAGCTATGGTTCAACCCCAGAAGAAGTTGCGATCGTCCGACGATTTTTGCGCGCCGCGCCGGCACGCTACATTCAGATCATCATGTCAATCGAGCAATGTCTCGACCTGAAGACTCTCATGGTCGAGGATATCATCGGAAGGTTCAAGGCCAGCGACGAGAGAATTCGTCTCAGTTTCGGCGATGCGGAGGCAAGTGAGCACCTGATGCTGACAAAGGGGCAATGGATCGCGCGTCAAAAGAAAAACAAGATGGATCCACGAGCAACAACAAGAAGAAAGGGAGAGGGAAGCATTGCTCGGCGAGAAAGAACTTTGCCGACTCGGATGACGAGGATGCGCCTGCACCACCGAAGAGGAAGTTTGACATCAGAAAAGTGAGGTGTCATAAATGTGACCTCCTCGGTCACATCAAGTCTGGCTGCGAGGAAGCACCGAAGAAAAAGGCGCTCATGGCTCGAGAAGGAGACGATGGGGATATGATGCTGATGTGCGAGCTAGTGGATGAGGAGGATCCAGATGATCTTGGTCAACTAGACACGGGTGAGATGAGTGCATCCGCGCTTGTAAACCCGGGCGATGTCGTGCCGCCAAAAGACCATGACACAAGACGTGACGGTGTGGTCACGTTAGAAGCAGGCGAAGAAGTGGCGCCAAGAAGTCCACGGCATAATGCATGATGGTGTAGTCGCGCTACAAAACAGGTAAAGTTATGGCGCCAGAAGTTCACGACACACTGCATGATGGTGTTGTCACACAAGAAGAAGGCGAAGAGGTGGCGTTAGATGACCACGATCCGCGGTGAGCTGCACTTGGACCAGGCGAGTGTGACGTGCGTGACGCAAAGCGGCATGTTGAGGAGCGCGACCGTCACGACCAGCGGCATACCTGACACTGCGCGTCGGGGCGTAAGTGTTGTGTGTGTCACAGGCGAGACGATCGAAAAAAAAACCCATGCAAATAGGCGGTTGATGCGGGACTAGGCATGTACGCAGACAGCAGAAACGACGCAGCCACTGCATGGCTTGTGCTAGTCCTGACGGTTGTGGCCACGACAAGCTGCGTACAATAGCTACACCAGCTAGCTCACGGCCACGTGGATGCTTTATGGATGTGCCAGTAATAAGGAACGGCCCATGCGCTGCACGCTCTATGAGAAGTAGGTTTGGAGCGCCAGAAACAGCTCCACAAAGCACTGAAGAGCAAGAAATAGGTGGTTTGGCAAACCCCAAAATTGTGGCGGCGCCTCCGACAGTACTGAAGACGAGGGAGCAACCACATACACCAATACGCATGCGACGTGTATTGGATCTCTATCCAGAAGAAGTGTTTCAAATAAGTTCGGTGAAGATGAAGAGTAAAGGGCAACGACATTGCACATCGAGGAACCTGAAAATTTTTAAGACGCATAGATGGAAGAGTGTTAGCATCATTTTGCTATGTATGAGCACTTGGGGTCGATCCGCGTGGAACATGGGAGCTCATAGATCTTCCCAACGGGCATAATCTCACAATGCTCAAGTGGGTGTACAAAATCAAAAAAGATGCTTAAGGAAACTTTGTGAAGCATAAAGCAAGACTCGTGACTAAAGCAAACATGCAAGAGCATAGTGTGAACTTCGAAGACGTGTTCGCTCCATTACAAAGATGGTCTCGGTGACTACTTATAGCTCTTGCGGCTCAAGAATCTTGGAGGCTACATCACATGGATGTGAACTCTGCGTTTTTGACTGGAGAGTTAGAAAAAGAAGAATACGTGAAGCAACCACCGGGGTACATCAAAGAAGGAGAGGAACACAAGGTATTGAAGCTACGCAATGCGTTGCACGGGCTACGACAAGCTCCTCAGGCGTGAAACATCAAGCTTGACAATACATTGATTTCTCTCAGGATTGAGAAAGCCCCACTAGAGCATGCAATGTATAAGCGAGGTGAAGGAAGGGATCGTCTATTAGTGGACGTACATATATATAGATGATCTATTGATTACCAGAGCAGACGAAGAGGTGATTGCAAACTTCAAGTTACAAATGAAGGAGCTATTCAAAATGACTGATCTAGGCCTCTTGAGTTACTACGTTGGGATCGAGGTACCAAAAAAGCCGGAGGGGATCACAATATGCCAGGAGGCATATGCAAAGAAGCTAGTTGAAAGTTGTGGCATGAAAGATTGCAACCCAAGTCATGTTCCGATGAATCCTCGTCTCACACTAAGCAAGACGAGTGAGGCACACGCGGTTGATGCAATGGACTATAGAAGTGTGGTCCAAAGGTTGAGGTATCTCACAAATAAAAAAACCGAGACAGTGGTGCTCAACATTGACGACAAGTCTACAATCTCTCTGTTGAAGAATCCAGTACATCATGGTATATGCAAGCACGTCGATACAAGGTATCGTTACATAAGGGAGTGTGTGGTAGAAAGCAAGATCGACATCATCTACATTTGCACCGACGACCAGTTTGCAGATATCTAACCAGATCTTTGGGACGACAGAAGTTCATCAAGATGCGGGGAAGGATCAGTGTCCAAGCTGTGAAGTGAGGACATCGTGTTTAGAGGGTTGATTGTTGGAATTAACCACGATGTAGTGGTATGTGTGCGGCTTGTACATGTTCAGTGTTACCTAATAGTAGTCGGATTAGAACTCCTAACCCGTGTAGGTTAGCTTGTCTTGGTCCTAACTATTACTAGTAGAATGCATGTGCATTGCCACGGGCAGTTTTAAAATCTTGCTGGTTCATCATGATCATGTTCTGCTAAAAGAATATGAGGTTTATGGATATATGATATTCCTCATTTCAATTAACGTCTCTAAATATCTGAGGTTTTTGGACATATGATATTCCTCATTCCAATCCATGGGCAGTGCGTGTCTACTAGCTGGGCTTCATCGGGCTTAAGCCTACCCTCCACAAACATATTTCAGCTAACCATACCACTTAACAATTATACTTATGTGCTTTACACGCAGAATCACAATGCAATTGCTAATTAGGCTTAGAACTTGATGTTTTAGCCTATCCTTAATTTTCATGCTAGATTCGCCACTGACCATGGGTAAGTGCAAAAGTGAATGGATCTGAGTTGAGTGAAACAACGAAGGATCAAATGACTGAACGAATGAATCATGCATGTGTCGTTCATCAGTTCTTCTCCACCTGAAAATGGAACCCAATATGTTGTTATTGCAGCATTGCATTGCTCCACAAGAACCGATCAACCTCCTTGCTAGTGCTGAGGAACCCCATTTGGCCATTTCTTTCGCCGCTGGCCTGAACGTCACCCATGACATCTCTTCGCTAGCTCGGTCACAAAGCCATGTCCACCATGTTTCACTTCGTCTTACGTTACTCCTCACGTAACATAAATACTACTATATCAGTGAAATGTAGGAATGGCATTAACACGAACCCTCCAAGCAGAATTGGCATGTTGTTTGGGACATGGCTAACTGGAGTGAAACCTACTACTACGGGATGTATTCGGATAGAAATATGTGCACTACTTTGGGCAATATGGAACTGCAGAAATGATATGATCTTTAACAGACAAAATTTTATAAAATCTTTGCTGGCTATTTACAAAGCTATTGCTTGGATCCTTACGTGGTCGTTATTCACTCATACGGACTACAGGAAGCTTTTGTTTACTGGGTGCAACCGTTGGGAGACGATAGCACGGAATGCGGTTCAATAATAAAATAGGTGTTTAGTCATTTGTCCTGTTTTTGGCCTGTTGTGGCCTTTTTATTTGTGTTCTGTTTTTCTGTGAGCTGTACTGAACGACAGACTTTGTTTTGATTGACACTGTTTAATAAGATGACCGCAAGCATCATTCTGATGCAGAGGCCGGGATACCCTCCTTTAAAAAAAAGTAAATATCTTGTCCTCACACTACTGGACATGCCTTCTTGCCGAATGCTTCACACACTTTGCTACAGTAGCGACAGTGTACAAAGCGCTCGATCGAGACGCCCCAGGCCACAACCCGGGCCGCCGCCGGCGGGCAGACGCCCCCATCCACCCGCCCCCACTGCGCTGCCGCCGGCGAATACATTCCGCCCATCCCCCCCCCCCCCCCCGACCCCCACCCCAGATCCGCCATCGCCGCTAGAACACCTTCCAGCCCGTTTTCGTTGGGCCGCCGCGGCAGCCAGCCAACAATCGTGTCGCGCCTCGGGAAAACGGCGGGGCGGATCGCCCTGCTTGCGGCGCCCCATCCATTCCCCTCCCCGCGTCCTGCGTCGCGCAGCTCCTGCGCGAGCGCCACCCTCCCAGTTGTTGCACTCTGCCGGTCCGGCGACGGCCGTCGTGTGCCAGCCTCAGCCACATGCCCACATGGCGCCGTCCGCAGCAGTTCTCTCTCCTCCGTGTGTGGCCCAGCCCTGCTAGAGCTGCTGCCCTTGGATTGCGCGCGGGATCTGCGGCCGGTCGCAAGGGTGTCCGCGACATGCCTTCCTGCTGGCGCCCCCCTCGCCACCTGCGGCCCATCCTCTCCCCCGAGCCACAGCAACGACTCTCGCGTTTGCGACGAGCATATAGTGCTTGTGGTGGTCTCAAAGCCCTCAAGGCAGGTGCTTGCTGGCGCTGCTCCGACCCCGACAACCTTGGACCCGCGTCCTTTCCGGTGTCCATGGTTGTCGGCGTCCTCTGCCGGGCGGCCCTGGCCTTGGCGACCCAGCTGCTGTGTTCCTTCTAGCTTGCCTGGCTAACTGATGTCCCAACGACTATGGCCACGATAGCCAAGATATGCGTCCCTCCAGTCCTTGCTTGCCGACGTTACTGATCGCCGTCGGCCCACCACCTCGTGGCTTGCTTCGCGCCCACCCTAGCCTGCATGCCTCAAAGCCTTCGCTTTTGGTAGATCCAATGCTCGTGGGTTCGGAGGTGGTGCCACCTTCCGACGAAAGTTGTAGCCCCGCCAACCCCCTTCCGACATGGTGACTCCGACCGGCGTTGGCTTCCTCATCTTCATTTCTAGATACGATGGCTATGGTATTGCTCAGCCTCACGCCAGGGAGAAATCCCTGCTCGGCTGGCCGATGCTAGGAGCTATGGCGTCTGCGGATGTTGTTTACTTCTTGGGGGTGGCGTCAAGGACCATGGCTACGCCCCTCTTCAAGATCAGGGGAAACCCTAGGTCCGGTTCTTCCGGATCGGATGGTGACGGCGTCTCGACGTCGTCCTCCTTCTTGGAGGCGCGATCTTGCTCGCTCGCGGTGTCCTCGGTTTTGGTTCTCGAGATGTTGATGCTCTAGTTGGTCAGGCATATCCACTCTTGGTTCGGATTTGGTAGGTGTAGCTATGATGTATCTTCTCTTCGGGTCGAGCATCTCTTTTCTTTCTGCTACGGGCACCATGTTCAGGCCTGTCTGCATTCCTGTCATGTGTTGTACCCCTATCTGTACTCATTCTATTTCTGCCCGGGCTGCCTGTACCTGGCGCCACACTGCTTAGGAGAGGGTTTGCTGGGTGTAATACTGGGCATACTTACTCGGTAAATATTTTCCTGAGGGTTTGTATTAGGACTCGCCAAAGATTTGTTTTTTGGTGTAAATCAATTAACAGAGGCTGGTAGGATGCCGTCAACAGGCCGGTTTGCTTAGTATAATGCAAAGACTTGCTGAATATAAAAACTTGATGAACAGGAAAATGAAGGAATGGCTCAAGCTATTGCCACTGTACAAGCAATATGGGTTCTGTACTACTGGAGATGGTAGTACTGTTGATTTCTGGAATGATAAATGGAATGACATTGTCCACGGACAAGATCAGCCACATCGTCTATCTTTCTCAAAGAATCAACACATCTCAATGCAGGAACTTTGGAATGTTAAAGATATCACACATCGTATCCATTTACCCCTATATGAGGAGGCTTTTGAACAGTTTCAGACCTTAACAGCTTTTTTTTACATAATTTGGAGTCCTCTAATAATCTTGACAGTTGGGATCTTCCTAAGCGTGTTGTTATGTTTCAGGTTTCTAAGGTATATCAATTGGTTATGCCCGATTATGACGTACTTCCAGTAATTAAATGGCTTTGGAAAACCTGCTGCCAACTAAAGCATAAAATCTTAATCTGGTTGTTGACCAACAACAGATTAAACTCTAGGGCCATGGTCCAATTGAAATTTTTCTTCATTGAGGATTATACATGTGTTATGTGCAGCATGTCCGTGCTCGAGAGAACAGATCACTTATTCCTTCACTGCCCTTTTACACGAATGTGTTGGTCTTATCTTTGTCCAAATTGGAGCCCCACACACTCTGGAATTCAGGATGAAATTGCACACATCAAGCAAAATCTTCATGTTCCTTATGCCATGGAAATAATCATTTTGGGCTTCTGGTCGATTTGGACTGCCAAGAATGATTACATTTTTTAACACGGACCTTCCAATTATATATGTCTACAGGAAAAAATTCAAGGAGAAGTGTTAGCTCATTCATAGGGCCAGAAGGAACGAATACCAAGATCTAGAGCCTGGAGGCTTGGGATGGTTCTTTTAGATAGCCCTCCCACCCTTTGTATTTGTATTTGGTTTTGGTTTTTCTTCTCAGTACATTTTGAAGGACCTTGAAGTATGTCTAGAGGGGGGTGATTAGACTACTTGACCAATTAAAACTTAACCTTTTCCTAATTTTAGACTTTGGCAGATTTTAGCTATCTTTGAACAAGTCAAGCAATCTTCACACAATTCAAGCAAGCATGCAAAGAGTATATAGGCAGCGGAAAATAAAGCATGCAACTTGCAAAAATGTAAAGGGAAGGGTTTGGAGGATTCAAACGCAATTGGAGACACAGATGTTTTTGTCGTGGTTCCGATAGGTGGTGCTATCGTACATCCACGTTGATGGAGACTTCAACCGACGAAGGGTAACGGTTGCGCGAGTCCACGGAGGGCTCCACCCACGAAGAAGAAACCTTGTCTATCCCACCATGGCCGTCACCCACGAAGGACTTGCCTCACTAGCGGTAGATCTTCATGATGTAGGCGATCTCCTTGCCCTTACAAACTCCTTGGTTCAACTTCACAATCTTGTCGGAGGCTCCCAAGTGACACCTAGCCAATCTAGGAGACACCACTCTCCAAGAAGTAACAAATGGTGTGTTGATGATGAACTCCTTGCTCTTGTGCTTCAAATGATCGTCTCCCCAACACTCAACTCTCTCTCACAGGATTTGGATTTGGTGGAAAGAAGATTTGAGTGGAAAGCAACTTGGGAAACGCTAGAGATCAAGATTCATATGGTTGGAATGGAATATCTTGGCCTCAACACATGAGTAGGTGGTTCTCTCTCAGAACTGGTAAGTTGGAAGTGTAGGTTTGTTTTGATGGCTCTCTCCACGAATGAAGAGGATGTGGAGGGGTATATATAGCCTCCACACAAAATCTAACCGTTACACACAATTTACCAAACTCGGTGGGACCGAATCAACAAACTCGGTCGGACAGACTTAGTAAACGTAGTGATCGTTAGGGTTTTCGGTGGGACCGATGTGCAACTCGGTAGGACCGATATGGTTACGGTTAGGGCATAACGTAATCTCGGTGAGACCGATTACACAAACTCGGTGAGACCGAATTTGGTAATTAGCTAACCAGAGAGTTGGTCAGCTAAACTCGGTGGGACCGATTCGCTCTTTCGGTGAGACCAAAATGTTACGAAAGGGAAACAGAGAGTTTACATTGCAATCTCGGTGGGACCGATCGCTCACTTCGGCTAGACTGAAACGTTACGAAGGGAAACAGAGAGATTACAATCACATCTCGGTGAGACCGAGATCCCTATCGGTGAAACCGATTTGCCTAGGGTTTGTGGCAGTAGCTATGACAATTGAACTCGGTGGCGCCGGATAGAAAGAATAGGTAGGGCCGAGTTTGACTTTAGGTTTAGGTCATATGTGGATGTGAGAAAGTAGTGGAGGGTTTTTGGAGCATATCACTAAGCACATGAAGCAAGAGGCTCATTAAGCAACACCTCATCCCTCCTTGATAGTATTGGCTTTTCCTATAGATTCAATGTGATCTTGGATCACTGAAATGTAAAATGTAGAGTCTTGAGCTTTTGAGCTTGAGCCAATCCTTTGTCCTTAATATTTTGAGGGATCCACTTTCATCATCCATGCCATGCCACTCTTTGAGCTTTCCTGAAATATTTGTCTTGGAATAGCATTAGCTCAATGAGCTATATGTTGTCATGAATTACCAAAACCACCTAGGGATAGTTGCACTTTCAATCTCCCCCTTTTTGGTAATTGATGACAACTTATAGATCAAAGCTTCGACAAATGATAATAAGATTGAAAAACATCGTCGCTTTGAGAAGTATGTGATAAGCAAGAGCTCCCCCTAAATTTGTGCATATTTTAAGATTTGCTTTGGACTGCAAATGCACAAGGAATTAGGCTCATGGGTTACTCTTCCATGTCACATACATCATGGTGGAGACCTCAAAATAATAAAGATTGAATACATGCACTCATCACCAAGCATAGTGAATGATCATATAAGGATAAGCGAGATAATAACATATATCAAGCATAAGTTTAGCTTATGATCAAACACATGATCATCAATGTCTCACAGGTAATAGCATAGTATCTCAAGCAATCAAAAGAAAAAAAGTTCAACCAAGAAGACAAAAGAGAACAAAAGCAGCAAATCTCTCTCTCGAAGCCTATGATCTATACATTTTTCTCCCCCTTTGGCAACAAGTTATCAAAAAGTTCCTAGAAAATGCATAGGACTATATCGTCTCTCAGGCTTGGTCTTCTGCTGGTGGCGTAGAGATGGTTCCTTGGATGAAGACTTCAGTTGATGTGGTAGGAGCTGAAGGAGTTGGTGCTAGAGCTGGTTGCGCTGGAGCTGTAGCTGGAGCAGATGAAGTGACTCGTGTGCAGTGCGGCTCTGCAGCTAATCTCTGAGCTCGGCCTTTTCTGGCAAATGCATCGATTGTTGTCCTGCCCTTCCTCTCCGAGATGTCATCCTGTAGCAGCTCCACAACTGACTGAATCTCAGTTACTTTGACATCAAGATCATAGAATTTTTGTTCCATGATTCTTTTCAGGCTCTCCTGGTTTTGAGTTAGGGTGGCCAACCCCTTCTCAATCCGCAGAGTTGATGCTATCAAGTAACCAAGTTGCTCCTGCTTGTTCTTCAAAAAGTACTCAGATGCCTCTGCTAGAGTTGGCATCTTGGCAGCCTTCTCTTTCCTTGCCTTCTCCTTCTTCTCTTGAGCTTGTACGGATGATGGTTCATTCTCAGTCATGACAACTTGATTGTTCTCAAATTCAGGATAGAGAATTAAGTGTTTCTTATCCAACAGATACTTCCCTGTGCCCATCTTTGAGTTAATCAACTCCTGAATCTGTGGGGCATATCCACAGCTCCTCTTTTGGTCTGCTGCTGTCCTCTTGATAGTTTCAACTATGAGGCTCATGACCTTGAATTTCTGGGGCACATAAAAAATGTGAAGCAAATTAATTGCATGCCCTCTGATCATGTTGTGGTCACCTGATTTGGGCAACAGAGTGTGCCTTAGGATCCAGTTGATCGTTGGCAGCCCTGACAGAAGAAAATGAACTGATCCAAACTTGAAAGTCTCAAGTGCATCATCTGGGATCTCCTTGTACATCTGTGACATTGAGTTGTGATCCATCTTCTTCTTGGCATAAATTTCCAAGTCATCTTCACTTTCCATTGGGGCATTGATCAGACTTGCTCATTCCTCTATGGTTGATTGGTATCTCGTTCCTTCAGACATCCAAACTATCCTGCCATCTGGATAGAAATATGTTGTGGAGTAGAATTGCATAATGAGCTCATCATTCCAGTTTGTGAGCTTCTGCCCAACAAAATCTGCAACTCCACACGCACTGAAGCTGTCATATACTCCAGGATAGTGTTCTTCATTCTCCTGAATGTAGGTCGGTCGACCCACCTCATATCGAGATACTATGGGCTTCTTATCCAATAAGATGGTCTCACGAAGTCCTGCTGCTCCTTGGTGTGGAACCCGTAATCTCTGACAGTCCTTCTCCTGGTGGCATATGGATATGACTCTCTCCATAGCCTCAACCCTAAATATCTCCTGATCTTCATGTTCTCAGCCACAGGATGAGCATCATTGTGGTCTGGAATCTTGGGTTTGAGCTTCCTTAGGACTTTCCCTTCATCATCTTCCTCAGCAGCAACATCAGGCACTGGGGCCTTGTTCTTTTCAGCAGCTGGTATACTCCTGGTATTCCTCTTAGGTGCACTCTTGGGCTTGGGGGCAGCTTTGGGTGCTACTTTGGGCTTTGAAGTTGCAGCCCCTGACTTGATAGCATCACCCCTCAGCTTTTGTGCCTTGGGTGCTGGTGCAACAACCTCTTCTTCCTCCATCATGGAAGGCTTTCCTATTATTCTGGCCATGGTCTTCTTGACCCTTTCCTTCCTTTTCTTTCCTTCAGCAGCAGCAGGCTCTTTGGGTTGGGATTCCAAAGAAGCTTGAGTGGAGACTCTGGCTTTGGACATTGGTTGTCTTCCTGCAGGCCTTTTGATCTTCATTCCTGGCTTAACTGCAGTTGAGCTGTACTCCTTCTTGAGCATTTTCTTCTTTGAACTTGCCTCATCCTCAACTGCCACATAATCCTCACCCTCACACTCTGAGGTCTTCTTCTTCCTTGTCCTTGTGGTAGCCTTGGGCAAATTGCTGGGAGTGCTTCTGCTCCCCTCATCTGAGCTACTAGAGGGACTAATGCCCTCACTCATGTGAATCTGCTCTTCTGACTTGTATTGGCTGTCACTTTGGTCTGACATGCTGCATACACTGACTGCTGACCCTGTGAATAGTTATAGATGAGGTAGAGTGGATGAGCATCATAAAATGCATAGATTTTTGCAAAAGAATGATTCAAAAAACATAGTTTTAGTTTTCCACAGAAAGCATGTCGGATCTACCGATTTTCAAACTCGGTGATACCGAAGCAGTTTTGGAACCTAAACTAGTGAATTCAGTCAGACCGAGTCACAGTTCGGTGGCACCGAGACTGCTAGGGTTTCACAAAGTTTTAAAATCGGTCACACCGATTAGCAATTCTCGGTCAGACCGTGAGTTACTAGTGCAATGGCGTTAGCCAAATCGGTGGGACTGAGTTTTTCAACTCGGTGGGTCCGAGATGGTTTCGGCGGAAACCTAACCTTAAATTTTTGAATCACATCTATTCTAAGGAGTGTTTTGACCGGATAGAGGTGTTTCAATCGTGGAAAGAAGCATTATGAACACAATGTGCTGAGAATCAGACGAGGATAGCACTGTGATCGAGTTCATACCCTAGTTCGGCGGTGAACTCGCTACGTCGGCAACGACGGAGATGAATTCCGTTGACGGCGGCGGAGACCAGCGACAGGAGGCGGCTGGCGACGAAGTCGACGATCCGGAGACCTAGTAGGCAGAGCGAGCTATCTTGTGAGCGAGGAGTTTTGGAGAAAGTTTTCCAAATTTTGCCTGTGTGAACATATAGCCCGACACTGTCGGTGTGACCGAGTGGAACAACTCGGTGGCACCGAGATGCATAACTGTTAACAGTTACAGCAACTCGGTGTGACCGAAAAGTTCAAATCGGTTGCACCGAGATGAAAACCTAGATCGACTTAGTAATCTCGGTATGACCGAAATGGACGAATCGGTCAGACCGAAAATCACAAAGAAGTTTTGGAAGTTTTAAGTCTATGACGAATCGGGGACTCGAGTGCTCCTCACACAGTGGTTCGAATCTGACTTGATCAAATTTTGTGATGTAGCATGAATAGAGTTTGAGACGAGAAAAACATAGATAGCTAGAGAAGGTTCTTAGGCATTCTTGTCCATCCTCTTGGCCAAAGAAAAAGAAGCCAATCAATCAAAACAACAAGTGGATGTCCTCGAATGAGTAAAATATGCAATCAACATGCTCACACAATAAAATGACAAATGAAATATGTGACAAAGCATGCACAACCAATTCTAGCAGCTATCAAACAATTGGTGATGACTAGGTCATCTATATATGAGTATATTGACTTAGGAGTCAAATGAGAACATTTGATCATAGGTCATACTCATCGTTTAAGCTCAAGTGGGGTTACCACTTTTACATAAAGCATTTATGTGTTCACATCATTAGAGTTGCTTTGACTCAATTCTTAGAGTTAAGCTTCCCTAGATGTGAGATCCCCTTAGAGGGATGAACTAACCTTGGGTTTTGTCGATGATGACTTCATGTAGGTGTTGAAGATGTGGATGCTCAATGTTGATGTAGATCTTTTTGGAGCAAACCTTTGGAGTGAGTTGCACTTTCAATACCTACATGGGTTAGTCCCACAAGGAACAAACAAGAATATCCATAGACGTAGAGTGATGCACACACAAAATGATGTCCATGAAAACATTAGGTTACCTTGTCCCTTGCCTTACCAACATGAGGGTTTGTGACTCCTTGAACTAGTGCAAGATATCGAAGATGATTGCACTTGTCCTTGCCATAATGATATGAGTGAAGAATGTTGGCAGAGTCACCCTCAATAACTCTCTAGTTCTTCTTCTTGGGGATCCACATCATCTTGATGGGAATCCTTGGTGTAGTAATTGTACTTGATGAAGTAGAACTTGACGTAGTCTTGGGAACCCACTTGACCAAGGCCTTAGGTGCTTCTTCAAATGCATCAATCTCCTCTTAAAGCTTATCCTTGCCTTTGTTCTTGTGGTCTTGTGGTGTAAGATCATCTTGTGCTTGTGTTCCCTTGAAGGAAGTAGGATCATACTTCTCTTGTTGAGGAACAAACTTCGTCTTGGGGTATTGATCTTCTTCCCACTCTACTCCATTGGCATTGAACTTTCGTTCAAAACCAACACCTTGATTCTTCCGGTGCCTTCCTTGCTTGCGTACAATTTCCTCAAATTGCTTACTCCCGGAAAGGCTCTTCTATACACCTTTCTCTATAATTCCCTTCAATAAGATGTTTTCTTGCTCAAGTTTAACTTGGCTAAGAGGATCATTAGTGGAATCAAGAGAACTACTAGAAGCAACACTATTGGATTTAGCATTATTATTGTTACTACTAGAGGAAGAATCTTTCTTGTTCTTGTTACTTGACTTGACTTGAGGCATGTAAGTAGATAAGAGTAAACGCTTGGCAATGTAAGAAGAACTTTTCTTACGGAGATCATCATTGATCGCTTTTAGGAACTCATGCTCTTTCTCAAGATTGAGCTTTTCAAAGCGTAACTTCTCATGAGCCCTTAAAAGTTCTCGATGATCTTCGAAGATAGTTTCATGAGCCAACTCAAGAGTGTTTAGTTCTTTAGTTAGAAGCTCAATCTTCTCCTTATCATTGTCATTCGTTTCATCTTGATTATCATGATTAATTAACGTTTCATCATAGTATTCATCACTAGAGTTGTCAACAACTAAATCATCATCACCTAGCAAGTCATCTTCATCACTATTAAAATCCACATAGTCGGGGTGTGTTACCTTAGGACCTTTGGCCATGAAGCATCTTCCAATACCTTCATTTGGTGAATCAAATATGTCGTAGGAGTTGGTTGACACAAGTGCTAGACCGGCAACACCTTCATCTTGAGTGTATTTGGAGTCGGAGTGATAGCTTCTCTCGGAGTGATTGTCGGAGTCGGAGCCGGATACCCATTCACCAACATGAGCTTGATGTCTTCGTTTTGTGTAGCTCTTTGATGACTTGTCCTTCCTTTCTGAATCATTGCTTCTCCGTGAGGATCTTCGTTCATAACGATTATCTTTACTCCTTCTCTCTCTTGGTGGTGATTCTTCTCTTCTACTTCTTCTCTTGGGAGAATCTTCTCTTCTTTTGTAGGGTGCCGTACACTCATTGGAATAGTGTCCGGGTCTCCCACAATTGTAGCAGTTGCGCTCTCGACTAGAAGATCTTTTGTCATTGTAGGACCTTGACTTAGAGCTTCTTTCTTTGCTTCTACTCTTGTAGAATTTGTTGAAGTTCTTCACCATTAAGCTCAATTATTCATTGAAGGTTTGTTTCTCACTTGATGATGTGGGGCTTCACATGAGGCTTTGTAAGCACCACTTGACTTGTTGTGAGGTTCCTCCTTATCCTTGAGTGACATCTCATGAGAAACAATTCTTCCAATGACTTCCGTTGGCTTGAGATCTTTGTAATTTGGCATCATTTGGATCAATCTGCACACCGTATCATATTTTCCATCCAATGCTCTTAGGATCTTCTTGATGATGAATTTGTCGGTCATCTCTTCACTTCCTAAGCCGGCAATCTCATTTGAGATAAGAGCAAGCCTAGAGTACATTTCAACGACACCTTCACCATCCTTCATTTTGAACTTGTCAAGCTGACTTTGGAGCACATCCAACTTCGATTCCTTGACGGAGTCGGTACCTTCATGCATATCAATCAAAGTATCCCAAATTTCCTTTGCATTCTCAAGACGGCTGATTTTGTTGAATTCTTCGGGGCACAAGCCATTGAAGAGGATATCACAAGCTTGAGCGTTGTATTGCAGCATCTTCAGCTCATCCGCGCTAGCTTCATGGTTTGGTTCTCTCCCATCAAAGAATTCACCTTGCAAACCAATACACACAATAGTCCAAACGGCGGGGTTATGTCCGAGAATATGCATTTTCATCTTATGCTTCCAACTAGCAAAATTAGTGCCATCAAAGTAAGGACCTCTACGGTGATAATTTCCCTCGCTATACGCCATACTCTCCTAGGTTGTGAAACCAAGGCTATGAACACCAAAAGCTATGGAAATCAAAGCAAATGGAGACCAATGCTCTGATACCACTTGAAGGACCTTGAAGTATGTCTAGAGGGGGGGGGGGGTGATTAGACTACTTGACCAATTAAAACTTAACCTTTTCCCAATTTTAGACTTTGGCAGATTTTAGCTATCTTTGAACAAGTCAAGCAATCTTCACACAATTCAAGCAAGCATGCAAAGAGTATATAGGCAGCGGAAAATAAAGCATGCAACTTGCAAAAATGTAAAGGGAAGGGTTTGGAGGATTCAAACGCAATTGGAGACACAGATGTTTTTGTCGTGGTTCCGATAGGTGGTGCTATCGTACATCCACGTTGATGGAGACTTCAACCGACGAAGGAGTAGCAGTTCTTGTGAGTCCACGGAGGGATCCACCCACGAAGAAGAAAATTTGTATATACCACCATGGCCGTCAACCACGTAGGACTTGCCTCACTAGGGTTAGATCTTAATGATGTAGGCGATCTCCTTGCCCTTACAAACTCCTTGGTTCAACTTCACAATCTTGTCGGAGGCTCCCAAGTGACACCTAGCCAATCTAGGAGACACCACTCTCCAAGAAGTAACAAATGGTGTGTTGATGATGAACTCCTTGCTCTTGTGCTTCAAATGATCGTCTCCCCAACACTCAACTCTCTCTCACAGGATTTGGATTTGGTGGAAAGAAGATTTGAGTGGAAAGCAACTTGGGAAACGCTAGAGATCAAGATTCATATGGTTGGAATGGAATATCTTGGCCTCAACACATGAGTAGGTGGTTCTCTCTCAGAACTGGTAAGTTGGAAGTGTAGGTTTGTTCTGATGGCTCTCTCCATGAATGAAGAGGAGGTGGAGGGGTATATATAGCCTCCACACAAAATCTAACCGTTACACACAATTTACCAAACTCGATGGGACCGAATCAACAAACTCGGTCAGACCGATTTAGTAAACGTAGTGACCGTTAGGGTTTTCGGTGGGACCGATGTGCAATTCGGTAGGACCGATATGGTTAGGGTTAGGGCATAACGTAATCTCGGTGAGACCGATTACACAAACTCGGTGAGACCGTATTTGGTAATTAGCTAACCGGAGAGTTGGTCAGCTAAACTCGGTGGGACTGATTCGCTCTTTCGGTGAGACCGAAATGTTAGGAAAGGGAAACAAAGAGTTTACATTGCAATCTCGGTGGGATCGATCGCTCACTTCGGCTAGACCGAAACATTACGAAGGGAAACAAAGAGATTACAATCTCATCTCGGTGGGATCGAGATCCCTATCGGTGAAACCGATTTGCCTAGGGTTTGTGGCAGTGGCTATGACAATTGAACTCGGTGGCGCCGGATAGAAAAAATCGGTAGGGCCGAGTTTGACTTTAGGTTTAGGTCATATGTGGATGTGAGAAAGTAGTTGAGGGTTTTTGGAGCATATCACTAAGCACATGAAGCAAGAGGCTCATTAAGCAACACCTCGTCCCTCCTTGATAGTATTGGCTTTTCCTATAGACTCAATGTGATCTTGGATCACTGAAATGTAAAATGTAGAGTCTTGAGCTTTTGAGCTTGAGCCAATCCTTTGTCCTTAATATTTTGAGGGATCCACTTTCGTCATCCATGCCATGCCATTCTTTGAGCTTTCCTGAAATATTTGTCTTGGAATAGCATTAGCTCAATGAGCTATACGTTGTTATGAATTACCAAAACCACCTAGGAATAATTGCACTTTTATATTTGCTTTTTTTTGCTTGCTTTCTTAGGACTTCCCTGTTTTGGTTTGTATAGCTCCTTATTTTTAAGACTATGGTTGAATTATTTATTTAAAAATTAATAAAAATACGCAGAAGAGTCCTGCTGCTTCCCTAAAAAAACAGGAAAATGAAACAGAGATGTGGACGGGGCGACACCCATGCTGGCCGATCGGGAACAGATGATTAGGCGGTGACCGGTGGTGGGTTCCGCCATCGCATAATCCCTTGTCTGACCGGCGTTGGCTCTGTGGAAGGGGGCAGTGGCCACCAAGGAGCGGCTCGGCGGCGGCCAGTTCTACCGCCGCATAGTTCCCCTGCTGTCCTAATGAAGCTTACCATTGGCGTCTAGCCCTGCTAGCGGCATGGCTTCACCATGGTCGCGGTGTTGCGGCATCTCATGGGTCGATGTAGCCCAGGTGGCACCTGTTTTGGCTGGTGGGATCAAGCGGTGGCAGTTTCAGGGAGAGAAGGAGCAATCAAGCGACAAGAAAGGCAAGCAACAGTGATGTTGGGGGGTGATGTTTAGGCAATGGCGAGATGAGGTAGCGTCGTAGGTGGAGCGGGGTGGTTGTGAGCAATGGCAGTGTCGGGGAAGTTATGCGGTGCGAGGAGTTGGGGATATGGCATGGGTCAAGATGGACGGGTCGTTAGATTTAGGGCGGGCAGACCATGAAGATACACGAGCCCATAAGGTTCCATGGTTGGGTTGAATCGACAAATTATAATGCAGCGACGACTTTGCCTCTAGAAACAGTCGACATTCTCCATAAACATATTTTGGACGTATAACCCAATACAATTTTTACATGTAATATACAACATATATGTTGTTTTGAATAGTTTCCATTTTTTAATTGATTTAAATATCCTACTGTTCAAATTACTGGAAATTCTCGTAATGCTTAAATATAGAAAATGGACCTTGAAAATGCTAAATTTCAATGTGGAACATTTAATGGTGTATGTTTAGCGTAAAAAAAGTTTCAAGACCAATCGATGAAGCAATCGCCACTTTGAGTTGAAACCTGATGTGTTCCCCCTCAAAGTGATGAATGTTCCTCGCAGATGTTTTGGTTTCGAACAAATGTGCATCATAGTTTTGATAAATCTTCTTAAATATTTACCACTGCATCTAGGTGCCATTTCATGACACCATGCCAATTTTGATGTTCCATGAATTAGTTTGCCTTTTTATAGAATTAACGAACCAACAAGATCCATGGTGGTTGTTGAGTCTTGGCACTCAAGGGTTCGAAATTCCATATATTTTCTTGGATAAGTCCTAAGCATAGACTCAAGAACACAAAACAATAGTTTTAATTGATTTGTAACGATTATTTCTACAAATGCATTTAGTGACTTAAATATAACAAATGAATCTTGAAAGATGCTTGTAAGAAATATTTCAAGGCCAACGCATGAAGTCATCCATCACTTCGCCTTACAATCTGAACCGTCCTCTCTCGAAACCAGAATTCTTCCTTGGTGATATGGTTTGATTTCTAAGAAGCATCCATCACAATCTTTTATAAATCCTGTCAAAAATCTATCATAGCCACTAGGTGCCATATCATGACACCATACCAAGTTCATGTTTTTATGACTTCATTTGAATTTTTTTGGAATTAAAAACCAATAACCTGCAAGCTAGGGATCAAATCTTGCCCCCTAAGTATGGAATTCCTTTTATTTATTCGATAAGGCCTAAGCATATATTCAATAACACAAGCAAGAATTTTTAACCTATGTGTTCCCTTTATTTAATGATATTGCAGTTCAAATTTGAATTATATCAATTAAATATCTAGAATTGTACTTACTGACTTAAATATAGCAAACTAACCCTAGAAACGCACTGTCTTAACATACAACTTGTATTGGTATATATTGTAAAAAAAGTTTAAGGGACAATCTATGAAAGAAGCGATTCGCCTTAAAAACTGGCATGTTCCCTCTTAAAACGCCAATTCTTCCTTGGAGATAGTTCGATATCTGAGAAGCGTAGTTCACAATTTTTCAAAAATCTTCCCAAAACTTTGCCATTCCTCTAGGTTCCACATCATGAAACCATTTCATATTTCATGTTGTTCTTACTTAATTTACATTTTCCATAATTAGAAAAAAAATAAGCTCCATGTTGGTCAGTCTTGCCCCCCTCCTCCCAACTTTGGAAGTCATTTTTTTTTTCTTGGTCAAGGCGTAAATACAAATTGAAAACAGAAACAAGATAATTATAAACCTATTTTTGCCTGTTATATCATGACCTTGCATTTTAAATTTGAATTATATCGACTAAATGCCTAGATATGCACTTAATGATATAAATATAGTAAACAAACTTTGAAAAATATCAGATTTTAACATGAAACATTATATGGTGTATGTTAGGCGTACAACCATCACTTTGGCAAACCAGAGAAGAAAAGAATGACAAAATAAAATAAATAATATAGAAAAATAAAAATAATTATTTTTCCAAGTGTTTTATTAAAATACATGGCAAAGCCGGTTCATTGCTGAGTGGTTTTTATTGCCTAGTGTAACACTACGCAAACCACAGATACGTGCAGTGTCAGTCTTTCGTCGAGTGTTTTCCCCAGCACACTCGGCAACGGACCTGTTTGCCGAATGTTCGATAAAATACACTTAGCAGAGAAATTGACACTTGCAAACATTTCTCATAATATCACTAAAAACACTATATTTTTTTAACATATTTTAATGGAAATTATAGAAAATAAATCATAATATTATTTTTGTGTACATAAAAAAGGAGAAAGATATAATGGGATACCCAAAAACTTAGATGTGTTCACAAAGCTCAAATTGTCATCAGCTACAACTGCCCACAAAAATCTTACAGCAGTATATTTCTTTCTCCTTTCCAGTTTAAAAGGCTCATGTGTATCACATGATCAATGATTTGACCAATTTAACATGGGTTATATCCACCAAAAAATATACCATCAGAAGCTTCAAATGTTATATTTCCAATGGTATAACTTTTATGATATACAATTTGTATTACATTGATTGGCAAAAAAATTGTATTACATTGGTCAAATTGTCGATCTTGAGATATGAGTAAGTCCTTTAAACTGTAATGGAGGGATTATTTGATTGGTCATGATTTTTTTTTGTAATTTTCTAACAATATATGCGTACAAATTAAATTGTGAAATTTGTATATAAATATCGTGTCAGTGTGTCTTTTCAAACTACAAATGCAGGGAGTAATACACTATTATTTTGGTAATATAGTTCTGTGTAGTGTTCATCCAAGCCCGTGCTAAGACCGCAAACAGTCTAAGAAGATGAACGATGTGTCATGCAGGTATGAAATATAATTACACTTCAAGTAATACACACTCTGATGTCACCCAAGCGGCGTCTTTGGAAACAAATGCCCTTAAAAAAACTGGTTCACAACTAATGTTTGTTGTTTGATTGCAACTGTCAAAGTAGAGAGAGCAACTGTGGGGCTGACAAGACAAGAATTGTTATAATCATGCAGAGGTCCTTCATTGAGCACATAATTATGAATCAGTTTAATGGACTGACAATATTGCGTGCTCAACTACTCACGGCTTGCAGAAAGGTTGAATTTATATTTTTCATCTTTCTTTCAAGTACTTTCACAGGCTGTAGGAATGCATGCACGTTGCCCATAAATAGGTGGCTCACCCAGGTAGCATGATCAACGCCATGCCAGTTTCCTCCTCTTGCTAAGAGGAGAATATGAGAAAGGAGAGTTTCCAGTACGTCATACTGATCACCAAGTGCGCCGTGATCATCATTTCCTCGTTGTGAATGGGATGCATTAGGAACTTGAGTGGAAGACAGCTAAAGCAAATTTGATTGTAGCAGAAGTTCCCTCCTTATTCAAGGGTTCGTGTCTGCACCGCTAATTTATCTGTGTCTTGATTGCACGCCTGTGCCAAGGCCACTCTGCTGAGTACTATATCCATCTCTCAGCTACGACAAAGATGGTGGTCCGTCTAAGATGGTGGTCCGAGACGGAAGTGCACACATAAATTACTAGTACTGTGTCTCTTACGTTGCCTGCTATGGTCGTGATAGGAACACTTTTAAAAAAAAGGAGGATTACCCCCGGCTTCTGCATCAAAATGATGCATGGAACCATCTTTAGGAACACATGCCGGCCGAATCAGTATATATTTATCTATACCTAATAATAAAGACGGAGGCTTTCATAGTTCTCTATGTCCGTTGATCTTGTGTTACCCATGAGGATTGACAGGTGAGATTAAAAAGAATAACTTTGGTCGAGCCTCTCAATCGCTTCACATGTTAAAAAGATCGGACCAACAAACGCACCATTGAACAAAATAGAAAAAAAAACTGGCTTGCTGGGAATGATCAATCAAAAGAGAAACCGGCTTTGCTGGGCGACACGCACGCAAACCACGAACATAGGATCCAATTGGTATGCTACCGCACCCACGCCCTAGTCCTAGCATGATTTACGGCATGGCAGTTTCCTCGTCTTGCTAAGAGGAGAATATGAGAAAGGAGAGTTTGTAGTACGTCATACTGATTACCAATTGTACCGCGATCATGATTTCCTCGGTGTGAATGGGATGCATCAGGATGCATCTTGAGTTGAAGACAGCAAAAGCAAATCTGCTTTTAGCACAAGTTCCCTCCCCAATCAGCTGTTCGTGTCTGCACGGCCAATTTATCTCTGTCTCCATTGCACGCCAGTGCCAAGGCTACTCTGCTGTGCTGAGTACTATATACATCTATCCTCTACGACGAAGATGGTGGTCGGAGATGGAAGTGCACGCACAAGTTACTAGTACCGAGTCTCTCTCGTTGCCTGTAATGGTCATCGCGATGGGAACATGTGCTGGCAGGATCAGTATATATTTATCCTTTAGAAAGGTTTTTGCATTCCCAACCACCTTCCTCTGGCCTCCCCTGATCCTATCGCCCGTTGGACCGGGGCCCCTCTGCGTGCACCTCCGCCTCCCTGCCGACGGTCTCTCACTCGCGCCAGTCCCAACCCGTGGTGCCAGTCCTATGGTCCTGCCGCCCACCGCTGCCTCCCTTGCCGTATTGGCCATCACTCTTGGCAAGGCGGATGCAATCATTCAAGGTCCTATGGTCCGCGCTAGTCCCGAGTGCAAGATGCTTCCACTAGCCAACTGCAGCACACCCCGGTGTCAACTGCCGCAGGTTTATCTCCAGCAAGCAGGCAACGGCCCATCTTCCTCCACCTCCATTGTCTTTTACAGCCCGGGAATGTTGTCTTAGAACATTGTCTTTTCAGTGCCGGGAAATGGTAGTTTGTTGATTGTCGCTAGAGACAACCTGTGTTTTTCTCCTTGACATAGAAAGTTGGCATGCTACTATGTAATTTATGAAGTCTTGGAATTTGAAGCTACCATTTCTTTTATGACTTTTTATGTTCTTCTATGATTCGTTTCTAAGTTAGTACATGCCTTTGTGTGTCAATGTATCTACTCATGTACGCAACACTATAATGTCATGACAAACAAGCAGAACTGAGTGCTTGAGCTCAATATTACTAACTGGGTTGTGTGGGAAAAAAGTATTGGAGGTTGATTTTCCTGTATAGTGTGTGCCGTTTGTTTTTATCCCTAGTATCGTAGCACGACCTTTCTGTAGCCTCTACATGTGTTTCCTCCTAAGCTGTTTGCCAAGTATTACCCAATATAAAGAGACACTCTCTGTTCCTGGTTGCCAACAAGCTCCTGAATGTCTTCATTTTGGTTGTGCATAATTCAGGTATTGAGGAGGTGGTGGAACAAGGCGCTGGAAGTGAAGGGCCCGTAGATGGCAATGATGATGATGATGATGTGTATGCTGGTGGTCGGGATGGTGTGCCCATGATTGGAGATGGTGCCGATTAAGGTGGTGTGCTGCAACTTGACAATAGACTTGTTGTTTGTCTTAGGGTGCTTTTGGATCTGTTTAGTTGGAATATGACACGTCTGACAATGATAAACTACAGATCAATTACTAGTGCAGATCGGTTCTATTACCAGTGCAGATCGGTAGGCTCATCATGCACCCTTACACAGCACGTGCTGAAACCTATAAAAGAAACTCCGCAATCTTACGTATAGCCAAAGATCGTTGGTTGAGCAAATAATTATGAATCCGCGTAGTTAATTTGAATGACAATATCGTATATTGTACTAGCAACGCTTCATAGAAAAACATTGCACTTATTCATCTTTAATTAGGTCCTTTCATGAGCCACACCACTACATGCACGTTGGCCTTAAATAGATGGCCCATCCGAGTGGCATCATCAAGGCAGTGCTGAGTTTCCTTCTCCTACTAAGAGGAGAACAGGAGAATACAGATAGTAGCTCATCATAAAGTGCGCTGACTCAACATGTTGTGTGATTTCCTTCTTGTGAATTGGATGTATTAGGAACTTGAGCACTGGTTCCACCCAAATTGGATAGCCCACACCTACGCCTTCATCTTCTTTCTGTCTCCATCGCACGGCCGTGGCAATGCTGCTCTATTGAACAATATATCCATTTCTTACTGCCGTGCTTAGTGCTCTTCATTCTCATATCACTTTCTTTCAGTTTCTCAATTTGTAATAAAATATAATGAATTAGCCTGACTAAAGCAGGGATTAGTTTTTTTCTTGGAATTAACAGATTGCAAAAAGAGAAGAAAACAACAGGAAGAATAATCTTCCAATAACAGAGAAAACACCACAACAGAAATACAAATACATTACTACATTACATATGTTAATGTCTTTTCTATTCCTTGTGCAGAATGGCTTTAATTTTAAATTCAACGAATCCTAGCACTGGGAGGTACCATCCATGTTATTTCTAGGTTACTCCCCATATGGTTCTAGAAGAGATATATTTCAGACTATGGCATCGCTATCAAATCGACCATGTCTTTCGTATTGATGTCTGCCTTGTGGTTGTTTTGCTTGAACAACGATGAAGTAATGATTGAATTTAATGTTTCGAATTAATTTAATATTCCTGTTATACTTGAAGAAAATAACTTATTAAAGTGTCCTTTTTAACATATTAATAGCAGCATAAGTCTTCCAGCTTTTCCACGGGTAATGAATAGAATGGATGCTCTCTTAGGAGGCAGAATACTTTAGAAAGAACCTTGCTATGCCTATAAGTAGACACACACCCAAGTGTCCTTTTTAAGATGTGACTTCAAAGGCTTGATCTTAGTTTTTAGATAATGGGAAATGCAAATGTAGGGATAAACGATGTGTTATGCTGGAACTGAGAAACAATTAGAGGCTCATTAAAAAAATGGAGGCTAAGGTTTTTTTGTTGTTGCAAAAAGGCATACTCAGCATGTTATATTCCATATAATATTTTCTATCAAAGGAAGAAGAAAACATTAGTTTACAAATGAAAGGCTGAGAGGATACACTGAATTTACACAAATGACTTTAAACATTAGTTTTGTATGCCTTAGTACGCGAAGGCATGTAAGAAAATGGTACTAACTATGAATAATTGTTTTCACACTTTCAATAGAGTAAATATGTTGTTAATGTTGGAATAACTAAAATAAAGATAGGTCCTCATTTTCACTTTTCATGCCCGTTGGTTCATAGGAGGTGCAACAGCGGAACTTCTCGCATAAAAACATTCACAGCTAATGTTTCATGTATGATTATGTTACATCGGTCAAGGTTGTAGCAGATTATCCATGATTGTTATAATTAAAGGGTAACTGGCCCAAAACCATAGACGTAATAAGGTAAAAAGAAGATGAGAAAAAAAAGGCACTGCTCAACGCCCACGTTAGGCCACGCCACTGGGGTGGCCTCATTCCAGTACCACTGGCACTGCTCGAAGCCCGCGTAGACACGTTGCCACAGGTGATGGCGGGGCGAAGTTTTCTACACGGCGGCAAAACCTTGTGATCCTAGAGGATAAGCCGGCCTCGTGGTCATGCTAGGGTTTGTCGACCGTCTAGGGTTTAGAGGAGATGAAGAAGACTGGAAAGTGTACTAGAAGGCCCCTCCACCCGCACATGTGGCATTAAAAAGTTCCGGGTGGAAGGGGACTGGGTTGTTGACAAATAGAGCTCTCCCACATGGGTGTATTAAATGGGACCGGTGGGTGGAGGTTGGGCGGTTGACATGACGGCCGGAGGCCGACACCGCGAGGACGCATGGCATGTCCATCTCTTGTCCATGTGGATGCAAATTGTTCCCAAATTTGCGGCAAAATGGGTCCATTTGGACACGAAACGAACAAAAAATGTGTTTATGGCTGCACATCGGGCTGTGGTTTTGGCCTCGTAGACCAAAACGGGCACCAACTGACAAAATGGATCGCTGTGTTGGAGTTGGCCTAAGGGGTGCATGGAGCTTGGCCTATTAAAAAGAATACTCGTTCAATAACCCGTGCAACGCGAGAGCGTCGCTATTATTTGTGCGGCCGACCTGGAACAGGGATGCATCCTGAGTCTCGGAGAGAATGAAGTCACCATCACAACAAGGCCTTCAAGCTTAAGAACATTAGTTGGGCCGCATGCTTACACCACCGTTGGTGGACGGAGAAGAGCTTTTTCCCAAGTGAGTAGACCCCTTCCCAACGCATTGATAGATCAAGGTGGACTACATACCCTTACCTCTACAAATCAGAGACCATGGCCAAACCGGGCCGCTGCATACCAGTCGACCGTCCCGTGCCACGCCCAACCAGAAGCTCAAGATCTAGTCGGAGAAGATGCACATAGAACAAATGAAATACCACCCCTCAAAGAAGTTATATGACTCTGGGCAGCGACGTTGTAGTCGGCTGATAGACTAGTGAGCAAGGATTTCTCGCAGAGCATGTACACGGTTAATTACCACATGCCATGGGACCGGTCATGGAGCAGCCATAGGTGGCCTCCCAACAAAACAGCGGGATGCCGGGAGCATCAGGAAAGGGGATCAAGCAGCACGGGGACCTTTTGGACCTAGAGGGAGAAGTAGGGGAGCTTGGGCAATGTCGCACTCCTAATAGTGTGGAAGCACATCCAAGGGAGAGTCACTAGCCCCCATTTTCCGGAGCAGTAGGCCTTTGTCGACAGCGTCACGGGGGGGGGGGGGGGGGTTGTGGTGGGATGTGTTGGCTAGGGTTGTCATCTATGGAATGAACATTTCCCATTCAATAGAGGACACCTCTAACCTGGCAAGTTTATCATTGAAAAACTAGACTATGAGAAAGGAGAGTAACGAGTGCATCACGCTCACCATCAAGTGTGTCGTGAATGACTCAAATCACTGTGTAATCTCCTTATGAATGGGATGCATTAGGAACACGAGTTGAAGAGGAGCAATCGTGGTGTGATTAAGGAGTATTACCAAGCCAAGATTGAGATTCATCACTAACTCATAGTTTCATTTGTTGTACATGTTTAGCTTTTAGTAAAATCGAGCTTTTTGACAGCACGTTATTACTACTTATGAATGGATAGGAGCACCAGTTAAAGTTAATATGACACTTTATGCTTTATCTATTCCTAAATACCGCAATCAGTTTTAATTAGCAAAATGGCAGGCGCAGAAGAATTTAACAAACTTAAGTTACATGAGGAATATCTTAGCCTATTAACATTACAACATTATTTTTCGATTAGTCTAAAGAGAATTTGTGACCAAATATCTGGGGATTTACAATACGAGCCGTATGCCAACATAATTGATGCCTTATATATGTTCGGTTTTCCCTTTAATAATTGTTGCTAATAGGGTGCGTCTATTCTCATAATACCCTTAAAAGTCTTATTCTCCTAACACATGAGCTTATTCTACTAACACCCCACCCCGCCAAACCACCTTCTTCTATCTGTCGGACGCCTCCTCCCCCACCCTCGCGAACCAGGCGCCTCCCCCACCACCCATCCCCCCAAAACTACCTTCTTCCTCTGCCCCTACCCCACCCTAGCAATGCCGCACCCTAGCCCTAGAGTCGTCACCCTCTATCCTAGCGACGCCTCCCACCCCATCCTACAGCCACAACGCCGATGCACCCGCCTCCCCCAACTTCCATCTCCCCGCCAGCCGCGCCTCCACCACATACAGTCGGTCGCAGCCCACCCATAACCAGCGGGCCGAGCCCCCCACAACGTCGTTGGGGATCCAACAACACCGGGTCCTGACGCCGCGCCTCCCTCCTGGCAGAACCGCGTTGTTGCCAATCCACCAGTACCGGATCCGGCCGCCCCCCTTCCGACCACCGTTGCACCGGATCAGCCCCTCGCCATCCTCCCGCAGCTGCCTGACGTCGGATCTACGTGTCGTAGTCCCGGGGGTGTCCTCTCCATCCCCATGTCGAGGGGCATCTGGTTCAAGGATTGGGGCGGGGAGGGTCGATGAGTTCAAGGATGCCGCCTATGGTGGCCCCCACGGCTACTCCTCCATGGCACACGTGCAGTCTGCCCCCCGATGGCGTGCAGTCTGCCCCCCATGGTGTGCAAATCCGCCTGAATTGCAATGTTTCTGTTGTTGGGGCACTGGTGGATCACCGGCGGCTGCTGTGCAGTACACATCATGACGCACAATAGTCGCTGAGCGCGTAGCACCCATGCCACTCTACTCCCTTTTGTCCATTGATTGACTCACCTCACCTTGATTTTGTTATTATCGCAGTATGGAAAGCACGATGTGCAGTTCTGTTATTTTGCATCTTCTTTGTGCGATTCGCCGTGATCTCCATGTGGTTGATGCGCACGGGTGTAGCGGTCTGGTTATTATTTGAGGGCATGTTGTAGCTTCAACCACAACGTGCAGTTTGCATTTGCGTACTGACATGCAGTTTGCTGGAGCCTGTGTTTGCATCGCCTTTTTTTATCTGGGCAATGTTCAGTAGGGTGTGTGCTTTTTATCCTGAGTGTGGTTTATTCGGTGTGAAGATGCAATTTATGTAGCACGCAGTTTGTACATGCTGGTGGAGCGGGGGCATGAGATGTGGTTCAGTATGTGTCTCTATGAAGATCGTGGGCTCATTGAGCGATGACGGCAAACAACAGCTTGGTTTCCACTCAGCTCTGTAGTTCAACACTGTTGCAGTTCGAACCCTGACATGGCACAGTGCACTTCCCGGTGCTTGAGACGTCCAGTTGGGGGCATTGCGGCTAACAGTTTAGTTTCATCTCATACTTGCAGTGCGCAGTGCAGCGGGTGTGCTCTCAAAAACCTAGGTTTGTGGTGGTGCAGTTCGCTAGTCTCCCATCTATAGTATCGATGTCTTGAATAACTTTGTGTGAAGAAGACAAAAAAATGTAGTTCACTCCATTTGTGTTGCACCTCATTACCCCCTCTATGAACTGCAATATCTTTCATGTTTCTCAAAAATTCAATCGACTACATCAACACCAGCAGTGTGTTTGGTCCTCGGATATGGTTTACTTTTGAGAGTGATGCTGTTCACTTGCCCTCCTCACTGTGGTCCACTCTTGTTCATAAAAAGAGTTAAAAAAAAGACATCAAAAACTCGTTTGAGAAAATTTAAGTCCGACAAAATGAATCATGAAGTTCACTTGACTGTCTAATGCAGTGCGATTATTCGTCTGAAGCAGTGCATTTTTCTGTCTGATGCAGTTCCTTCGTCGATTTTGGTGCCGAGAAAAATAGGTTCTGCATTTCGGTAATTTCAAAACTGCTCTAAAACCATAAAAAAAATAGAGAGAATGTTCTACATGAAAAAGTTGCGCCTCTAAAATCATTCTGATGAGTGGTTAGTAAAAATTGGCGAAAAAGTATTGCTGCCACCCGTCGTCCGTCGCACCATTTCCAAAATTAGTTTAAAACCGTATGGAATCTCAAAAAGTAATCTACATATGAAAGTTCCACCTCGTCCGTAGCTTTCCAACGGTGTATCACACGCCTTATTTCGACAAGCAGTTAAAAAAATGAAGCGAAAATAGTACTGAAAATTGCAAAAAATTTAAAAAACAGAATTTCGTGATTTAATAAATTTGAAACTCCTCTTAAACCGTAACAAATTAGAGAAACTAATATATATATATGAGAAAGTTGCACTCGGTGATATCTTTCCAACATTGTTTCATTTGCTGCATTCCGACAAGCGGTTTGGAAAAAATCACAAAAATATGCTCGCTGCCACTCTTCATGCGCCACACCGTTTTCGAAAACTACTCTTAAACCGTGAGGAATCTCGAAAACATTTTTACATGGTGAAGTTGCGCCTAATCCATAGCTTTCCAACAGTATATTGCATGCCTCATTTCGACACATGGTTTAAAATTTATAGCGAAAACAGTAAAGGAAAAATTGTGTAAGGTTTTTTGTAACCGGAAGTTCACTCGCATAATTATTGCAGCACTCTTTCTTCAGCAATGACGTGCACTTGAGTTACGCGTGCAGTTCCAAAGTATTAGGAGAATAAATCGTCTCTCTCTCTCAGGTAAGAATGCTGGTATCCCAAGGAAACTGGCACCTTTACATGTACGATAAGAAGCAAATTTGGGAGAGCAAGTTTTTGCAGACGAGAAAGATTATAATAAGTTTAATTAATTGACTCACAGTACCGAATACAGATCGGCTGAAAACACCGCATGTTTAATTCGCCAGAGATAGTTGGTTGAGTGCATGGTTATCACTCAGTTTAATTAGTTGACTGCCAATACCATGTTAAAAGTACAAGCTTCCCAGAAGAAGGTTATATTTATTGATCTTCTATTATGTCCTTTGACATGCCATATTACGGCATGCACGTTGCCCATAAAAGATGGTTCCTCCAAGGATCATGATCAGCGTACGTAGTGCCAGCTTCCTTCTCTTGCTAAGAGGAGAACATGAGAAAGGGGAGTAACTCTTCATGTGTGCGGGGAACGGATAAATACTGGCTGATTTCCTCGTTGTGAATGGGATGTATTAGGAACTTGAGTTACAGATGAAGTGTCCGAAGCTGTGTCGAGCCCAGGTTCCCTCCAAGTTCAACTGTTCGTGTTAGTGCCACCACATTGGATGTGTCTGCGTCACAGTCCTCTACAGCCCAGGTTTCCTCTATTGAACAATATAGTCATTTTCCAGCTGCGATCAAGACGTTGACGGAGTGAACATGCATGTCTACAGTACGGAGCTGCATGTTACTCTGGCTTGGTGACTACTAATGGCACTCGGAAACAACATTAGAAGCTCGTGACCGTTCTCCTCTGTTACAGCCTGGCTCTCTCAGCTTTGGCCGTTAACGCTGTACTCCCTCCGTTTGGAATTACTTATTGTTGAAATTGTTAGAAAATAATGTATCTAGAACTAAAATAGATCTAGATAGATTCATTTCTGCGAAAAGTAATTTGGAACAGGGTGAGTCGTGAATGTTTTCTTTTTATGAAAAGTGCCTATGTTTCTGAATATCACCTTGATTTCTTATTTGAAATATGTAATGAGCATAGTCCCGCAGGATTGCATGGCCAACATCTTTATTTTTCTTCAAATAAAATTGTTAGGCAATTTGAAATAGTAACTTTGGCTAGTGATAATTCAATATTTTGTCCTCGCACTACTGTGTAACAGTAATAGACAGGGATTGGTTGAATCGATGTTTTATTGCTTGAGCCTCGTGGCATATATGTAGTCAGGGCCGTCTCCAGAAATTTGAGGCCTCGGGGCGAATTCCAAGGTGGGGCCCTTACAAAATTGAAACGTAGGATAGCATAGAATTTATTCTAGCTTGTCTGTTATAGTACATGATCTTCTTGGAGTACTGGACAAGCTAGAATAAACCCTATGCCATCCTCTGCTTACTAAGCAATCACAATACCCGACATCTCCGCGTAGTCACAATGATAGCGACGCGGACAGTGAGACTGGAGAAGAATCCGAAGGTTGTAAGCCAACACACATCCCCCCCCCCCCCCCCACGCACACACAGTCGCAATGGTGGATGTATTGCAAAAGTTGTGGCTGGAGTGAAAATCGATGAGGTTGCCCAAGCAAGGCGGTAGCCCTTTGTGCTGATGTCGAGATAGCCGATAGCATTGGGTTATCTAGCCGTGGCCGAGATAGCCGTGTAAGGGACGCCGTGGTCGTTGTCGAGTTCGAGTGGCTGGTGTCGAGGTGGTTGCGGTGGAGCCGCACGTGCATGGAGACGTCGTGTTAATTAGGGGTGCATGTTGCGCCGGGAAGAAGATGGGGTGGCCGAGGAGCCGTGTCGGGTTTGCCAAGCCCGGGGACAAGTCATGAAAGGTACATGTTAGTGTTGCTAATATCAGGCATGTGTAGATGGGACGAAGTTGGTGTTAACGAGGCACCGCATCAGGCTTGGCAGGCCAGGACACGTTGTGTATGAAGGAATGCATCAGTGTTGCCAACACTGGGCATGCATAGACGAGGACCAGTACGAGCTATACACCTTGTCGCAGGGACCAACAGAGGAGAACTCGACAACAGTTGCGGCGCCAATGGGCATTGGGTAGAAGTTACCGATGTCGCTCGTAACGACATGAGAAGCTTGTGAATATTCCCCTCTGGTATAGCCTCTCTCTCTCTCTCTCTACAAGCTTTGCCCGTTAACTTTGTAAAAGTTCGTCTGTTTCTAAATGTCCTATTGATATGTTATTTTTAATGTTCAACGAGCACAATTGCCCGCACGATTGCTCAGCTAACATCTTTAGTTTCTCTTTAAATAAAATATTAAGCAATTTGAAATTTTAATTTTTGTTCATGATAATTAAATATCTTATCCTCAGACTACTGACTTGCCTCCTTTGCGAAGTTCCCTCATACAATTGGCTATGCACGAAAAAAACTTGGTAGAGAATTTACTGGGTGTAACACTCAGCATACGTGTCTGGTCCAACCCCGGAGCGATCCATGTTTCTTAGTCCTTTTCCTCGGAGACTCAATATAGCTTTTGTAAGTGTATTATTTTGGGACTTGTCAACACTTTCTTCTCAGTAAAAGTAAGTATCTCCTAAAACCCCAAATGGGGTGTGGAGAAGTGGTAAGACAATGGGATTTGGACCCGTTACTCGGAGGTTCGAATCCTTCGGTCCCAGATCGTTTCCAAAAATCAAAGGATTGACAAGCAAAGGACAAATGAAAATCAATGACCATGCAATATGGACTGCATTCGGATGTATAGAGACATATTTTAGTATATAAATTCACTTACTTTGCTACGTATGTAGCCCGCATTGGAATCTCTAGTGAGACTTATATTTAGAAATGGAGGAAGTACCTAAATTTACTACTCAAGTTGAGATCACCTGTCTTCATTTCAACACAGCTATATATGTATATCAGATAGCTAGACTTCATCTCATATCTTGTGGCAAGAAGATATGTCCAAAGCGGAAAAATGAGTGTGCTGCTTTGCGTTAGGAGCATAGGATTTTTTTTTTGCGAGTAAGACTTGTATTAATGAAGGATCCAGGGAATTACAATTCAGTTTACACAACTCCATAACCTGTGGGGGGCCAGAGCCCAACCAAACTACTGTTCTACACATGTTGGCTACAATTGATATGAAATATACTAGTTGTACGAAGAGACATCAAGTGTTTAGTCTCATTCACCAACGAGGGAAATATAGACATGTCCGTGTCTCCGTCTTTAACCATATTCACCGCCACTACAGAATCCATCTCCACACAAGTTCGGCCTCAAGTGCATCTCGGCAGGAGAAGAACACCCTGCAAGAAGAGAAAATATTTTTTCCAAGACAATCACGCAGAACCATGCCCGCTCCTGCTCCACCTTCCTCTGTCCATGATCCATCTGTATTGAGCTTGACCCAACCCGTCGGTGGAGGAACCCACCTAACAGGTGGGTCCTGACCTATTATTTCATGTGGTGTTTTGGTACTAGCATAAGTTATTACAACTTTTCCCTTCAAAGGATCACACTCTGCGTTTTGAGCAATCGCAAGTAGCGAGTCAAGGTAGCTGCACAAGAATTGCTTTGAGACATCCATCGGAGGTGGAGTCTTGCCATGAACAACCTCATTCTGATTGTGCCAGCACCTCCATAGTGTGAAGAGTAGCATCGCCCGTTCAATCTCACTTAGCGGAAATAAAATATCAAGGAGCCACTCGGTCCATGTGTTACTGATATCTCCCAGTCTTGGAAGATGCCATGCCTCCTCCATGCAGTTCCAAAGGTCCACGGCTAGGGGACAGCGACATAAAGCATGGAAGGAAGATTCAGTTTCTCTGTCACACACTGGGCACACATTTGACTCCTCTAGTCCTCGCTTGTGTTTATTTTCCCAAGTTGGAAGCGAGTTCACAGCCACACGCCATGCAAAATTCTTGATTGTAGGTGGGACGTTGCTACCACATATCATTTTCCAACACGTCCTATGAGCATCAGACGCCGAACTAGTTGCAACTGAAGTCATTTTGCAGGTTTCTTCAAAAGCCATGTTGTAAGCAGATTTCACAGAGAAGGATCCCAATCTTCCGGGTCCCCATGCAAGCACGTCATCTCCAAGTCTTGGCGAGGCTCTAATTTCCAGGATCTCTGTAACATCACATGGCAAGAAAATAGACTGCATCAAATTTACATTCCATGAACCATTGTTGTTGAGCAGCTGGGAGACAAAGCGGAACCGACACGTGCCCTGTGGCGAGATAGGTTTATATGAGAAAGGCCTTGGAATCCACTGTCTCGCCGGATTCTTATCTGCTGGCCATTGCCGACTCTCCAGATCAGCCCCTTCTTCAAAAGATCTAGGCCATGAGAAATCACCGTCCACGTGGATGAGGCGTTACCTGCGAACACAGTGTCCTCTAGCTTCCCATTTGGATAATACCGAGCTTTAAGAAGTTGAGCACATAGGCTATCCGGCTTTGTCAACAGTCTCCATGTCTGGCGTGCGAGTAGTGCTTGATTGAATATCCGAAAGTCCAGAAACCCAGCTCCGCCTTTACATTTTGGCTGCTGGAGTTTTTGCCAAGCCTTCCAATGAACCTTTCGTTTTCCTTCACTCGAACCCCAATAGAAGTTCCGCGTCATGTTTGTTAAATCATCACACACAGAAAAAGGCAGTTTGAAAACACCCATAATGTATGTAGGAAATGCTTGCGCCACTGATTTAATAAGAACTTCCCTGCACTACCAGAAACTGTACTTTTCCCGACGGCCGGAGATCCACAGGAAAATACTCATTACCGTCAGGAAACTATTTCCTGTCGGTCAGCCGACAGGCAATACCCGTCAGGAATAGAACGACAGGAAAATCCACCAATGCCTGACGGTTAGTTGACAGGAATTATTTTCCTGACGGTTATTCCTGGCAGCCACTCTCAGGAAAAAGTTTGATCTGTCAGGTTTAGAAACAAACCTTTCCTTGCGGCCAGCCGACAGGAAAACATACATTTTCCTTACGTGGTAGGCTCTCGGGAAAAATCGGATAAGAATTTGCATGGTGTAATTAACAAATTCAAAATGTATCTATAAATGATCCACATCATACCTCTGTGCATGCATCCAAAATCAGTGTATACATAGCAGATATCTATCCATTAAACCATGATCTGACATCTTGTTATAGACAAGTGAAAACTTTACTTGCTCAAAAGCAATAACATAAAAGTTGTACACATCCATACAAGCACCACTCCAAATTTTCATCCATCACCTACATACATATCCGTTGATAAGTTTCCAATTCATCTAAACTACCAATCATGTTCGCACAATCATTGCAGCATACAGCGTTGCACCATCCTCCAAGCTAACATGAGATGAATGGGTGTTCCCTTGCAAAGTCATGTACAACATCAATGAGAACTAATATTGAAAAATTCAAGAGATAATGAGCAACATCAAGTAGATACAGAATCAATAGAAAATACATTATAGTGTGCATACTACCGTCCATACCTACATTTTTTCTCTACCAGAACGAACTGAACCCCGGACACAGAGGGTGAGAGAGGAACCCAATGATGGATTGGAGCTGCCTCTCGTGGCGGCCTGGAAGGCGAGCGAGGTGATGCCATGCTGGGAGAACAGGGAAGGCGTCAAGGAAGATCATCCAGAGGCCCTCTTTGTACTCCCCTCATCGTAAATAACGAATGCATCAAATAAGTAATGGAAACAGCAAATAAGAAGGTAGCAACCAACACATAATAGTATTTGAGATAATCACCACATCAAGACAAGCACGCATACTGCCGAAGTGTGAGAGATAACTGAGATAGGTTTTGCTTGTCATGCTCGAACTCCTTTGTCCATCCATTTTGACCACAAACCTTTGCCGCATCCACATACTCTTGCATCACCGGTTCAAGAAAGCTGGATTGACAACCTGAATTTAAAACCCAATGAGAAATTGATCTCGTTTTCTCTGTCTCAAAGTGATACACACTCATCGATTCACCAGCAGGAAGGCTTAACGAAAGAAATAGGGAAATGACAAAAGAGGCCATAACATCCGTACGAACACCAACAATCTTAAATCCACAAAAAGATGTTACCTTTGAGATTGCCCAGCGAACCAACCAAGTGTTTCTAGTAGATGACGTCGTACCCTTTTTTCCGTAAAATAAGCAAAAAAAGAATTATGGGATACTTCATATACACATTCTCATGATCCATCTATCGGATAGTGTAATCAATAACTTGTTAGATAGCACAAAGACATAGAAAACAAGTAAAACAAATGCAACACTCATCACTTCCGTCAGAGATATTATATTCCGTTTTTAGTACTAATCTGTGTTAGGACAATAATAACCTATGGAGTAAGTCAGTGTGCTGAGTTCCAGAAACAAAATCAGCTTGTGTTGTTTTCAAACAAGCAGACAAGAAGTTAGTTTTTTGGAGGGCAAACCCATCTGAAGTTGAGAAGTGCTTTTTTTAACACATACTGTGTTGCATATTCATTGATTCGGTGGGAGAAAGAAAACAGAAAAAACCAATATAAACACACAACATTGAGATTCATATACAACAAATCAGTTCAGAAAGCACGCACCTTTCTTTTCTCCACTTGGATCTTCAGGTTTCTCCATGGTTACGGAGAAGCTGTAAAGCACAGAAGAGGAGGGGCAGACAACCAGGCCAAGAGTTCCAAGCAAAACAGAGGGTTTCTTAATTCTCGGAGAGTTCCTGAAAGTATATAGCTAGCATAAAAATTACATGGACAAGAACCTTTTCAGTTTTTCAATGAAATCAATAAAATGAGAGTACTAACACTACACCTAACAGTAGCACCTACAAAATTGTAAGAGTAGATATGAGAAAACAAAGCCCTTTAAAGTGAATATAATCAACACACTCCAAACATATGCAAATGGCCCTTATTTTCTCACTGATGCGGCTAATCCTTCGAGTATTGGGCCAAAAAAAAAGAAGTAAATCAAGATCCTGCCACCTGAGACCTAGATTAATTACAAATAATTTGTATGAACAGCTAAAGATCCTAACTGTTGTTTTTGGAGGACCATGGTTGAGACTTACCACAAGAAAACAGATCAGCTGTTGTCATGTCGGATGAATAGGGGCATCTTGATGCATGTAGATGGGAGTGACTTGGAACTTGAGGAGGAGGGAGCATGGGGTGCAAGCAACGCGTAAAAGGCAGCCCTGTTGGATAGGGCCAAGGGTGGTCGGATGCGGCGGCAGACGGAGGTGGAGGCAGAGCGGCGATGGATGCTGGGGAGATCGAAGGCAAACGGGGATAGCGGATGCAGGTTGACTCGGGCGGCAGTGGAGGAGGTGAGCGCCGGAGGAGCGAATAGCAAGCAGCACTGGGACAAGTTACATGTGGAGGACGGCGGCGACTGTGGCGAGGGAGTCGGAGGAAGGCGGCGGCCATGGAACAGAGGAGACGGGGAAAGAAGAGAAGTGCGGAATCTTTCCAGAGCCTTCTCGTTATCTTTCTGGGTTTTTTTTTGCTATCGGCCCATACAACACAGGAAAGGGAAAAAATAGGCGCCAAAGGGGAAAAAACCGTGCGGCCTATGATTTTTCCGCGCCAGGCCTGTATCGCGGTGGTGCTGTGGCAGGCTGGGCTTAAAATATTTTTCCCGTGGGCCGGATAACTCACAGGAAAAAATATTGTTCTGAGAGGCATAGAAAGGCCCACAGGAAAATAGGCTATTTTCCCGAGCGTCAAAAATTGCCCGCCAGGAATATTTGTATTCCTGTGAGGGGCTTCGGGCCTCACAGGAAAATAGGCCACTCACAGGAAAAGTGCGGTTTCTGGTAGTGCTGTCTGGCTGAGCAAGATGGCCATCACCCCATTGGACAAGTATTTTCAAGATTTGCGCTTGTAAATTTTGAAACTTGCCTTTGGACATACGACCATTGTGTGTTGGAAGACCCAAGTATTTCTCCTCGAAACCAGCATTCTGAATATTCAGAGTATCTCTCACCTCCTCCTGAAGATTGGTAGGGCATGCTTCTCCGAATAGGATTGAACACTTATTATAATTTAGAAACTGGCTTGTAGCTCTAGCATAAAGGTCAAGACAAGACTTAATACTTTCCGCTTGTACATGATTTGCTTCAAAAAACAGTAGTGTATCATCTGCGAACAAAAGATGAGAGATTCCTAGAGCCCTGCGACAAATAAATTTTCACTGGCAAAATAATTCCAGAGTTCACCCTATTTCTGAGAATAGAAGATGGATCATCAGCAACGAACAGAAATAAGAACGAAGAGAGTGGATCACCTTGCCGAAGCCCACTCGACGATGCAAATGAATCCAAGGCGGATCCATTTAATTTTACGGTATACCTCACCGATGTGACACAAGTCATAATCCAGTCAATCCATCGATGTGAAAACCCCATCTTTTGCATCACTTGCCTCAAGAAATTCCAATCAACCCGATCATATGCCTTTGATAGATCCACTTTGTAAGCACAATATCCTTTAGTACGATCCTTCCCTTGTTTAATATGGTGGATGCACTCAAATGCAATTAGGGTATTGTCAGTTATCATCCTACCAGATATGAAAGCACTCTGCTCAGGAGAAATTATATCGTTCAGGAGAGGACGCAATCCATTAACCCAACAGTTGGAAACAACCTTGTAAATATTAGGCTAATAGGCCGGAAATCGGAGACCTTGACTGGATTCGCAATTTTCGGAATAAGAATGATAGATGTCTCATTAACACCATCCTGCATAATACCCGTTCTGAAAAACTCCTTCACTGCTTTAATTATATTAGTCTTCACCAGATCACAATTCCTCTGAAAAAATCTTGCTGGAAAACCATCTGGCCCAGGGGCTTTTAAAGGCCCAATTTGAAAAAGAGCATCTCAAATTTCCTCATCCGAAAAATCTCTACAAAGTTTAACATTATCGTCATCTGAAACAACTGAATTAAAAAGGTCCAAAACCTCCATGGCATCAAGGGTTGGGTCAGCAGCAAATATTTCATGAAAATAACACGAGACTACATCCACTAGTAGAAAACAGGGCTTTCGTCCAGGCCAGTTCAGCCCATTAGTCCCGGTTCAATCCAGAACCGGGACCAATGGAGCTATTTGCCCCGGTTCGTGAGCCCAGGGGGCCGGCCGGGCCACGTGGGCCATTGGTCCCGGTTCGTCCGGACCTTTTGGTCCCGGTTGGTGGGACGAACCGGGACCAATGGTCCTGGCTCCTGGCCCACCACTATTCGTCCCGGTTGGTGGCATGAACCGGGCCCCAAGGCTTCCCGTTAGTCCCGGTTCATGCCCCGAACCGGGGCGAATGGGGCTGCCGATATATAGCCCCTCAAGGCAAGAGCAGAGCACACTGCTCTGCTTTCTCTCGGGCTGAGGGGAGAGGGCTTGGTTGTGCTCTAGCTCACCTCCTATGCACACAAGGTGTTCGATGGAATGCCCGAGCCACACTACTTAAGGTTTCTCCTCTCCAAGCTCGACCGCCAAGCTCCATTTTCCTCAATATTTATCTAGTTTTAGCGGTCCGTCACGCCCCGTCCCCGTCTTCATCGTCGTCGATCACCCGCGACGATCTCATCGCCGACACCACCGTGGTGAGCCTCTTGTTCTTATCTTCTTTCTGAAAGGAAAAATATTATCACTTGTTTGTTTAGATAGATACTTGTATTATTTTCTTACTTTTATTATTGCATCTTATATAGTGCGATGGTTTTGGTATCCGCCCCCGTCGGCCCTCGTCCTGTCTATGATTCGGATGTGGTATATATTATCTTTTCATAACTATTGGTTCATTTATTGTTTATGAAAATTATGCCGACCAACGTGACATAGATTTTATTTATCTAGGAAGTTGTTGAACCGGAAATTCCAACCGACCCTATTGTCGAGAGGTTAAATTTAGTTGAAGAAGAAAACAATTTCTTGAAGGAAAAAATAAAAAACTTGAGGAGGAGAAGATGATATTGGAGTTGCATGTTGCAGATGTCGTCGATGATCACAAGATCAAGATGGATGCAATGCGCTTGAAGATGAGAAAGATTAGAAAATATGCCATTCATACCGAGGCTTGGTATCATTATGCCGTTGGATCAATTGTTACCTTGGTTGCGATTATGATCGCATTTGTTTTCGCATTGAAATGTTTTACATAGTTTCAATGTATGGTTTAATTAATTTAGATGCTCTGCAGAGCTTTATGTTGTTAGATGAGAACTATGTATGTACTTTGGTTTTTATGTGATGATGAACTTCTATTAATTTGGTCACTTAATTATCTATTCATGATGTTCTATAATGATTTTTGACACACTTAATTATATATAATGCACGCAGATGAACCGGCAATGGATGTACGGTGACAGACACACCTCCGAGTACATTAAGGGCGTGCATGATTTTCTCGAAGTGGCTGAGGCAAACAAGCAGAATGGTTTTATGTGTTGTCCTTGCCCTATACGAAGTCTTACTCTGACCGGAAAATCCTTCACACCCACCTGCTTTACAAGGGTTTCATGCCACACTATAATGTTTGGACGAGGCATGGAGAAATAGGGGTTATGATGGAAGACGGCGAGGAAGAAGAGTACGATGACAAGTATGTGCCCCCTGAATACGGTGATGCTACTGAACATCAAGATGCACCAGACGATGTGCACGATGGTGCTGGAACGGGCGGTTGCTGAAGATCAAGAGGAACCGTACGATGTGCCCGATGATGATGATCTCCGCCGGGTCATTGTCGATGCAAGGACACAATGCGAAAGTCAAAAGGAGAAGCTGAAGTTCGATCGCATGTTAGAGGATCACAAAAAGGGTTGTACCCAGTTGCGAAGATGGCAACACAAAGCTCGGTGCCGTACTCGAATTGCTGCGGTGGAAGGCATAGAATGTTGTGCCTGATAAAGGATTTGAGAAGCTACTGAAAATAATGAAGAAGAAGCTTCCAAAGGATAACGAATTGCCCGACAGTACATACGCAGCAAAGAAGGTCGTATGCCCTCTAGGATTGGAGGTGGAGAAGATACATGCATGCCCTAATGACTGCATCCTCTACCGTGGTGCCTACAAGGATCTGAACGCATGCCCGGTATGCGGTGCATTGCGGTATAAGACCAGACGAGATGACCCTGGTGATGTTGACGGTGAGCCTCCCAGGAAGAGGGTTCCTGCAAAGGTGATGTGGTATGCTCCTATAATACCACGGTTGAAACGTCTGTTCAGAAACGGAGAGCATGCCAAGTTGATGCGATGGCACGGTGAGGACCGTAAGAAAGACGGGAAGTTGAGAGCACCCGCTGACGGGTCGCAGTGGAGAAAAATCGAGGAAAGTACTGGGATGAGTTTGCAAAGGACCCAAGGAACGTATGGTTTGCTTTAAGCGCGGATGGCATTAATCCTTTCAGGGAGCAGAGCAGCAATCACAGCACCTGGACCGTGACTCTATGTATGTATAACCTTCCTCCTTGGATGTGCACGAAGCGGAAGTTCATTATGATGCCAGTTCTCATCCAAGGCCCTAAGCAACCCGGCAACGACATTGATGTGTACCTAAGGCCATTAGTTGAAGAACTTTTACAGCTGTGGAATGGAAACAGTGCACGTACGTGGGATGAGCACAAAAAGGAGGAATTTGACCTAAAGTCGTTGCTGTTCGTGACCATCAACGATTGGCCCGCTCTCAGTAACCTTTCAGGACAGACACACAAGGGATACCACGCATGCACGCACTGTTTACTTGACACCAATAGTATATACCTGGGAAGCTGCAGGAAGAATGTGTACAGGCCATCGTCGATTTCTTCCGACCAACCATCAATGTCGAAAGAAAGGCAAGCATTTCAAAGCGAGGCAGATCACCGGAAGAAGCCCGCCATGCGTGCGGTGATCACGCATTTGCTATGGTCAATGATTTACACGCAATCTTTGGAAAGGGTCCCGGACTAGCTGTTCCGAATGACGCTGAGAATCACGCACCCATGTGGAAGAAGAAATCTATATTTTGGGACCTACCCTCTGGAAAGACCTAGAGGTCCGCTCTTGATCGACGTGATGCACGTGACGAAGAACCTTTGCGTGAACCTCCTAGGCTTCTTGGGCGTATATGGGAAGACAAAAGATACACCTGAGGCACGAGAGGACCTGCAACGCTTACACGAAAAGAGGGCATGCCTCCGAAGCGATATGAAGGTCCCGCCAGCTACGCTCTTACGAAAGAAGAGAAAGAAATATTCTTTCGATTGCCTGCTCGAGATGAAGGTCCCGACTGGCTTCTCGTCGAATATAAAGGGAATAATAAATATGCCGGAGAAAAAGTTCCAAAACCTAAAGTCTCATGACTGCCACGTGATTATGACGCAAGCTGCGTCCGGTTGCATTGAGGGGCTTCTACCGAAAACGTCCGATTAGCCATTGTGAAGCTATGTGCATTCCTCAATGCAATATCTCGTAAGGTGATCGATCCAGAAATCGTACCAACGCTAAGGAGTGATGTGGCGCAATGTCTTGTCGGGTTTGAGCTGGTGTTCCCACCATCCTTCTTCAATATCATGACGCACGCGTCCTAGTTCATCTAGTCAACGAGATTGTCATTACGGGGCCCGTACTTCTACACAATATGTACCCCTTTGAGAGGTTCATGGGAGTCCTAAAGAAATATGTTCAGAATCAAGGCTTAGGCCAGAAGGAAGCATCTCCATGGGCCATCAAACAGAGGATGTCATCGGGTTTTGTGTTGACTTCATTCCTGGCCTTAAGAAGATAGGTCTCCCTAAATCGCGGTATGAGGGGAGACTGACTAGAAAAGGCACGCTTGGAAGGGACTCAATAATATGCAGGGACGGATATTCTTGGTCTCAAGCACACTACACAGTTCTACAGAACTCTACCTTGGTGACCCCGTATGTCGATGAACACAAGAACAGTCTGCGCTCCAAACACCCGGAGCAGTGCGACGACTGGATTACATGTGAACACATCAGGACTTTCAGCAGTTGGTTGGAAACACGTCTCAGAGGTGACAACACTGTTTGTGATGAGCTGTACTTGTTGTCCAGGGGACCATCTTCGACTGTAATGATTTGGAAAGGATATGAGATAAATGGGAATACATTTTACATGATTGACCAAGATGAAAAGAGCACCAACCAAAACAGCGGTGTCCGCTTTGATGCAGCAATCGACAAGGGAAATGACACATATTATGGTTACATAGTAGACATATGCGAGCTTGACTACGGAGTAGATTTTAAGGTCCCTTTGTTTAAGTGCAAGTGGGTCAATCTGTCAGGAGGCGGGGTACAGGTAGACCCACAGTACGGAATGACAACAGTGGATGTGAAAAATCTTGGGTACACTGACGAACCGTTCGTCCTAGCCAATGATGTGGCACAGGTTATCTATGTGAAGGACATGTCTACCAGAACGAGGAAAAGAAAAGATAAGGAAGCGAATACATCATACAATGAGCCAAAGCGCCACATAGTTCTTTCAGGAAAAAGGGACATCCTGTGAATGGAGGGCAAGACAGACATGTCTGAAGAGTATGAAAAGTTTCATGAAATTTCCCCCTTCAAAGTCAAGGCTGACCCAAGCATCCTGATAAACGATGAAAATTATCCATGGTTACGGCGCAATAAGCAAACGACACAAGCGAAGAAAAAGTGAAGACTTTCTCCCGCAACTATTAATTAGCTAGCTATAGCACAATATATGAAACACCTAAATTAACCCCCACAAACCCCCCTTTAAAAAAACAAAACCTCAGCTACAGAAATGCCGACGTGGATGCTTATTGGTCCCGGTTGGTGCCACCAACCGGGACCAAAGGCTCCTCCCTGGGCTCGGCTCAAGACAAAGCACGTGGAGGTTTCATCAGTCCCGGTTCTGGATTGAACCGGGACTAAAGGGCCAGGGTATTAGTACCGACCCTTTAGTCCCGGTTCATGAACCGGGACGAAAGGCCCTCACCAACCGGGTCAATAATCCCCTTTTCTACTAGTGATCACCCATGGCTTGAGCATCTTTGTGTACAGTACCATTAGCATCATGTATCTCAGTGATTTTATTTTTTCTTACTCTCCAAACCGCCTTACTCTAGAAGAACTTCGTGTTTCTATCACCTTCTTTCAACCAAGTGATCCTTGATCGTTGTAACCAAATCATCTCCTCCTTGTACAGTAATTCATTGAGTTTATCCAAAACCTCTCGGATTTCTGCACTATCTGCATTCATATTCATTAGTTCCTCTAGCCGGGTTCTTGTTTTATTAATGTCCCTTGTGATATTACCAAACTTTTTACTGCTCCACTTCCGAAGGGACACCATAGTCTCTCTCAAAGCTTTATTGACATGGCCTAGATCATCCATCACACCATAGGCCTCCCAAGCCTTGCGGACTAATTCTGGTAGCCCGGCGTCTCTTTCTCAAAATATCTCATACCTGCGTGGATGCACTTTATGTTGTTCCTGGTCGGGGCACCCTTGAGCAATAACGGCACATGATCAGAACATGGAGACGCAAGGTGCCGCACACTGTAAAAAGCGAACAGGTTCCGCCAAGAATTTGTAGCCACCGCTCGATCTAAACGGACTCGCACATTTGCTGCACCAGACCTCATATTGTCGTAGGTATAGGGCACACCTGAAAAAGCCAGGTCCAATAAATCACAAAGCATCAAAGTATCCCGGAAAGCTGCCATTTGTGGTTCAGGGCGGGAAGTAAGGGACATATGTTCAAAACTCCACAACGCCTCGTTAAAATCTCCGATTACTAGCCAGGGTAAATTAGATTGTGCACTCAAGTTTTGTAAGGTAGACCACATAAGATGTCTATTCTCCACCCTAGGCTCTCCATACACCCCGGTCAATCTCCATGGCTCACCGTTCGGTTCAGTTATGACAGAAACATCAATGTACCGATCATCCTTCCCCAACAAAGTAACTCGATATGATTCATGCCAGTATAACGCCAAACCACCACTCATGCCCGAGCTATCCACACCTTCAAAACCCTTAAGGCCGAGACGACCCCTATATCTCCTCATCTTACTAGCTTTCTTGCCGAGTTTCACACAAAAATACAAATTAGGGGGAATGCGACTGCACCATCATCGCCAAATCTTGAACTGTCCGGGAATTCCCCCCTCCCCGGCAGTTCCAACTCAGGGCATTCATTGGCCCGGAAGGCGCCACTCTAGGGAGCCCGCCAAAACATCATTATCATTGCTAATAACAGAGCCATCCTCTCCCTTTAACTTCTTCCTCACTTTTTTTGGGTGTATTAACAGCAGCCGGATCCGATATTACAGTCTCTGGATCCTCAACAATCTCGTCACTGTCCCGGGCATCCTTGGAGCCTCCTTGGTGTACATCACCAGGGGCACTTACTATATCATCCGGTCCTCTCTTCCCATGCATATTTAGCAAATTACTTCTCACGTCTTGGCTTGCTAGAATAGTATTTGTTGCACCTGGTTCTTCAATCTCCATCGTTATCGTACCCGAAGATCGTGTGTTTAACACATTGTTATACCTCCAGTTATTCACAGGGATCCCGTCCGAATAAGTTGCAACATTGGGGGGCGCACCTCTGCCAACACCCCAACCGAACACTGCTCCACCTCTGCCTCTTCCACCCCCTCTACCTTATCCACGACCACCTCCTCTTCCTCACCATTCATCTGCCAGTATGAAATCACCCCATTTAAACTTAGACACATCATGCTCACCGGTGTCACACTCCTCATACCAGTGGCCCAACAAACCACAATTGTTACAAAAAGTTGGAAGTTTCTCATATTTAACCATATACCAGTCCTCCTTTCCTCCCCGTGTAATGGAGACAAAGCGCTCAAGCTTTTTGCTGACATCAAGATTAGCTCTAACACGGACAAAAGCACCAAAGCCGGCAACTGAATTTGCACCTCAAGGATCTTCCCCAATTTCCTGCACATACCTTTGATCACCGGCTCATTCAAGTAATTGTCCGGTAGACCAAAAATTCTAGCCCACACAGCTACTTTATCCAGGACTATCGTTCTAGGATTTGTATAGCCATCATACTCCAGTAGAATTACTGCTTGAATCCTGAATAACCAAGGTCCCTGAGCCATCGCCATGTTCCAATCGCCAAGACATGCAAACTGCACTGTGAACAAATTGGTGTCAATCATACGCCACCGCACATCCTTTGCAGGATTCCAAGCAGACCTCATGTCCGCATACAAAGCCGACGGACTGAATCCCTTGTCGGTGTGTACCCTCACAATTGCTAACCACTTAGCTTGAATATCTGGCAGATTCTCCTGCTCCTCCCATACGAAATCGTCGCCCTCATCTTCATGGAGAGCCAATCTGCCAAGCAACTCCTCAACCTCCTCGCTATGTGAAGTCTTTTTACTAGGGTTATTGCTGCCCGCTTCCATCATGAATACCGCCGAGACTCCTGAGACTTCGCACAGAACAAGGCCGCGAAGAAGCAAAGCTTCCCCCAACCCTAGACGACGAGGAGCAGCAGGCAATCGGAAGGGATCGATCGCTGGTAGAGAGAAACTCTGGGGTGGCACCACCGCCAGAGGAAAGCGAAACCCTAGTCGCCTAGGGGAAAAAGAGCCGATTCCAGTCAATATGTTAGGAGCATAGGATTGACAGGAGTAAGCCAGCAAGAGATGACCTTACCAAAAAAAATCAAGGGAATGGTAGGCACGGGGACATCGTAAGACACGAATTGACAAGGTAAACGTTTAGGGACGGTGCACCGGCCCAATCTTCGGCCGGTCGCCCGCTACCGCGCTCCTGTTTCTCTCCCGCCTCACCCGCTGCAACGACGAGCGGCCCCGGCGAGCGAGCGGCGAGGGCGAGCGGCTCCGGCGAGGCGCCGTCTACCCCTCGCCCGCCCCCTCCCAGCATCATCTCCTACTCCCCCCCCCCCCCCACCGCAGCCAATCTCGCTGGTGAGGTCGTCATCCACCCCACGGCTGGCGATTTCCCCACACGCACGAGCACCTCTTATCCACAGCTCCGGCTATTCTCCCAGCGCACCGTCTCCAGCTCCAGCAATCCCCCAGCTCCGGCAGACGAGCTGCATAACTGCGACGATGAGGCACATCCACGACACAGGTGATGCTGGAACCGGCGTCTGATTTTGCTGCAACCGACAAACCAAGAGCTGGAACCAGCACTTAGTTTTGGTGCATCGCCTGGGGTGTTTTCTACGTCGACATTCGCGGCCGCCTCATTTTGTTGCAAACGACGATGCAAAAGCTTCTACCGGCAAGATTTTTTGCTACCACGGCGACCGGCGGAAGCAGCAATGGCTTTTCCAGCAAATGATTTTTGTCCCGGCAAAGCTAGAGCTGGAACCAGCTTTTGTTTTTGCTACAACCAGCAAATTCAGAGCTGGAACCAACAACATATTTTGCTGGAATCAAAGGAAGCAGGGGATTCGATGGATGTATGTCAGAGCTACAACCAGTGCTGAAAAATGCTACTTCCGGCAACCAAGAAAGCTACAACCAGCTTTGAAAAAAGCTTCAGCTGGATACGGGGTAGCTGGAGGTCGGCATTGCGCAGCGGCAAAAAGCTGCAACCGCCATGGAAGAAAGCTACAACATGCTTCTAAAAAAGCTTCAAACCAAGAACGGCTAGCTAACAATGGTGAGCTGCGGTGACGGAGATGCATGGTGCCCGGTGCTGCGACGGGCGCGCGGCAAGCTATGACGCCGGGCTGCGACAATGCTGGAACCCTCACTTGGCGGTGCTGCAACCAGAGGGAGGGAGACACGCCCGGCCCGGCGGAGCTAGGGACGTCTTTCTTTCGACTGGCCCGGCAGAGCTGCATACGACAAGCGCCCCCGGCGAGCTTGCGCCGGCGAGCGGCGCCGGCGAGCTGCGACGCGGCGGCCAAGGGTGAGCACGAGCGGCGCCTGCAAGCTGCGACGGCGAGATCCGTTTTTTCCCTGTCGTTACGCGTGCGTGCGGGAGGAAGAAGATGACTTGGTCGAAGCAATCTCGTCCATTCATGCGTACGCATCCAACGATCCGCAGTGGACCGGCCCAAAGTTTGGGCCGGTGCACCGGCGCAGAGTACCGCCCAATTGACAATAGCCGTATGGGGTCAAATAAACTGAATGTAAAATCATCCTAGCTACGAGGTTGTGGTTGTACACAAGGCCTCTGTTATAATAAATCCGAGGTACGCAGTCGATCCACCGAGGAACAAGCAATCACAGACAATGACGACACTGAGATTTGTTAACGAGGTTCGGCAAACTTGCCTATTCCCCGGCGCAATGACTACGGGCGCTCTTCCCCGAGATACCGCAACACCGACCACCCGGGCGCCGGCAGAAGCCGCCGGCACCCCCTTGCGAGCCTGTCGCTATCTAGTCGTCATAGGTTACAACGTGGGTAGCCTCCTCATATATAAGAGGCCAAGGGTACAACGTGTCCGACTTCGACGCTACAAGTATCCTACCCACACCACAACACCAAGTCCAAAAGTAACCCAACTAGTATAAAATATTCGACACAAACACAACAAACTCCACCTTGACGAATATTCTCCACCACCTTGAATTTGTCCATGCGTCAAACTTCCATGTACTCCGGACTTGTGTTGTCTTCTTCGTAGCTTACTGAGAGCTACTCGACGAGTCTGCCCCAGACCCGCCGCCGCCGTGAGACCCTACTGCTACTCCCAAAACTCCAGTCTCCGTGACTCCACCTGCAATAGTGCTCCCTTGCAACTTGTAAAGATGTGAAGCCGTCCTCTCTCCAATCATCACGGTCACCTCATCTTGCATGATTCTCATGGTCTTACTATCCCGATCAGATAGGAATACCATACCACCATCATGAAGAACACCAAGCGAAATTATATTCCTCCTTAGCCCCGGCACATGCCTGACTCCCCGTAGCATCCGCTCAACTCCGTCAAACATCTTGATTTTGATGTAACCTAATCCAGCAACACGATAACTTGTGTCATCGCCCACATAGGCTAAACCAAACTCACCAGACTTGTACGAATAGAACCACTCCCCGTTGGGTGTCGCATGAAAAGAGCAAGCTGAATCCAACATCCATGCTTCACCTTTGGTTGACCGCCTGTCTGATACTATGAGAACATCACTACTGCTGTCTGAGTCATCACCATGAGTTGCCTTATTAGCACTTGCCCCACCATTGAGTTCTGGACAGTCCTTTCTCATATGTCCCCACTGCTTACACTTGTGACAGTGTATATTCTTTTTCTTTTTCTTGTTCTTCCCAGCCTCATATCCCTTCCGCCACCGCTCACCCTTGACTAGCAAACCTTCACCATGAGAGACTTTCACCGCGTTCTTCTTTCTCATATCATAAGATAGCAATGCCGCAGTAATATCCTCATTCTTGACGGTCTCCTTGCCATGCGACAAAGTAGTGATCAAATGGTCATAGGATGATGGCAATGTACAAAGTAGCAGAATTGCCCTATCCTCATCGTCAACTGTCCCAACCAAGCGTGCTAGATCCGTCACGACTTATTAAAGGCGTTCATATACTCCACAAGATCTGACCCCTCCTACATCCTCATCCCATACAACTTTTGCTTCTGATACACCTTGGTCGTCGCAGTCTTGGACATGAACTGACTTTCAAGCTTCTCCCGGATCTTCTTCGGCGAATTCTCATCCATCACATGATAAATAACCTGGTCCGACAGACACAACCGTATAGTCCCGGCTGCTTTCAACTGTAACTCCTCCAGTCACCTGCCTCCATCTTAGCTGGCTTGGCTTCCTGCAACAACGCCTTCAAGCATCTCAGTTGTGCCAAAAATCTTTCACCCTTGTCTGCCATAACCCAAAGTTTCCAGTTCGGTTGAACTTCTTCACCTCAAACCTGGTATCCGATGGCGTCATGGTTCTTTGTACGGCGACCTTATGAAAAATAACCGAGCAGTCTTCGCGTGATCCCCAAGTACACGAACGAAACCTCAGCGTACTACTAGCAATCAACGAACCAGTTAAGGTCTTCACGTGAAAGTGCTCCCTTGGCTCAACTCCAATACTAACGCAACTTGCTTTGCCTCGCCTCTTGCCTTCCTTCTGCCGATTGGATCTCGATCTGTTGCCTCGCCTCATGAGGACCTGCCCTACCGCTGCTTTTAACTGCGCGCAGATGTCCGCCTCGTAAACGAGTCCCATCAGGACTCGGTCCTGTTTTTGTTTCCAAAACAAATCACGGTTACCTTGCTGTATCCGATTGCATTGATCGTACTGCACGCACTTTGTACACGTACATCAGGCCGATGTTCCGTGTCGAGGGCCGCTCCGCGCAAGGCCTTGATGGCCCACCACAGCACTGCTCGCGTCTGCTGATGGCACACACACCCGTGTTACCCCGCTGTCGCCTGAACCTATCGAGCGATCAGTCTGTCTCGCCAAAACTGCCATATGTGCACGCAGACCACGTGCTGCTTCAATCGATCCGACCAATCTATCTAGTACGCTGTCACCTGAACCTCGGTGACTCCATTGATCCGATTTTTCGGTCATCCAATCCTCTGAATCAACGCACAACAGCCTCTTCGTAACCTTGCTCTGATACCACTTGTTATAATAAATCCGAGCTACGCAGTTGATCTATCGAGGAACAAACAATCATAGACAATGACGACACCGAGATTTGTTAACGAGGTTCGGCGAACTCGCCTATTCCCCGGGGCAATGACTACGGGCGCTCCTCCCCGAGATACCGCAACACCGGCCATCCGGGCGCCGGCACAAGCCGCCGGCACCCTCTTGCGAGCCTGTCGCTATCTAGTCGTCATAGGTTACAACTTGGTGAGTGTAACACTCGCAAAAATGTATTTCGGCCCACCACGGGCTGGCAAATTCATGTTATGAGTGTTTTTTCCTCGGGCACTCAACAAAGATTTTCCTTAGTGCATATTTTTGGTACTTACCAAAGATTTGTTCATGGCAAAAAGCAATTAGCGGAAAGGGAAAAAAGCCGCCGGTCGGTTCGCTGAGTGTGATGCAAAGACTTTGCTGAATGTAAACACCCAACTAACTAGATGAACATCAACAGAGAAAAAAGATATTGAAGGGGCGATGTCACTGCTGCTTTTCGAGGGGATGATGGGGCGGCGATAAGCGGTAGGTTCCACTGCCTTGCAATCCCTTGGCCAACCCGTGTCGGCTCCATGGACGGGAGCAGTAGCGGCTCGGCGGCGGCCGGTCCAGCACCGCATAGTCCCTGCTGGCGTCCTGGCCCTGCACCCAGAGTAGCTCCACAAAGGTCGCGGTCGATGTAACCCAGGTGGCGCCCGACACCCTTCCATACCAAGGCTACTATATAACAGACTGAAGCACCCAAAGCTAAAAATTTATGGCTTCTTACAAAAAAAATTCCACGCACTTTTTCTCAACAAAATTAATAAGAATCCATGGCATAGCTAAGATGTCTAGTGAGCTGCCCGAGGGACTCACAAGGCGAACGCCATAGCCGCCACCAGCTTCCACCTAATCCATTTCCCGTCCTCACCGCTGCCGGTTTTTAGGATAATCATGACTTGATAAGTCAGTTGTATTAGCGCGGCCATAGCTAGCTGGGTGCGCGCGTCGCTGAACAAGCCATGCTTGTAGCTAGTAGTTGGTACTTCCTCCGTTTTTATTTAGTTCGCATATTAGCTTTAGTCAAAGTCAAGCTTTGTAAACTTTGACGGAGTTTCTAAACAAAAATATTAACATATATACAATAACAAATAAATACTAATAGATTCATCATTGGATGTACTTTTACATCATATAGATTTGTTATGGTAAATGTTTATACTGTTTTCTATCTTATATTTACTAATGGACTGTGCTAACCACCAGTCGACTGTTGGTTAGCAACAGATCCGCACGAGTCCGATCCACTTCTCCTGATAGTTAGCGATCGATGCGCTATCTTCTCACGCTCGCTTTCCACTGATTTTTTTTCCTTCTCTCAAAAAACCGTAGTAAATCACTAGTGGTTTTTTCTGGTTTTTCGCTTCATAATATGAAAAAAATAAATGTGCTTGAAAGAGGATTTGAACCCAGGTCTATGCAATAGCTGTTGAGCCTAATAACCAACTAAGCCACTTGTTGTTATTGTCTATTGTAGATAAACAACATTATTTAAACCTTTCTTATTTCTGTCATATCAGAAGAAAAAAAAGTTTGACTTGGTAACTTTGGCATGACCAGCGTGATAACTATGGTATGAGCAACATGATAACTATACCATGATAAGGCTGGTAACTACAGTACGAGAAGGTTAAGGCATGGGGAAGTATGGTAATTTAACACAGAAATTACTGGTGAAAATGTTTCAAAAACTCCCCCCCTTGGATGAAAGATACCGTGGTGTTTAAAACGTAAGATATTAGTTATCATGTGTGCGATGTATACATTATCATGTTTTTTACACAGAAATTACCGGGTGTATGTTTTTCAACAGAAAAAATCTGGACAAATATTACAGTGGTGTTTCTATGGGAGTTATGAACTTTGTATGTCTCTATTACAATGTTATTTACATAGAAATTACCGGGTCCCCCCCCCCTCGCCACAGTCGCCACATTTACCAGGATCGGGTACATAAGTTATCGGGTGTACCATGTATGAGTTATGATGTTATTTGCACATAAGTTACCATGGCATGTTTCAGCAGCTTGCCCCACCCCCACCCTCGCCGACCAAGTCATCAGCACCGGGGGTACATAAGTTATCGGGTCCGCAATGTTTGAGTTATCATGTTATTTGCACAGAAGTGGTATGTTTCAACAACTCCCCACCCCCACCCTCGCCAAGTTATCGACAACGTTTCTAGGACCGGGGCACACAAGTTATCAGGTCTATGAAATGTGAGTTACCATGTTGTTCACACGAAAGTTACCGAGGGGATGTTTCGTCAACTCCCCCCACCCCCGTACCAAAGTTATCGGGACTGGGGTCCATAAGTTATCAGGTATACGATGTGTGACTTATCGTACTATTCATACAAAAAAATTATCGAGTGTATGTTTATATTAGTTTTTTTTTCAAAAAAAGCTGCGACGATATTTGTACATAAGCTATCAGGTTTGTGGTACATATAATTATCAATCTCATTACAAAAAGAATTTCCTGAGATATGACAAATGTGAAAAAGACCGTTGTTCGAATTCTATAGAAGTGAAACATTTATTTCTCTAGAAAACATTCATCACTACAAAAAAGAGACAAGTGGAGTACAAAACACGTCGCATCGGCCCTTTAAAAAACTTGCAGCGAATGTCTTTGTCTCCTCATCAAAGACGTTGTGGTCTTTCTTTCTCGCTCTCATTTACTAAGGTAGAAATATAAATTAACCCGTAAATGAAACATAACAGGTAGTCAGCTCAGCTGGTAATGCATCGTGTCCACAACCAACAGATTGTGTGTTTGAATCCTAGCGGTGGCACTATTTTTCTGAAGCTCTTTTTACTCGCCAGAGTAGAAGCAACAGTCGGCAGAGCGGAAAGATCGAAAGAAAAATCGAAAAATCGATCGTACGTGCCTGTCGCTAACCAACAGTCGGCAGGAAAATAGCTTTTCCCTTTACTAATTGGAGGCACCATTAGAGTCTCCACCTTAATCCACATCATAAAAATTAATTTAGCCATTAGATTAAAAATTTAATGGTCAAGATATATTAGAGTGCCCTGTCTTAATTAAAAAGACAACACGTACGTAAAGGATTAAACGTACATAAGAATTTAGGCTAACACGTTCGAAGAAAAAGAGTCCTGCAAAAAGAGCACGTGCCTTCTCCTTGCAAAAGGAAAAAAAGACGTATAATTAAAAGATCGCCTCATGCTAAAAAAAAGAGCCCACGTCTCCATACTCATAGAAACAAAAAGCACATATGCGTCTGTATTTGAAGAAAAAGAGAAGCCCTGTGCATATATAGAGTCCTGAAGGGTCACGTCACACCAATGAGCCATTGTGATCCTAAAAAAAAAAATGCCCCACGCTAAAAAAAAGATCCCACATCTCTATATCATGGAGACAAATACCAGATACATGTCTACTTGAAAAATAAGACCTGTACAAATAAGGAGTCCTTTAGGGTTACGTTAAAGACGTGAGCCAGCGCCTGTTTATAAAAAATTCATACCCACCACCACTATCTCCCTAATGGCTCCCTAATATCATCACTGATATAAAAAAAATATCACCACTACCAAAGTAAAAAAAAGTCAGCAATTTAATATGTGAAGTCACCTAATTATAACTGAAGTAGGAAAAAAATATTGTCACATATAAAATATCATATATGCACATAAACCTATTATTAATGGGAAAAATGTCATATGTGCTGCTACTATGACATGAAGGCTTCACTCAAAGCAATAACAGAAGTTTCTCTATCATTAATGGGAAAATAATGCCCCTATCCAAAAATGAAGCTTATAATACATGTGTTTCTTATGTGTTATCATTTTTATTGAATTACTTAGAATCACACCGGTCATACAATATCTGAAAATTAAACTCTTGCATCTCACATGTTAATATAATTTTATAAATAGTTATGTATCCCTATAATAGTTAGACCGTGCAGGTGCACGGGTTGATGGCTAGTAAACTTAATCAAACTTGGCAAAGTTTGACTTCAGTCAAATTAAATATGCAGAGTAAATAAAAATGGAGGGAGTACGTGATGGCATGAAACTAGGCTGGGTTGTGTTGTCCGATGGTGTGCCTGCGTGTCTAGTGTAAACTATTTAAGTTGTGAGAGTTCTAGTAGTTCGGTAGGCAGCGTGAGAAGCAGGGAGAGAGATGTAGCCACTGGGAGCGTGTGTGCATTCACTGTATGGCGATCTTCATGTGCGCTACGGTGTGTTGCCGAGTCCACTTTGTGCTGAAGAAAAGTGATGCCGTTCCTCGGTGTGGTGTCGTTCGTGCGGCATGGCCTTTGGCGCCTCAAAAATCCACTGCGCTGCCATCCATCTTCTACCCCTGTCCGTGAGCGAGCGAGAGCGAGGGAGATTGAGTTGGTCCAGGGTTTGTCCCAACACCGATGGCGGCAAGACCTGCAGGCCATATCCTTCTCGTAACCCCTTTGACCCTTATGATGGATCCCTGCCAGACTTCCGTGAGATGCATTTGCTACCGTGGGTCCCCGGAATAAGATCTTGTGATTGATCTTGCCGAGGATTCGTTAAGCAGCCTTCGTTGTAGCGGGTTCCCGCAACAAGCACTGCACTCCAGTTGGATGCCCACGTAGCCACGCCGGATGCCACATGGCAAGATCTGCGCTCATGGTGGTTGTCTCTTGGCTGCATCAAATTGTTGCATGCCTGCCAGGCACAGGAAAGCAGACACCACACTATTGGCGTGCTCTGCTCCTCGCTTCGATGTTGCCTTTGCCCGATGGGCGTCTCCCAGATTGCCGACCTGCGATGGCATCACTGCGAATTGTGGTGGTCATCGAAAGGTCATCATGAGGGTTTCTCCTTATGGACCTGGTGGTTGACTTAGACGGTGAGACGGAAACTATGGACGACGGCTTGACACAGAGGGATGGTTGTATAGTGGTGGTGCTCGCACATTGCATGTAGCTGGTAGGATCGTGAAAAAGTGCTGGTGACAACACATGATTGGTGTCGATGATGGTGGTGCAACCAATCTCGAGCTCCGGGGTGAAAGCCTACGTCTGACCTGAGTTGGTTATTGCTATCAGAGGTGATGTTTTTTATGCTTGTACCTTATTGAAGGCATTGCTCGGATATGCTCCGGCCATTTCTTTAGGTGAAAAATCTGGATTCATGCCTCGGGTGTTTGGATCTGGTGTTCACGGCGTTTGGGTGTTGGTTCCTTCCTGAAGGTATTGCTATTGAAGAACATCATCGTCTGTGTAGCCTCATGAGATGTTTATTGTCGATATGGTCAGCATTGTTGTTTGTTGATTGTTGATCTGGTCATCTTGGGCCTTTTTGTTTTTGGCTAGCATACGCATAACTTTTCTCTTATGTGACTTTCCTATCTGCTTACGTGTTTTTATGTGTGTGCGTTCATATTGGTTGTGTGTATCCTAACAATGCAGAGATTGTGTGTGTGCTCATTGTGTTTCTATTCTTTTGAAGAATCATTTGAGACAATAAAATTCATTCTTTGGCAAAAATGCAATTGATTGCAGTGATTAGTATGTAGGCTCGGACGGATAGAGCGAGCTTTTAGACTTTGTAGGCTCTGCTCGAAGCACGCTCCAGCTCGATTTGACTCAGCTCATCCTTAGAGAAACTGGCCTAGCAGAGTTTGCTAAATGGGCTCATTCGGTCTCGCAGTAGTGCCTGTTTTAGCATAGGAGAGATGCTAGACACAAGGAGGAGCAATCGTGGCATCTTCTAATCTGGATTAGAAAAAGACAGGGCCGGACCTACCACCTGAAAATCAACACAAGGAGGAGCAGTCGTGGCATCTTCTAACAGTACGGCGATTAACTTCACTGCATTCAACATAGTTATAGATGTTTGAATTGGGGCAAGAAGGGCCCACCACCTGAAAGCCAATAAGGTCGCTGGCCTTTCATATATTGGGACAAGAAGAGGATGTTTGAATTAAAAAACACGAGTTTGTTTTCTTTGTTGGTGTACACTCAAAGCGCGCCCTCTATGCTAGAATTGACATGAGTGAGCAAGAAAGAAGTTACCTTTGCTAGTGTTCATCTCTGTCCAGCATGAAAACGAACACTAGCAAAGGTAACTTGCTAGTTTCTTCAACAACAACGCCTTCACGAAGGGAGCAACGCTCCAACATTGCTGTCACCGGATCAAACCACACAAGGGCAGAGGGCATATATCTAAGGTATCCATCGTCAACCTTACAGAAGTGCACTCTATGTCCGGAACCGTAGTGGATGGATGACGTTTCATGGCTGTGTGGTGCTCAGACATGTCGATTCCCTTGGAGATGTTGATGGTTGAGGTTGTGCGCGTCGGGGCGTAAGACCAAATAAATATTTGAAGCACCATGCACAAAAATGCAGCGGTACGGATCAACTGTCTTGTGCTTCATGTGCGGTACAGATTTGGTTTCCTTCAACTGCGACCCGTTTGTCATTTCAATTTGTTTGTCTGAACAGTGCAGATGTACAAACATACTATGTGCTTGGGTCATTTCCATGAACTAGGCTATATTCCCAAGTATTTTGACTGCACAAACATTTTGAACACCGTAACATACCTGGGCACATGCTGCTGATTGTCTAAATAACTTTAACTGACATTAACAACGCTATTTTGTGTACTTGCAATTTTGACGGTGAATATCCCATGCATATCTACTATTAAAGATTCACGGTTGGGGGAACCTGGTGTAATTCAGAAAGGGGGAGTAATGGGTAAAAAGGACAAGTACGTTTGTAAGTTCTAATCCGTACATAAGTTCAACATTTTTGTTGGCAAATACATAGCCCCCACATAATGCGGAGGAAGGAATTGGTTGGCAGGCGAATTCAAGCTGCCTTTCGAATAGCCAGACATTCCACTGCCCTATATATAAGATCTGAAAGGAGAAACTCTTAACTTAAATCCTAGTAAGTGATGTTTGTGTAGAGTTTCAGGATTGATACGTCCGGCTCTGCGAATATGAGGCATCTGGAATAGGACTTCGAGGCTTAGAGTTGATGTTAGTAACGTACGTCTATGGTGCACCTCTTTGCCCTTCGGCTGAACTTTGGCTCAAGGTGTTGCAGCACTCCATGCTTCCACTCGCCCTCGTACCACCGGAGGCCACGGGCTCGCTACACCATTGGTGGGAAGGAGGGAGAATCCTAGTCCCCGTAATCCATATGAGGTCTTGGAGTTCACTCGTGCAACTAGTTTGGTGGCACTCATGGAAAGAACAGAACGCCAGTATGTTCAACGACAGTCACATCCTCTGTCACCCAAGTTCTGCAGCGCATCCTAATACAATTGGGCCAATGGACGACAGCCAGGAAGAACACTTGTAATAAACATTTTTCTAAATTTAATGAAACGCTGCGCTCACAGCCTTTCCTGAAATATAAAATGTAGTGACTCACTGTTAGTTTTACTTCTACGTAGAGCATCTTCTCACAAGTTCTGCACTTATCCATTACATGCAACCCTGATATACACGAACAACTATCACCGTTGCATCCATATGAAAGATGAAGTGAAGAAAAGCGTACTAGCCGAGAAGGTGAGAGTAGGAGTCAAGAAATATATTCTAATACTCGAGAACTTGGAGCACTGCAGCAATGACCAAATCTGCGGACTAAATTGCCGACCACTACCACAATTGCGTCGAGTAGTCTGCAGAGCCAACGAAGTGCTAAAAGTTGCAAAGATCCGCTGTTTTTGGTTATTATTATTTTCTGCCAGACGCACTAAGTGCTTGATTGAGCATGTTTGGCCGAAATCTAACTTTCTTTGACTTGACAATTTAGGTCATGTTTAGTAAGCAGGAAGTTTGCAGGAAGTGAAAACCATAGGAAGGTTTCCCAAACATGCGTTCTGTATGCAGGATTTGGCTCCAAATATTCAAGAAAGAATTCCTTATTTGGCCTTTTCTTAAAATTTGGTTCCCTATTTGGCCCTACAAATTTCACTTTTCCCTTTTTGACACCACAACTTCATTTTATTCCTTGCATGACACTTCCGTCACTTTTTGCTGTTAACACCGTCAAATGCAACTTGAAAAGTCCTATTTACCCCTGCTTTAGCACGTTGAAAAAAAAATCTAGTTAGACCAAACCATACACATCCTCTGCCGATTCACTTGTCTCCGGATTCCCCTTCCTTCTCCCCGAGCCCTAACCCTCCCGTGCGGCGCGAGGCATGGAGGAGGGCACGGTGGAGGGCGGCCATGGTGGGGAGGCGGAGGGCAGCAAGCAGTGAAGGGCAGGCGAGACGGCGCTGTGCAGGGCAAGTCGCGGCGCGCGCCGGAGGTCCATTTGTGGTAGGGGCGTAGCGGTGACCAGGAGTGGCCTTCGCTGGCCTTCTCCCACTGCCAGCTGGACGACCACGTCTTGCGCGCCCGCCTTGGCCGACCAGCTTCCCCCGGCCATGGTGCCCTGCCCGAGTGAGTGCTTGACCAGCTTCCCGCATGATGCGTGTTGTGTGCAAAGAGAGAAATTGAGATGGATCTCTTCTGTGGGTGCGTGCTTTTCATGCTTGAGTGTGCTTGTTGTGTGTGCGTGATTTGATGTGCGCGTTGTGTGCAAAGAGAGAAATTGAGATGGATCTCTTCTGTGTGCTGTGCGTGAAGAGAGAAACCGTGAGATTGTTGTGCCTGCGTGTACTGCTAATACATGTTTGTGCATTGTTTCTTATTAATATGAGTTTCCTAGTACAGTCTTGTAATATAATTTTGTTGCAACTCAAATGCGCTGACGTGCTTTTGACTACCGGTTCACAATTTTGGTCACAAAATATATCAGGGGTAAAATAGACTTTTCATGTTGTATTTAACGCTGTCAGTTGTCAAAACTGACGAAAATGTCATAGAGGGAACAAAATAAAGTTTGAGTGTCAAAACAGGAAGAATTTTTTACTAGGGCCAAAAAAGGAACCAAATTTTAAGGAAGGCCCAAATAAGGAATTCTCTCAATATTCAAGGGAAAGGGATGTTGCCTCTATTTTTAGAGTGAATTCTTTATTTGGCCCTCTCTTAAAATTTGGTTCCCTTTTTGGCCCTAAAAAAATTTCTTCCCTTTTTGACACTCAAACTTCATTTTGTTCCTTTTGTGACATTTCCGCTAGTTTTGACAACTAACACTGTTAAATACGACATGAGAAGTCCACTTTACCCCTGCTGTATTTTGTGACCAGAATTGTGAACTGGAAGTCAAAAGCAATGGCAATACGAACTGGAATATAGTGCCGAATGAAACAGAATATGCTATTTAGCTTGTCTGCATAACGATTATGAATTCAAATCACTTCTTCAATTTGATATCCTTCCTAGCCTTTTGACATCTGATATCCTTCCTAGCTTTTTTGGGGTTGCCAAGCAAGTTGATTTTCAGTAAATAAATTGAGTCTGGATCCATCCTGTGAAAGTAAAAGATCCATCTCTAAGTACACTGATGCATCTTCAATCCATCTCTAAGAACACTATTTTATATGAACAGAGGTGAAGCAAATACTCAAATCTGCTAGAGAAGAGAGGCACTTACCCTTCAAGCCATGTCGGAGTACTTGCATCTGTGGCCGTCGCACCATCGTCGTTGCCCTGCTTCAGCGCAGCACCTTGACAGCCCTCCACCTCCCCGCCATGGCCGCCCTCCGACGCCGCAGGTTGCCCGCCCTCAGGCACCTCCTTCATCCCGCCATGGCCGCCCTTCGCCTGCCCGCCATGGTCTCCCGAGGACGAGGCCGGTGCAGCGCCATGGTCTTCCTCCACAGCGCCGTCCATCCCTTCACCCGGAGCAGCGTCGGCCACGCCCTCCTCCATCCGCTCCTCCAGCCTCGCGCGGCCGCTGGGTAGGGTTAGGGATCGAGGAGAAGGGGAATCGGGAGAATAGGGAAGGGCTCGCTACGCTGTTGACTGTTTGGTCAGTGGGATTTTGTTTTCCTATTTTTTTTTCAGTGGCCTACAACAGGGGTAAAAATGACTTTTCAAGTCGCAGTTGACGGTGTTAACAGCAAAAACTAACGGAAGTGTCAAAGAAGGAAGAAAATGAAGTTGTTGTGTCAAAAAAGTAAAAATAAAATTTTTAGGGCCAAAAAGGGAACCAGATTTTAATAAAGGGCCAAATAAGGAATTCTCTCCTATTTTTACGGGAAAGAAAACGTCGGGTGGAAGCTCATTTTATGGCGGAAGCACGAGGCAATGTGAAGGAAAGTAGAGCTGGCCCACCAGATGTCTTTGTTCCGATGCTATCTAGGACCCCACAACTTCCAGATGGAGGCATAACATGCGTTGAAACACCAATAATTCTACACTCAAGGACAAAGAGGGAGATTTTACGGCCGCCTTTAATAGTCATTAACTTCTCCACCCTGAATTTTAGGGGGTCTCTATATGTAGGAAAGGCCGTAGGCCTAGCAAAGCCGTCGGCAAATATCTTTCTATGCCGACGGGGGCCGTAGGCATAGAGAAGCCGTCGGCTATCTTGCCCTATGCCGAAGGGGCCATCGGCATACCACAGCCATCGGCACATGTGTGGGCCATCCGACCCAGGACCAGACAGCTGGGTTAACGCCGTCACATCTATGCCGACGGCCCTGACGGAGGCTGTCAGCATATATAGCACACCTTTTTTGTCCACCCCCTGACACGCGGCAGATTCTGGGAGGCCCTGGCTCGCAGATACGCCGACGGTTAAGCCGTGGCACGTGGCTGCACTTGGGCAGCCGTGGCACGGAGCTACGCCGACGGCTGGGCTGTCGGCATAGGCCCAAACTATGCCGACGGCCTAACCGTCGGCGTAGCACCATGCCACGGCTACCCAGGTGCTTCCACGTGTCAGCTTATGATTGGCTCAGGTTTAACAGCGGCGCCGTCGACGAACGTCAGGTAGAGAATCTTGCCGATGGTGGATATATGCCAACGGTGGTACGAACGCCGTCGGCTTAGCTTCGTATGCCGATGGTTTTTGTATGCCGACGGCCGCCCTGGGATACGCCGACGTACGAGTTGCCGACGGGGCTATGCTGATGGTGGCCGGCCTATGCCGACGCCGCAACGTACCTTATTCTGGTGGTCAGTCCCTCTCGCATGCCTTTTCTTTTGGCTTTTGATTTTCAAATTTTCATATCTTTTGAATAAAAAGTTCAAATTTAATTATGTTGTTATATTCGTGTTTCTCGTGACGAGGGCTTCCAAATAAGATTTTTTTAATACATTTTGATGAATTTTAAAAATAGATGATATGTATCAACTCTTCAAATTAGTACAAGTGACCAGTAAAATCATGATTTTTGTACCTACAGTGGTCAAAAAAATGTTCAAATTTTATCTATGAAACTTGCAAAAACGAACTATAAAATCACAAGTTTCAAATGAAAAATTGCAAATTTCAACGACTAAAACTTAAACTTATTGTGCCCACGTGTAGGATCCATCTACTTCCCAAATCGCGAGGTAATCGAGCACTCGGGCAGGGCTTGGCAGGTGCGCGCCCCTACGAATTTCCGTGCTCATCCTTTCATTTTTCCTGTAGATTATCAATCCATAGTTTTACTAGGCCTTTCCTACGACATTCCTCCATTTTCTAGATTCCTATGGCTTTCCAGACCTGTGATCCGAATAGGCCCTATGATATGTGTGCGGCCCGCCAATCAGCATACACACATTCCTCTGTTTTTCGTCTAAAATATGAGGAAACTTATGTGATAGTTAGGTAAAAAATCAATGTAAAAATGCGTCCACTTGAAATAAAATGACATTGTTTCCCTGGGTGCTATGGAGCTATCAAAATATCAATTGGTTCACTGTAAAAAATAGTGTGCAAATGACTGGAATTATTTATTTAAATTGAGTGAAATAAATCTTTTGAAATAACTGAAATCAGCGTTTTGAATAAATGAAATCAACATTCTGAAATGAGTGACATAGTTATTTTGAATATATTCCACATTATTTGTTTTTAAGAAACGAGTGAAATCTGTTTTTTAGGAATGAACGAAGTATGTTTTAAGAATTTTAAACTCTATTTAAATATATTCAGGTTTCTCTTATTTTTTAAGGATTTAGATGTTAGGAATTCAAATATGTGAAAAAAATTAAAAATGAAATTTTATGTCTGAAGATACCAATGATTAACTCACTACGAAAATAAAATGAATCCTCTCTCTCTCTCTCTCTCTCTCCCCCTCTCTCTCTCTCTCTGTATTCCTCTAGTTAATCTTATGCATCGCATCCCTCGCAAAAAAAAAAAAACCTTATGTACCGCACAGGAGAACTCTTTTTGAAAGTATACCTATAAAGTTGAAATGAATCTTGACGTTACAATGAGTGGTGGATCCATTATCGGTACATACTGAGTAACGTTAGGAAAAACAACTTTCATTACACGCACGACCTGGGCCGCCGCGTCTCTTCCAATCAACTGATATCGTTGTCGAGATGCTTCGAGGTCCTCCCGAAGCCGGCGTCGCGGAAACTAGCCCACACCTGTTTCTCCAGCTCCTTCTCCTTCTCCGCTGGGGCCATTGCCGGCCACGCCGACGCCGTCCTGCCGAACTTGAGCACGCTGTCCGCCTCCTCGCGGAGCTTGGCCATCTCCGCCTCTCCCACCGAGGCCGAGCGTCTGAGCCGGCTACCTCGCACCGCGCGGCGGCACAGCGCCACCGGCGCGCGCACCGTGGCGAGGAAGGCGAAGTCCACCACCGCGCACGGGAGGAGGCAGCTTGCGGTGGCTAATCCACCCATCGTTTCACCGGTCAGCTGCTTGCACCCAGGCTGCCTGTGCTTGGTCGGCTCGCCTTCGCTGTGGCTGTGGCTGCGCCGATGATGCGAGCGGCGGGAAGGCTGCTGGCTGTGCCGCTGACTGTGGCTGTAGCTGCGCGTGGGAGGGCGACCAAGCGCTCCAGCACCGTCTTTGGCCTTGCCTCCGGGTACTCCGTTGGCGTGATGGTGAACGTGGGCCATGCTGCTGGAGCGACCGGCCATGGCCGGTCGCGTGAAGCGCCGTGGCTGTTGCAGCCGAGCTGCCGAGGTCGCCCGCCATAGAACCGGCCACCGGGATGTCCTGGCTCCCGAGAACAACAATTAGGCGTCGGTGAATGGCGAGAGACCAAGAGTTGCCATGGATTTGAGGCTGGGCGGCGAAGCCGGTCGGCCTCTCTGCCTCTCTCCAAGTTGGGACTTGCGAGGGGCGGGCAAGAGCTATAAACGGGTAAGGCAAAGACTGCCATGCAGGTCCAACGAGACCCAATAAGAACGGTAGGTGGTGACGACTGGTGGTGCATGTCACAAAACTAAAAAAAACTTCCCCTGTAAAAATTTCACAAACTCTTTCCTATGGGAAGACATCTTTTAGGCTAAATTATGGGTAATTTGAATTTGATTACATGGATGCACAGAACAATAAATAGATCTGATCACAGGTAGCACGTCGCAACATGCACCCATGCATATCAACAGCCGGTGGAAGTGTATTTGGTGTATAACATGCGCGTGTACCAGTAGAGGATGGCGCATTGATTGGCCGCCTGTTGATTTGAGGTATCGCAAGCTGACGGCTATCCAACTATAGGACGTCGGTGCATGGTTCTTGCCTTGAAGACCCATGGGTACGATTGGATGCCGGTTTCTTCTTCAGGGGCAAAGGAAATGCTAGTAAAGGCAGCTCACCTACTACAGAGAGGCACCAAGGGAGGGAGATATCTATCCCATGTGGAAGAGGACGTATGGTGGCTGGTGGTGCATGCTCACTTCGAGTATCATGTATTGTGAATGTCACCATGTTCTTAGCTTCACAACATTATGCTTATTTTATTTAAATCTCCATAAATGAATTTCGTTGTAGCACTTCTACATGCCCATAAAAAGATATCACGAGTCACGACAGGACGGAGTTTGTCCATTATTTTTCTAGGGCCCCATTTTCATGGATACTATATCAAGCCTTCAAGAGCATATGCAAATGTAACAATAATGTTTGGCCAACACCACATGTACTTACTTTATGTCCATAAAAGTCTAGTAGAATGGCTGCTGATAACACAGTATATAAACATGATCATCTTCTTTGTTGCCAGGGAAACATGACCACCAACTAGAGTAGTTTTCTTTTTTGCCAGTGTTGGATGGATCAATCTGTTTTTGTTTTTTCACGCCATGGAGGGTTCTAGTAACCAGGATTGGGATTCACATGGAAATTGGGATACAGATTGATACAAGAAAATGAGGCAAAAGTGTTTAGTGCACCATATGTTTGGAGATATGTCTCTACGGAATCCTTGCAGAACGAACGTTCCGGAGAAATCATGTCAGAAACATTTGGACCCGACGACCCAAAGGCTCAACACCTACCGGCAAAGACCACGACATTGATGGGAAGGCAAAAAATTGCCATGCATGTCCAACGAGACCCAGTAAGAACGGCATGGTGGTGACGACTTGTGGTGTTACAAAACTAAGAAAACTTCCCCTATAAAAATTTCATAAACTCTTTACTATGGGAAGTCATTTTTTTTGGCTAAACTATGGGTAATTTGAATTTGATCACAGGTAGCACGTCGCCCGGTGAAAGTGGGTTATTCTTTCGAACTACTACACTCGCTCACGCAGCCGCCTCCTCTGCAAAAAAAAAAAAAAAAAAACCTAGGGTTTCTCTGCCTCCCGTTGGCGGCTCCATTAGTCCGCATCGTCTCCGGTGCCCTGAGGACCATGGTGGCACGCTGGATGCTGTCCCTTGCCGGCGAGAGGGCTTCGTTTTAAGACGTTCCTTCGAGTTCCGTTAGGGTTTATGTCCTATTCAGGAAGACGAGACGACAGTGGCTCCCTGAAGATGGAAAAAAGGTTATGCCCGCCACGCCTCTGTTCTGGTGGTGCGTGTAACATCGTCGATGGGTATGTGGAGGTGTGTCTCCGATGGATCTGGCCTTGGTGGATTTGCTCGGATCTGATTGTAGTTCGTCTACGTACGTGTGTCTTCATTTTGGATCCTTCTGATCTATGCTACTCTTCAATGGCGACGGTTGCTGTTATGATCCACTTGTCCTATGGGGTCTTAGCACGACGACTTCCTTGTTGTAACAAGTTTTTCCCGGCTCCAGTGAGAGAGGGACGATGACGGTGACGCGCCTTCGTCTTGTTTCAGTACTTTTAGTCGTCGCTAGCTGATCAACAAATCCGGATGTAATTTTTATTATTTGTGGTATTCGTCGTACTGCCATGATTGAATATGAATAGATCAAAAGCTTTTCTGTGAAAACAAAACACCCGGTGGAAATGCATTTGGTGTAGCATGGGTTTGTTGCAGTAGAGGATGGTGCATGGCTTGGCGGTCTGTTGCTTTGAGGTATCGCAAGCTGATAGCCATCCAATCCGCACTATAGGATGTATGGACGCCGGTGCTTGGTTCTTATCTTGAAAACCCGTGAGTACAATTGGCTGCCGATTTCTTCTTCAGGGGCAAAGGAAATGCTAGGTAAAGGCAGATCAAACTACTAAAGAGAGCCACCAAAGGAGGGAGATATCGAGTTAATTGCAAGAAATCACCACATTGAAGGCTAGGTCATCAGAAAACATGACTTTACATATTTTTTTACAGAAAACACCATGTCTATTCTAAATCTTTTGCGTAAACCACTGATCAACGGATTAGAGCGCTTTGAGCACGTTTATGACAGATCGGTACCGCTCGTCAGGGTCTGACTGGGCAAAACAAATGTCACGAGTGGGCGCCCCTATGTTGAGCATTATATCGAACAGTTTGTGTGCTTTAGGAGGAGCACTTGGAGACGGCAGCGCCGGCCTCCTCGGCCCCGGCCTGCCAGCATCTGCGCTCGATCCTGGTGGCGTGGGGCACCACTCATGGTCGTCGTGATCCACACCTCCCACCACAGCACGGCTGCCATGTCTAGGCGGAACGGCATGTGTTGCCCCGCCACAATGACCTCGACCCAGAGAGCTCGCCCAGCCGTTGCGACTGCTCACCTCCGCTGACTAGAAAAGTATCTATGGTGTCCCCAGACTGCTCACCTCCACTAACCAGCATGGCATCCATGGCCGGAGCCGGTGTTTGTGCCAACAGTGTGGGAGCGGCTAGAGCTCCTGGCCTCCCGAATCCCGCTGCGGTGGAGGCGGTCGCAAAGGAAGCCCCCGGGTGGTGCAATGAGCTCCTGGGGACGTGCTTCGAGCATCCCTCCTTCCTCTGCTGGAGAGGCGACGACCGCGGCATGGCCAGGAGCACCTCCACTTAGTGTCCATGGCGCGGACAAAAGTTGAGGGGAGGGGGAGAAAGTAGGCGTGGTAGGAGATCGAAAGATGTCCACCAAGGCCACGGGCGGGCGCTTGCTACGGCGAAGGCAGACACCGAGGGAGTTGAAGGCACCGGCGGCGGCTTGAATGGGGACCGGGGCAAGAGGAAGAGGAGAGTACTTTTTTTACGGGTGATGAGGACGAAGAGAGCTGGCTAGAGAAGACCAGTCAAAGTGCCCACGTGACCTTTTCTTGCCAAGTTAACTCCTGACAAGTGGGGCTCATTTCGTCATAAACATGCTTAAAGTGATCTAATCCGTAGATCAATGGTTTACGCAAAAGAATTACCGAAAACATGGTGTTTTTTGTCAAAAAATGTAAAGTCGTGTTTTCTAATGAACTAGCCTTCAATGTGGTGGTTTCTTGCGATTAAATCGGGAGATATCTATCCCATGTGCAAGAGGACATACGGTGGCTGGTAGTCCATGCACACTTCACAGTATCGCGTATTGCGAATGACAACATGTTCTTAATTAGCTCGACAACAATATGTTCATTTTCTTTAAATCATCATAACTGATTTTCCTTGCAGTACTTTTATATGCCCATAAAGAGAATCTGATAAAAATATGATCCCACTTAATCAATGAAAGCCTTTCATTCGTAAAAAAACGATAAAAGTATGATCTCATGAGTCACATCAGGCGGGAGTTTGTCCATTTATTTTCTAGGGCCACATTTCATCGATACTATATCAAGCCTTTAAGCACATATGCAAATGTAGCAATAATCTTTGGTCATCACCACATGAACTTACTTTCTATCCATAAAAGTATAGTAGACTGGATGCTTATAATACAATATATAAACATGATCACCTTATTTGTTGCAAGAGAAACATGACCACCAACTAGAATAATTTTCTTTTTCACTAATGTTGGATGGATCAATATGTTTTTTTTTGTTTTTTCACGCCATGGAGGGTTCTAGTAAGTAGGATTTGGATTCACTGGGAAATTGGGCTAGAGATTGATACAGGAAATTGGGGCAACACTTGTCAGTGCATCTTAAGTTTAGAGATATCTCTTTAATGAATCGTTGCAGAACAAACATTGTTTTTTTAGAAGGAACAATGAACTTTATTCAAACATCAAGGTTCAAAGGAATACAAATGTTGGGGGCGGGGGGATTACATAACCAAACATGCCAGCCAAACTCGAGCGAGCTCGCCATACTAGCTAATTTGTGAGACTCCTTATTAGATGTGCACTACTCATGGCATATTTCACATGCCAAAAACATTAACTTGTTGTCCTTGATCTCACGAAGAAACATGCAATAATCTCCTCTGTTGTTTTCCATGTGTAGATCATTTACCAGCTCCAAGCAATCCAAAGCAACTCTGATCCCCTTCAAATGCAACAGCAGAAGCACCCAGATAATTTCCATCATCATCTTGGCCAACCACCCCCGCTGCTCCCCTGTTCGCCAATTTCTCTAAAGCCCCATCCGCATTCAGCTTTGCTTCTCCTTGCGCTGGGGGAATCCATTTGCAAACTCCCATTTCAGGCCGCTGTCCAGCGTGCTTAGCCGGTGTTTGTTCCCTTATTTCATCTAGAAACCTGCTGATAAAGAGGTGTGTGGACAATGGACTTTGATACTCGTTCTCATGAATCACCTTGCGTCTCTTGCCCACCAAATCGTCCAGAGCATCACAAGAACCTCAACGAACTGATCTTGCTTGAGTGTACCGCACAAGCTCAACAATCATAACTTTGGGTACAAGATGTCATCGCCATACATGGGGATGACCGGATCATCCTCTCTTAAGGCCCACACACACTTTACGATGTCACACTCAAGGATACCATGCTTCCAAGAATCAATTGCAGAGTTGCACACTGTGCATGTTGGCATCATTGTCATCTTCCTGCGTGCACACTCTTCACCCGTTAGTAGAGAGGATCTCACCAGCCTCCACGCAAAGACTTGCAGTTTTGGCGGCACCTTAATCCAACGACCCAAAGGCCCAAAAACTACAAGCAAAGACCACGGGTGCCCAGAAAAATAATGCGTGCCTAACTGGATCAGAATGGGCCTAGGTGCTGCGACCCGCTCAGTGACTTACTTATCATGATTATCTTTCAGCCATTCTCTAATGCGTGGCTTCGATTTGTATCCTCTAATGGAAAATTGAGAGATAAATTAAAGGGAGGTGTAAACATGTTATCTTGGCACGGTTCTTGAATCCAATCTTTCTGTCCGCACATAAGAATATGACAAGGCGATGAATAAGAAATTTACAAGTAGGTGTGGCCTCAAATTTAATGTATGTACGCCTATTCCACAGACTCCCCACCGTCAATGCCACTAGACACCGCTAGAAAGCTTTGCTTCTTGTAGAACCTAGATGCTTCAGTAGTGGCTGCTAAGCCACCGATGGGTGAAGGGCCCAAACTTCTCTTAGAAACACAACCATTTTCGGGTAGCCTGTGGAGCTCACCTCCTGGTTCCCTTTATTTTATTCTTCCTCTACATCCCACCCTATGCTATGTATTCGGTAACTTTGATTTTTATGTGCTACTAACAAATTGATGGTGAAATCATAGTGAGATGTTAACAAATTGTACCAGCTCACTATCCCATGCGCGTGAGACATGAGTACAAGAACAAACAGTGATGGCAGCCGGGTCAAGTGGAAAAGGCTTAACTGCACTATGGTCAACGTGTCGTACTGCTACTTATCTCTATGGTGAGAGAGTTACATTAAATCTGGCTTGGATTAGCTTAAAATGGCCACATATAATGGCTTTCTGATGCAGCAAAATATAATGGTTACACACTTGTGCGAGGGCACCTTGTTTATTTCATAGTTTAAGAGTGTTGGTGGAGGAGAGCAAAGATGACAAGCATGCACATGTCGTGCGACATTGGTGTTCACGTGGAGAGTATAGTAAACCAAGTTAGTATTTTAGGAAGAGGAAATCTTTGAGTTATTGCCAGCAGATAGTGGGCATGCGCTACGTGGTTCACGAATCATCAGGCAATTCTATGTGGTACATTGTGAGCGAAAGTTACTACACAATGCGAGATGACACGAGGGTAACCTATGAGTAACATCAAGAAAACTTTGTATATCAAAGACTTGATGGTTTTTCTAAGAAAAAATTGTAAAAGAAAATTATCATACTATTAAATAATATTTTCCCAATAAACTTGGCCTAATTTTACGGTGTTTGACTTAGGTGTGATAGGACTTACACATTTACCTATATACTACATTGTTTATGATATACTGGTGTTTGGGAACTCTAATATTTTCCTCCGTCTACTTAGGTCTCTTACACATTATTTGGATTGGTTGCCAGAGCCTGCAACACATTAGACCTATTTCCATATTATGTTGAATGCGTGATCATGTAGTTTTCTGTTTCGGATCGGACCCCAAGTTTCAACAAGCATAGCCCATGCCAATTTAAGTTTCAAGTGTATAATACCGTATATTGAACATAATGACACATTAAAAAAACTTGAAGTCCGTAGATAACAACATTCCTATTTCTCGCACCTATAATATCCCATGTATTTGAATTGAAAGTTAATCCAAAACTCAAGAAAAACAACCTGGATTGAAAATATTGTAATAGAAGTTTCAACTTGGTAGTTTATTTTCTGTACCAATCCCTGGACGGGCTGTGGTGAGTCTGTAGTGCCGCATTCTTGGTCCAGTGGCTAAGTGGCTGATCATGAAGTGATTACGCTGGATATGTGAGAGCCGCCGGTCCAACTAGGGATGAAGGCTCGCACTTCAGCTATGCTGCCTCGCACCTAAAAAAAGAGAAAAATTCATCTAGGGCCACTGAGCTTGTCGCGGAATTCACTCTGATCACCATACTTGAAAATGCCCAAAATATAATCATCAAACTTGCTTAAGTGCTTCATATACGGTCACTCATACGGTTTTGGGTACGTTTTTTGTGTAGCTGGCATAACTGTGGCCAGTCAACTTCCATGTGTCAAAAATTTCTCCGCTCAACCCACGGTGCCCCGCGGATGCATCTCGGCCTCTTCTCAAAAAATAAAAAGTCACAAAGCGACATCTCTGTCCCCCTAGCGCTCTCCAATCCAGCGGAAAGAAAGAAAAGATCTCTGATAGCCGCCTCTAGACTCACCATGTCACCTGCATGCCCAGGACTACCTGGCATGCCCTACACACAACTGTTTGTCTTGTAACCGGTTTTTTTTCCGGTAGAGCTGGGAAAACCTGTTTTCAGAATATCTCAGAATTTTTAGATTTTTCGTCTAGAATTTCAAAACGAAATTCAAAGCCAGTATTGTTTGCGAGAAAAATTCAAATTTTTGTAGTTTAAATATATTATGTTAATCTTATGGTGCATGCTAAATAATTCCTATTCGAGTGGTCAGCTTACTTTGTTTTGAACCGGTACCTCCAGGAGAGAAGTCACACGCTGTAAGCCTATATCAAAAGGCCAAGTGCTAGGTTATTGTAGTACATGTATACCTGGCTTATTTTTACAGCACTTGAAAGTTTAAATTTAAATTAATTTGAATTTTTTGAATGGTACTAAAAAATCTAGAGCACACAACAAATTTCTGTAATTGGTAAGTTACCCAAAAATGCGACCAACAAAAAACATGTGTACGCCTTGACGTTTGCCTCTGGATCATGCCAAACGGCATGCTTGTTGTGGCCACACACCAAGCGCCGACATCTGCCCCTGGATCTATGACGAGGTTGGTGGCTCAGCAAAGGTGATGGTGATGAGTTGTAGAGGCCGCAATGGAGGAACCTTGTTTAGGTGGGGACTCGGCAATAGAATCTCTGAATGAGCACCACTTGCACCAAACCATACTCCAACACACAAAAGTCGCTATCACTGATCCGAGACCCCCAACGACTCACCATCCCTTCTTTGTTCGTCCTTTTCGAGAGCACATGTTGTTGCTATATCTTTATGAAGCATTGAGGACAATTGAAATTATGTTACTCCCTCCGTTCCATAATGTAGTGCATATAGATTTTTTGAGAAGTGAAACTTCACAAACTTCAACAAAGATTATGGAGAAAAATATTTACATCTAGAATGCCAAACATATATCATTAGATTCATCATAAGATGTTGTTTCCTATTTCACATTTTTTGTATTGTAGATATAAATAATTTTCTCTATAACCTTTGGAAAAAGTTTGCAAAGTTTAACTTTTCAAAAAATATATACGCACTGCATTATGGAATAGAGGGAGTATGTTAGATAATTGTGGAATGACATACTGCCTCCAAACAGAATGCCAGTCGTGCGTGGGTTTTTAGGCCTGAAATTTAATTAACAAAATATGTGTAATGTGCCACAGAAAAATATATGTTAAGAAAGAACATTAAGCAATATATCTCAATATCTATTTTTGTACCATGTAAAACACATTTCATTGGTCAAAGTGAACACGAAAAACCCATGTCCAACTTATAAACCCGGATCGAAGCGATATACAAGAATCTTACTTTACATTGTAATGTAATTTTACAAAAAACTTTTTATGATTTATAGTCTTATAGTACAAAATATTTCATATTCTCAGTTCTGAAAGACTGGTTAAGGTCTAGAGCGATTCTGGGTCTACTTATGTACATTGTTGATGGTTGTCGAATGGTGGAATTCTTTTGTTTAAGTTTGGTGCATTACTTCATGGTTGATTTTCTGTATTTGGTAGATACATTTTTTGCTGGATTGAATGGTGTACTGGTTTCAGTTGATAACATTTTTTTGTAGAAGTGAATTATTTGTTTCTGCAAATGATGCTCAAAATCCAGTTAATTATTTTCTAAATGTGCTTGCTGGTCTAGAAATCTTGGTTGAATTGTGTCAAAATATTTCTTCACATATCTCATATTTTTCATGTTATCCACACCATTCTCGGATAGGAGATAACCACATATACCTTGGACGGTCTACGAAACGAAATCATAGCCCACATGTTTCAATAGATATAACCTGCCAAACAAGCTCTTGGCACGGTATGTCTCATCCAATACATGCTATTTCATCCACTCTGCATGTCTATACTCAGCATGTATTAGGGGAGAACAACCATGCCAGGATAAAACTAGCGACAAACATAATGCATAGATGATTCACAAGGTCTGGGGCCCAAATCAAAGGATTGATCGTCATCGCACATCAGTCACTAACCTTTATAAAATCTTTTCAAATGATGCCCGGAAAATAGGTATTAATTTTTTATACCGTTCTAATTCAGGCTACTATTTTAAGTAAAACAGCTCACCTAGATAAATATCTATACATTCTATCGGCCCATTTTAGACGTAACATTGCACCTACACAACTCATTCATGAAATAAAAATTTTTACTTGCCAACACATGAAACAGATTTTTTCATATTTCTATAGCATTTTCATTTTTAGAATAAAACATGAATGCAAGCACATGTTGGCTATCGTCGTGTACCACTCAAATTCACCACGCATCCATTTTCTGGATGGTTATATTGGGCATTTGATTTCTATTGCCATTCCACTTCCTTACTTACCTCATTATCTTCGAGTTTTATTGTTGCAGCCAATAGTTAAAGATAGTTCATATGCAAGTTGATTATTAATTGACGTGGTATACATAGATGGATGAAATGACTTCAAGTCTCACAAATCATCTGCCCAGTTGTCATCTCTGGGTTAAAGTGACAAAATAGGTAGCAGTTTAGATTAAAAGATTTTGGAAAGTCACAAGATCACCACTTCAATATGTAATTTAAGGTTATGTGAAAGAAGTTACAATATTTCATTTTACCGAGATCTGTTTGACATGTCATTAGTGTTATCAGTGAGCAAGCATGATAAAATACAGCCGGTGTCACCGCCGTTGTAACTGAGGGACAATAAATGTGGATCGGAGGGAGTACGTTTAATTTTACACATGTACACAATAAAAAATATTATCATGATTACCAAGGTTATGTCATCTTTATCTTGACTCCGTCAAAATTTAGGTTGTCTACCACAACCACCAAGAATTGGACCTGACACCTCTTTTTGTGAATTGTCAGTTAATTAATTGAGTGTTATATGTTCGGTTTACATACAGATTTAGTGGGCCTATAGTGCCAATATCAGCTCATTCCTTGTTTTCAGCCAATCTTATTGGAGAGTGTTATCTTAGCAGGATGGTATATCTCAAAGCAGTGTAATTGTCTTACCTTCAGGAAGATTTTTCCTTCCTTTAAGGCCTTAAAGCATGTGTTCGTCATGTCCAACCAAAGGGTGGGGATCTGTTTTAGTTGGAACTATATCACCTAGTATCTCTTTGGTATGTTGATCGACCTCTTAGGCCCAGCTTCTACTGTCCATCTGTACAAAACTTTGTACAAAAAAATTGTGTAGCATGGTCGCTTTAATACAAAAACATAGGAGGCTCGCACCACTACTATTTAGTATGATATAAAAAATGATGATTAAACATTTCTACTTTCAATACATTAAGCTTAAGTAGAAAATTTGGATTTTGAGTGCTTTGGCTGCTTTCAGTCAGGCATCTGTTACATTGCCGTGATCATGCACCTAGTACGGGTGTCCTAGTTGCGATGTTGATGCACTTCCCGTCAGATTCAATGGCCTACTCCCTGTTCAATGGTTTGGTATTCCCATGGTTAATGTGCCTGAGTCGTCAGGAAATTGGACAGGGGGCCCAGCAAGTAGGGAAAGAAGACATTGGAAACGTCTTCGTATCTACACAACCGACATGTATTCGTATCTTGTGCAAAATAGAGATCAGTTAGATGGAGGCATGGAGCAGCACGTCGCAAAATTAACAGTGTGATTCGTACTTGTTTGGTATGAAGGTCATCCTGAGTAGGTCGCAAATTCAATACCTATATATAAAATGATTGAATATCCTTGGATTACTATTCTCTTTACATTTTTTCTCCCCCCGCAGACTAGTACCATATCCATGTTTTATCGGCAATTGCATCTTACAATGTGCATAGGCATGGGAGTCAATCCAGAACACCCGATTATATGCTAGGGAACACACGATTGCATCTTCCTATTGTTCTTTCCTATAACTAATTGGCCATATAACTGACAAGTACATATACTAAGATGAGTAAATTGTAGTGAATTATCATCTCTTGTATGGGTTTATCCTAAAACTGATGGTTAATTCTCTCTATGAGATGCATGAGAAGCTTGGTAGATGCCATGAAAGGAGAGCGATTATTCTGCACTCAGGCTCATCTACACCCGGGCATGAACAATAAATTCAAAATAAATAGCTAAAATGCAAAAATTCTGAGTTTTTTCAAATCCAAGATGCTCATGTGTGCAAAATTTCATGGTGTTTGGAAATCAGCTCCGAATAATGTTCCTTTTCAAAGTTTCTCACACACCCGGACGTGAACAGTGAATTCAAAAAAATAGTAAAAAAATATAAAAACCTGACATTCTTAGAGATCCATGATGCTAATGTGTGCAAGGTTTGTTCAAAATTTCATGTTGTTTTCCATTTACTGTTCATCGGTTGTAATTGAGCCTGGGCACTACTTTGAATTATCACAATGAATGAAATTTTACTAGCGTGTAATACTACATTGAAAGAATAGGAAACAGCCATGTAATATTTGGGCAGGGAAAAACAAAATGGAGGGGAAAACTAAGTGCCCAAGGGGAGTCGTGTTAAGGGTATGAAACTAAGGTAAAAAGACTGTTAAGGATGATAAAACACTGAGATCAAAAATAGCTTATCACCTTCAGTAACATAAACTTTGTAAACGTAAAGCTTTACCTTAGCTGCCTTTCTTCACTAATCACCAATGAAGCTCCTTTGTAAAGCCAGTAATAATTTACTACTATTCAATAAGATAAAACAGAGTGTGAAAAATGTGAAATACTTGACCATATTAACACCATGTGTTATACTGTTCAGCCTCGCCAAAAAGTGACATGACAGTCGGGGAGCATAGGCTCTAGGGGAGTCTTTCCAAAACAGATCATGGGCGACAATTATGGATTTTTACAGCAATTCATGAATGGGCCTAGTGTGCTTTGCTTTAGTTGGGCCATCTGAGCCAGCTATCCAAAACTACATAGATTTTGGTGTAATCCGAATAAATCTTGTGGTAATTTGCCCCAAAAAACAATCTTGTGGTATTAATTACAAGTGTCGGGAGTCATGTTTCGTGTAAACAAAGATCAGTCTATTTTACTCAAAAAATATTAACTAGTGACTAAAATAACTTATTTTCTGGAACTATGGTTGGTTAGTAAAAGTTAATCATATGGGCCATCTTCCAAGCTCTCCGCAAATTAGCAATCTATTTGCAAGACAATGGTAGCTCATTAGTAAAAGTGATAAGTGAAAATCTTGGTAGGTCTAAAGTTTAGTGCAGAAAGAATATGTGAACTTTTTAGCTCTACAACTGAACTGATACACCATATGGTTAATATCAATCTCAGCCATGTCCATACACAAGACTGGCTGGATCCAGCATCCATAAATGACCTATGTATCGTTGTGATTATCTGAGAGACAAATAAAATGAACGTGCTGAGAGTAGGCTATCTTTGTCTGTAGATAGCAGATCAGTAGTAACTTATGCAATTCGATAATTTTGTGGTTCTTTGAAATATAATTGTTAAGGGAATGCTAGGTCTCTGGATGACAAAATACCCATGCAAGAACAAGTGGGGCTCCTGAATTTGCAACGAAAGGCAAGAGTGGAGATAGAATGGTGTGACGGTTTGATGTGAGGAAGATGAAGATGATCGAACTTTGGCTAGGCTAACCGTCACAAGAAACACGTCTAGAACCACTGCAATTTGTCGTATAGTTATCCCCATGTGGCACATATAATAAGCTATATCCTCGCCTTCACCTGCCATACCTACCTACTTTACACTGGCAGAAGTTCCATCGTTGTTCGCCGTGTCATAGTTCATTCAAGAAAGTGTGGTCGCCCTAAGCCCCATCTATATTACAAATACCATGCTGCTAAGTTCTACAGCAAGCAACGATCCACTGGTAGTTCTAAATGGCTTATCCTGCCTCAAGGAGTTCATGCGACCGGTGCACATGTCATTTTTGCAATGTTGCTACAACATTTTTAGTTTTTTCTGGGAGGAATAAGTCTGCAAAAAATTATGGAGTTACCCTTTTTCGAAAATTTGGAAAAGGTGGTGTATGAAAAATCATCTTTTTTTTTAATCTGGAAACTATACGTTAACAATACGGGCCTGCATCCGTGCTCTTGTCGGCATAGATGAGCATAGAAGATTTGTCTTTTTGTTAGGAAGTTGCTTACTAGAGATACTATATATATTCTGGTTTCAGTTTTTTTTCTTTCAAAAATGAGGTTAAAAGCCCTCAGCCTCTGCATCATTATGATGCACACAATCATATTTAGTAAAGTTGATGCAAGACAACAAGGCAAAAGTCATCAACAAGTGGGGTACATAAAAAAAAATATTTCAACTTCTTTCGCAACAACGAGTTTAAAGGGTTAAACGCCCTCACGTCACCGTCATCACGGAGAGAACGTCTTCAACAAGATAATGACCTAAATTCACCACGCTGCTGAGCCCGGCCGGGAAATGCCAGAACAAGGTTTTTCGCCTGGGACATGAAGTGTGTTCCATACACCATCTTCATGACGGATATTTCGACAATTGTGCCTACCAGTTCTCCACGCTAGGCGGGGGTGTCTCTAGCTAACATGCTTTTTCTTCTGGCCTGTCAAATGCTTTTGTTTGGTAATCTTGAATCTCAGACGGTACTATAATTCATAGTCGTACGCATTCTTGAATACATGAGCCACAAATTCTTCAGTTATCTAAAGATAACTGTTTCGTATGAAACAGTTCCACGGGAGCGGCAAATGCTCTTAGTCAAGTTGTTGTAGCCTAAGTCGTACTGTACGTAAGCTAGGGAACATATGTTACTGCCATTTTTCCGAAGACAATGGATTCACAAGCAAGGTCAAATGGAAAATATTCTGACCTGCAGTACTATGGTACTCAGATATACACTGAAACATCACTTTTCTATGTGGCTGTGATCGCACTGAACACTTTCCCTGCTCATAAGATCTCACAACAGGCGGGAGCTTGTTCATTTCTTTTCTGGGGCCCCATTTTCATCAAGACTATATCAGGCCTTCGAGCGCATATATATGTAATTATGCATGCAAGTGTGTAATTATGCGACCATCTTCTCTGTTGCCATGGAACCATGACCACCAACTAGAGCAGTTCTGTTTTTGACTTGCATTGGAATTGGATGGATCGATCTGTTTTTCCTTTTTCACACGCCATTGAGGGGTGTACTAGCTAAGATTGGGATGCATTGGGAGTTTGTGCTAGAGATCGACATGAGATACATGGTGACGTTGAAGGAGTTCAGCCTGATAATGCATCAATCCTTGGGATATTTCTATACAGAAATATCACTGAGCAAACGTTCCGCAGATATAATCTTAGCACTGTCGTGTTTGTGTTGTACGTTCATTTCGTGGGTCCATGCGCGTAAGATCATGGCGTTGAGTTTGTTTGAGCTCCACGATACACACGTGGACGGCCTGATTGCCATTCACTCGGGGAACAAGACACAACTGGCGAAAGGGGCCCGGCTGCCAGGCGCGGCACAAGGAAGATGAAGCCCATGGCACTACGCAAAGTGTTCTTCACCGGTTCTGGTAGCAACCAGTTGTTCTCCCACCGATAGGATGCTGCCAACTCAAAAGCTGTATCCATGTACTTCTCTCGTTTCTTCATTTACTCCACTGTATTTGATCAGATGGGGGTCCCACCCTTTATCAGCCATGCCACTCTTTTCATGTACGCCTGGGCAGCCAAATTCATTGTTTTCACCCTTTTTTGAATGTTTAGCAAGATCTGACCCTGGTTCGTAAATATTTTGGGATCTGACCTGTTTCCTACCATCAGGGTTGATGGCGGTAGGGTATAACTACCTACCGCCGGGATCCCTATCGGTAGGATTGACAGCAGAAGTGGACGGCTGATACGTCTCCAACGTATCTACTTTTTCAAACACTTCTGCCCTTGTTTTGACTCTAACTTGCATAACTTGAATGAAACTAACCCGGACTGACGCTGTTTTCAGCAGAACTGCCATGATGTTTTTTTATGTGTAGAAAACAAAAGTTCTCGGAATGTCCTGAAAATCCACGGAGGCACTTTTTGGAAAATATAAAAAATATTGGCGAAAGAATCAAGACCAGGGGGCCCACACCCTGTCCACGAGGGTGGGGGCATGCCCTCCCTCCTGGGCGCGCCCCCCTGTATCGTGGGCCCCCTGAGGCTCCGCCGACCTCAACTCCAACTCCATATATTCCGTCTCGCGAAGAAAAAAATCAGAGATAAAGTTTCATCGCGTTTTACGATACGGAGCCGCCGCCAAGCCCTAATCTCTCTCGGGAGGGGTGATCTGGAGTCTGTTCGGGGCTCCGGAGAGGGGGATTCGTTGCCGTCGTCATCATCAACCATCCTCCATCATGAATTTCATGATGCTCACCGTCGTGCGTGAGTAATTCCATCGTAGGCTTGCTGCATGGTGATGGGTTGGATGAGATTTACCATGTAATCAAGTTAGTTTTGTTAGGGTTAGATCCCTAGTATCCACTATGTTCTGAGATTGTTGTTGCTATGACTTTGCTATGTTTAATGCTTGTCACTAGGGCCCGAGTGCCATGATTTCAGATCTGAACCTATTATGTTTTCATGAATATATCTGTGTTCTTGATCCTATCTTGCAAGTTTATAGTCACATATTATGTGTTATGATCCGACAACCCTGAAGTGACAATAATCGGGACACTTCTCGGTGATGACCGTAGTTTGAGGAGCTCATGTATTCACTATGTGCTAATGCTTTGTTTCGGTTCTCTATTAAAAGGAGGCCTTAATATCCCTTAGTTTCCGCTAGGACCCCGCTGCCACGGGAGGGTAGGACAAAAGATGTCATGCAAGTTCTTTTCCATAAGCACGTATGACTATATACGGAATACATGCCTACATTACATTGATGAACTGGAGCTAGTTCTGTGTCACCCTATGTTATAGCTATTACATGAGGAATCACATCCGACATAATTATCCATCACTGATCCATTGCCTACGTGTGTTTTGCTTATTTACTTTTCCGTTGCTATTGTTACAATCACTACAAAATCCAAAAATATTACTTTTGCTACAGTTACCTTTATTATTATACTACATTGCTACTAAATACTTTGTTGCAGATACTAAGTTATCCAGGTGTGGTTGAATTGACAACTCAACTACTAATACTCAAGAATATTCTTTGGCTCCCCTTATGTCGAATCAATAAATTTGGGTTGGATACTTTACCCTCGAAAGCTGTTGCGATCCCCTACACTTGTGGGTTATCAACGGCCCTTGGTTATTGCTGAGGCGAGGGATAGTAGGTTGTTATACCCTACCATCATCGTGTTCTACCATGTGTGGCACAAAGAAGATGAAGTGCATGGGATTGTCTGATCACGACATTGCCTTGCAGCCGCCACCTCCCACCCCTTCTGTTCTTCCCCTCCCTCTGCTCAATTGTTGTGTCTTGTAGCAAATCCTTAACAAGTTCAGTGAAGTTGAATACTGAGAGTTAACTGTGTGATGACAGTAGGATCACGTGGAAATAAGATGGCCTTGCGGTGCGCTAGGTGTCACACCGTAGTGCCGCTCATTTCTATACTTGAATTACATGCGGATGGATAAGCTTTTTTTTTTGTTCGTTTTATCCGGATGAATAAGCTTAACATTTCCATATACAATTGGTGAAATTCTAATAGAAGCAAGAACTATATATCGCATATAGCCAGATGAAAAGGACTTACGCTTAAGGTCAACGCTAGGGGCTGGTCGATCCGCCCAATTTTCGGCCGGTCGCCCCACGGGCCATTGGATAGGGAGAACGGGGCCATTGCTTCCATGACTCGTTCTCTCTCTCTCTCTCTCATCGCTTACCACTTGGTCAACGCATAGAGAAACACACGAAAGCAAAGCACTCATCTCTGCCCATGATCGTTGTGCGCTTCCACCTCCAGCGAGGCACCCACGGTGGTCGCAGCACCGTGGGGTGGTTGTCGAGACCCGTCGCGGCATGCAGGAGAGCAGGACGTAGTACGCCGGCCACGGGATGCAGCATTGCCTCCTCCTCATCGTGATGGATGCTTCTTGTTCCTAGCGTTCCACCTTGCAGCATCTCATGCCGCCATAGTAGGCCGGCCCATCTTCAGTTGCAACAAACGCTGGCCAGCATGATCCACTCTTCCACACCATCGGCGGTCCTTCGATACCAGCAATATGCAAAGTGGGTAGTAGCTTGTTTTCTCTCTGGGTGCAGCAAAAACAGAGTACCAATGTCATGTCATGCGGTCGACATGGTCGCTGTTGAGGATAACACCGGTTCCAGCCACTGGGTCCGCCGGTCCCAGCATTCACGGTGGTTGGTTGCAACATTCAGCTGCCATACATCATCGGTTACAGCAAACCATGGCGGTCAATTCCCGCAATCGAGGTCGCTGGTTCCAGCAAACACGGTCGGCGTTTGCAACATACTTAAACAGAATTGTCGCACATGAGGCCGCAACTTGCAGGGGCGGAGACAGGGGGGCGAGCAGGGGCTAGACCCCCCCCCCCCCAACGATCGGTCCCCCTCAACAATATGTACGTATGTATGTGTGTACTAGCTAGCCTGACTTGTTTAGAATTAGACCTAATCTATATTGGCTGGCCTGTAGCTACGTGCGTATGGCTAGAAGCCCACGAACATTTACAGCCCAGCTCACCGTTTTAATCATGCCATCATAGACATTCCTTCCATCTCCTATCAATCTCCTCTCTGAAACCCTAAAAAAGATCGAACTCCTGCTACGGCGTCCGCCGCCTGCCGCCGATCTCGCCCACTTGCCATCCGAAGGAGCCATCAGCCACATGTGATCTGACTAAGGCAGTGGGAGCGGTGCAGCCGGTGCTAGCACCTTCTCCATTCACGTTGCGTTGATCCTGATGGACTGCCGCCTGCCGGCTAGCTCTATCCGCCTCGGTGCGGTGACCCCGATTCTACCAGCCGTCACAGCATCGATCAAGTAGGTATGAACTTGTAGTACATGATTATCTTATTGAACACTCTGAAGTTACACAGTATATACAATCTGTAGCTAGTATCTAAAGCAATCGAATAATAATACTAATTAGATGTGTATTTTTTCTACTTATGCCATGCCTCAAGGATTAAAAGAACACACCAAGCCCCCCGGTGATTGTTCAACAAAAACATACGGACAATAAAGTCCTTGGTTTATATACTAATATGAATGCACTTTCGTTTTTATAGACAAACATATGTTGCCATACGTTGCACATGTGGTAGAAAACTCCAAAATACATATCAAATGAAGATTTGTCTACCAGGAAATATATTAAACAAACGCTATATTGACACTCGATATGTTGTGGTTTATATGTCAGTTTTGCTAAAGCGCATCTAGGTATCAGCTTTTTATGTCTTAGTTGATCATTTTGCCCTTTCGCCCCCCCTATGTTTAAGTCCTGGCTCCGCCCCTGGCAACTTGGCCACGCCTGTAGCATCGGTTCCAGTGAACGTAGTCGTCGGTTCAAGCAACTGCGGCCACCGGTTGTAGCATCCTCCACACGGCCTACATACCAACGGTTGAAACACAAGTCATCTCTTGTCTTCCAAAGAGTCCACACAGCAGCAGCATGAATAACATTATGGGCTGTGTGAATATTATTGGATTTACACCAGGAAGAGAGGTTCATAAGATCATACACCTCCCTCAGTCCTGTTAGACTACCAACCACTCTCCAGAATTCAACCGCAACTGCACAATCAAAAAAAGAGATGTTGACAAGTTTCCAACTCAGAGCAAAATTTGCATGTCATATTAGGAACATGCTATCATTTGGCTAAATTATCTCTAGTCAGAACCTTATTATTACAAAAAAGCCAGAGAAAAATATGAACTCTAGGGGGGAATCAAATGCCAAATATCAGGGGTGCTTAGAGGAAGCACACCGCCAAAATTAACAATACCATAAAATGATTTGATAGTGTAAATCCCATTGGGGTATATTTCCACATAGGTTCATCTTCAAAATCACTAAAAGTAATAGAGTTAACAATAGCAACAAGGTCCCACCAATCTGCCATCTGATGTGGGGATAGGCACCTCCTAAAAGTGACTTTGAGATTGAGACCATCCCAGACCCCCTCGAGAGTAACATTAATTGAATATAGATCCCATAATTGGGTGGACGGGGTGGCTACACCACACCACTGGTCTTCCCAGAATCTAATCTGCCTCCCATTACCAATGTTCCAGAAATACCCCATTTTAGAAGTGTGTATAGCACCAAGGATCCCTTTCCAAAGCGGGAAGCACCATGGCTGGGGCAAGCAAACACATTTGGACTGGAACTTCTATATTTAGAGTCAATAATCCGCTTCCAGATATTACCAATGTCAGCAAAGTACCTATTAGAATAGGAGGCCAAAAGGCACAAATTTAAATCAGCTAGGTTTGTAATACCCCTGTCTCCCAACTCCCTCCTCATAGTGATAGAGCCACAAGAAGTTAGGTGATACTTATGATGACCTTCATAGTCATCCCAAAGCAGTTGGCCAACTGAGAATTAATAAGGGTAATAGCGCATTTAGGGGATTTAATGACTCCCATCAAATAGGAGGGGATGCTAGATAGGCAAGCTTGCACTAAAATGAGTCTCTTGCCAAGGGATAAGAGCGTCCCTCTCCATTCCGCAGCCCTCATAATGATATTATCTACTACGGTCTTCTCTCCTCAACTTATTGTGGTGGAGAGGAGCACCAAGATATTTAATAGGAAAGCTACATAATTTACACCCCAAAGATTGAGCAAACATTTGGGCTTCACCTTCATCAATATTGATGGGAACAAGGTCACATTCATGGAAATTAATTCTCATCCTAGATAATTGTTCAAAACAAGAAAGCAACCATTTCAAATTCTTCGCATGGTCCAAATTCTTGTCCAGCAAGACTAAGGTATCATCTGCATATTGCATACTGATGACACCAGAGGGGTTTGTCATAGGAAAAACCCCAGATATCAGATTTTTGCTAGCAGCTTTAATAAGCATCCTAGTAAAAACATCAGCAACAAAATTAAATAGGAGGGGGAAAAAGGGTCCCCATGTCTAAATACTCTGCCTCACAAAAAAATTCACCATTAGCGTCATTAATTCTGGCACCAACAGAGCCATTTGAAACTAAGGAGTCGATGTTACAGATCCAGATGGGGCTAAAGCCTCTACTATGCAAAACTTCCACGAGAAAGTTTCTATTAATCATATCATAAGTTTTTTCATAGTCAAGCTTAAAAACAAAACCAGACAATTTAGCAGAACCAACAGGGTGAATAATTTCATGAGGTGCAACAATGCTCCCATGATAAATCTCCCATTCATGAAGGCAGATTGATTTGGAGAGATAATTTCATGAGGTCCAACAATGCTCCCATGACAAACAGGTCCAAACTTGTTTGTGACACATTTGGGCCTAATTATAAGACTTAAGTGTAAACTTTCGAGTAATGAAAGATCGGTTTATTTTAGTCAAAACTATTAACTAGAGGCTAAAATAGCTTGTTTTCTAGAACTATGGTTGGTACAAAAAGTTAACCACATGGGCATGATTCTAAGCTCTCTGCAAATTACCTATTGGAAAGACAATTGTAGCTCATTAGTCAAAGTGATTAAGTGAAAATCGATGTACATCTATAGTCAACATGACAACTTTTGAGCTCTATAATTGATACACAGTATGATCAAAATCAGTATCAACTCTATCCATACAGAGGACTGGCCGGATCCAACAGCTATACATAAATGAACTATATATCGTTGCGATTACCTGCTGAAAGCCAATGAAATGCAAGGTGTTGATAGTAGGTTAGCTTTGGCTGCATATATAGCAGATCAGTAGTGGCTTGTGCAATTTGATTATTTTGTGGTTCTAAGTGTCTCCTTTAATTCAGTAGCTTTTCAGATGACTGAGATAGTACCCTTTTTTTAAATAATCGTGAAGGGAATGGTAGGTCTCAGGATGAAAAAACACTCATGGAAGAACAAGTGCGACTCTTTGGAAGCTGTAGCGAAGGCAGACAGTGAAGAAAGAACGGTGTGATGGTGTGATGTGAGGAAGGTGAAGAGGAACTGTGGCTAGGCTAACCATCACAAGGAACATTGTGTCTATTGTTAGAGTTAATCTTGTTGTTTTTTGTTTTCTCATTACATTTACTTAGTGTCTTGCACGTAGACATGCTCAACCATTAGGCTGCGACCATACACTCACGTAGAGATGAGATGGCGTGTGTGTACAAGCTAGTGATGACTAGGTAGTCTGCTGCATTGATGTATTGGTTAGCAAAATGGGTACAACTCCGTAGAGTGACAGCGTCCAAGTCCGGTGGCAGATCAACGGTGGAGCAAGAAGCGGACACAATCAGTTGTGGCGTGCGTCAAGTGTGTCGTGGGTAAGCTCATATCTGTTGCAAACTTGGAGGTGACTCAAGCCTATACGCGTGTGTGCTGGAGTGATTAGTGGGTCAAGCCGTCAGTGGCGTGGCCGTGTGTGTTGCATGCAGAATTATGTGGATGCAAGGTAGTGGTTAGTGGGTGCGTTGGGGCTGGGTTAGTCTGGCTACTTAATCCCATGTAATCATGCCCATTGTTAAGAGAACGAGAATAGAGAAACCGAAAAGGCATAAGTTGTGCGGTGCCACAAAATTTTCCTGCGTCCTCTTCTTCTACCTCTAGCACATGCATGTTTTCTTGAGAGAATAATTGAGCTCATAGAGCTGCAAGGTAGAGAAGAAGAGCGGTGCTGCAGCGGCGGCGCCAACAGTGTCTACCCGCAAAAAAAAAAACAGCAAGGAACATTATGTCTTGAACCACTACAGTTTGTCCTATAGTCATCCCCGCGTGCCACCTATCATGAGCTACGTCCTCGATGGTGACAGTTTGGTTCTATATCCTCGATAAGCTACAGAATACGTGGCACATATCATGAGCTACAGTTTTTCCTATAGTCATCCCCGCGTGGCACATATCATGAGTGAATTTTTTTTTGGAGTTACCATTTTTAAATTTTTGGAAACGGTGGTGCACAGAAAATCCTCTTATTATTTTTGGATCTGGAAACTATACCTTAACGACACGAACTTGCTGCCATTCTCTGGGCAAAGATGAACAGACTATATTGGTCATTTTATTAAACAGTTGCTTACTTACTAATGAAATTATGTTCTGGTTTCAGTATTTTTTTCGTTCGAAAAGGAAGTTAAAATCACCAGGCTCTCCGTCAATGTGATTGGGAAAAAAATCTTATACGACCTGGGTCATATGACTCCCGTCGTGAGACCCGCTTCCCCTGCTGAGACCTAGCAAACGAATCTCAAAGCACCCTCCCCCTTTCTTCCAAGTCTGACTTCACTCTCTCCTCTTTTTTGTCCTCCCGGCGGCCATCGTTCTCCTCGACTTCTGCACAGGATCGCCGTCGGTCTGAGGGCTTAGACGGCATGCAGTTTCAATAAAAAGGTCGTAAACCTCCCTGTGGCGTTTTCTCGTGGTCTCCCAATCTTGCGTCGCCCGGATCTTGCGGATCCATCTCGACTTCTGCACGGGCTCACCCTTGATGGTGACAGCAGAGAAACTCGTGCTGATGGTGACCATGCAAGCCGAGCATGGCAGGGACTCTGTCATGGATGGCTGGTACTAGAAGGGGGCGGCATGGGAGGAGATGTAGGGGTGTAGTGATGCAGCAGGGGAGTCTTCTGATGTGGTCTGGTTCCAGTTGGTTAACTAGCTGCTCCATGGGAGGAGAGAGAGAGAGAGAGAGAGAGAGAGAGAGAGAGAGAGAGAGAGAGAGAGAGAGAGAGAGAGAGAGAGAGATAAATTAGAGGTGGAAGAAAGGGAAGATGCTTTGAGATTTGTTTTGCCAACTGTCAGCAGGGGAAGCGGGTCTCACGACGGGGTCTACAACCCAGGTCATATAAAAAGTTTTTCCAATGTGATGCACATATCCACATTTATTAAAGTTGATGGAGACAGCAAGGCCAAAGTCATCAACAAGTGGAGTACATAAAGAAAATCAACTACGACCGAACGATTATAAGACATGAATATAGCACCACCGACTATGTTGATTTCTTCGGCAGCAACGTCTTTGAGGGATAAAAGCCCTCACGCTACAGTCAGTCATGGAGAGAACGTCTTCAACAAGGTACCCGCTGCTGAGCTCGTCCAGCAGAGGCCAAAATAGGGTTTTTGCCCCGCACTTGTGTCTTCCATACACCATCTTGACGACAGATCTTTCGAGTGTTGCGCCTGCCAGTTCACTCCACGCTAGGGTGTCTAGCAGATGGGTTTCCGTGACTAACACTGTAGTCAGCCAGCTAGTGTGCTTTTTGTTCTGGCCTGTCACTTGCTTTGCTTGGTACTCTGGTATTTAAGACGGTACAATAATTCATGGTCGTGCGCGTCTTCAATACAAGAGCCCGAAGCCACACAATCATCAGTTATCTAAAGACGACAGGTGTGTATGAAACATTTCCGTGGGAGCCATGGCCACATGCCCTTAATTAATCAAGTTGTTGTAGCTGGCCCAAGTAGTACTATACGTAAGCTAGGGAACACACATGTTACTATCCATTTTTCCGGAAGACAATAGATTCACAAGCAAGGACAAATGAAAAATTAAGACAATGGAATCACAAGCAAGGACTCACAAAAATACTGAAACTTCACGACTCTGTGTGGTTAGATCGCCCGGCTACATTGAACACTTTCGGTGCCCATAAGAAGATCTTACGACAGGTGGGATTGTTGGAGCCTAGCCCTAGCCCGAGCTCTCCCTCGCTCCATCTATCACCTCTTTCTGTCCCAAACCAAGGAGGAAGAAGGAAGAAGAAGCAGCAGTGGACACGGTGGTAGTTTTTCCCGGCGCTCGAACGCCCACTGCACGAACAACGTATTTTTTTCCCAGAGCTCGAACTCTGTCCCACCACGGTGATTACAATGATCATCACGAGGCTTTTAAACCTGGGCTGGCGCTGGGGCACGATCCCCACGCCCTCCACCCAGCCGCATGCCCCGATCGGCCCGCTCAGGCTGCACCCTTGCCGCGCACATACGCGCTCACATCGCCCGAGCCCGCAACGATCCCACGCGTTGCCTGCGGATCCTAACCACCTAGGCCTACAGCTACGCACTGGTGTGCATGCACGCACGCACCCACCGCGCCACAGACCGCACCACACACGCACGCACACAACACAGACCTAGCATATACACTAGTCAGACCCTAACCAGACTATGGTCAGACAATGACTTGATGCGGCCACGGACTACACCCGACATGCCCAGCTCGTGCACGCACACGCTCTGGATGTAGTCGCCGTGGCTTATTGCCCATCAGGGATCAATACTATATCACTAGTTCAAGGCATATGCATGCAAGTGTGTAATGCAGCTTGCCAGAAGTTGCTACGTGGGTTTTCATGTAGCGGTAATGTTTGGCCATAAAAGGTTAGGGTCACGATCTAGTAGAATCGTTGTGTAAAGCAAAGTATATGTGACTTTTGACCATCTTCTTTGCTGACAGAGAAGCATGACCACCAACAAGAACAGTTTTGTTTTCCACTTTCATTGGATAGATTGATCTGTTTATCTATTTCACATGCCATGGAGGGGTCTACTAGCTAAGATTGTGGTGCATTGGGAATTTGGGCTAGACATCGAGATCAGATAACTGGTAATGCAGAAGGAGGTCAGCCTGATGATGACTGTTAGGTGGTGCAATCGCGTACAATGCATTTCAAACCTGGAGTGGAGATATTTCTATGCAGAAATATTTCTATGCAAATGCAACGGAGATATTATCTTAGCGCCGTCGTGATTGTGTTGTACATTCAGCTCGTGGGTCCACGCGCGTAAGATGACGGCGTGGGTTTGTTTGAGCGCCCCGATAAACCTGACGAAGGAGGGCCTGACCGAGCATTGAGTCGAGGATCAAGACAACTGATGAATCCTTACAGTCGAGGAACAAAACACAATTTAGCATTCAGAAGGAGTCAAGGCCCGGCAGCCGGGCGTGGCTCAGTGAAGATGAAGCCCATGGTATCGTTTGATTAAGAGATTGCCTTTCGGCCGCTACCTCTTACCACTTCTGTTCTTCTCCTCGGTAAATTCTCTCGATTGTAGTGTCTTGTAGCCAATCCTTAGCAACTTGAGTGTAGTTGTAGAATGATGGTTAACAGTGTGATGGCAGCACAATCACGTGGAAACAAAAAGGCCTTTCCAGTGGCACGCACTAGCTAGGGTGTCATGCCGTAGTGCCGTTCATTTGTAAATAGAGCGAGTTGAATTACATCCGGTTGGATAGAGCTTAGGGCATCTTCAAAACGGACCCTCAAACCAGCCGCAGCCTATTGGAGAGCACGGTCCGGACGCTCTTAGCTATCCAACGGGGAGCTGTATCAGACGCCGACTGGTCCAGACACGTTTTTTCCCGCAAACCAAAAACAAACTTGGGACGCTTTCAGAGAGTCCGGACATCAGCCACATAGGACTCCGCGACCACAAGTCCATCTAACACCCCTCCCGGACACCGCATCTTCATCCTCCCATCATTCTTTGCATTGGTTTTTCCGCTTGTCTTCGTCACCACTGCACCACCCCACTACTAGGAAAAGGCTTGTTAGTGGCGCACCTCTTTTGGCCATTAATGGCGCACAACAGGTGCGCCACTAGCATCACGCCATTAGTATGTTACACGGTGCGCCATTACTATCTGACTTAGTAATGGCTCACCACATAGAAGTGCGCCATTACTAACAATTTTTTTTCAAATTCCTTTATAGAATTTTTTTCATAATCTCGGGTCACTATGGCTTAATCTCGGGTCACCCATCCTCACACTACTCCAGCCCAAGCACGCTTAACTTCAGAGTTCTATCCAACCCCAGCACCAGCTCACTTAACGGACACTTGTTGATATATCTAGCATATCAATCCTATTAAACCTTGTTGATGTCTACGACTTTGCTCATGTTCATGAGTGTGATGAAATTTTGAAAAAATATTTCAAACTTCCGTTCATATTATGTATCATATTTTCAAAAAAATTCAAAAAAAAATTCGAAACTATTTTTTTCTATTACTAGTGGCGCACCTAGCAAATGGTGCACCACTACTAAGTTTGAATATTTTTTCCATTTTCCCCCTCTAGATCTTAAAAACCCCGTATCTTTTTTTCTATTAGGTTTTTGGGATTCTAAAAATCTTCAACGGGGTTCCCCTGGTTGTTCGGATGTAACTTTTTAATCCGAGTTCGTATGCAAAAGTTATACCCATTTTACAAATTCGAGAGAGATTTTGCAAATAAAGTCGAAATTCATATTTGTAAATTTTCCCAACAACTAGACCACATATCACATGGGAAACTTAGTTTACTTTATTTTTGTGACATTTCCATCAATTTCTTTTATTTTTTTAAATTGAAAAGGCGGTCGGAATGGGGGTGCATACGGTGGAATTTTTGGGCAAAGTTAATAATGGCACACCGTGGGTGTGGTACTAGTAATGACGCACCACACCCATGGCGCGCCACTACTAGTTTTGAAGAAAAATAAAATAAAATTTAGTAGTGGCGTACCGAGGGTGTGGTGCGCCATTACTAGTTTTGAAAAAAATAAAAAAAATTGTTAGTAGTTGCGCACCGAGGGTGTGGTGCGCCATTACTAGTTAAACTAGTAATGGCGCACTATCACCTTGTGCGCCATTACTAGTTTTGAAAAAAAAAATTGTTAGTAGTGGCGCACCGTGGATGTGGTGCGCCATTAGTATTTGGACACTAATGGCGCACCAACACATGGTGCACCACTGCCATAGCAGTGGCGCACCACATATGTGGTGCGCCATTAATGTCCATATTATCTATAGACCTTTTCCTAGTAGTGCCTCGTCCGCCTTGATAAACCCTTGCCAAAACTCGACAACCCCGTCACCTCCATCGCTACACCAGGGTTGCACGCTGCTTGTCCTCCACCGTCGTTACACGCCTCTCCTCCTTCTGCCGTACAAGTATCATCCGCCCCTATGGTATTCACCATCCCAGCAAGTGTTCGGTGAAATGTACATGCTAATTTTTTTGCACCTTCTTCTATGAAGCAATGAATTCAGGTATGGAGTACATAGACGAGCACTATATCCGGATATGGAAATGCCTTGGTATGATTTTCTACTGCCATGGTATCTGTGTTTGGAGCTCAATACCCGAGAGAACCAACCGTTGCATACACCGAGAGGATCTGGGCAATATCTGAAGCAAGACGGTGGCCAAGTTTGCTCGGTTATCTGAAGCAAGACGGTGGCCAAGTTTGCTCGGTTCTCCTAACTGCATGCATTGGAGATGGAAGAACTACCCAAAAGATCTACAAGGGCCATATTAGGGTCATATTAAGGAGCTCACCACCATTCCTCAAGTATTTGCATCACAGGATCTTTGGACTTGGCACGCTTTTCTTTGGCATGCTCCGGTATCACAATGTGACATGAATGTGTTGCAGTGGTCACCATTGTTTGCCAGGCTGACAGAAGGAAAAGACCCTCGTTGCAACTATACTGTCAATAGGCATGAATACAACATGGACTATTATTTGGTTGGCGGTATCTATCCTTCGTGGTTCACCTTTGTCAAGACCGTCTCTGACCATATTGGGCAGAAAAAGTCTCACTTTGCCCAAAAACACAAGGAGCTAGAAAGGATGTTGAGAGAGAATTTGATGTTCTTCAAGCTCATTTTGCAGTTGTTCGTGGACCTAATAAACAATAGGATCTGAACACCTTGTGGGAGGTGATGACAAGTTATGTGATCATGCACAACATGATTGTGCAGGATGAGGGTGAGGAGGCTGTCGTAGAGTCTTGAATTTTAGAACATGGGTGAGGTTGTTCAAGTGCATCAACAAATTTGCATCGAGCAAGTCATGAGAAACTAAAGAAAGATCGGATTAAGCATATATGGGTGGTTAAATGGGACAAGACTGTTAGAGTGTAATATTTAAATTAGAACTATTGCTAAAAGATACCGGTGGTGGGTGCACTGGCACATCGGCCACTATTAATACAGTTACCATTGGCGGGCTCAATCTAGGGTCCGCTACATGTACTTCAATGATCCGATGCGGACGAAATGCTTCCTTCTGATTGGTTGACACAAGCCTGACACAAATTGATGACCCGGCTCCCGTCCGCACGTCCACACCCAAATGTGCTTCTTCTGAATGGTGGAGAGAAGAGGAGCCACACATCAACTTCTCTCCCTCAATACCTATCTCCCAGTCGAAGCTCGCATCCCCCTTTTGCCTCCGTCTTTACCGGTCGATTCCGGCCAGCTCCGGCCATCTCCGCAGGCACCAAGCATACTCCAACGCCGATCTCTCTCTCTTCTCTCTTACCCACCAGACCGAATCAATGATTGTCTCCTTCCCATGTTGCATCTTCTAACCCTAGCTACTTGCATCTGTCGATGCAGATGCGATGGTGCTTCGGTCCATGCGAGCGCATCGCTGGGCATTAGTCTGTGCGGGCGATGATGCTCTGATGGAGGCGCCAAGGTCACGTGCAATCTGCTCGACCATGGGAGCGTCGGCATCGTGGAGATAGTGCAGCACACGGAGGATGGAGGGCGGAAGGGCGAACGGAGGCGGCGCAGCCACTAGTAGAAAAAGGGCCTATAGTCCCGGTTCATAAGGGCCTTTAGTCCCGATTCGTGAACCGGGACTAAAGGGTCGGTACTAATACCCTCACCCTTTAGTCCCGGTTCTATCCAGAACCGGGACAGATGGGCCTCCACGTGGCCTGTCCGCTGAGCCCAGGCAAGAGCGCTTTTGGTCCTGGTTGGTGGCACCAACCGGGATCAATAGGCATCCACGCGTCAGCATTTATTTGGCTCTGGTTTTTGTTTTTTTTTTGAAAAGAGGGGGGGGGGGGGGGTTTGGGGGGTTTGGGGGGGTTATTTAGGGGTTTCATATATTGTGCTATAGCTAGCTAATTAATAGAGAAAAGTGTCATTTCTTTTGTCCGTGCTTGGTCGACGCTACGTACTATACATACGTATAAAGAGGACTAACTAGACATGCTAGCTAGCTAGTAATTAAGCAAACAGAAGATCGTCATGAACATATATATGCATACAGAGAGAAGTGATATCGACCACCTCTCCTTCTCTGAGAGATTGGTCGAACAACAAGTTCTCGTATATCTATCCGACGCTACCGGCTACATATATACAATAATTATCTTTTACAATACGGACGCGTGGTCCACATGGTATTCCCCGTCTTCAGCGATCACATAGTCAAGAAAGAATGCCGCCAATTCCTCTTGAATTGCTCGCATGCGATCTGGTGCTAGGAGTTCATCCCGCTGCGAAACATCTAATTTTAAGAAAGGGGTCAATATATACATACATATATATATATATATATATATATATATATATATATATATATATATATATATATGAATGAATGAAACTCAACACAAATGATGGTAATAAAATAAAATAGTGAAAATTTTTATTTACGCACTTCAAATTGTTTGTCGGAGTAGACCCTCTCACAGGTCGTGTGGCGGATGGAGTCGCAAACGTAGTATCCATAGAAATCATTCCCTTGTTCCTGCCACAACCACTTTACAAGAAACAGAGGTCAATCAAACTGATAATTATATATAGCAAGCACATGCTAAATGGTATTGATGAAACTAGCGCTTGAATCACTAGGAGATGCGCGTGGAATATGCTACTATATAGTACTTACTTTCGGGTGTCTAAATTGCAGCTTCTTGGTATTCCCGGAGATTTTTGTGTGAAATTTCCCCAAACCCTGCCATACAAAGAATACAATTACTTGATATCAGAAATGAACAAAGTTGCTGATATGGTGGATAATGATCGATTTAACTTATTTCTCGAGCATTTCAGTCATTTCCGCATACTCCTTGGGATCTTTTCGTCTCGAGTCTAAGACAGTTACTACTCCCTGCTCAAGCTTAATCTCTAGGAGAATATAGTGGAACCTGCGCGCATGCATAACTCATCAATATTACATTTCTATAACCTGGACTAAATAAGGGAAACCGAATATGCCACAAGACAGTAACACTCACGTGTAGTTGTAAGGAAAGAGTATTGTATTTTTGTGTTCATTTATTTCCAACGATCGTAGCAAGTTGGCCTCGGTTTCCTTGGCACGATATTTAACCTCATTTGCATCGATGAGATATGTGTTAATGAACCCAATATCACCCACTTGTTTTTCTTCATTTCTTCGATCTTCAATCTGCATAATATAGTGAGGATATTTATAAATACATGCAATGAAAGAGCTGAGTTATATAGAGATACTTAATGACAGAAGTAGTACTACTTACAGACAGTAGCAGGTGACCGTTGCTTTATCGATGGCCAATTGATTGAAAAACTGATAGAACTCCTAAAATGGAATAGGCAACAGTTCAATTCCAAGGAGGTAATTCTTTTTTTTAACTCTCAAAGACAAAGTATTCCTCCCGTCGAGACTCTTTGCAGGTTTTCATGTACCAATCATGCAATCTTCGCATCATCGTTGTTAGAGAGCTTTCATCTTTGACGAGAGGCTTCCCGTACTCGTATCTTTGTATCTGCACCTCCATGAAATCAAATTGTACATTGTCGGGCAAGTAATCTTCAGGATTGCCATAACCGGGCACCGTCCTCGGATCGACGATGTCTCTAGCAGGCACCTTGAGCGGGGGGCACAATTCCTTCGCTTGTTCGCCGAGCTGGGCAATTTGTTTCCCAGCTCGTCATTCTTTCATCCTTTGATCACTGACAGTACTTCCCGATCTCTCCGCCTCTGCAAATGCCTTTCCAATAATGCGCTCATAGTTGCCTTTCGGCGGAGACTTGGGTGGTTTTGTCGGGGCAGCCAGAAATCTTGCTTCGCTTTGACGGATCTACCTTCTCCTCCGGAGGTGGATGTCTCTTTGCTTTCAACCCTTGAAACCAGTCATCCACTTGATCTGCGCGATCTTCGCGTTTTCCTCCTCGCTCCTCTCGTACGGTAACTTCTCTAGAGTCTTCAGAGAAGGACCGAATCTGTATCTCCTCCCGCCTTTGGCAGTACTGCTAGACGCCGGCAGAGCAGACGGAGCGGATGTCTTCTTTCCTTGCTTACGAGGCGGAGGAGAAGGACTACGACGCGCCGGAGCAGCCGGAGCGGCGGCGGGTCTCTTCCGCCTTCTTGCCGACGAGGCGGAGAAGGAGGAGGCTGGCTGCCGGACGCGCGGTGCAGGCGGAGAAGGAGACGGAGTGCCGCCACGCCGGAGAAGGAGCCGGCCGAGTGCCCTGATCGTCACTCGCCCGGAAGAGGAGGCGGTGGAGGAGGCGGAGTGCCCTGACTCGCCGGAGGAGGAGGAGGAGGCGGTGGAGGAGGCGGAGTGCCTGACTCACGGGAGGAGGAGGAGGAGGAGGCGGAGGCGTCGATTCGGAAGGTTGATGAGATCCTTCCGCCATAGGCATGGAGTCTTGAGCAGAACCCAGCCGATACTCCCCTTCACCGGTAGGGTGGTCAAGCCGGAGCTCCTCAAATCCCTCCGTTATTTCATCGACCATCACCTTAGCATATCCTTGTGGAATCGGCCGGCAGTGAAAAGTTGAGTCGGGTTTAGTGGGATAAACAGAGCCAACAGCCGCCTTGACCTTTAAATTGCTCCATTGCGCCATAAGGTGGCAACTTTCAGCATCCGTGATAGCATCCACGGGATAGCTGGCAGGAGCCGTCAAGGCATGCTGCTCTGGCTGAAGCAGCTTCGGTGGATGCCACGCTGCTTCTCCGCCGAGATGGCGGGGTAGCCGGGGAAGCTTGGCAGGTCGTTTGTTGTGATCGGCTGCTTCGCTTTCTCTAGCCCCATTACCCTTTCGTGCAGCGCCTGCATTAGGCTCTGCTCCGCTTTCTTCCTCCTCTCATGGGTTTTGTAACCCCTGCGTCCGAAATCCAGCCTTCCACGAACGGAGCTGGCGTGCCTCGTGTCCGTCCGGGGTGCTCAGGATTCGAGGGCCATTGTGAGCTCGTCCTTCTCCCTGTCTGAACGAACTTCCCTTGCTGCGCTGCTTCGATATAATGCTTAAGCCTCTTGACTGGTATGTCCAATTGTTCGTCTGGCCCAAATGCACTTCCCGTTATAGGGTCCAAGGATCCGCCGCCCCGAAGAACCAAGTCCGACAGCGGTCTGGCCAGTTCATTGTCTCGGTTCGATCCCTTTATCAAGCAGATCATTCTCAGCCTTGGACCACTTAGGCCGGGCTATGAGGTAGCCACGACCCGTGCGATGATGAAGCTTCTTCTTCGCAGCATGTCTCTTGTTTGTCGCTGACATCTTTTTACTCTTTTCCGATGTCTTGTAGGCCACAAATGCGGGCCAGTCATCTCGGATCTTCTCATATTTGCCCGTGAATTCTGGTGTCTCATTTTTTTCGACATACGTATTGAGTTCTTTCTTCCAATTCCTGAATAGTTCTTCCATCTTCTTAAGAGCAAAAGACTTGATTAATGGCTCTATTACTGGCTTCTCCGGATCATCCTCTGGCGGTAGGGTAAAATTTGACTTCAGCTCAGTCCAAAGATCATTTTTCTGCATATCATTGACATAAGACACCTCGGGGTCTTCGTTCTTAGGCTTATACCATTGGTGGATGCTGATCGGGATCTTGTCCCTAACCGTAACCCCACCGAGCAACAAATGCCTTCTTTGTCCGGTAGGGTTCAATCGGTTGGCCGTCATGCGATTTCTATGATCTCAAACTTTTCATCCGAGCTCAACTTTTCTTGGGCCTCGTCTCTTTACCGAAGTTGTGCTCGATCCGAGGGCTAGAAAAAGAACAAAGACGAGAGTTAATTAATATGTGTACATATATATATACCAAAACAAAGACGAGAGCTAGTCAGCACAGGCTTAACTAATATATATACCTGGCGGACTCGGTTTGGTGATCACCGAGCCGTCCTCACGGTCTACTTCTTGCACCGTCATTGGGTCATCAGAGCCATGTAAATCATAGCCAGCTGCTTCTTCACCCTCTCCTTCCAGACCATCGTTATCGGCGTTGAGAAACATCATCAAGGAGACGGCATCACTTCCGTGTGCGATTATGTCCCTCAACAACGCTTCTTGTGCTTAGGTCGGGGGTGTCCATAGTTTCTACAAATATTTACAACATGGCAATTATTATTCAAACATGACATATATGGATATATTAGTGCCAACGTAGAACTAGCTAGCTAATCACAATAAGGAATCATATTAGTGGCCTCGGCGCTGCTTCTCTAGGGTTTGGGGTGGCCTCGACAACGCTTCAAGGGTTAGGGGGTGGCCTCGAGAACGCTTCAAGCTAGGAGGGTGCGTAATATCGACCCCCACGTGTTGAAGCTATCGGGAGGGTCGGCGTTGAACAGTACATCTATGTCCCACAAGTAGGGTAGAGGGTCCTGGATCGCCGAGCGGTCGAGGGTCAAGGGGTCAAGATCGCCGAGGGTCGGGAGGTTGCCTAGTGTCAAAGGATTCAACAAAACCCTGTCTTCATCATTAGTAAGTAACAGGTGCATGATGGTGAAGCTCTCCAAAGTTGTTTTGAGCAGAGTCCCAGATAGGATAATTCGCTTTTGGTACAAAGTTCAGCAAAAGGCAAATTATCCTATCCGGGACTCCATTCCGAACAACTTTGAGGACTTCGTACCATCATGCCATGGTTACTTCCGCTAATGATGAAACCATGGATTTCTTCAATACTTTGACACTATCGGTACCCCCTATCGGAAAAGGAAGAAAAGAGGAAGAAGGAAGAAGGAAGAAGAAGAAGAAAAAGAAGAAAAAAGAGGAGAAGAAGAATAGAGGAGAAGAAGAAAAATAGAAAAAATTATATTTTTCTTCTCCTCTATTCCTTTCTTCTTCTCCTCTTCTTTTTCTTCTATTTCCTCTCATTCTTTTTCTTCTTCTTCTTTCTTCTTCCTTCGGATCCTAGAACCCTCGAACCCTCGACCCTAGAACCCTCGAACCCTCAAACCCTTGTGCCTCGAAACCTCGACCGGCCTCGACGACCCTCGACCCTCAAAACATTGACCCTCGACCGGCCTCGACGACCCTCGACCCCTCTGTGACCCTCTCGACCCTCTAGCCTAGTTCCCGACCGTCGACCCCTCAGCTATCCTCGACACCCTCGTTCCCGATAAAAAGAAGAAGAAGAAGAAGAAGAAGAAGAAGAAGAAGAAGAAGAAGAAATGAGAAGAAGAAAAAAGAGAAGAAGAAGAAAGAAGAAGAAAAAATAGAAGAAAAAAAGAGAGGAGAAGAAGAAGGAAAAGAGGAGAAGAAGAAAAAATAGAAAAAAATTCTATTTTTTCTTCTTCTCCTCTATTCCTTCTTCTTCTCCTTTTTTTCTTCTACTTCCTCTTCTTATTTTTTCTCCTCTTCTTCTCCTTCTTCCTTCTTCCTCTTTTCTTCTTTTCCTTATTTTCCTTCTTCCTCGGCGACCCTAACTCTAAACAGTACAACTTCCTCGGCGTCCCCGCCTCTCTCTAATGAACAAAATAAAATCTATGAATAAAAAAACATCATATTCTATGAACAAAAAACATCATATTCCATCCACATCGATCCATGCATACATCATATATATGATCATATCTATGAACAAAAAAATTCATATGATCATCTATGAACAAAAAATCACATATATATGCAGAAAAAAAACATTAGATCAACACTACAAAAAAGCATCATACATATATCCATACATCAATATATATACATTTATGAAAAAATCATGAACATCTCCGGAAAAAAAATCATGGCGGCGCGGCAGGTGGCAGGCAGTCTTGTGTGGGCTCACTTTGGGCGGAGGCGACGGCGAGGTCGCGCGACGGAGGCGGCGGGAGGCGGAGGCGACGGCGAGGTCGGGAGGCGGAGGCGACGGCGAGGTCAGGAGGCAGAGGCGGCGATGGCGAGGTCGGCGAGGTCGCGGAGGCGGCGGCGACGGGCGGCGGCGCGGCGACGGGCGGGGATGGCGGCGACGAGGCGGCGGCGTTGGGGCGAATCATGCGGTGGCGACGGGCGACGACGGGCGTGCAGCGGCGACGACGGGCGCGGCGACGGCGGCGATAACGGGCGTGGCGACGCGATGGTGACGACGGGCGCGTCGACGGCGGCGTCGGGCAGCTCTGGCGGCGTCGGGAGGGAAAATCGCGATGAATCTGAAATTTCCCAAGTGCTTTCGTATATAGCAAGGGCATTAGTCCGGTTGGTGCCACGACCGGGACTAATGCCCCCTTTAATCGGTTGGTGCCACCAACGGGACCAAACAAATTTCAGCAGCCCAAAGGGCGGAAGCGGCGACCTTTGGTCGGTTGGTGGCACCAACCGGGACTAAAGAGGCATTAGTCCCGGTCGTGCCTGAACCGGGACTAAACTCACCTGCTAGTCTCGGTTGGTGCCACCAACCGGGACCAAACTGTGCTGCCCAGCCAAATGTTTAGTCCCACCTCGCTAGTTGAAGGGCGCCGACACCTTTGGTTTATAAGCGCTGGTGTGCGTCCCTTCGAGCTCCTCTCAAATGCAGGCTTTCGGGCCTAATCATACTCTTGCTGTGGGCCTATTGGGCCTCTGCGGGCCTGAATCCTGGCCCATGTAGGGTTTCTAGTCGTATTCAGGCCGTGGGGGCCTAGTAGGTGGTAGTTTTTTTGCTTTATATTTTATTTCTTTTTGCTTTTAGTTTTAGAAAAAATATAAACTTTCTATTAGTGCCATTAGTTTTAAAATTTGAAAACACTTTTTTTTTCTTTGTTGCTTTATTTATTTTATTTTGTTTCTACCTACAACAAAATGCTTATTGTTGCTATTATTATTATTTTTTTCAAGTTTTTTTGTTTTGTTTCCTGCATTATTTATTTTCTTTTGGTTTTTTGCTTTATTTTTAATTCTTTTTGCTTTTAGGTCAGCAAAATTATAAACTTTCTGTTAGTGCCATTTGTTTTAGAACAATTATAAACTTTCTGTTTGTGCCATTAGTTTTATAAAATTTGAATTCTTTGAAATTTGTGTGAATCACAAGTTTGTGAGCTCAACAAAGGCGTAGAGGGACGGGCTTATAAACCGGTGTGAGCGCCCTTCGGTTGGCGAGGTTCTCAAAGTTGGCATAGTATGTTCATGAACAAAACGGACAATGGTATCATACTCGTGTGTTACAAAGTTGGCATGGTATCATCATAATAGTTGCGGGAGAAAGTCTTCGCTTTTTCTTCGCTTGTGTCATTTGCTTATTGCGCCGTAACCATGGATAATCTTCATCATTTATCAGGATGCTTGGATCAGCCTTGACTTTGAAGGGGGGAACTTCATGAAACTTTTCATACTCTTGAGACATGTACATCTTGCCCTCCACTCCCGGGATGTCCCTTTTTCTGAAAAGAACTATGTGGCGCTTTGGCTCATTGTATGATGTATTCGCTTCCTTATCTTTTCTTTTCCTCGGTCTGGTAGACATGTCCTTCACATAGATAACCTGTGCCACATCATTGGCTAGGACGAGCGGTTCGTCGGTGTACCCAAGATTTTTCAGATCCACTGTTGTCATTCCGTCGTGGGTCTACCTGTACCCGCCTCTGACAGATTGACCCACTTGCACTTAAACAAAGGGACCTTAAAATCTACTCCGTAGTCAAGTTCCCATATGTCTACTATGTAACCATAATATGTGTCATTTCCCTTGTCGGTTGCTGCATCAAAGCGGACACCGCTGTTTTGGTTGGTGCTCTTTTCATCTTGGTCAATCGTGTAAAATGTATTCCCATTTATCTCGTATCCTTTCCAAATCATTACAGTCGAAGATGGTCCCTGGAAAACAAGTACAACTCATCACAAACAGTGCTGTCACCTCCGAGGCGATGTTTCCAACCAACTGCTGAAAGTCCTGATGTGTTCACATGTAATCCGATTAAATCGCCTTTGCTCGGGTGTTTGGGCGCAGATCGTTCTTGTGTTCATCGACATACGGGTCACCAAGGTAGAGTTCTGTAGAACTGTGTAGTGCTTGAGACCAAGAATATCCGTCCTGCATATTATTGAGTCTCTTCCAAGCGTGCCTTTCCAGTCAGTCTCCCCTCATACCGCGATTTAGGGAGACCTATCTTATTAAGGCCAGGAATGAAGTCAACACAAAACCCGATGACATCCTCTGTTTGATGGCCCATGGAGATGCTTCCTTCTGGCCTATGCACGATTCTGAACATATCTCTTTAGGACTCCCATGAACCTCTCAAAGGGGTACATATTGTGTAGAAATACGGGCCCAGAATGACAATCTCGTCGACTAGATGAACTAGGACGTGCGTCATGATATTGAAGAAGGATGGTGGGAACACCAGCTCGAAACTGACAAGACATTGCGCCACATCACTCCTTAAGCGTTGCTATGATTTCTGGATCGATCACCTTACGAGATATTGCATTGAGGAATGCACATAGCTTCACAATGGCTAATCGGACGTTTTCCGGTGAAAGCCCTCTCAATGCAACCGGAAGCGATTGCGTCATAATCACGTGGCAGTCATGAGACTTTAGGTTACGGAACTTTTTCTACGACATATTTATTATTCCCTTTATATTCGGCGAAGCCAGTCGGGACCTTCATCTTGAGCAGGCATTGAAAGAATATTTCTTTCTCTTCTTCGTAAAGAGCGTGGTGGCGGGACCTTCATACTGCTTGGAGGCATGCCCTCTTTTTCGTTAAGCGTTGCAGGTCCTCTCGTGCCTCGTGTGTATCTTTTGTCTTCCCATACACGCCCAAGAAGCCTAGCAGGTTCACGCATAAGGTTCTTCGTCACGTGCATCACGTCGATCGAAGAAGCGGACCTCTAGGTCTTTCCGGTGAGGGTAGGTCCCAAAATATAGATTTCTTCTTCCACATGGGTGCGTGATTCTCAGCGTCATTTGGAACAGCTAGTCCGCCGACCCTTTCCAAAGATTACGTGTAAATCATTGACCATAGCAAGTCACGAGATCACCGATGCGCATGGCGGGCTTCTTCCGGTGATCTGCCTGCTTTGAAATGCTTGCCTTTCTTTCGACATTGATGGTTGGTCGGAAGAAATCAACGATGGCCCAGGTACACATTCTTCCTGCAGCTTCCCAGGTATATACTATCGGTGTCAAGTAAACAATGCGTGCATGCGTGGTATCCCTTGTTTGTCTGTCCTGAAAGGTTACTGAGAGCGGGCCAATCGTTGATTGTCACGAACAGCAACGGCTTCAGGTCAAATTCCTCCTTTTTGTGCTCATCCCACGTACGTACACCGTTTCCATTCCACAGCTGTAAAAGTTCCTCAACTAATGGCCTTAGGTACACATCAATGTCGTTGCCGGGTTGCTTAGGGCCTTGGATGAGAACTGGCATCATAATGAACTTCCGCTTCATGCACATCCAAGGAGGAAGGTTATACATACATAGAGTCACGGGCCAGGTGCTGTGATTGCTGCTCTGCTCCCGAAAGGATTAATGCCATCCGCGCTTAAAGCAAACCATCGTTCCTTGGGTCCTTTGCAAACTTATCCCAGTACTTTCTCTCGATTTTTCTCCACTGCGACCCGTCGTGGTGCTCTCAACTTCCCGTCTTTCTTATGGTCCTCACTGTGCCATCGCATCAACTTGGCATGCTCTCCGTTTACGAGCAGACGTTTCAACCGTGGTATTATAGGAGCATACCACATCACCTTCGCAGGAACCCTCTTCTGGGAGGCTCGCCGTCAACATCACCGGGGTCATCTCGTCGATCTTATACCGCAATGCACCGCATACCGGGCATGCGTTCAGATCCTTGTAGGCACCACGGTAGAGGATGCAATCATTAGGGCATGCATATATCTTCTCCACCTCCAATCCTAGAGGGCATACCACCTTCTTTGCTGCGTATGTACTGTCGGGCAATTCGTTATCCTTTCGAAGCTTCTTCTTCATTATTTTCAGTAGCTTCTCAAATCCTTTATCAGGCACAACATTGTCTGCCTTCCACTGCAGCAATTCGAGTGCGGTGCCGAGCTTTGTGTTGCCATCTTACGCAATTGGGGTACAACCCTTTTTGTGATCCTCTAACATGCGATCGAACTTCAGCTTCTCCTTTTGACTTTCGCATTGTGTCCTTGCATCGACAATGACCAGCGGAGATCATCATCATGGGGCACATCGTCTGGTTCATCTTGATCTTCAGCAGCTTAGCCCGTTGCAGCACCATCGTGCACATCGTCTGCAGTGCAACTTGATGTTCAGTAGCATCACCGTATTCAGGGGGCACATAGTTGTCATCGTACTCTTCTTCCTCGCCGTCTTCCATCATAACCCCTATTTCTCCATGCCTCGTCCAAACATTATAGTGTGGCACGAAACCCTTGTAAAGCAGGTGGGTGTGAAGGATTTTCCGGTCAGAGTAAGACTTCGTATTCCCACATCTAGGGCATGGACAACACATAAAACCATTCTGCTTGTTTGCCTCAGCCACTTCGAGAAAAGCATGCACGCCCTTAATGTACTCGGAGGTGTGTCTGTCACCGTACATCCATTGCGGTTCATCTGCGTGCATTATATATAATTAAGTGTGTCAAAAATCATTACAGAACATCATGAATAGATAATTAAATGACCAAATTAATAGAAGTTCATCATCACATAAAAACCAAAGTACATACATAGTTCTCATCTAACAACATAAAGCTCTGCAGAGCATCTAAATTAATTAAACCATACATTGAAACTATGTAAAACATTTCAATGTGAAAACAAATACGATCATAATCGCAACCAAGGTAACAACTGATCCAACGGCATAATGATACCAAGCCTCGGTATGAATGGCATATTTTCTAATCTTTCTCATCTTCAAGCGCATTGCATCCATCTTGATCTTGTGATCATCGGCGACATCCGCAACATGCAACTCCAATATCATCTTCTCCTCCTCAAGTTTTTTTATTTTTCCTTCAAGAAATTGTTTTCTTCTTCAACTAAATTTAACCTCTCGACAATAGGGTCGGTTGGAATTTCGGTTCAACAACCTCCTAGATAAATAAAATCTATGTCACGTTGGTGGCTTAATTTTCATAAACAATAAATGAACCAATAGTTATGAAAAGATAATATATACCACATCCGAATCATAGACAGGGCGAGGGCCGACGGGCGGATACCAAAACCATCGCACTATATAAGATGCAATAATAAAAGTAAGAAAATAATACAAGTAAGAATATTTTTCCTTTCAGAAAGAAGATCTGAACAAGAGGCTCACCACGGTGGTGCTGGCGATGAGATCGCCCTTGGTGATCGGCAAGCCCGGTGAAAGGCAGGGGCCAGGCGTGACGGACCGCTAAACCTAGACAAATATTGAGGAAAATGGAGGTTAGAGGTCGAGCTTGGAGAGGAGAAAGTTTAAGTAGTGTGGCTCGGGCATTCCATGAACACCTTGTGTGCATAGGAGGTGAGCTAGAGCACCACCAAGCCCCCTCGGCCGGAAAAAACAGAGCAGTGTGCTCTGCTCTTGTGAGAGGGCTATATATAAACAGCACCATTAGCCCGGTTGGTGGCATGAGCCGGGACTAAAGGGAAGCCTTTGGTCCCGATTCATGCCACCAACCAGGGACCAATAGTGGTGGGCCAGAGCCAGGACCATTGGTCCCGGTTAATCCCACCAACCGGACCAAAAGGTCCGGACGAACCGGGACCAATGGCGCGTGGCCCGGCCGGCCCCCTGGGCTCACGAACCGGGATAAATGTTAGCATTAGTCCGGTTACGGATTGAACCGAGACTAATGGGCAAAACAGGCCTTAATGATAGCCCCTTTTCTACTGGGTCCTCGATCAAGCGCGTGTGGAGGTGGTGCGATACTAGATGTTGCTTGCACGCTTGCGTGTGTGCCAGCTTCTCTAGCTCGAGCAGGGCCGCGCCGTCGAGTGCCACCGCTGCACCGTCAGGAGGTGAACATTTTTAAAATCATAGCAGTGGCAGTTGGGAAATAAGGACCACCACAAGTATGTTTCCCTGCCAGTTGTGGGCGAATATTGACGCCCGCCATCGGTAATGTTCTCCTTCAGTGACGTTAGTGGATTACTAGTGATGAACGCTTGGTAAAGCCCACCACTCCTAGGTCTTTGCAAGTGGTGGGCTCGTGCCCGTCACTGATGTCATGTTAGCAATGGGGCAGAAGGTTAGTGGTTGGCACCCCTGAGAGTCTCGCCCGCCACTGCTAGGCATTCTTGTAGTAGTATTTTTAAATTTTGCATCTAACTAACTTCCATAAGGTTGATGCTATGTATGCATGGTGCACTTGGCAATTTGTTGGATATCTATGCATGGTGAACTTGGTGCAGCTATGTATATATGTGTTGTTTCAAATGCAGGGTTGGTTCAACAAGGCAAACAAAAAAAAGTAGTTTGACACATACACTGAGAGTAAAACATGGCTTACCACATGTAAACCGGCTCGCCCCTAGAGCTGCACTCGGCTTACATGTAAGTCGGGCCACCCAGCTAACTCAACTTACATGCTATAAGTCGGATAGCCCAGCAAAGGTCGTCACCTGTTTACCATACAAGTCGAGTATATGAACATCCATACATGGTTTAATGGGCCACATTGCAGAACGTGGGCAACGGAGCAGCACACGGCTTAAACCCATCACAACGTTTACCTGTAAACCGTGTGGCCTTCTGGGCTTACGGCTTAGACGGGCACTCGGCTTACAAGTGGGCCATGTGGCACCACACCGATAGCTGCCGCCGGTCGTGATCTCACTTTTTTTTCGTTTGGTTCTGTTAGAAATTAATGGGTTAGGCCCATAGCAATTTCTGAAATCTCAAAGCCCATGTGTAAAATGGCAAGTGGTGGTGCTAAGTTTAGTCCCACCTTGGAAGTTGAAGAAGAGTTGGACCTCTTTATATAGTGGGTTCTCTCCACCACTCTAAGTGGTGTGTGAGAAAAGAAAGGGAAAACCACACGCGCGCGCTCGCTCGCCTGGCCGTGGCGTACCATTTGCCGTTTTATTTTTATGTCTTGGCAGACAAGTTTTTGATTTCTTGTCCGGTAAGTATACGAATTAGAAACCGAGTCGGTTTGGGATTGTGGTCGCGACACCATACCGCCTCTGAATCCTAATATATTTACAGCTACCGGCTGCGGCCAGAGACACACCGAAAATACACCTAGGGTTTTGCCTCATCTCACAACTTGCACCGCCATCCTAGTTTACTTCATACCAAACGCCGGCGTGCATCGGCGCGTGGGAGAGCAGGTCTCTGGAACCGTTCGTCTTTGCGATCCTGCACCGGGAGAGGACGAATTAGGTTTTTGGGAAGCGCTGTGCGCGACTGCTCAAATTCGTCATCACGGGTAAATCTTCCGTCCAAGTCGGGCGGTGCTACTCATCGTCGTGTTCATCACCGTCAGCAGCAGATGCGTCGCCAACATCGTCATCAACACTGTCGCACCCATAATAGCTAACGATCAGTCGTCCAACATCCTCTGTTCATGTCTGTTTCTACAGCTATTATTACGTGTTTGCTGCTGTTATTCATGTCTTGCTGTTCTTCTAGTTTGCTAGATTATTGCATGCTAGTATCTCTTCTAGTCATGAATTATTTACTGGAATTAATCATGAACTTGCCTAATATTCCAACAATCAAAAAACCTAATTATAGGCAATTTCCTGAGTTAACTATGGCTGGATTCGCTGATGCACTGAGGCCGGATAAGTTTACCGGTGTGCACTTTAAGAGGTGGCAGGTGAAGACCACGCTCTGGCTTACTCCACTGAAAGTTTTCCACCCTAGTGTTGGTGCTCGAGAGGAAATGACCGACGAAGATCGGAGAAAATTCCAGGAAGCCAATACTATGTTTGTGGGATGCATTCTGAGTGTTCTTGCTGACCATCTGTGTGATGTGTACATGCACATAAATGACGGAAAAATTCTGTGGGATGCACTGAATGCAAAATTCGGTGCAACAGATGCAGGCAGTGAACTGTACATCATGGAGAGTTTTCATGACTACAAGATGGTGAATAACCGTTCTGTGGTTGAACAAGCTCATGAGATACAGTGCATTGTGAAGGAACATGAACTCCTTAAATGTGTTCTACCCGACAAATTCGTGGCTGGGTGCATGATTGCAAAGATGCCTCATTCATGGAGGAATTTCGCAACAACTACGAAGCATAAGAGACAGGAGATATCAGTTGAAAATCTGATTGCATCTCTTGATGTTGAAGAAAAAGCTCGGGCTAAAGATACCACTGAAAAAAGGAGGTGAGGTTCAGCCTACTGCTAACATGGTGCAGAGGTACCCACAGAATAAGAACAAAGGGAAGAACAAACCTGTTTTCAACAAGCCTACCAAGACTACTACCTTCAAGAAGAAGAAGTTCAACAAGGCTGAGCTAGAGTGCTACGCTGTGGGAAGCCTGGACACTTTCCCAAGGAATGCCACGAGCGATGCAGACCGCAGAGGAAAACAAGCTCCAAGACTGTCAACATGGTGACCGCTAGCAATATCTTGATGGGTATGGTTATTTACCTATTGTGCTTTCAGTATTTCAATCATCTTCGTGGTGGATTGATTGGTGCTAACGTTCATGTGTCTGCTGACATCTCCTGTTTACTTCTTATCAGGTGCAAGGGATTCTTCCGTCCTAATGGGGAATGGGTCACATGCTTACATTAAGTAGCATTGGCACGGTGGATCTGAAGTTTACTTGGAAAGATCGTGCAACTAAGGAGCGTGCAGCATGTCCCTACTATGAACAAGAATCTAGTTAAGCGCCTCCCTTCTATGTCGAGATGGATTTAAGGTAGTTTTAGAGTCCAATAAAGTAATCGTGTCAATATTTGGACAATTTATAGGAAAAGGCTATGAGTGAGGAGGCTTGTTCCGCTTTTCTCTTTCAGATTTTTGCAATAATTCAATAAACCAAATTTGTGCTAGTGTTAATGATGATGCAAGTATTTGGCACTCTCGTTCATGTCATATTAATTTTGGTTTAATGTCTCGGCTATCCAGCATGAGTTTAATTCCGAACTTCACATTTGCCAAAGGTTCTAAGTGCCATAGTTGTGTGCACTCTAAGCAACCTCAAAAGCCTCATAAGTCTGCCGAGGAGAGAAACTTGGCACCTCTAGAACTCATACATTCTGATCTTTGTGAGATGAATGGTGTGTTGTGAAAAGTGGAAAGAGATATTTCATGACTTTGATTGATGATGCGACTAGATTTTGCTATGTTTATTTGTTGCAAACTAAAGATGAAGCATTAGACTACTTTAAAATCTATAAAGCTGAAGTTGAAAATCAACTAGAGAGAAAGATCAAGCGTCTTAGGTTCGATCGTGGTGGAGAGTATTTTCCAAAAGTTTTTGATGAATTTTGTGAGCAACATGGTATTATTCATGAGAGGACGCCTCCCTATTCACCTCAATCAAATGGCGTGGCCGAGAGGAAAAACCGCACATTGACTGACTTGGTGAATGCCATGTTAGACACTTTCTTGGTTTATCTAAGGCATGGTGGGGGAGGCTCTATTGACTTCATGTCATGTCCTGAATAGAGTTCCCAACAATAATTAAGAGAAAACCCTTATGAGGAGTGGGTTGGGAGAAAACCATCACTTTCTTATTTATGCGCACTTGGGGATGTTTGGCAAAGGTCAATATTCCTATTCCTAAGAAAGCATAAACTTGGACCAAAGACGATTGGATTGTGTCTTTCTAGTGTATGCTCAGCGGAGCATTGCTTATATTGTTTTAGTGGTAAAATCTGAAGTACCTGATATGCATGTTGATACTATAATGGAATCTCGTGATGCAACATTTTTTGAGAACATATTTCCTATGAAAGATATGCATAGCATTGCTAGATTTTCTTCTGAGATAATTCCTGAATCTAGTACAATGGCGAATATTTAGAACAATAACATGAGGAAGTCCTTGAGAAGGATAACAATGAAGTTCCTAGAAGGAACAAGAGACAAAGGATTGCAAAATCCTTTGGTGATGATTTCATTGTATACCTTGTGGACGACACACCCAAGGCGATTGCAAGCATATGCATCTTCGGATGTAGATGATTGGAAAGAAGCTGTTCATAATGAGATGGACTCAATTCTTTCTAATGGAACTTGGGAACTAACTGATAGACCATATGGTTGTAAACCTGTGGGCTGTAAGTGGAGTGTTCAAAAAGGAGCTAAAGCCTGATGGTACTATTGATAAGTACATGGCGACTAGTGGCCAAGGGCTACACTTTCGGAAAGAAAGGCGAAGATTACTTTGACACCTATTCACCCGTTGCTAGAATGACCACCATTCGAGTGTTACTTTCCTTGGCTGCCTCTTATGGTCTTATCATTCATCAAATGGATGTAAAGACAGCTTTTATCAATGGAGAGTTGGATGAGGAGATCTATATGGATCAGCCTGACGGGTTTGTGGTAAAGGGTGAAGAGAGAAAGGTGTGCAAGTTGTTAAAGTCTTTGTATGGTGCGAAACAGGCACCTAAGCAATGGCATGAGAAGTTTGAAAGAACTTTGACTTCTGCAGGATTTGTCATTACTTGAGGCTGATAGGTGTGTTTACTATATATCGCCATGGTGGGGGCAATAGTGTCATATTATGTTTGTATGTGGACGACATCTTGATCTTTGGTACAAACATTAATGCAATTAATGAGGTCAAGTCTTTTCTATCAAAAGTTTTGACATGAAAGATCTGGGAGAAGCCGATGTAATTCTAAACATCAAACTTATTAAGGATGAGAGTGGGATTACATTAACACAATCTCACTATGTTGAGAAGATCTTGAACCGATTCGGTTTTATGGATAGCAAGCCTTCTCCAACACCTTATGATCCCAGCATGACACTCAGAAAAAACAAGAAAGAAACGAGAGATCAATTAAGATACTCTCAAATTGTCGGTTCACTCATGTACTTAGCTAGCGCTACAAGACCAGATATCTCTTTTGCTGTGAGCAAACTGAGTAGGTTCATGTCCAACCCGGGTGATGATCATTGGCATGCACTAGAAAGAGTCTTGCGCTATCTAAAAGGTACTATGAGTTACGGAATTACTTATTCAGGGCATCCTGCTGTGCTAGAAGGATATAGTGATTCAAATTGGATCTCCGATGTTGATGTACTTTACGCAACAAGTGGGTATGTATTTACTCATGGTGGTGGCGCAGTGTCATGGAGGTCTTGCAAGCAAACCATATTGTGAGGTCAACTATGGAAGCAGAATTAACTGCTTTGGACACAGCTACTCTTGTTGAGGCGAGAATGGCTGCGTGAGCTCTTGATGGACTTCTTGCGGTTGTTGAAAAACATGTACGGCTATTCTTATGAATTGTGATAACCAAGCGGTTATCGCTAAAGTGAACAATTCTAAAGATAATGCAAAGTCATCAAGACACATGAAAAGAGCGTTTGAAGTCTGTCGAGGAAGTTGAGAAACTCGGAGTAATAAGCATTACGTATATACAAGCAGACAAAAACCTGGCAGATCCCTTTACAAAGGGACTATCACGAAATGTGATAGATATTGCATCGAGGAGATGGGTATGAGACCCATAGATGTTACACCATAGTAGTAACCCAACCTTTGTGATCGGAGATCCCGTGAATTAGGATCTGGGAAGAACAAGCTATTAGTTAAGCGAGGAGAGTAATAACTTATGATGCGTCTCCAAGTGAAGATGCAAAACTCTCGGTACATGTAAGGCTCGGATCTGTAAGGCAGGTCGGCAACATGCCTTAATGTGGTTCTATTGGCTATAATTAGCAAAGATGCAGTCCTACTGAGCAGTCTAGAGAGAACACACCTATATGAGTTACATTGTAAGCGTCATGATCTATGAGATTTGGGTGATCTCTAGTAAACTCACGAAGAGAGACCGAGGGAGTATGACGTATAAGCTCCAAACCGCATGAGGTAGCCCTCTTTGGCGGTCAGGTACTGGTTAAGACTTTGAGTGAAACCTGTTCACACAAAACTAGCAATTCAAGGCATAGTCCATTGTCAAGTTGTGAATGGATGTAGCTTAAAGCTCTAGGCAGAAGTTCAACTTAACAGTCTCTGCTGAAACAACTGGTATATTAAACAAGTGGTGAGAGAAGGAAAATCTCTAAATGGGTATTTGAGATCTGGTGGGGATTGTTAGAATTAATGGGCTAGGCCCATAGCAATTTCTGAAATCTCAAAGCCCATGTGTAAAATGGCAAGTGGTGGTGCTAAGTTTAGTCCCACCTTGGAAGTTGAAGAAGAGTTGGACCTCTTTATATAGTGGGTTCTCTCCACCACTCTAAGTGGTGTGTGAGAAGAAGAAAGGAAAACCACTGCCTTGGCAGCTCGCTCACCTACTTTGGCCTGGCCTGGCTGGCACAACTTTGGCGGGCCGGGCAGGCGTGGCGGCGAGGCGAGGCGTAGCGTACATGCGACATCTTGGCGTGAATGGTCCTTGAAATCCGGTCCGTCTCCTTGCAGGAGCGCAGCTTCCTTTTGCCGTTTTATTTTTATGTCTTGGCAGACAAGTTTTTGATTTCTTGTCCGGTAAGTATACGAATTAGAAACCGAGTCGGTTTGGGATTGTGGTCGTTACACAATACCGCCTCTGGTCCTAATATATATACAGCTACCGGCTGCGGCCAGAGACACACCGAAAAAACACCTAGGGTTTTGCCTCATCTCACAACTTGCACCGCCATCCTAGTTTACTTCATACCAAACGCCGGCGTGCATCGGCGCGTGGGAGAGCAGGTCTCCGGAACCGTTCGTCTTTGCGATCCTGCACCGGGAGAGGACGAATTAGGTTTTGGGAAGCGCTGTCTTGCGACTGCTCAAATTCATCATCACGGGTCGTCTTCCGTCCAAGTCGGTGATTGCTACTCATCGTCGTATTCATTGCCGTCAGCAGCAAATAAATCGCCAACATAAATCATCAACAACTTTATCGCACCCATAATAGCTAACGATCAGTCGTCCAACATCCTCTGTTCATATGCTGTTTCTACAGCTATTGTTACGTGTTTGCTGTTGTTATGCATGTCTTGCTGTTCTTCTAGTTTGCTAGATTATTGCATGCTAGTATCTCTTCTAGTCATGAATTATTTCTTTGGAATTAATCATGAACTTGCCTAATATTCCAACAATCCAAAAACCTAATTATAGGCAATTTCCTGAGTTAACCATGGCTGGATTCGCTGATGCCTTGAGGCGGATAAGTTTACGGTGTGCACTTTAAGAGGTGGCAGGTGAAGACCATGCTCGCCTTACTGCTCTGAAAGTTTTCCACGCTAGTGTTGGTGCTCGAGAGGAAATGACCGGCGAAGATCGGAGAAAATTCCAGGAAGCCAATACTATGTTTGTGGGATGCATTACGAGTGTTCTTCTTGACCGTCTGTGTGATGTGTACATGCACATAAGCGACGGAAAAATTCTGTGGGATACCTTTGAATGCAAAATTGATTACAACAGATGCGAGCGATGAAGCATACATCATGGAGAGTTTTCATGACTACAAGATGGTGAATAACCATTCTGTGGTTGAACAAGCTCATGAGATACGATTGCATTGTGAAGGAACATGAACTCCTTAAATGTGTTCTACCCGACAAATTAAGTGGCTGGGTGCATGATTGCAAAGTTGCCTCCTTCATGGAGGAATTTACGCCACAACTACGAAGCATAAGAGGCAGGAGATATCAGTTGAAAATCTGATTGCATCTCTTGATGTTGAAGAAAAAGCTCGGGCTAAAGATACCACTTTGAAAAGGAGGTGAGGTTCAGCCTACTGCTAACATGGTGCGAAGGTACCCACAGAATAAGAACAAAGGAAGAACAAACCTGTTTTCAACAAGCCTACCAAGACTACTACCTTCAAGAAGAAGAAGTTCAACAAGGCCGAGCTAGAGTGCTACGCTGTGGGAAGCACAGACACTTTTCAAGGAATGCCCTGAGCGATGCAGACCGCAGAGGAAAACAAGCTCCAAGACTGTCAACATGGTGACCGCTAGCAATCTTGATGGGTATGGTAATTTACCTATTGTGCTTTCGATATTTCAATCATCTTCGTGGTGGATTGATTCGGGTGCCAACGTTCATGTGTGTCTTGACATCTCCCTGTTTACTTCTTATCGGTGCAAGGGATTCTTCCGTCCTAATGGGGAATGGGTCACATGCTTACATTAGTGGCATTGGCACGGTGGATCTGAAGTTTACTTGGGAAAGATCGTGCAACTAAGGAGCGTGCAGCATGTCCCTACTATGAACAAGAATCTAGTTAAGCGCCTCCCTTCTATGTCAAGATGGATTTAAGGTAGTTTTAGAGTCCAATAAAGTAATCATGTCAAGATTTGGACAATTTATAGGAAAAGGCTATGAGTGAGGAGGCTTGTTCCGCTTTTCTCTTCAGATTTTTGCAATAAGTCAATAAACCAAATTTGTGCTAGTGTTAATGATGATGCAAGTATTTGGCACTCTCGTTCATGTCATATTAATTTTGGTTTAATGTCTCGGCTATCCAGCATGAGTTTAATTCCGAACTTCACATTTGCCAAAGGTTCTAAGTGCCATAGTTGTGTGCACTCTAAGCAACCTCGAAAGCCTCATAAGGCTGCCGAGGAGAGAAACTTGGCACCTCTAGAACTCATACATTCTGATCTTTGTGAGATGAATGGTGTTTTGACAAAAGGTGGAAAGAGATATTTCATGACTTTGATTGATGATGCGACTAGATTTTGCTATGTTTATTTGTTGCAAACTAAAGATGAAGCATTAGACTACTTTAAAATCTATAAAGCTGAAGTTGAAAATCAACTAGAGAGAAAGATCAAGCGTCTTAGGTCCGATCGTGGTGGAGAGTATTTTCCAAAAGTTTTTGATGAATTTTGTGAGGAACATGGTATTATTCATGAGAGGGCGCCTCCCTATTCACCTCAATCAAATGGCGTGGCGAGAGGAAAAACCGCACATTGGTGACTTGTGAATGCCATGTTAGACACTCTTTGGTTTATCTAAGGCATGGTGGGGGAGGCTCTATTGACTTCATGTCATGTCCTGAATAGAGTTCCCAACAATAATAAAGAAAAACCCCTTATGAGGAGTGGGTTGGGAGAAAACCATCACTTTCTTATTTAGCACTTGGGGATGTTTGGCAAAGGTCAATATTCCTATTCCTAAGAAAGCATAAACTTGGACCAAAGACAGTGGATTGTGTCTTTCTAGGGTATGCTCAGCGGAGCATTGCTTATAGGTTTTTAGTGGTAAAATCTGAAGTACCTGATATGCATGTTGATACTATAATGGAATCTCGTGATGCAACATTTTTTGAGAACATATTTCCTATGAAAGATATGCATAGCATTGCTAGATTTTCTTCTGAGATAATTCCTGAATCTAGTACAACTGATGAATATTTCGAACAATAACATGAGGAAGTCCTTGAGAAGGATAACAATGAAGTTCCTAGAAGGAACAAGAGACAAAGGATTGCAAAATCCTTTGGTGATGATTTCATTGTATACCTTGTGGACGACACACCCAAGACGATTGCGAGAAGCATATGCATCTTGGATGTAGATGATTGGAAAGAAGCTGTTCATAATGAGATGGACTCAATTCTTTCTAATGGAACTTGGGAACTAAGCGATAGACCATATGGTTGTAAACCTGTGGGCTGTAAGTGGAGTGTTCAAAAAGGAGCTAAAGCCTGATGGTACTATTGATAAGTACATGCGTGGCGGCTAGTGGCCAAGGGCTACACTTTCGAGAAGAAGGCGAAGATTACTTTGACACCTATTCACCCGTTGCTAGAATGACCACCATTAGTGTTACTTTCCTTGGCTGCCTCTTATGGTCTTATCATTCATCAAATGGATGTAAAGACAGCTTTTATCAATGGAGAGTTGGATGAGGAGATCTATATGGATCAACTGACGGGTTTGTGGTAAAGGGTGAAGAGAGAAAGGTGTGCAAGTTGTTAAAGTCCTTGTATGGTGCAAACAGGCACCTAAGCAATGGCATGAGAAGTTTGAAAGAACTTTGACTTCTGCAGGATTTGTCATTAACGAGGCTGATAGGTGTGTTTACTATCGCCATGGTGGGGGCAATAGTGTCATATTATGTTTGTATGTGGACGACATACTGATCTTTGGTACAAACATTAATGCAATTAATGAGGTCAAGTCTTTTCTATTAAAAAGTTTTGACATGAAATATCTGGGAGAAGCCGATGTAATTCTAAACATCAAACTTATTAAGGATGAGAGTGGGATTACATTAACACAATCTCACTATGTTGAGAAGATCTTGAACCGATTCGGTTTTATGGATAGCAAGCCTTCTCCAACACCTTATGATCCCAGTGACACTTTCGGAAAAAAACAAGAAAGAAGCGAGAGATCAATTAAGATACTCTCAAATTGTCCAGTTCACTCATGTACTTAGCTAGCGCTACAAGACCAGATATCTCTTTTGCTGTGAGCAAGCGGAGTAGGTTCATGTCCAACCCGGGTGATGATCATTGGCATGCACTAGAAAGAGTCTTGCGCTATCTAAAAGGTACTATGAGTTCTGGAATTACTTATTCAGGGCATCCTGCTGTGCTAGAAGGATATAGTGATTCAAATTGGATCTCCGATGTTGATGTACTTTACGCAACAAGTGGGTATGTATTTACTCATGGTGGTGGCGCAGATGTCATGGAGGTCTTGCAAGCAAACCATATTGGCGAGGTCAACTATGGAAGCAGAATTAACTGCTTTGGACACGACTCTTGTTGAGGCGAGAATGGCTGCGTGAGCTCTTGATGGACTTGCGGTTGTTGAAAAACCTGTACCGGCTATTCTTATGAATTGTGATAACCAAGCGGTTATCGCTAAAGTGAACAATACTAAAGATAATGCAAAGTCATCAAGACACGTGAAAAGAGCGTTTGAAATGCATCGAGGAAGTTGAGAAACTCCGGAGTAATAAGCTTTGCATTACGTATATACAAGCAGACAAAAACACAGCGAGATCCCTTTACAAAGGACTATCACGAAATGTGATAGATATTGCATCGAGGAGATGGGTATGAGACCCATAGATGTTACACCATAGTAGTAACCCAACCTTTGTGATCGGAGATCCCGTGAATTAGGATGCAGGAAGAACAAGCTATTGGTTAAGCGAGGAGAGTAATAACTTATGATGCGTCTCCAAGTGAAGATGCAAAACTCTCGAGTTGTAAGGCTCGGAATCTGTAAGGCAGGTCGGCAACATGCCTTAATGTGGTTCTCTTGGCTATAATTAGCAAAAGGCGGCTGTCCCTCTGAGCAGTCTTGAAAGAACACACCTATATGAGTTACATTTGTAAGCGTTGCGATCTATGAGATTTGGGTGATCTCTAGTAAAGTCACGAAGAGACCAGGAGTATAGCGTATAAGCTCGAAACATGGGGTAGCCCTCTTTGGCGGTCAGGTAAGGTTAAGACTTTCGTGAAACCTGTTCACACAAAACTAGCAATTCAAGGCATATTTCATTGTCAAGTTGTGAATGGATGTAGCTTAAAGTTCTAGGCAGAAGTTCAACAACAGTCTCTGCTGAAACACTGGTATATTAAACAAGTGGTGAGAGAAGGCAAATCTCTAAATGGGTATTTGAGATCTGGTGGGGATTGTTAGAATTAATGGGCTAGGCCCATAGGAATTTCTGAAATCTCAAAGCCCATGTGTAAAATGGCAAGTGGTGGTGCTAAGTTTAGTCCCACTGTGGAAGTTGAAGAAGAGTTGGACCTCTTTATATAGTGGGTTCTCTCCACCACTCTAAGTGGTGTGTGAGAAGAGAAAGGGAAAACCACACGCTCGCGCTCGCTCGCCTCGCCTGGCCTGGCAGGCGGCGGCCAGCCAGCAGCGTACATATCTTGACATCTTGGCGTGAATAGTCCGCCAAAATCCGGTCCGTCTCCTTGCGGGGCGCAGCTTCCTTTGCCGTTTATTTTTATGTCTTGGCGAGACAAGTTTTTGATTTCTTGTCCGGTAAGTATCTGAATTAGAAACCGAAGTCGGTTTGGGATTGTGGTCGCGACACAATACCGCCTCTGAATCCTAATATATATACAGCTACCGGCTGCGGCCAGAGACACACCGAAAAAACACCGCGATCCTAGTTTACTTCATCCCAAACGCCGGCGTGCATCGGCGCGTGGGAGAGCAGGTCTCCGGAACCGTTCGTCTTTGCGATCCTGCACCGGGAGAGGACGAATTAGGTTTTTGGGAAGCGCTGTGCGTGACTGCTCAAATTCGTCATCACGGGTCGTCTTCCGTCCAAGTCGGGCGGTGCTACTCATCGTCGTATTCATTGCCGTCAGCAGCAGATCGTCGCCAACATCATCATCAACACTGTCGCACCCATAATAGCTAACGATCGATCGTCCAACATCCTCTGTTCATATGCATTTCTACAGCTATTGTTACGTGTTTGCTGCTATTATGCATGTCTTGCTGTTCTTCTAGTTTGCTAGATTATTGCATGCTAGTATCTCTTCTAGTCATGAATTATTTACTGGAATTAATCATGAACTTTCCTAATATTCCAACAATCCAAAAACCTAATTATAGGCAATTGCCTGAGTTAACTATCACTGGATTATTTGATGCCGAGGCGGATAAGTTTACCGGTGTGCACTTTATGAGGTGGCAGGTGAAGACTACGCTCTGGCTTACTGCTCTGAAAGTTTTCCACGCTAGTGTTGGTGCTCCTGAGGAAATGACCGACGAAGATCGAAGAAAATTCCAGGAAGCCAATACTATGTTTGTGGGATGCATTCTGAGTGTTCTTGCTGACCGTCTGTGTGATGTGTACATGCACATAAGCGACGGAAAAATTCTGTGGGATGCACTAAATGCAAAATTGATTGCAACAGATGCACGAGCGATGAACTGTACATCATGGAGAGTTTTCATGACTACAAGATGGTGAATAACCGTTACGTGGTTGAACAAGCTCATGAGATATAGTGCATTGTGAAGGAACTTGAACTCCTTAAATGTGTTCTACCCGACAAATTCGCGGCTGGGTGCATGATTGCAAAGTTGCCTCCTTCATGGAGGAATTTCGCCACAACTCTGAAGCATAAGAGACAGGAGATATCGATTTGAAAATCTGATTGCATCTCTTGATGTTGAAAGAAAAAGCTCGGGCTAAAAGATACCACTGAAAAAGGAGGTGAGGTTCAGCCTACTGCTAACATGGTGCAGAGGTACCCACAGAATAAGAACAAAGGGAAGAACAAACCTGTTTTTCAACAAGCCTACCAAGACTACTACCTTCAAGAAGAAGAAGTTAAACAAGGCTGAGCTAGAGTGCTACGCCTGGACACTTTTCAAGGAATGCCACGAACATACAGACCCCGGAGGAAAACAAGCTCCAAGACTGCCAACATGGTGACTGCTAGCAATCTTGATGGGTATGGTAATTTACCTATTGTGCTTTCAGTATTTCAATCATCTTCGTGGTGGATTGATTCGAGATTGCTAACGTTCATGTGTGTCTTGACATCTCCTGTTTACTTCTTATCAGTGTCGCAAGGGATTCTTCCGTCCTAATGGGGAATGGGTCACATGCTTACATTAAGTAGCATTGTACGGTGGATCTGAAGTTTACTTGGGAAAGATCGTGCAACTAAGGAGCGTGCAACATGTCCCTACTATGAACAAGAATCTAGTTAGTGGCTCCCTTCTATGTCGAGATGGATTTAAGGTAGTTTTAGAGTCCAATAAAGTAATCGTGTCAAGATTTGGACAATTTATAGGAAAAAGGCTATGAGTGCGGAGGCTTGTTTCGCTTTTCTCTTTCAGATTTTTGCAATAAATCAATAAACCAAATTTGTGCTAGTGTTAATGATGATGCAAGTATTTGGCACTCTCGTTTATGCCATATTAATTTTGGTTTAATGCCTCGGCTATCCAGCATGAGTTTAATTCCGAACTTCACATTTTCCAAAGGTTCTAAGTGCCATAGTTGTGTGCACTCTAAAGCAACCTCGAAAGCCTCATAAGGCTGCCGAGGAGAGAAACTTAGCACCTCTAGAACTCATACATTCTGATCTTTGTGAGATGAATGGTGTGTTGACAAAAGGTGGAAAGAGATATTTCATGACTTTGATTGATGATGCGACTAGATTTTGCTATGTTTATTTGTTGCAAACTAAAGATGAAGCATAAGACTACTTTAAAATCTATCAAGCTGAAGTTGAAAATCAACTAGAGAGAAAGATCAAGCGTCTTAGGTCCGATCGTGGTGGAAGTATTTTCCAAAAGTTTTTGATGAATTTTGTGAGCAACATGGTATTATTCATGAGAGGGCGCCTCCTATTCACCTCAATCAAATGGGCGTGGCGAGAGGAAAAACCGCACATTGACTGACTTGGTGAATGCCATGTTGAACCTTCTTTGGTTTATCTAAGGCATGGTGGGGGAGGCTCTATTGACTTCATGTCATGTCACGAATAGAGTTCCCAACAATAATAAAGAAAACCCCTTATGAGGAGTGGGTTGGGAGAAAACCATCACTTTCTTATTTGCGCACTTGGGGATGTTTGGCAAGGTCAATATTCCTATTCCTAAGAAAGCATAAACTTGGACCAAAGACAAAAGGATTGTGTGTTTCTAGGGTATGCTCAGCAGACATTGCTTATAGGTTTTAGTGGTAAAATCTGAAGTACGATATGCATGTTGATACTATAATGGAATCTCGTGATGCAACATTTTTTGAGAACATATTTCCTATGAAAGATATGCATAGCATTGCTAGATTTTCCTCTGAGATAATTCCTGAATCTAGTACAAGCGATGAATATTTGAACAATCACATGAGGAAGTCCTTGAGAAGGATAACAATGAAGTTCCTAGAAGGAACAGAGACAAAGGATTGCAAAATCCTTTGGATGATTTCATTGTATACCTTGTGGACGACACACCCAAAACGATTGCGAGAAGCATATGCATCTTCGGATGTAGATGATTGGAAAGAAGCTGTTCATAATGAGATGGACTCAATTCTTTCTAATGGAACTTGGGAACTAGGCTGATAGACCATATGGTTGTAAACACTGTGGGCTGTATGTGGGTGTTCAAAAAAGAAGCTAAAGTATGATGGTACTATTGATAAGTACAAAGGTAGCGGCTAGTGGCCAAGGGCTACACTCGAGAAAGAAAGCGAAGATTACTTTGACACCTATTCACCCGTTGCTAGAATGACCACCATTAAGTGTTACTTTCCTTGGCTGCCTCTTATGGTCTTATCATTCATCAAATGGATGTAAAGACAGCTTTTCTCAATGGAGAGTTGGAAGAAGAGATCTATATGGATCAACTGACGGGTTTGTGGTAAAGGGTGAAGAGAGAAAGGTGTGCAAGTTGTTAAAATCCTTGTATGGTGCGAAAGCAGGCACCTAAGCAATGGCATGAGAAGTTTGAAAGAACTTTGACTTCTGCAGGATTTATCATTAGCAGAGGCTGATAGGTGTGTTTACTATCACCATGGTGGGGGCAATAGTGTCATATTATGTTTGTATGTGGACGACATACTGATCTTTTGTACAAACATTAATGCAATTAATGAGGTCAAGTCTATTCTATCAAAAAGTTTTGACATAAAAGATCTGCAGGAGAAGCGGTGTAATTCTAAACATCAAACTTAATAAGGATGAGAGTGGGATTACATTAACGCCATAATCTCACTATGTTGAGAAGGTCTTGAACCGATTCAGTTTTATGGATATGCAAGCCTTCTCCAACACCTTATGATCCCAGCGTGACACTCGGAAAAACAAGAAAGAAAGCGAGAGATCAATTAAGATACTCTCCAATTGTCAGTTCACTCATGTACTTAGCTAAGCGCTACAAGACCAGATATCTCTTTTCTTTGTGAGCAAACTGAGTAGGTTCATGTCCAACCGGGTGATGATCATTGGCATGCACTAGAAAGGGTCTTGCGCTATCTGAGAGGTACTATGAGTTCTGAAATTACTTATTAGGGCATCCTGCTGTGCTAGAAGGATATAGTGATTCAAATTGGATCTCCGATGTTGATGTACTTTCACGCAACAAGTGGGTATGTATTTACTCATGGTGGTGGCGCAGTGTCATGGAGGTCTTGCAAGCAAACCATATTGGTGAGGTCAACTATGGAAGCAGAATTAACTGCTTTGGACACGACTCTTTGTTGAGGCGAGAATGGCTGCGTGAGCTCTTGATGGACTTGCGGTTGTTGAAAAAACCTGTACAGCTATTCTTATGAATTGTGATAACCAAGCGGTTATCGCTAAAGTGAACAATTCTAAAAGATAATGCAAAGTCATCAAGACCGCGTGAAAAGAGCGTTTGAAGTCTATCGGGAAGTTGAGAAACTCCGGAGTAATAAGCTGACGTATATACAAGCAGACAAAAACCTGGCGAGATCCCTTTACAAAGGGACTATCACGAAATGTGATAGATATTGCATCGAGGGAGATGGGTATGAGACCCATAGATGTTACACCATAGTAGTAACCCAACCTTTGTGATCGGAGATCCCGTGAATTAGGATACAGGAAGAACAAGCTATTGGTTAGCGGGGAGAGTAATAACTTATGATCGTCTCAAGTGAAGATGCAAAACTCTCGGAGCTATGTAAGGCTCGAGATCTAAGAGCAGGTTGGCAACATGCCTTAATGTAGTTCTCTTGGCTATAATTAGCAAAAGGCGGCTGTCCTCTGAGCAGTCTTGAAAGAACACACCTATATGAGTTACATTGTGTAAGCGTTACAGTCTATGAGATTTGGGTGATCTCTAGTAAACTCACGAAGAGACCCGGGGAGTATGGCGTATAAGCTCGAAACAGCATGGGGTAGCCTCTTTGGCGGTCAGGTGCAGAGTTAAGACTTTGCGTGAAACCTGTTCACACAAAACTAGCAATTCAAGGCATATTTCATTGTCAAGTTGTGAATGGATGTAGCTTAAAGTTCTAGGCAGAAGTTCAACAGGTCTCTGCTGAAACACTGGTATATTAAACAAGTGGTGAGAGAAGGCAAATCTCTAAATGGGTATTTGAGATCTGGTGGGGATTGTTAGAATTAATGGGCTAGGCCCATAGCAATTTCTGAAATCTCAAAGCCCATGTGTAAAATGGCAAGTGGTGGTGCTAAGTTTAGTCCCACCTTGGAAGTTGAAGAAGAGTTGGACCTCTTTATATAGTGGGTTCTCTCCACCACTCTAAGTGGTGTGTGAGAAGAAAGGGAAAACCACTGCGCTCGCGCTCGCTCGCCTCGCTTTGGCCTGGCTGAGGGCCCGGCGAAGCGGCAGCTGGCACATCATGCGACATCTTGGCGTGAATAGTCCGCCGAAATCCGGTCCGTCTCCTTGCAGGGCGCAGCTTCCTTTGCCGTTTATTTTATGTCTTGGCAGACAAGTTTTGATTTCTTGTCCGGTAAGTATACAAATTAGAAACCAGTCAGTTTGGGATTGTGGTGGCGACACAATACCGCCTCTGATCCTAATATATATACAGCTACGGCTGACGGCCGAAGACACCGAAAAACACCGCGATCCTAGTTTACTTCATCCCAAACGCCCGGCGTGCATCGGTAGCGATGGGAAACAGAGTCTCCGGAACCGTTAAATCTTTGCGATCCTGCACCGGAGAGGACGAATTAGGTTTTGGGAAGCGCTGTCGCGTGACTGCTCAAATTAAATCATCACGGGTGCGTCTTCCGTCCAAGTCGGTGATTGCTACTCATCGTCGTATTCATTGCCGTCGGCAGCAGATCGTCGCCAACATCATCATCAACAACATCGCACCCATAATAGCTAACGATCGGTCGTCCAACATCCTCTGTTCATGTCTGTTTCTACAGCTATTATTACGATGTTTGCTGCTGTTATGCATGTCTTGCTGTTCTTCTAGTTTGCTAGATTATTGCATGCTAGTATCTCTTCTAGTCATGAATTATTCTACTGGAATTAATCATGAACTTGCCTAATATTCCAACAATCCAAAAACCTAATTATAGGCAATTTCCTGAGTTAACTATCGCTGGATTATTTGATGCCTTTGAGGCGGATAAGTTTACGGTGTGCACATTAAGAGGTGGCGGTGAAGACCATGCTCACGGCTTCTTGCTCTAAAAGTTTTCCACGCTAGTGTTGGTGCTCGAGAGGAAATGACCGGCGAAGATCGAAGAAAATTCCAGGAAGCCAATACTATGTTTGTGGGATGCATTACGAGTGTTCTTGCGACCGTCTGTGCGATGTGTACATGCACATAAGCAGCGGAAAAATTCTGTGGGATGCACTTTGAATGCAAAATTGATTACAACAGATGCACGGCGATGAAGCATACATCATGGAGAGTTTTCATGACTACAAGATGGTGAATAACCGTTACGTGGTTGAACAAGCTCATGAGATCTGATTGCATTGGCAGAAGGAACTTGAACTCCTTAAATGTGTTCTACCCGACAAATTAGCGGCTTGGTGCATGATTGCAAAGTTGCCTCCTTCATGGAGGAATTTACCACAACTCTGAAGCATAAGAGGCAGGAGATATCGAGTTGAAAATCTAATTGCATCTCTTGATGTTGAAGAAAAAGCTCGGACTAAAGATACCACTGAAAAAAGGAGATGAGGTTCAGCCTCACGCTAACATGGTGCGAGGTACCCTGAGAATAAGAACAAGGGAAGAACAAACCTGTTTTCAACAAGCCTACCAAGACTACTACCTTCAAGAAGAAGAAGTTCAACAAAGGCTGAGCTTGAGTGCTACGCCTGGACACTTTTCCAAGGAATGCCCTGAGCGATGCAGACGCGAGAGGAAAACAAGCTCCAAGACTGTCAACATGGTGACTGCTAGCAATCTTGATGGGTATGGTAATTTACCTATTGTGCTTTCGGTATTTCAATCATCTTCGTGGTGGATTGATTCGGTGCTAACGTTCATGTGTGCTGACATCTCCTGTTTACTTCTTATCAGTGTAAAGGGATTCTTCCGTCCTAATGGGAATGGGTCACATGCTTACATTAAGTGGCATTAGCACGGTGGATCTGAAGTTTACTTGGGAAAGATCGATGCAACTAAGGAGCGTGCAGCATGTCCCTACTATGAACAAGAATCTAGTTAGCGGCTCCCTTCTATGTCGAGAGATGGATTTAAGGTAGTTTTAGAGTCCAATAAAGTAATCGTGTCCAAGATTTGGACAATTTATAGGAAAAGGCTATGAGTGCGGAGGCTTGTTCCGCTTTTCTCTTTCAGATTTTTGCAATAAGTCAATAAACCAAATTTGTGCTAGTGTTAATGATGATGCAAGTATTTGGCACTCTCGTTTATGCCATATTAATTTTGGTTTAATGCCTCGGCTATCCAGCATGAGTTTAATTCCGAACTTCACATTTGCCAAAGGTTCTAAGTGCCATAGTTGTGTGCACTCTAAGCAACCTCGAAAGCCTCATAAGGCTGCCGAGGAGAAGAAACAGCACCTCTAGAACTCATACATTCTGATCTTTGTGAGATGAATGGTGTGTTGACAAAAGGTGGAAGAGATATTTCATGACTTTGATTGATGATGCGACTAGATTTTGGTATGTTTATTTGTTTGCAAACTAAAGATGAAGCATTAGACTACTTTAAAATCTATAAAGCTGAAGTTGAAAATCAACTAGAGAGAAAGATCAAGCGTCTTAGGTCCGATGCGTGGTGGAAGTATTTTCAAAAAGTTTTGATGAATTTTGTGAGGAACATGGTATTATTCATGAGAGGGCGCCTCCTTATTCACCTCAATCAAATGGGCGTGGCGAGGAAAAACCGCACATTGGTGACTTGGTGAATGCCATGTTATTGAACAACTTCTTTGGTTTATCTAAGGCATGGTGAGGGAGGCTCTATTGACTTCATGTCATGTCCTGAATAGAGTACCCAACAATAATAAAGAAAACCCCTTATGAGGGAGTGGGTTGGGAGAAAACCATCACTTTCTTATTTGCCCACTTGGGGATGTTTGGCAAAGGTCAATATTCCTATTCTAAGAAAGCATAAACTTGGACCAAAGGCAGTGGATTGTGTCTTTCTAGGGTATGCTCAGCAGACATTGCTTATAGGTTTTAGTGGTAAAATCTGAAGTACACGATATGCATGTTGATACTATAATGGAATCTCGTGATGCAACATTTTTTGAGAACATATTTCCTATGAAAGATATGCATAGCATTGCTAGATTTTCCTCACGAGATAATTCTGAATCTAGTACAAGCGATGAATATTTCGAACAATCACATGAGGAAGTCCTTGAGAAGGATAACAATGAAGTTCCTAGAAGGAACAGAGACAAAAGTTGCAAAAATCCTTTGGATGATTTCATTGTATACCTTGTGGACGACACACCCAAAACGATTGCGAGAAGCATATGCATCTTCGGATGTAGATGATTGGAAAGAAGCTGTTCATAATGAGATGGACTCAATTCTTTCTAATGGAACTTGGGAACTAACTGATAGACCATATGGTTGTAAACTTTGTTTGCTGTAAGTGGGTGTTCAAAAAGAAGCTAAAGCACGATGATACTATTGATAAGTACAAAGCGGCGGCTAGTGGCCAAGGGGCTACACTTTCGGAAAGAAAGCGAAGATTACTTTGACACCTATTCACCCGTTGCTAGAATGACCACCATTCGAGTGTTACTTTCCTTGGCTGCCTCTTATGGTCTTATCATTCATCAAATGGATGTAAAGACAGCTTTTCTCAATGGAGAGTTGGAAGAAGAGATCTATATGGATCAACTGACGGGTTTGTGGTAAAGGGTGAAGAGAGAAAGGTGTGCAAGTTGTTAAAATCCTTGTATGGTGCGAAGCAGGCACCTAAGCAATGGCATGAGAAGTTTGAAAGAACTTTGACTTCTGCAGGATTTGTCATTACTTGAGGTGCTGATAGGTGTGTTTACTATATACGCCATGGTGGGGGCAATAGTGTCATATGTATGTTTGTATGTGGGCGACATCTTGATGTTTTGTACAAACATTAATGCAATTAATGAGAGTCAAGTCTATTCTATCAAAAGTTTTGACATAAAAGATGCAGGAGAAAGCGGTGTAATTCTAAACATCAAACTTAATAAGGATGAGGTGGGATTACATTAGCATAATCTCACTATGTTGAGAAAGGTCTTGAACCGATTAGGTTTTATGGATAGCAAGCCTTCTCCAACACCTTATGATCCCGGCGTGACACTCGAGAAAAACAAGAAAGAAAGCTTGAGATCAATTAAGATACTCTCAAATTGTCGGTTCACTCATGTACTTAGCTAAGCGCTACAAGACCGGAATATCTCTTTTGCTGTGAGCAAACTGGTGAGTTCATGTACAACTTGGGTGATGATCATTGGCATGCACTAGAAAGGGTCTTGCGCTATCCGGAGAGGTACTATGAGTTCTGAAATTACTTGATTCAAGGCATCCTGCTGTGCTAGAAGGATATAGTGATTCAAATTGGATCTCCGATGTTGATGTACTTTACGCAACAAGTGGGTATGTATTTACTCATGGTGAGTGGCGCGGTGTCATGGAGGTCTTACCGGCAAACCATATTGTGAGGTCAACTATGGAAGCGAAATTAACTGCTTTGGACCACGGCTACTGTTGAGGCAGAATGGCTGCGTGAGCTCTTGATGGACTTGCGGTTGTTGAAAAACACTGTACCGGCTATTCTTATGAATTGTGATAACCAAGCGGTTATCGCTAAAGTGAACTAATTCTAAAAGATAGCATAAAGTCATCAAGACACGTGAAAAACGTTTGAAGTCTGTCAGGAAGTTGAGAAACTCCGGAGTAATAACCGTTACGTATATACAAACAGACAAAAACCTGGCAGATCCCTTTACAAAGGGACTATCACGAAATGTGATAGATATTGCATCGAGGGAGATGGGTATGAGACCCATAGATGTTACACCATAGTAGTAACCCAACCTTTGTGATCGAGGAGATCCGTGAATTAGGATCTGGGAAGAACAAGCTGTTGGTTAATTAAGGAGAGTAATAACTTATGATGCGTCTTCAAGTGAAGATGCAAAAACTCTCAAGCTGTATGGCTCCAGATCTATAAAGAGCGAATTCGGCAACATGCCTTAATGTGGTTCTATTGGCTATAATTAGCAAAGATGCTGTCCTACAGAGCAGTCTTGAAAGAGAACACACCTATATGAGTTACATTGCTTAGCGATACATGATCTATGAGATTTGGGTGATCTCTAGTAAACTCACGAAGAGACCAGGGTATGGCGTATAAGCTCCAAACCCCAGCAGGGGTAGCCCTCTTTGGCGGTCAGGTACCAGATTAAGACTTTGGGTGAAACCTGTTCACACAAAACTAGCAATTCAAGGCATAGTCCATTGTCAAGTTGTGAATGGATGTAGCTTAAAGTTCTAGGCGAGAAGTTCAACTTAGCAGTCTACTGCTTTGAAACAACTGGTATATTAAACAGAGTGGTGAGAGAGAGTGCAAATCTCTAAATGGGTATTTGAGATCTGGTGGGGGATTGTTGGAATTGGAATGGGCTAGGCCCATAGCAATTTCTGAAATCTCTCAAAGCCCATGTGTAAAATGGCAAGTGGTGGTGCTAAGTTTAGTCCCACCTTGGAAGTTGAAGAAGAGTTGGACCTCTTTATATGATGGGTTCTCTCTCCACCACTCTAAGTGGTGTGTGAGAAGGAAAGGGAAAACCACAAGTACTTGGCTCGCTGCGCCTTCGCCTCGCCTGGCACTTTGGCCTGGCCTGGCACAGCTTTACAGCAGACGAGGCGTGCTTGAGAAGCTGGCTGTCTATCACATTTATCGGCGTGAATGGTCCATGAAATCCGGTCCATCTCCTTGCGGTAGCGCAGCTTCCTTTTTACCGTTTATTTTTATGTCTTGGCAGACAAGTTTTTGATTTCTTGTCCGGTAAGTGATCACAATTAGAAACCCGAGTCGGTTTGGGATTGTGGTCATGACACAATACCGCCTCTGGTCCCTAATATATATACAGCTACCGGTACTGACGGTGCCTGAACACACCGAAAAAACACCCTAGGGTTTTGCCTCATCTCACAACTGCGCCGCCATCCTAGTTTACTTCATCCCAAGCAGCCTTGGCGTGCAGCCGGTGGCGATGGGAGAGCAGGTCTCCCGGAACCGTTAGGTCTCTGCGATCCTGCACGGGAGAGGGATGAATTAGGTT